>BJKM01000110.1:595000-1195000 GCA_015082035.1 Chaenogobius annularis | reverse complement strand
TCTCAATTTTTTCTGTAAATCCAGCCCACTGTAGTTGATTCAGCCTGCGTTAATCCCATTTTTTTCTAATAGCTACGTTAATTTCACTTTTAAAATACAAACATTGATCGTGGGAAAAAAATGTAAGTATTCATTGTTATATTTTAATGTAATAATAATGCCTGAGATTTACTGTTTGACACTTAAAGCACTTTACATTGCATTATTACCACTGATAGTAAAAACCTTCCCTGAACAGTTTTAGTACAAACTGAGTATTGATACACGTGTCCTGATACATGGATGTTAAAAGTTGATGTTTTGGTTATGTAGAATAACAACAAGAACTGCAATTTCGTGTTCTCAGTACCCTTAATATCAGAATACAATGGTCCTACGATGAAATGTCCCTTTTTCAGCCCACCAGCAGCGTAATGCAGCAGTCAACAGGTTAAAAAGTGTATAGGTAAGGAATTTATGTCGTTTAAAAGTATCACAATACAACATCTTGTATTGAAGTCCATTACAGTTTATTGCCGTATCGATATTTGAGTACCAGTATCACTAGTTTAAGACCACACGATAAAGAAAGTACTATTATTTTGTCTTATTCTGTTGAAAGAGCACCTTTAACTATCATCGTGGTATCAAAATCGATATTGAGAATCAAGCCTGTTCCTTAGTATTGAAATTGAGTTTGAAATTTGAGTCGGCTAAACACTTTTATCCCAAGCAAGATAAATGAAATGAAATGAAAAGCAGGATCGAAGCGCAGATCTTTGAACGCTCGAACCACAGAGCTACTGCCTGTAGCTATATATTTACAGTCAAAGTGACATCAAATTTAAAAATAGCTTTTTCGACTCGCATCCCACATTAACAAACTGACGGAGCTTTACAGGATGTACCGTAGCGATGTTAAACGGCACCCCAGGCACGCATTCTCTACGGGGTTTAGAGGTTATGCAGATCACAGCAGTCTGAATTTTAGCAAAGAGTGGCCAAAACGCATGAGTCGGTGGTGAGTAATGACGTTTTCTCCTGTAGGAGCTCCAAACACAAGTACAACGTGAAAGAGCTGCTACAATCTAATAACAAATGTAAGTCTAGAACTCTGCTAAATATTAAGTTCTTACCTGAGACACAAAAAAAAATCAAGTAAACACAAGTAGAAAACTAAATAATCAACATGAACACCTTAGGCTACGCTCACATTTATCTCTGATACTCGAATTTTTAGATCACACACAACTTTCTCTCATTAAATAAGGTTTTTTAGTCAGTTTGTTGGGGAAATTAATTGTTTTTGGGTGAGTTGAAGTATCCTAAATATCATATCAGTTTCCATTTGACCATATCAAGTTAATTTAAGTGAAACAGCAGCTCCACGGACAAAAAATAAGCCAAAAAATCCGACCCCATAACTCATAATTCTGCCTGTTATTCAAATAAAAAAACAGAACATTTATGATACAAAACTGACTGCGGACCACTTTTAGGCTCTGAAGCAAGTGTTCTTCCAGGTCACAAGGTCATGGCATTTCACTTCGACCCTTTGCACTTGTAGAAAGGTTACATTTTACAGCTTTTAGCACATGCAGCCCCAGTAAACGTCCTGCAGCGTCCAGCAGAGTGTGAGACATGTGTCCATTGTGTGGCCGCACCCTGACCACTGCTGCTAAACACATGGAGTTAAATTTAGACTGACCACAGAAACACAGAGCCGCACCTCCAGTGACCCCACGTCTCTGAACTCTTGTTACCTAAGAAGGACTTTTTTTTTTTTACACACTCTTATTTTATCACTACCCATAATGCTTCGGGGCGGTGGAATGGAGCTGATTTAGGCAGTGTTTGTCCAGGGCTTGTGTGCGCGGTTGTAGAGGAAATTAAACGTTCAAGTTTCAGTCGTTCGGGTTCACGTTGCTTAAAATACAACACGATTCTGGGAAGGCATTGTACTAAGGCTAAAATGTGTGTGTCCATTGTGCAAATGTGGGCTTAAAATGGAAGCTAGTTGCAATATAAAAGCGGCACTCTCGTTGGCCGTCTGTGAACTTGAGTCTGTCGTGTGAGCGTCCATTCTGTAGACGCTTGAGTTAAACGTGTCATGCCGTTATGCTGACTTCAGCAGCTCAGAGCCGTTAGTTTATGTAGTGAGAATGGGCTGACTCAGCAATTCGAAGAGTAAACAACGTGCACAATTATTAGCTACATGTATTGTTAATGGCAGAGTTGTGTAGTACTCATTAACTCTAATACATTTCCTTGAGTAACTTCTTAACTCTCTACATTCTCTATTTTAAGACGTATGATCTGGAACCTTTCTTGGCTCCCTGATTTCCGATGGGTATGATTGACCAACCAATCAGAGAAATGCATTATCAGTTTGGGTCAAAACAAAGATGGCGGCTAACGAGTAAAATGAAATAAGACATAGGACTAAGAAACTGCAAAGATGTCTGCAAAATCAACAAGTGAAGCAGTAAACACTGTATCGGAGATAAAAGAAGGTATACGTTTTTATATTTCTGAATGATACAAGAGTGTTTGTGAATTTTGTTCATTGACAATGGCAATAAACTCTTTCTGATTCTGATTCTGATTCTGTATTCAAGAGGACAAAGCATATTAGTGTTTGTGATTGGCACGTCCTGAACAAGGACAGTTGTTTGATGCACTTATGGTCTAGTTCTAGATCTTCCTTCATTCAAACAGAATGTAGGAGGAAGTTTTCAGACACCGTACTTTTACTCTCACTAGAGTAATATAGTTTACACAGTAAAGGTACTCTTACTAACCACTTTTAGTTAATGGATATTATAAATTATTATCAGTCATAACCAAGTTATTGTAATGAGAGCTCTGATTTATTGGAGGGATAACTCAAAAATATGCTTTCTTATTATTCTATGGTTTTTTTCATCTTTAATTTGTTTCTTTTAATGAAAACTTGACAGGAAACAGCGTGTAATGGGGTACCTCGTGTTCATCTGTCATAACATCCATTGGCCCGTGACATACAGACTCCTGATGGGACCATGAACATCATGACTTCATCAATTAGCATCATTCTCCTCCTCCTCCTCCTCCTCCTCCTCCTCTACACACACAGGCCTGTAAAGGGCAGACGGCATTCACTGCTAACTATAGTCCTCTAAATTATGCAGATGAGTGTGCTGCCCTTATGAATACGTGCATATGTTCAGGGCATTTACAATTTGATTTCTTATCATAAACGATCCCATTGAATTTAATCTGATTCATACAGAAGTGCAATCTAGGGTGTCTCAGCTGGTTACGGTGACTTCAGAGACACCAGGACATGTTTTATTAATCAGCCTCACAGCTTGTAGAGTATATGAAGAGTAAGGGTGTTTCAAAGGAGCAGATTGTGTATTTCTAAACTAACACAAAGGATGTTGACAAATAGAGACTTACAATAAGGTAGTATTGTACTAATTTGATTTTAGACACGCTCTCTATAGACAAATTATTAGTATTAGTAATTGCATATAGTTTTATATAAAAGTGACATATATACATTCAATAGTACACATATATACACAATAGTACACAGCCGTCTCACAATATCCCTTGAGACAAAAAAGGTAGATAACATTTTGAATAATTGCTATATTATTGTTAATATAATAGTTGCAGACATATTGTTTTTGCATTATAGATTACATATGAATCAGAATCTGAAAGGGTTTATTGCCATTGTCAATGAACAAAATTCACAAACATAGGAACTTGTCTCGGCATTAAGGTGCAACATAAAACACTAATCAATAATAAAAACAACATATATTCAATCCAAAGGGCATGCATTAAGAAACCATTTAAAATTACTATAGTATAAAATATATATTTTTCAGCATTGTATATTTCCGGTGGATGGCCCATTTAAACAAAACCAAAGATGCTAAATTATTCACAGTACATTTTTACTGACCCCATTAGCACAGTGGCCTGAACATACAACGCAGTGAAGTAGAATTTAGAAAATTCAAACAAACAAAAATTCAAGTACATACATTTTATTTACTACCTTTTGGCCTTTTACAACATACGATTGTTTAAAGTGTAAGTTTAAAGTATAGTTACCTATTAATTATGCTTTGCAGATGTAATGTGTCTCAAAAATTTGGTTTATACGTATTTATATATTTTATTTTTATTTATATTTATTTCTTTATTTCATATATTTTCAACATATTTTACCTGTGCTTGTTTTGTACTCTGTGCAGCACTTTGGAGACTTTATTTGTATAGTAAAATGTGCTATACAAATAAAGTTGGATTGGATTGGATAAATAGCTGTAGAAGATGATTTAATATTGTGTGGCAGCAGATTATTTTCATTCACTTTAAATAGCTGAATGCGCCTCAATCTTTTATAGAGTTCGAATACATTTTCTTCATATGTTACTATTATCCTTTTGTCTTTTTACACATGTTTGAAGAAAGTCATTTCCCTTGTGAATCAATAATTTGTCAAAGTTTAGTTTTGATGCTTTGCTGATTCCATGTGTCTTCTGAAACAGCAGCTGTAGAAGATGCTTTAATATTGTGGGTCAGCAGGTCAAGCCTTCACATATGTGCGCTCCTCGCTCATATGTTCCGGGACACTTGTGTTATTGTCGTATATATCGTAGCCCGCGGCCGATTCAAGTGCCTGGAACACGTTTTGGCAGAGGGACAGCTGCGCCCCATCGCACCGTCCGCTCAGTCTGCCTCAGTCCCCCTCGGTCCGCCTCAGTCCCCCTCAGTCCCCCTCAGTCCCCCTCAGTCTGCATACCAATAAGTCAGCGAGTCAAGTAGAATCAGCCTTGTGTAATAGCTCCACTTCACCTTAAAGGGACCTCCATTGTGTGTTTTGTGCGTGTTTGCAGGCGCCCCCCTGCCCTACCCTCCGTCCCGTTTGTGGAGCAGCATGTGACATCACCACCTGCCCCTCCCTTCACCAGCTCCGGCGATTCCCTCCAATCTCGATCCAGGGAGAGCAGGCTCACGTGACGATCCACTCCCCCTCCTCTTCCTCGGTCCCGGTTGCCATGACGACGGGCACTGGTCCAGGCAGCATCTTGTCGTGCTGAGGGGAAGAAGAGGAAGAGGTAGAGAGAGGAGAGGAGAGGGAGGGGGGGTGCGAGTGGAGGCGGCGGCGAGGGCACACAGGGAATATTAGAAAGACGACAAATCCCGGCCGGTGGACTTCCCATTGGATGTTCAGCTCCTGCCATTCGTACAGTAAGTCCCATTGAACCGGTTTTGCCCTAACAATGTCGTGCTGTGAACAAAAGATGCCAGATTTCGCGGATGGTGTTGTCATTGGACGTAATCTGTCTAATGAGCCTTTGAAGACTTTGGAGATGACCTCATGTGTAATTCCTTTGTTTTGATGGGAATGTGCGCGACGTGCCTCACCTTGGGTACATACTCCTTTGTTTGGCGTTCGGCTCAGCGACTATTGACTATCAGTAAATGGCCTATGACAGGTCTGTGAGCACGGGCGAGGTGTGGCGGGAACCGAGGTGCACACGCCAATTAGGTGAGGTTTCATAATGTGCCATAAGTGTGTCTGCTGCATTGTACCAAGTGTGGATACAGCAGGAAGCCATTACTTATGTTCATTGGTCATTACCTTGTCGGCACCTCCTTCCTCGTACGTAGTCTGTGTTTTCTTTATCTGCCATTTTTGCACACTTTCAGGTCGTAATGACATCTTCTTGGTCCCCATGTGGTTTGTTTAATTAGCAGATGTGAACTATGGCAGGTTTAGACGTAATCTCCTGTTGGATGGTGGAGTCTGAATGTTCTGTATCTTTAGCTAAACGCTTGCAAAGTAAATGCATAATAAGCAAGGATATAACTGAAGATGTGTCATATTGGTAATACATTGTGATTATTATTTGGAAATCTACCCTGTAATTGTGAATGTACTTTTACAGGATTAGCTGAAAAACTCTCTTGGAGGTTTAAATGAACTACGTAGTCTAAATAAATACAGGACGACTGTGTGTATAAAGCAAATGTTCTATATGGTTTTCATTTGAAATAAGTACTGTTTATGTCTCCTTCATATTGTCCGTTTGTTCAAAACAAATTGGCATTTTTCTGTATGAATTTAAAGGACATTTATTTATACTCTTACAATTTACACAACTTACAGTTGTGCCAACCGGACAGGAAAAATCATTAGAAAAAGCTTTAGTGTCTTGGACTCACTGGATTATGTCAACATAAACATATGGCCCATTCTTTAAACAAAGTGCCCCCAGGCAGGGAACACTTAATAACACGTGCCGCTTTAAATAACTCACTTCAACAATACTTCATCTATTTTGCGCTGCTAGTTTTGCACTTTGTCCTGTCCATACTGTAGTCTATATTTTATATTTATATTTAGTCATAGTCGTATTTCTAATACCTACTTTATGTATGCTGTATAGTTGATCTTATTTAATAATTGTATTGGAATTGAATTTACCCATTGTTTTATGTTGAAGCACATTATTAGTTCGTGAATTTTGTTCGCTGACTATGGCAATAAAGTTTTTCTGATTCTGATTTGGTCTTACTTGTCACATAGGCTACCTGTATCTTCGCTTTAAGCAAAGGCCACACTATCGAGTTATCAATTAAGTGTAAAATAAGAAATATACTACCTTCGAGTAAACATCAAGCATTGACATGAAGCATTGGTTCAACTTGACATTTTCCAAAGGCCTACATGTTGATGTTAATGTCACTGCTATAGCAATGTCAACTCAATTCTTAGAATGAAGTCTAAAGAATGAAGTTTAAAGAATGGAGTCTATAGAATGGAGTCTATAGAATGGAGTCTAAAGAATGAAGTCTAAAGAATGAAGTCTAAAGAATGGAGTCTAAAGAATAAAGTCTAAAGAATGGCGGTAATGTAACACTATGAATACCAACCGCCATAAAACACCGCCTACGAAGAAGTAAACCGTCATTATATTATATCACATATAGGCAGATGAAGGGCAGAAAATTGTTTTCTGTACATTTGATACATTTACTGCACATAAACAATCTTACAAAAACATAGGCCCGCATAATGTTGTAAATGAGATGATATAACAACGTGGCGTTACAACATACATCATTGCTGAAATCCAGCATACTGTTCTCTGGCTGTACCATTCCCAATCCTGAATCTCCCACATCACGTGAAAGCAGCAGCACTGCTGCGTCACGTTGGAAAAGACCAATCGGATTAAAGTGAGTTAAAACATACAGACTACACCAACAGCGAATGGGGTCGACCGGCTCAATACTCTTTAGTTAGTTATTGATATACTCCTTCTCTTCAACAAATAAGTCTCACTCTAGCTTTTTCATTGAGACTTCTAAATCTGTGGTTATATTTTCGCCACATGTTCGCGTGTAACTCTTGTGCTTGTGGACATAGTGTCATGGACCACCCTCCTTCTTGACTCAGTAGTTTGGTCCGATCCCTCTCTGTCAGTTTCAAGTTGCGCCTTCTCCGCTCCTCTCTGTGGATCTTTGCTCTTTCTCGATCATCTAATAATAAACCAGTGGATACAGTGGATTTTACTGAAAACTCTGGGATCATTACCAGTCATGAATTCTCACACGTGATTTATGGACGTATCATAATGACTGGGGATCGAGGTAAAGCGCTTCTGCTCGTGCTTTGACAAACACCGTGCATTTTTAACATTGTTCCGAGTCCGTGGGCTGCAACTCGGTGTGCTGCGGAATGGCATGCTCTGCTGGTGTGAAATGAACTGCTCAGGTCCGTGTTCGTCTGTAAACTGCATGTCGCTGTAATGGTGCATCCTTGGGGTCGTGCCAAGTCCTCGTTTGTACACCCGCTATAAGCCTGTTACAGGTCGCCCGGGCTGAGACTGAAGAATATGGAGCCTCAGCTCTATTGCACTATTGTGCTGTGTGTAATAAACTACATTTAGTTTGACTAACAATGACACGTTATTTCACCCTCAGTGAATTAAGTTATGGGAGACCTCTTCATTGAGGCCGGCTGACCAGAAAAAGTAAGGCTTGTCCACTTTCGGTCATTTATTAATCTGAATGAGTTACTTTGTACAGTATTAGGTGTTTTTTCTCATAATATTTCGAATTATGTCATCTGAATTATGCTGTCCGGAACTTTGAGACATCTTCTTGCCCTTGCTTGACCTGGGTTTGCTTGCACAGATGTGCTGGGTTTGTTTTGAAGTCTGTTGTATTGGACTTCAGTAGCTAATGTTTTGTTGGTCTAAACTTTAGATCAACAAAAAAACATTTACCTACTTTTATTAAAATGGGACATTGTAATGTGCCACAATCAATCATTTGAGCTGTTTTACACCTAAAAACAACAGTAACTCTTACACGTATAATTTGAGAATAGTATTGATATATTCATTGGAAATGTGAGCGTTGCATTCACCTGAGCATCTCCTCAGTCATTATGGACTCCACATGAATGCTCAAAGTGACAGAGTGATTGTGAAAAGAGTGGATGATATTGATGACACTTTAACAATTCATGAGGAAAGTGCTAAAATGTGCCTGCAAATGTCTTGGCTGAGGTTCAAGTCCTGCACAGTGACCACAAAAGTGCAGAAATATCACTTAAATACTAGATGACACTAGCCGTTTCTGTCCCTTGTGAGGTCATTTTAAATAAATTTATGTAGACAACATACTCAATATTCTACTTTTGCACATCTCAATAGGCTTATAACAATTAGAGGTGAGAAATAACATTGAAAACTGGGAAATCTCTCCCAGTTTTTTATGTTATTTCTCACCTCTAATTGTGAAGTTGGTATGTTTTTGCCCGATCAGTCGTGTGTGTGTTCTTGTAGTGAGCTCACCTCGGTCCATGCAACGACACAGATTGTCTCTGACAGTCTGCCGTCACATTGAGAGTAGTGCCTCCTCCTGACAGACATCTCTTTAGGACAAACGCTCCTCGCTGTCTCTCCACGGTGATGGGCATTAGCCGTATCGACCAGACATACTGACCTATCCCTTCTCCACAAGTCAGCCCAAAGATCGCACCTTTTCTGATCTCATACGGCATTAAAGTAGTATAATACTTTAATCGGGGTTGTGTTTTTTGAGTCTCTGTGGTGTGAGGACTTCCATCTTTCTTCTATTGGAAGATCAGGATATGAAGCAGCAGCTGAAGGATGTTTGTTTGGGATCGGAGTCAGCAGCACCAGAACTGGACTCGGTATCTTTAGTCTGGAAGAAGTCATATTAATGTATGATTCAGATGTTTTCAGGACACAAATCATTCAGACTGATAAAACGTTTGTTGCATGGGAAAAATCTCAATTCCCTCATTAATATAACCCGAGACTCATGGTTTTACTGCATGTTGTGGTGTGAAGTGTTGTGGCGTGCTAACAACATCGTTCCAAAGGACAGTGAGGTTTATGGCTGCTGAGAAAGACACTTAGCTATCGTAAAGCTGTAAATTCTTCTTTTTTGAATAATTTGGTTGTAACAGTTGAGCAGTAGTTGTGTTAACAGTACAAAAACATGCCCAAAAACAAATTGTTTTAGCAAAATCCACTATGTTTTGTTGTGCTGGCAATAGGGCTTGCAACTAACTAGCAATTATTTAGTCGTCGATCAGTGATTATTTTTTGATTAGGCGACTAGTCAAACTTATTTCTATTGTACACTGAGCTTTTTTAACAAATTAAAGCTTGCAGTGTGGTGACAGAAAGCTTATAAATAGATCATATTTACAATTAAACTGAATTATTGTTGGAAATCAGAGATCGTTTATTCTATTTTATAGTACTACTGTCTTTGTAATGAAATGTTTTTTGCGTTTGTGTAGAGTTTATTAGACTTTGTACGGCCCTGATAATGATGATTGTCAAAATAAGATAATTTTAATAGTCGACTAGTCATAATTATTCAGATGAATCATTGCTGTCCTAGTTTGCAGTGTTTTATCCACAATAACAACTGAAAGAACACAATATGTGGAAATGGTGCGTGACTCTTAAGACAGTGGCTTTCCAAGATCTGTACCAGGTCTAAAACAGGACTATTTTCAGGTCTAAATTAAGGCTAAAATTGGACTGCATCATTGCTACAATAGTTTTAACCAATAAACTGTTCAAAGGAGGTCCAAACAGTGGATCAAATTGACTCCAAATTAAGCACGAATGAAGAAGACCTCACGTAACACCATCAAGGTTCACTGTTTGAGAACCACTGCTCTAACACACATCCACATAGCTATCTAGACTATTGTAAATCAGCATAACACAGAAAAAATCTCTTATGAATCTGGACCTCTCCATCTTCAGCTTTCTTTCATAAGTTCCCTGCAGCTCGGTTTGCCTAGGGTCTTAACAAACACTATGGATTTGAAAAAAATAAACACAGAAAGCCCAGTGCAGAGGAAGTCCGTAGATGGTTCCTGCTGTGTCATGAGCAGCTGGATGCGTCCCAAGTGTCCAGAAGTCTGGCTCTGATGTTTGACTCATCACAGCCCTTCTGAACATAAAACTACACCTTTAATCAGATTAGTGTGGACTGAATAACTCCTTAGATGGACAGTATTTGGTACTTGAATCATTTTAATCTCTGTACTCTGCACTTTACACAGCATTACCCATGATTATTATATTTCTTGGAGCTGGTTATGTTGGCATGGTTGATTGAAGCCGTCATCATGCGTTATCATGGTACAGTTCATTATGACTTGATCAAATTGGCTTTGCATTGAATGTCTAGAATTAGCACCTTTTTTTAAGTAAGTAAGCTATCTACTTTCCTCAAACAGCTAGGGATGTCACGGTATCAAATTTTAGTGTTACGATTATTGTGAGGAAAAACATCTCGATGAAAAAAATTACACATGATATATATTGAGACTGACAAAAAAACAGTGAAGTCTTTTATTTTCTTTCACTCCCGTGCTTTAACATTTTACTGTTCCTCAAGTTTGTGGCCAGGTTTTCCAAATTTTACTTTTTGACAAGCAAGTTCTTTGCATTTACATTTATGTCTATTTTTGGACTGTATATTGAACAAAAAAGTTAATTTTGCGTCTAAAATTGATTCACGGTTATTATTTTTTGATTCTCACGATTATATTGTGACCTAAAATAATCTCGGTTATCAATTTTCTAATAATCTTGACATCACTACAAACAACAACAATTGTTAAAACATTGTTAAAACAGGACTTTTACTATTATTAAGATCCCAAATCTAGTTACAATTGGACATTTTTTCTAAATCTTTCAGCTCTAGACTTTACATGATTTTTAGAATGTGTGGGTTTACCACCACAATTTCACAATAAGCCCCACTTTTTATTTGAAGATTTTCCACATGACTTGTAAGTTGATTTCCTTTTTAATTAGTCCAGTCAAAGATTATAGACTTTCTCTTTTTATAGCTAACAGTTCAAAAGTAGGTCAGTGTGGCAAGTACATTCCGCCGCCTGTGCCGGTGCAACTGTTTACCTTTGGCCACTCTGCTGACCCTTGAACACCGGCGTCTTCCGTTAGCACAATGTCACTAATGTCACTGTTCGGAAAGTAGAATAAAAGACGTCAGCCATGCCTGGAATTATTGTTTACCTCTGAGCTAAGGAGTGTGGAAGTTTCTCCAGCGAGGCAGTACATCAGTAGGCTAGACAAACTGGCTGCCTATCTCTTATTAATGTGCATGAGACATAGAGAAAGCTGTTACAGAAATGAGTTGTGAACTTTGTGTCTCCCACTCTCGACCTACTTGGAAAAAGAACAAAGACCTATTCAGCATTTGTTTGCATCTTAAATTCATTTCCAATTGGACCCGTAATAACAGCAGTTTTTTTACACTGTCGTGCTTTGTTGTAATTGTCCAGAACCTAATATTTGATAAGTTGAAGGACATGGTCTGTGTAACTATGAGAGATTCGCTGTTGTCGGCATCGGCCATAAAAACACCTGTATCGGCTGATCTCTAACCTGGACCAAAGACAACAAGAGAGAGTTGGCATCGCTAAATGAACAGATATTTGCATGTACTGCACGCGGCAAGCGCATTGGCACACTGATGTCAGCGCACGAGCCTCGAGCGCTTCATAGTGTGCTCCGTGTTGGGTCCAAAACAACTACAACAGACAACAGTGTCTCTGATAAAAACCACAGTGAAAAGTGACGAAATAAGAAAGCAGATTTCCTTAAAAAAAAACTGTCCATCGAGTGTCCTGAAGTTCGCTCGCAGTTCTGTGATGATGTTACAAAACACAACAATCCCTTTGTTTAACGCAAATGAACGGCCGTGCAAGCTACGTATCAATAGATTTATGACCGTCTGATCATTTCAGAAGCAGGCCAGGGTTTGTATAACTCTATGGGAGATTCACTGTTTTCCTTTCTTGACAGCCTTCTCAGAATCCCGTTTTGCAGCGTGAAAATATGATGCTTGTTCAAACCAGACCGGCCTGCAGCTGCTTCACCCGACAGTCAAGTGCATGTTTCTCTTGCCTTTAAAATAGTTCTGTGCATTTTTATTTCGGCCCACTGCAGAGCACTCATCTGAACTGTCATCTACCATGGCCCACGCACAGATTAGAGAGGGATGTGACAGGATTATGACTTGTGCTGCTGGCATTGACTAGTGTGACATTTTTGCAAACGGACTGACATTAGGCCTGTGCCATTAATACAATTTGAATCGAATCAAGATCCAATCATTTCAAATAGTCAGTAGGTACAATCAGATAACCCAATAATTAGATCATCTTTTGTGTGTATGTTTACATGAGCATGAGAAATCAGTTATTGTTGTATGAGGAAGACAAAAAGTGCCATTAATTTTATAATAACTCTTTCAATCTTTTAGCATTTCCTTTTTGTCTTTGCCACATTTGTTTGCTCTTTGCTCGAACAATCTGAAAGAAGTCAGATTACTCACATCAGATGGAACTGTTAACGTTACATTTCAGTGCTCTGACAACTCCAGAAATCAGATAGTTCGATTTTTAGTGAGCATTTTAACATCATATTCATCAAGAGGCATGGGATTTGGAGCAGAGTTTGAACATTAAATAGTATAATACACAATATAATGTAATATAAAAGTGATTATTATTTTTTGCCATATTGCCCGTCCCCATGATATTCTTATTTCATCATTGATACAAGTGTCAGCTGTTCCCTCTTTGGCTTGAGATCTCAGTGCACAGGTTTAATGTTAAAAATAAATATATTGTTAGGGTCTTAAAAATGGCCCAATAAAATGTAAAAAATCCGCAGTCCTCTTGATGGTGAAATGAGATCGTTTACTGGTCATGTCAGCGCTGGTTTGCTTGACGGGCTTTAACTCCTTTAGACTAACATACAGTAGATTTAGATGGAACCAACAGCTCTGGAAATGCCTGTCAATGCAAATTTAAAGCTTGAGCTCTCTTTTGTGATCATGACAAACACAAAATGAATAGCGCTTGGTTTCCCATTGAAATACAAAGATGTATTTATTTGCCTTTATACTCGTCTTGCTATATTTTGCCGTGAAAGACAAGAAGTTACGGTTAGTCTCGTTTCAGTCGTAAGCCCCTGAAACTAGCGTGCTTTGCCTTTGCCTGGGTTTGCCTGCTGCTCTCATGTTACACTTCCTAGTTCCTCGGATGCAGGGCTATGAGTAACCAGATAAGGCAGCTCATAGTGCGCTCTGGCCATGCAAACGCAGACACAGACACTATAGTCAAATGTGTAACTCTGGGAACGCTTTCAACTCAAGCAGTGTGTGTTTTCTTGTGCATTCGCATCTATCAGGGTTAGGGTTAGGGTTGCTTGGTGAAATAACTTCCTTTTTTGGGAGTTATGGGTTGTCAAACAAGTTATACTGATTGATACTGAAACTGGTATCAAAACTGATTTCATTTGAAATATTGATACTGGAAAAAAAGCAATATTAACTGGGCAAAATTGGACTTTTGATCCTAATCAGAACTAGTACAGAATGTGCATATATTTTGTGTTGAAAAGTTGAGTTAAATGATGTTGACTATGTGGTAGAAATGGCTGACCAGTAATAGTGAGTAGATATGTCATAATATAACGTTTTAGTATTTGAGGAAAAACATTAAGATTTTACAATTACTGGTATTTTACAATCACAATTACTGACATCATAGACAAACTACAGTAAAATCCTCATTCATTTTGTCTATACATAACTATTGCTATAGTATGTTACCAGCTTTATGAAATCAAACTTTCTGAACAATAAATTAACGTCAATGTGAAATAAACAGCTGAATAATAAAAAAAACAAACCTTTTTGGTGTATAAATTGATTTGAAATTACAAATTTTTGCTTCTAAAATTCTCACAATTGTTATCTTTTTAGTTCATTTTCCTGTAAATCCCAGCCAAGCCAAGTGATCACTGTGGTATTTAGGGTTTTTCCATGTTGGAGTATTAATGTGTCAGCCTGTTTATTGTACTCTTTTTGTTCACTGCCTTCAAGAATGATGTTTGAAACCCACACGTCTTAAAGTGAAGGGCCCAGCTGCACTTTGCATTCTGGCTGTCGGAAGTAAACGTGATTCAAAAGCCAGATGGTTTGGAGGTAGTCCTAAACACACAGTAGCAAGAAGGTTTTGGTCAACAAAAGTTTGTGTACTGGTGAATGAGTCTGTCTCCACTTGACAAGCAAAGAAATAAGGGAGAAAAGCAAACACTGCACAAAAAACAGTGAGACAGAGAGACAGAGTATGATTGTCAATAAAATCAATACCCAAATACCCAAATTGATACTAAAACTAGTTTGAAGAATGAAGATACATGTTTTACAAATGTTTCCTTTTCCTGAATAGTTTTAGAATGGCCTTGATCGAGGTCAGACCACCTGCTGCTAATACAGTATTCAAGAAACCGCTTTCATCATTTTGTCATGAAAAATAGATTATATTATATCAACAAGAGGCTGTTTTATTATAATTTTGGCAGGGTTGCAGTAATGTAGTAAGGTGTGTATTTTTTAATTAACTAGACATGTTCTGTGCATCAAATAGTCAATAAAAAAACTTAGAAAATCTGTCCGAAAGTATCGCTAAAGCCTATGACCCAGTGGCGTGTGGTCAGGGCAATCAACTCTGTACTGTATGTCACAACTATATATAAATTGTTCTAAAATATATCCAAATAAGCCTGTTTTCCCCTCATTTTTGCTGCCGAAGCTTGGCTGACCTCATGGTAGAGGTAAGATCGAGCTTGAAAAATCCAGCCCGACCTGACCCAGGCCCGTGGGCATTAAAGCCCAACCCAGCCCGAGCCTGACCAATTAACTTGATTTGCATGCCCGAGCTCGAAGCAAACCCGAAATTTCAATAGTATTTTTGGCAGAAAAAAACGCAAGATTTCTTAAGATTAAAATAATCTACATATTTTTATGATCATGATAAATGCATTTGCACAACGAAATAACGCTGGAACACAGAATAAGAGGCCAGATAAACAGAGTGAAAGAGAGATCTTGACGCGCACTCGCTTCATTACGCGGAGAAATACTGCTGCCCACTGCACCACCCGCGGTGCTGTTTGCCTTTCAGTTCCCCTGTCTTAAGTTTATCCTTGACTTCTTGCTGCTCCATATCGGGGATACCTAAACAAAATAGATGCGGACTACATTCACGTCAGGAGATTACATTCACGTCACGTGCCCAAAGCGTGCCCAGGCTCTGCTCTTCCTGTTTAGTAGTAGTTATACAGCAATTACCTTACAGACCCTTCTCTGTTTTAACCAAATTATTTATTTATAACAAGTATTCCTCAGTTTAGTATCCACACATCGTTTTAGTATACATTTTTATAAACATATATTTATTAAAAAAGTCAGCGAGAGAGAAGCCCGGCCCGACCCGACCCGAACGTAATCATTGTCATTTTAGACCCGACGTCGGGCCCGGGCTCGGGCTCTGGCTTAAGATCTTACCTCTACCTCATGGTGTCTTTTAGTGGCCTCTACAGGCCGCTGGGCATTACTGCGCAGGAAGCATGATTCTGATTTTGCAGCAGCTGCTCAGTCTGTGGCCGTGTTCAGAGGCCCGTTCATGCTCCGTTCTCTAACATGAGCTTTTAGAACCAGAGCGGACAGCAGCTTCTTTTAGAGCTCTGCACATGCGCTCTGAGGACAACACAGCCTCAAACCCATGGATCTATGCTCAAACCACACTGAATAAACCTGTGTGGGAATCTTGGAAGCAACAGCAGCGCCAAGTTTCATCAAAATAACCTAAAAATGATCTTATAGAGACAAGTCTTTGATTGTAGCTAAGGTTCTGTTCACGTTCATAATGATTAGATGTTAGTTAGTCATTTACCAACATAGAACGCAAATGAAGTGGGATAGGTGTTTGCCTGTCACGCGGGAGGCTGGGGCTCCTTGCATGTTAGATTTATTTATTTTTTTTCACTTTTGTGTTATCCACTAAATATTGAACACCCCAAGTCTGCTTGCCCATCCATAGAAGTCATGCTACTGCTATGACCAAAACTGCACTTACAAGACCACAAGCTCACAGGCATTTATGCAAAAACAGAATATTATATCAGGACTATTTACGTCCCACTGGAATCTCTGAATCAACATCATCTGTCGCGGAGCTGCTGCGCAAAAGGCAATGGTTTGTGATAATTATATCCTTGCTGTTCTTTCCCTGGTGATTCTGCTTCTGTTCTGATGTCTAAAAAAACAAAACAAACAAAACAATGTAGTGTGTCACCGGTCTGCCATTTTTAATATTGGTTGATCAGAATTGACTATGATCAAATCCAGTATTTTTTATAGAAAGTCAAGGTTACTAAATGTGTAATACTATGATTACATACCGTACTTTGTTGTTACCCTGAAGCAGAGTGACCTACTGGCCTAATCTGTAGCTCTTATTTCAGATTAGAGGATGATGTAATGCTGCTTGTAAAACGAATGGGGTCTTTATCTGTGGTGTGCAGCAGAGTGCCTGTCTGCAATCATGTTTCTGTTATGTTTCTTTAACAATAAGACCTGTTACAAAAGCTGTCTGTTACTGGCTCAATGTTTCAATTTCCCTGTTGATTTATTGAGCAGGCATTCTTGTGATAGTCCAAGCAGCAGACATGTTGGAGGAAACATGAAGCAAACAAGTGTTGGACGAGGTCTTTCATGTTGCTCATGTTTTTGACCTGGACGTCATGTCAAAAATCCTGTCAGTCTTTGCCTGACTAATGCTGTAGAGCTGTTCTCTGATCGTCAATGTATTTCCTAAAGGTAAATCACAGATGAAAATGTCAGAGTGTCAACTATTTGCCTTTTGCAGCATTTAAATCCTTGAGTACTTTTTTAGTTTTTGTTGGGATGAACCCGGCTAAAGATGACAAGCCCCAGTCCGGAGGTACACCGTGCCACACACTTGTTTTTTCTTTCTGTTTTTGTGAAGTTCAGTGCCCTTTCTGAGTCCAGCAAATATGCATTGTACGGCTTCTCCTATAGTTGTATATTGTTTTACCATGACCCATGACTGAAGTACCTGTAGTAAAATACACCTTTATTATTATATAGCAAATGTTTCTTTTCACATTGTACATTACATTGTATTTGACTGATCACTCTTTTCCTGTGCCTTGTCTTTCAGAATGAGGGTGTCTGAGGTAGGGAGGTAAAGCCCTCCACTTGACTGACAGAGGTTCTTCCTGGGTTGGGGCTGGACCCGCAGACCCCTGCCTCGGGGTTGGTGGGCCCCCACACCCCGCTCTGAGTCCAGACCATGGGGGATGGAGGCACTTGTGCTGCTGGAGCTGACGGCGTAAACCAGTCCCATGTGCTCTTTGACAAATTTGTCCAAGGGTCCACCTTCAAGGGCACGCTCAAAGCCTTCCAGGAGCTCTGCGACCACCTGGATGTCAAGCCCCGAGAGTGTAAAGTCTTCTATCACAAGTTGAAATCCAAACTCAACTACTGGAAGGCCAAAGCTCTTTGGGCAAAATTAGACAAGAGGGCGAGTCTGAAAGAGTACAAGAAGGGCCGTGCTTGTGCCAATTCTAAGGTAATGCTAAGTCATTTGAAGGAATTTGAGATCAGATTTAAACATAGCTGAGTGTAAATTTGATCTTCACCGTCTTTGGTTTCTGTAATTTCATGCTCAGATATTCTGCTTTTAATGGTCTGTGATTGCTTTATGAAAGGAAATCTCTGGGGCACTTTACCAGCTCTGTCAGCACACTTTAAATTAGAAATGTGTCACTATTTTGTATGCTCTAGAGCAAATTATATATTTGTAGCTTGTAAACTTGTTATCTTTATGCAACATGAATCACATTTTTAACGTAACTGTGGTTTGTTGTGTAAGACTAATATTGTGCAGAGCTAAGAAATCTGGGGAACCCAATAACACTGCAAACTGGTTCATGTTGATTTGTGTGTGCAGTGTCTCATCATAGGAGCAGGACCATGTGGGTTACGGACAGCCATCGAGCTCGCCTTCCTGGGGGCCAAAGTGGTGCTGCTGGAGAAGAGAGATGCTTTCTCCAGGAACAATGTGCTCCACCTCTGGCCTTTTACAATCCAGGACCTCAGGGGCCTCGGAGCCAAGAAGTTTTATGGGAAGTTCTGTGCCGGTGCTATCGATCATATCAGTGAGTTGAGATTCATTGTAGAAATCTGTTAAAACAGGATTAAAAATAAACCTTAAATATTTTCGTGATGTTGCAGGTATTCGTCAGCTGCAGCTAATGCTGCTCAAAGTCGCTCTTCTTTTAGGTATTGAGATTCATGTTAATGTTGAATTCAAGGGTCTTATTGAACCCCCAGAAGACCAAGAGGCTGAGCGTAAGTCTGTTGTGTCTGTCTGTTGTTGGAAAATAATACTTTAGTTATTTGTCTGCAGTGTTACATAAGATGTGCTTCCACAGGGATTGGCTGGAGGGCTGACGTTCTCCCCAGGACACACCCTGTGAATGAGCTGGAGTTTGATGTCATTATTGGGGCAGATGGAAGGAGGAACACACTTCCAGGCAAGTCTCCAAAGCTCTGTTTACTGTGCCATCATACTGTACGTAAATGTCAGGTCTATGAACGAGCACCTCACTTTTGTTCACTGGTTTGTGCCTGACAACACTTACTGTAGATATACAGTAAATGGATACTGGCCCACATGTGTGTGCAGCTGTCAGAGAGTAGTGAGTACAGAGGAAAATAGAAACCGTTGAATTGGCTCTGTGTTTCCTCTATGACTGTCTGCATTTTTAAAGGAAACCCCTTTGGGGCGGAGTACCCTGACCCTAGTTTTTCTTTGTCAATAAAGGGAAGCAGCCATCTCCCTTTGGGAATACTATGAACCACACAACTTTGTAATAGGTCGACTAATGGATGTTTATGTTTGATGACACAAACTATCTGGATGTATTTACAGTGGAGCGTTTACTGCAAGATTTGATATGGTGCAACATTAAATAAATAAGCAACAGAAGATTAAATTTAGTGGTCTGGACAAAGTTTTAGAATGAAAACTACGTCTCTCCTCCGAGAGGCTTCTTCTGAGGATGAGGGGCAGTAAACCCTTGTTGTTTACACTAAGAAGTGTCTGCTGTTGTAAATATGACATAATGAATCTGAACTCAGCCCTGTTTTTCCAACTCATTCTTTGATTCCATGTTATTTTATTTCTCAGGTTTTCGTCGAAAGGAATTCAGGGGGAAATTGGCCATTGCCATCACAGCTAACTTTATCAATAGACACACTACAGCGGAAGCGAAAGTAGAAGAGATCAGCGGTGTGGCTTTTATCTTTAATCAGAAGTTCTTTCAAGACCTCAGAGAAGCCACAGGTCTGCAATCACACTTTATCTTTATTATAACTTTATGCCTCGCAATGTTTGTAAATATTGTAACCACTGCCAGCTTTGTATTTTGCTTATTGTATTGTCACATTTTTAAAAATATCAGTAATGTTATTGCTGGCCCGGTGCCTTGCCGGATTGTCGCTCTTTTCCTCTTGTGACACCAGACTAATCAACAGCATTTAGGAGGGTTGTTTTTGTTTAACAATTGGTCTTTCACTTTATTCCTCTAGGGATTGACCTGGAAAACATTGTCTATTACAAGGATGACACGCACTACTTTGTGATGACTGCCAAAAAACAGAGCTTGCTCGAGAAAGGAGTCATTCTGCATGTGAGTGATCAGAGCCAAGGAATGAGACAAGCAACCCGTGCTTTTGTGACCCTTGTACTGCTTCATTCTTTTGGCTTTTAGTTTCTTTCCCACTATAGATCTAACGGCCTGCACGAGCCAACAGGTGCTCTGCCAACTTTCACACTTAATGTTTGTTTCCTCAGCACACCTACTACTTTCCTACTCCTAAGTTCCATACTTTCCTCTGGTTCAGATTTCATAAAATAGATCTTGTGAATCAGTCTTCAACACTGTATAGAACGTAAAATAAGCATACTGGGCAGTAAGCATACTAAGTTTACTGTCAGCGTGTTTAACAATGCAAATTAAAGCTAAACTTGGGAACAATGTACTGCTTTCCTCAATGGAGATGTTATTGCATTGCATTTGTATTTATACTGCGTGGGATTTCGCATATTAGTTCATTCATTTATTAATTATATGTGTTTTTATTGCTCAACACTACTTTGAAATGCGCAGGGCTGTCGCCACAAATCTGACTTTTAACTTTGCCCCTGCTCGTCTCCATGGTGAAAGATAAGTTCACTGTACCCTCCACCAGAAGAGTTACATTACTGCTCTTAATGTCTAAAATACAATGGGTATATGACTCATCAGGAAGTTAATCATAAAAACAGCTTGTGAAGTTGGCTTTTAACACTGGTGTGAGTGAGTAGTGTTGCCTGGAAGTGGGCAGAGGAAGGGTGGACATGTTGGCTGGAGGGTAGCGAGTCCATGGAGTTCAAGGCAGTGCAGTCAGTCAGAAAACAAGCCCAGCTCATATCTTCCGTTGAGCCTGCCCCTCCCTCTGAACCACAACACCGTCTCCAGCCTGGCACTGAGCAGCTGCAATCCGGAGATGGACGAACTCACTTCTCACAACCCTATAAGAAAACACTGTCACTTTGAAAGCATGCAGTGATTTCATGTTACATTTTGGATAGGCTTGCGAAAAAGACTCGTTCAACAAGAGTGGTGGCTTTCACTCTTAACTTGGCGCGGGGCCATGTTGTAATTTAGTGTCATAATTATCATGGCCAAAGTAATTGCGATTAATGATAATATCACAAATTATAATCTAATATTTTGACTAAATTGCATGTTTAAATAACTTTTATATTATTGTACTAATTTTCACAAGTAAAAAGAGAACTTCATTCACAAGTAGCTTTTTTCAGTCTGGTGGTATAATGGCGATTATCTTAGTCTGCGGTTTTCATGATTACGATCTTTTTATCGCGATAAAATATATTAACTTGTGTATGTTCCGCACATCCCCCATTTCCGTTGTGACCAATAAACCTGCCCCATAATTACAATCACATTGAAATTGCAATTTCAACCAGCATGTATCAAATCATAAAGGCCACAAGTTGAATGTCCTCATCATACAACAAAATATCCTTAGCAGTAGTTCATATTTAAATTTTCTCTTAAATGTTCAGGCGCCTGGATTAATTTAAAACTTGAATCCCAATTGTTTTTTATTTTTAATGTAATTTTTAATGTAATTTTTAATTGTATTAATTTATTAATTTTATTATTTTTTTTATTTTTTTTTATTTTATTATTATTATGATTTTTAATATATATTTTTTTTTTTTTTTTAATTAATTTTTTTAGGATAATTTGTCACCCTCTATGATGGGATAACTACAGTAATGAAGGGAATCGTTTTTTTTTTTTTTTTTTTTTTTATGAATGTATAAATAAAACATGTTTTCTCTCCCAGGACTATGCAGACACAGAGATGCTGCTGTCCAGGGCTAACGTCGACCAGGTGGCGTTGCTTTCATATGCACGTGAAGCTGCGGATTTCTCGACAAATCATCAGCTGCCCACGCTGGATTTTGCCATAAACCACTACGGCCAGCCTGACGTAGCCATGTTTGACTTCACCTGCATGTACGCCTCCGAAAACGCCGCCATGGTCCGACAGCGCAGCGGCCACAATCTGCTAGTTGCACTCGTTGGTGACAGTCTATTGGAGGTATGAGTATGTAAGTTTTAATCACTATAAAAGGTAGTAATGACCCATGACTATATTTGGTCTTGTTTTTTGTTGCCTTCAGCCCTTCTGGCCCATGGGTACTGGAATAGCCCGAGGTTTTTTGGCCGCCATGGACTCTGCTTGGATGGTTAAGAGTTGGGCTCAGGGTAAAAGCCCGCTGGAGGTGCTGGCGGAGAGGTAGGGGTTTGGAACGTGACATACACACTCACACACATGTTCACTCTCTCCCAACACAATCTTTTATCTGTGAGTGCTTTACTGGGAAACCACTTGCACGAGCTCCAAAGCATTACTCCCACCTCTTAATTGCATAAGAGGCTTTTGTGAGGATGGAATGTCACTGCACAAATCTAATGTATATTTATATAAGAACAATCCTGCACACAGTTTCTTTGTTTGGCATGTTTAATGTATTTGACTAGTTACATATGTGATTTATAGGGAGAGTATATACCGGCTTCTGCCCCAGACAACACCAGAGAATGTCAGTAAGAACTTCGGTCACTACAGTGTGGATCCCACCACGCGGTATCCCAACATCAGCCTCAACTTCCTCAAGCCCAGCCAGGTCAGTGAGAAGCCAAAATGATGCACTGTTTGTAAAATATCTGCTCTTTAAACCAAACTTGCGTTCTGAAATCTCCCTCCAGGTGCGGCACCTCTTTGACACTGGTGAATCTCGAGGAATGCGAATTGAGATTGAAAACGTGATCAACTCATCCACACCCAAGTTGTCCAGGAATGGTTAGTGTATTATTTATCTGCCAATTTCTCCACCATAATTTGTTTAAATATAGCACTGAGTTGGTGCTTTTTGTTCACTCGCTGATGAAATTTAATTTTTACTCTAGACAATTGCCTGCTTGACAAGCAGTTGCAAGGTAACACAAAGACCATATGCATGGTGTTGCTTTTCAGGGATTTCAAACTGTTTACTCTGCATTTCCTGCAGCGTCCTTGTCTGAAGCCCATTGTGGAATGATTACTGGTCTGACCCTATTTTTAAAACTAACATGATAAATTTAAGTTTTGTCTGTTTGGTTTGTGAGCTCTGTCTGTGTAACTTCCTAACCTTGCACTTACATACATTTTGCTCATGTCTAACTTCAGTTTAAAGTTAAAGTTAAAGTTAAAATGGGGACTAACATGAATAATAAAACTTTGTTGAGATAACTTACAAGTTTATATTCTGCCTTGTTTGACCAAAGCTATGTGATGTGCTATTCTGCCTTGAAGCTGTTCAAGTAATCATTTCCATGTTCAATTCTCAAGTCTTCCTAACCCACTTGCTTTACTCAAACCATTTCATTTCCTCGCATTCCCAGAATCCATAGCTCGGTCCAGTAAGCTGCTGAACTGGTGCCAGAGACAGACGGAGGGATACCGGAACGTAAATGTGTCGGATCTAACCATGTCGTGGAAAAGCGGTCTGGCTCTCTGTGCTCTCATTCACCGATACAGACCTGATCTTATGTGAGTATTTGTTACAATCTGAAGAAACTGTTTGCAGAAGTCACCTTGTAGTTAGAGGGATGTCAAGATTATATGGTGAATTGTGAGTATTCAATTAGTTGCAATATTACTGTAAAGACTAAAAACTAACAATAAAAATCTTGACCATTTTAGATTCAATATATAGAATTTTACTTTTTCATTCAGAAAGTTTAATTTGATAAAGCTTGTCACATACTCGAGAAATGGTAATGTATTGGACAATGGGGAATCAAAGAAAATGTTTCAGGATTTCACTGACAGAGTGAAAGTTTCGATACCCAGATATTAATCGATACTAAAACTAATATTAAAACTAGATACTTGGGGCAGATGCCGGATCGTATTTATATGGACCATAGCGTTTGAACGAGGACCTTTGAGATGTTTTTCATGTTAAGGATACGGACACGTTGCAGCAGTTTTTTGTGGAGTGAAAAAAGTGTGCTTTGTGGGACAGTAGTTCATGTACCAATGAAGGATGCAAGAAACAGGATGATGAGCTGCAGTGCAAAGGCAATCATCGCATCGGATCAGCAACGTGTCCTAGACGTATTTCAGAGGAAAATGTTAGTGAATTAAGGAAAAGAAAAAGTTGTGTGCAGAATAAGAAGCAAAAGACCAAGACATACATCACATTTGACAAGAAAAAAATTCTTGCATTTATCGCAGTGGTTCTAAACTGCACAGTTGTGTTGGAGAGCGAATATATATGGTTCTGGATAAAGCAAAAACTTATTTGGATGTGGATGGTATCACCGGAGAGGATTTATGTGACATAATGAAGGAAGGGCGCAATAAGAGAACTGGATAAAGGACACAAATGTGGGACTGAAGGGAAATGGGTAGTACTTTTTAACAGCTAACATATTAGCACGGCAATAAATCAGCTGCCGCCATAAAACCTTACAAGAAGGTACTCGGGACTAATATCTAAATGATATCAATGCATTGCTAATTTTGACAGTTACACTACTAAACATATTAAAAACAAATGAGGATTACCACAAACTCGCATGTCATGTTTTTTTCACCATATCAAAGTGCTCATTGCAAGGAAATGCAAACTGTTGGAGAAACTATCACGTGTTTTGGGACTGTCCTGTCGCACAGAAATAGTGGACTGAAATTAACAATGCACTTCGGACTGTTTTAGAACAATGTATTTGGGCCTCAAAACTTTGGCCATGGATGCAATAAATGGATACGTTTGGAACATACTATTGGCGGCTGGAAAAAGGTCATCACAAATAAATGGCTGACACAAACATCATCAACGATCGGGAACTGGACTTGACATCGTGACCGACATCAGACAGATGGAAAAAATTATATTTAGACTTAAATTGGAAATGGACAAATTCAACAGACTTTGGACCAAATGGGACTGATATTTTGATAAATTTATGCTTTGATCTTGTACATATTTATTTTTAACTGATGTCGGCTTGTGTTTTTCTTTTTTTCTTTTTTTCTTTTCTTTTTCTTTATTTTTTTGTGTTCTATTATGTTTATTTGTTTATAAAAATATAAATATTTTGATTGACAGTGTATCAGAACTAACATGAGACCACATTATAATATTTAAGAAACTATTATTAAACAAAACTAAAAACGTATTATTTTGTGTTGAAAGATCCAGTCAATTGTAAGTTAAAAAATAAGGGTCTTTTCATTTCTACTACAATAAGAGTAAATAATCTTCTCACAATAATTCTATAAATTTGACATCCCAACTTATGTTGTTTATTGACTGGTTGGGACCATCCGTGTAAATGAGGTGATAGCCTCTCAGGTCTTTTAAGGTAGCCTTGATCGTCCCCCTCCCCCTCTTGGTCTCATATGTGCCATAAAACCTGTGTTGTTACCAGTCATACGCCATAAACACCGTGGCCATCCATCCCACACAGACTAATGCAGTTGAATGGTTCTCTCGAGACCACACAGCAATTGACATTAGAGGCGATTAGTATCTATGCCTTCTTGCCTGACCTTTGCCTTGTAGTCAGTCTCTTTGATGGGCCAGCTGAGGGAGAGAGGAGAGGGAGAGCGGTGCGCGTTAAGACTCATGGGAGCTGGTGGACTATGCGTGATGCAACAGGCTTTTACTTTTACTGTACTTAAATGACTTTTACAGTAAAGCTTCCCGCAGCCTGCATTACAAGGCGCCCTTAGTTATCAGTGTTTCAACGTTATATACAGATTTTTCTTAGTGAAAAAAACATGAATGATTTTCCAATGAATGTGCTCTGTGTTCAAGGTAATATTTGAAACTAGGCGTAGGTGATATTAACAAAAATGTATATCTAAATATGTTTTATCACAGCTCTCAAAATTACATTATTCAAACTATATTTTGGCAATGTTTCTGAAATGTGCTAAAACAGGCCTATGAATATAATTTCATTGCAAATAAAAGTGAATGGACTAAAATTAACCACAAAAATAAATAAGAATAAGAATAAAATCACATTTTACCCTTGTTTGGAAGATTATGTAGCAACTTTCTATGATCTTTTACAACCTTTTAAACCATTTGTATCGTAGACCATAGACTCAATTCTAATTTTGCATCTCCAAAACAACAACACTCCCTCTAATTGAAACATGTGTAAGTCATGAATTAGTTATACATTTTTAGTTTACACTCTTGTATTGTTATGCTGCTTCTATAGTTAATTCATTTTCTTGTCTCCACTTGTTTTCTTCTTCTTTTCTGCCTCAGTGACTTTGATTCTTTGGATGAGCGGGACTTAGAGAAGAACAATCAACTGGCTTTTGACGTGGCAGAAAAGGAGTTTGGAATCTCACCCTGTATGACCGGCAAAGAGATGTCTTCTGTGGTGGAACCAGACAAACTCTCTATGGTCATGTACCTCAGCCAGTTCTATGAAATGTTTAAGGACACAGTGCCACCCAGTGGTAAGTCAGCTACATGGCACATTAGGCTTATAAAACACATGTCATGTCAATTATTTTTCTTCAGAGAGACTTTTATTGTGCCTTTTTATAGTTCTTCTATTGTTTATATTTTTTTTTAGATAACGTTAACTTGAGTCCAGAGGAAAAGGCAGCTCTTATAGCGAGCACCAAATCTCCCATCTCCTTTTTGAGTAAACTTGGTCAAAGCATCGCAATCTCCAGAAAACGATACCCAAAGGTCAGTGTGATCCAATTTTAAACATATATAGCACATGTTCTCTTTTGGAAGAAATAAAAATAACTGAATATCTTCTCGACAGGACAAAAAAGAGAAGGACGTGGACGGTTTGGGGAAGCGAAGGAAAACCAGTCAGTCAGAAGATGTGAGTAATAGTGACAGCACGGACTATTTTGGTCCAGTTGTGATTTGAGTATGAAAAGACAGTGCTGACTAATTACACCGCAGAGATTGGCATCAACGGGCAGAGATTTCAACTTCTGCTCCGCTTTCCTACAGGACGAAGTTTCGAGAAGCTGCCGCGACGACAGGCCGTCTGTCTCAGTTCTTCCCGAGAGGAAGATGGACCCGACTGCTGTGGCTAACAACAACAAAGTCAAGGTCATGGCGACGCAGCTGCTCGCCAAGTTTGAGGAAAACGCTCCTGCTCAGCCATCTGGACTCAAAAGACAGGTAGGAGCTAAACCACTCCCTACAGATTAATAAAATACTGATGCTTTAAGTAAGTTTTTTCCCCATTTTTGTCGAGTGAATCAAACAAGAGGCCTCCAGGATGTGTGCCTCAGCCTTTGCTCTCTTGATATGTTGTGATGGATGAGCTGTTAGCCACTGTATAAATAAGCAGAAGTCTATGCAAATAAAAGCCTGACTGGACATTGTTCTGGCATTTTGTGGGTGGTTTCACAGTGCTGACGGCGCTGAAGGGTTCAGGGTGAGTGGGTTCACAGATCTTTAGTCGGCCTGACACTGGGGCAACAGCAGTGGGACAAGCTGGGGGTGGGAGCAAAGAACAAGACACCATTGTAAATAGCCGGAATGGCCATTCTAATCATTATGGCTATTCTTTAAACCCTTTTGTGTATAGTAAAGTGTTTATAAAATCACAATTTCATTTCCTAAATAGCAGCTTTTTGAAACACACCAAATTTATCTGGAAATTCATTTATCACCCTGACATAATTTGCTTCTTTTTGTGTCTCTGGTTTTATGTTCATTCTTCACTACCCATTGTGGACCTCTTCATCATGTCTTGCATGCTACCTGCCTTCTGCTCCCTCTATACCACAAAGGGGGAATCTCTCCCTAACTTGGATCGCCTTTTGACAACTCCCCTGACCCAAATGCCCAAGAATGAGCCAGTTACAGTCAGAATGGCCCCTGTCCCAGCATGGAGAAAGGTAAAGACTGGCCTAGCTCTGCCCGTGATCTCACTAACCCCTAAAGTGCTTGAATCCTCCTGTATCCTATGTGTGGATTGATAAGACTCGCTGATATGTTTGTCACTAAGTTAGATAGATCGCTAGATTGGTGTAGTATTTGGCAAGAGTCATAAACGTACTGTACTTCTCTGTCATGGTTCAGAGGCGCACGCAGCAGCAGGAGCAGCTCAGCATCCGCTACAAACAAATGCTCAATTGTCAGACTCTTCCCAGTCAAGGGGAGCAGGTACGCTTAGCAATAGTTCTCCAGTCCAGTAGAGATCCAAGTCTCCCACGCAGAGCACAGTGCAATATGCAAGTCAGAATGTAGTTTGAGAAACACTATCGTAGTTCAAATGTACTTCTCCCTTGAATTTGCCTGTAGTAATTAGTGGGGATGGGACGAATAAAAGAAAACATTTTTGGTTTGTTTTTGCAATTTTGTGCGTTGTGTTCATAGTATGAGGTTGTATTTTCAAATATTTTAAGGAAATACATGCCTCTTTTGTATAAAACCTTTTCATTTTGTGTCCTTCTGTTACTGGTTAATTTAGATGTGCAAATATTTGATTATATTTTTATTTATCAAGTGGTGTAATTTGTAAAGAGTCGTAATTATACACCAGGGTCATTAAAATCACAAAGACAGAAATCACAAAAAAGTTTGAGACATAAAAGAGAAGAGTGCAAATAAGATCATTTCAGTCATATGCACAGTCAAACAAAACAGTTTTTAGCTTACCGTAGATTTGAACATTGCCAGAGTAGCGGCCTGTCTCACATCCTTCCGGATTTTAGCTGCATAAAACTGAAAGCAGATTCCCCATGTTTAGTCCTGACTCTGGGCACCAGCAGGAGGCCGGTCCCTGAGGTCATATGGCACTAACACTGTCCCATCCCTCGTATGTATCTGTTTGTATTTGTTATCTTTTTTCTTTTTTATTCATGTCGCTTGTCAGTTAGTTTGTTCTTAATTTTCTCAGTATTTAATTCTCATTAATATTTAATTACTTTGGTATAATAATATGCATCTACTGGAAGTACGTTCAACTTATTTAACACATTCTACAAGATTTGCAGACTTTGCATGCTCTTCATAATTGCTTTGACTCATTTGTGAGAGGCCATTTATTTTTGACACTATTTTTAGCATTTACTTATCATTTTGCCATCATCACTTATCTTTTGTTTAATTTTATATTTCTTTGACTTAATTTTCAAGGCCAGAAGTGGTGCAGACCAGGCGCCCGGCGCAGGCTCTCGGAGCTGCCCAAAGAAAACCATTCTGCTCCCTTCCTCCTCCTCCACCTCCTCGCTCTCTCTTCACTCAGAGGTGACACATAGTCTGCTCTGTCTGTCTGCGTCTGTCACTTCCCCAACACAAATCTAATAGTATTCCCGTAAACCTATGTGTATAGATTGTACACTATGAAGTTAAATCCCATTTCCTGTAGCTCTCAGTCTGCCTCTAATGCAGTGAGCTCTAATGGTTTACATGGTGTGCTTGTGCAGAGATGTGTGTCTTGTGATTGAAATGTGAGTTTTGAGGGACCTTTTTTGTTTTTGTTTTTGGGAAATCGAGAAAACAGAATTATGTCACTGGTTGCTATTTTGGGGGAAAAGTTAATATATTTTTTGGGTCAATTTCTGCCTTTAAAGAATTTGTCTAAAGAAGATGAAGAGGAACGTGAATACTACGAGATTCCCCAAAACTATCGGGTACAAGTGTGTTTGCTCGGATTTGCTTTGGCCCTTTGTGAGGAATGGCATCAATCTGACTCTAATGTGAGCATGGTTGGCAGGAGTGGACACCACTGCATCTTGCGGACCCAGGGCCTATCCATATCCCGGGTATTCAAGAGAGGGCTGATCGCCTCATCTCCAAGTTTAAATCTAAACCTGCCAAGCCTCCAAAGGTGAACTGCATGGAGAGGATTTTGTGGTCCCAGCAATTCAGTACTGTAGATAACAGATAAACTATCTGCAGTGCAAAATGCTGTCGAATAAACCTTTTATTTTCTTTCAAAGCCAAAGAAAAAGCCTTCCCGCTTCTTTTTAGAGCAGTGGTACATGTCTCGAGACGTGAGTCCAGGTTCACCCCTTTTGTCTTCAGATTCTACCAGAAAGGTTCGGGCATGCAGTGTGGAGTTTCACTAACATTAGAACATTGTATTGGATTATTTACAGTTCACTCATAAACCACCCATGAATTTTGCCACAATTACTTGTTGTTGGTGCGTGTCAAAAATCAAGAATGTTAGAGATTACATACCTTTTGGCGCAGTTCTTTTGTGATTGTATAATATATTTTGTCTACAGGAGCCAGAAAGGCCAACTCTGTCTCATGACCAAAAGCCCATATATGTACTTAGTATTCAAGAGCGAGCCGACCAGCTGGCCTCTCTGTTTGAGGGAAAGCCAGCTCAACCACAGGTGATATTTCTACTGACAGCTGCTTATCAGTCAAAGGCAATTATCGAATCCAATACCGATATCAGGCATCTGGTGCGATCCAGAAAAAATACTAAATCGATAATGCTCCAGGATGTCAATTACGGGTTAGGCCAAGGCTTTTTACTGGTGCTGAAATTGGTTGATTATGATTATTTAAACTTTTTTATTAAACAGTTGTGTACCTGTAATCACCTATCTACCTATCTATCATCGTTTCCCTACAGACAGATACATACATAATACATAAGAAAATACATAAATACAAATGCATGAAGTGCGAGCAACGTTACAAAATACTTTGATATTTGCTCATGGCCTAACTCTCTTCTTTCATCTTCTTTGAGACTGAGAAAAAGCCGTCACGTTTCTTTATGGAACAGTGGCACGCGGCTCGAGCCCAGTGCTCTGCTGAATCTCCCTCCACCACCGCTGACACTCTGAGACAGGTAGTCATTTAACGCCTGCCACAAACTGGCGCAGTGCATTAACGCTCCTGCACTTTTGACGTACGCTACATAAGAACCACTGCTGTCGGAAACCCACGTGTTTGAAATGCATTGAATCTTGGTCTTGTTTATTACTCCTTTAACATTTGTGACAACTGTAAATGTACTAAAGCATTTTTCAGAAGAGCGTTTTTTTATTGCATTCATAAATTAGGCCAAAGGAGTCCCTCGTTACAATTATTTGGACTCAAATGGCGCCTTGGCAACCGATATCTACACTAGAGTAGCTCCCATGTGGACGATCACGCCTCCAAATGGGACACGGTAACAAGTTTGCCATCTGATGCATTACTACACTTGGCCACAGGATAAACGTTATTTGAGGCTGTGATCTGATTGTGGAGCAGATTTTTCAAAGAAATACTAAACTAGACCAGCTGTGTTTATTTTTCCTCAAACCACTCTATTCAAATGTAGATTTTGGGTTGATGTGTTTAGTCAGACTTTGTGATGGAGTCAGTGTGCTATGTGGTTAAAAACGGCTTTACAACTTTACAAGAACTAAAGTTTTAAGCGAGGAATGGCTTGAGTTGTTTGTGTTTGCGTTGTTCACAGGTGTGGCTGCGTTACTTCTAAGTGCGTGATCTATGTCGGGCATGTATAAACATCTCATGACGTCTAATTGTGACATTTGACTCTTGTTTGTGAACACCCATAGCATTTCTCTTCACTGTCCCCAATTTAAATCTTTCTGTTTTTCTTTGTCATCTTGATTTCTTAATGTATTTCCATCATTTTTCCTTTCCTTTTTTTTTCTTTTCTACACTGCCAATAGCGCTGTGTGAAGATGTACACAGGTGGTGTTAGCTTATTGGCTGAGCACTTAACCAGTCAGCTTCAGTCACAGGAAGACGCCAAGACGTTACCTGAAAGGAGGGATTTGGTAAGAGGCCGGTTGTAGAATAGGTGAATTGTGGTTACGTTTCCACAGCACAGATTCCTATTATTCCTGAACATAGATTTCTCTTCCCGATTGATCCGTCATTAGTTGATTATCGTACATGAATCAACAGTTTGTCTTGTGTAGTAGCTTGATCACTTCCCCCAGAGAAAAAAAACCCCACAACAACAACATCATCCATCTCTTGCTTCAACTTGACATTTTTTTTTTTCTTTTCCCTCAGGGCTCTCTCAGAAAAGAGTTTCCTGTCAACATTGGTGGAAGCGATGTCTGCTTCTTCTGTCGGAAGCGTGTGTATGTGATGGAGAGGCTGAGTGCAGAGGGGAAGTTCTTCCATCGCAGCTGTTTCAAGTGTGACTACTGCGGGACCACGTTGAGACTGTCCTCCTACGCGTTTGATGTGGAGGATGGTACGAGCTAGGCAAAGTGCTCTGTCATTATATTTTAAACTGAATAGAAAAGGAAAAAAAAGGTAAAAAGAAAAGCTAATTTATTGAATAGACATCATGTAGAGTAAGTGCCTCAGAATTACACATATAATTTAATTCCACTTAGTCAAACTGATTATTTGACTAAGTGGAATTAAATCATATGAATTAGCAATTTTGTTGGTGTATTGGGGAGTGGGTTTACATGATTTTCTTCAGTTACAAGAAGTTTTATACATCAGCGTTATGTCTAATTGAAATAATATGTGTCTGTGCTGTGCTGTGCTGCCGTTGGTGTTGTGGTTGATGTTGTGGCACACAGTTTGTAAGCCACATGGGTTCACCTCCCGGCCACGACCGTTTGCCAAATGCGTCTACCATCTCTACCTATTTCACGCTACAGCTGTTCTGTCAAATAAAGATTTCGGACCAGGACTTCCTTAAAAACGATTGCTAATTTGTTTTGTGTTTCCTGTTTAACCTTCAGGGAAATTTTACTGTAAGCCTCACTTCTGCTACCGTCTGTCTGGCTATGCTCAGAGAAAGAGACCCGCTCCCTCTCCAGCTCCAGCCCCTGCAAAGGTATTAAAGATATTCCACTCATATCTGTAAACATATGCCACAGCCTCTTCAATAAATGTACACAATCTATATGCTAATCTGTTGCTTTATTTTCTTGGCAGTTGTTGAATATTATTTACTACATCGTTGGGGTTTTATTTAAAAAAAAAAAAAAAACTTAATAGGGGTTTTATTTAAAAAAAAAAAAAAAACTTAATAGCTGATAGCAACAGGATGTTCACTTCCTGCATATCCAAATGCAGCAAAAAAGAGATAATTAATTCCCTTAAGTAGACTTTTAATTTGGTCTTTTGTGTTTCCACTGCCTAAATCAGTTGCTTCTAATTTATTTTATAATTTTCTGCTCTACAAAAATGTTTTTGCAGGAGCACTTTCCACCTCCTGTCCCCACAGCGACTGTTGATGCCCCAGGATGTGCCACAGGAGCTCTGGCTGTCCCTGTCAGAGAGCAACCGCCCTCAGGTACATTCCCCTCCTCTTTGGCTGTGGGTTAGTTCCCTGTTGCCTGGTTGTGACTGTAAGAGTGCGCACCCTCCGTTGTACAATGTCATGGACCTGCCACTAGGTGGCACACTGCCCCCTTTGCGCTGCCTTCCAGCCCACCTACTGCGTCTACCTCTTCTGCTGTTTCATCATCAATGTCCTGCTCAGCCTCCTCTTGCAAGACTCGTCTCCCGTTCCCTTCTTACTTTCCTGGTATTTTGGGCAAACCAATGTCTGTACAGATAAAAGGACTCGCATTATCCCGGTGGTTAAGTCACTGAGCCTGGGGATTTGCAATAGATGTGACTTCTAGTACTTCTTTGGGCTGTGTACTATTACAACTAAAAATAGTATTTGATACGAATGTAGCTCCTAAAATGAACTCATCATCAGACATTTTGGCCTTTGTGTTTGAAATATGCATCGCTGGTTTATCCAAATAACAAACTGCCTCCCTGTTCTGTTTAATGTATCCCTTTAATCTGTGACTGCTCTGCTTCTGTGTGTGATGTATTATCTTTAAAGTCTTGTGATGCTTTTTCTTTCCTGACCGTCATCTTTCCAGGACTGAATGCTGTAGTGGTCAAGTGCCTGTAACACGGTTTTCGACTGGTTGTTTTGTGATCTTACCTTTCCCCTTCCTCACAGGGCAGTAAAAAATGCCTGCAGTTGTGTTTGGCTTAGGGCGTGTGAATGTTTTTTCCTCCTTTTCTATTCTGTCCTCTTTCAATCTTTGACCTCTGAAATCTATTGCATATATTATACATAAATAAACGGTTTTGGGCAACATTTTGGGGATTTTAGGAACGCATGTACTCAAATTTTACAAATATTCATACATTCTGGGAATTCGTATAATTTAGTATCAAACTTTAGGTACATAGAAAAAAAATGATGCAGTTGAGGGACTCACACCTTGGGATGGGAAAACGGCAAGACATAAAGCCTGTAGTAAATGAAGTAATAAACAAACAAAAGTAATTAATGTAACATTAATTGCTGTAGTGGATTTAAGGCAATAAAAGTTATAGTTCTAACATTATCCTCGCCTTTTGTTTGTAATTAGTGACTAAAGAAACAATTTGTTCCAACTGGACATTAAAAAGTGTTACCCATTACTTTGGCTTGGCAATATGACAACAGAAATGAAAAACAATACTTGATAAATTGTTATCCTCATATTGATCAATCGCAATTTTTTATTGAATTTTGTTTTAAGAACAAATCGACATTCTATCAATATTAATTTCCAGAACCTAAACAAGAAAGACTTTTAATCCCTTTCCAAAAATAGTCAGATTTCTTCCTCCAAAGTCAAAATTTTGCTCCAAACACATGCTTTTACTCTTGATTGAAAAGACGCAAGCAAATTAATTACTCCACTCATGACAACTGCAATATTAGCCTTTTGGTAAACTCGAGTCTTTTCTTTATACTTTTTATTACTTCTCCAACTTCCAGCGTTTCTTTTTGGTACATTTATGCATTCTCTTTTGCCCTTTCACTGACATTTCTAACACCTTGTCCCTCATGGTCTCACCCTCTGCTTATGTTGTCTCCTCCAGCGCCAGAGGTCAACGGGCTTCAGGACCCGAGCTTGGCTAAGAGACTGCGGGGGACTCCGGAGCGCATCGAGCTGGAGAACTACAGGCTGTCCCTGCAGAAGGAGGAGGAGCTGGAGGAGGTGCCTGAGGAGACACTGGCAGAGCACAACCTGAGCAGTGTGCTGGACAAGGCCACTGCTGCTGATCTGGGCTCCAGGTATAGACACTCCTCTTATTCTTGTATACCAGAAAAGTTTGTGTTTTCTTCCATAGAGTATATCGCTCTGTTTGCATCTAATGATAGTATTGTATTGATTGCAAACTCGGAAGTAAAAGCCATAAGCAGCTCTAGGATCGATTGTGCATTGGTAGACCGCCCCTGCTTCACTTAGTCGTCTGTTGAATGCTCTTCTAAAGACGTTTATGTACAAAAAAAATCATGTATGTGAATGTGAATGTATGTGAGCTAGATAGAAAATACAAACTGTACATCTTTCTTTCATGGTTTAAAATTTGGGTTTGTAACTATAACTGTGACTGTGATACACAAGTAAGTTGTTTGATTAGTAATGTCAGGTATAAAACTTTAGCGTGACAATTAATGTGAGAGGGAAAAAGTCACAATTATTCATTATTAATGACCTCACTGAACGGTGAAATTCACTTTTATTCACATTGTCTAATTCTTTCCTAGCTAGTTTTATTAAATTAAACTTTCAGAATGTTAAAGTAAAGATAATATGACATGAAATATGGATACTTTGACCCAGAGTATGAACCTCAATGGAAAGGTTTTGAGTGTAATGTGGTGCCGGAGGTTCCTGTGCAGGCCTTACTGGTAGACTTTTATACACTTGATACACTTTATTGATATAGTTCAAACATGGTAACACGACTGAATTCAAATTCAGTTTCAAATGCAATATGTTTTGTGGCATTGTTAATCTTATGAACATTGCCTAATTATGCATTGTTTTTCCATAGTTGTATACAGTAATTTGCATTGTCAACTCAAATTAGGTAAAAGGTAAAATAATTCCTGTCCTTGATCGACACAAAAAGTTAGCTTTAGCCCACACTCGACTAAAAGGCACACTGGGGTTTATTTGTGCTCTGATGTTTGACTGTCTGTAGTCTGAGAACAGCTCATTTTCCTCCCACATGTTTTGACACTTCTGTTGTTGGCTCCGTGCTTTTCAACAGCAGCTCAGAGTCTGACATGGAGGAAGAGGACGAGGACGATCCAGAGGAGTGTGAAGGGGAGCAGGCGCCTCACAGCCCCTCAGACCTGGGCGGTGTTCCCTGGAAAGACGCAGTAGAGCTCCATGCCAACCTGAGGGGCGACCACAGTGAGGAGGGGGACGCCCAGGATGCCGTCAGCCAAGATGGAGAGCTGGATGAAGAGGAGGACGAGGAGGAGGATGAAGAAGAGGAGTCAAGTGAAGGTAGTGTCACATATGTTATGTTTATTTTTGTGTGTTTGCTATGTCTTCTCCAACTACTTTTGATGTTCTCACTTCATATTGATTCATTCACTTTGTCCCTGTCCTCTTTTTCCCTTCATTACCTCATGTGACCACCGTCTACTGTGAATTCCTTTGTATTGTTTGTGGCATCTGTCTCCCCTGCTGTCAGAGGGCGATTACTGTCCCTGGGACAGAGAGCTCCAGTCAGGCTTTTGGCTGGAGAAGTACCTGAACGATGAAGAAGATACTGGTACTTTTAAAGGTAGCAGCAGAACTGCCTGTCGGTGTGTTTGCAGTTCAAGTGTGATTTTAGCATTGTTTTTTTGTTTATAAATCATTCTTCAAAAAGAGTTGCTTTTAACTTTTATTTGGCCTCATATTCAAAGCGCTGTGTTTCAGAGTGTGCTTTTAATTCTAGCACTTCGTTTAATGCCTTCTATAAGCTCAAGACATTAAGTCTCTAATCGGCTAAATACCATAGCTATTTGTGTTTTCCAAGTAGATGCTGCTTTGGTAATGAGCAGAATGTCTTCCAAACAATTACGCTCCTTTTCTAACCTTTTGTGTTAAAGTTTTTGCAGTTTTGTGCATGCCGCCTCCACTAATTCTCTTGAATTGTTTCTTTCTCTCATGTTCTAACATTCTTTCATTTTCCTCCCTCTTTCCCTTCCTCTCTTTCAACTCTTCTCTTTGTCTTTTCTGCATTGACTCTCATCTCGCACTACACTGAAAAACAACATTTAGCCAGAAACCTTCAGATCCAACAAGTCCTGCAGCCGGTGGACCCACAAGCCCTTCCCGCTCTGGGGAGAACACACCTGGACTCTGAGGGAGAAAAGGAGGGCCAGCCGGTCTCGGCTTCCCAACTTTCCCAACCCTCCCACCCCTCAGAGTACACCCAGCCCTCCCCTACAGGTAACCCCCATCCCACCCACAGGACTGACGAGTATGACCATAATGTTACACAAGGATTCAACAGAACTACTGCCCCAAATAGACCTAGTATATGTTAGCAATGTGTCACTGGATGTCACGATATCAAATTTTAGTGTTACAATTATTATGAGAAGAAATATCACGATTTAACAATAAACACCAAGACCATATTGCCTAGACTTATTCATATTGTAATGCTAATCCACTTAAAATACTGCAAGTTAACATAAACGGACAGACATAAAGGAATCAGAATCAGAATCAGAAAGGGGTTTATTGCCATTGTCAATGAACAAAATTCACAAACATAGGAACTTGTCTCGGCATTAAGGTGCAACATAAAACACTGATCAATAATAAAAACAACGTATATAGATTTGCATTGTAGTTTAGATTGAACTGAAATAACGTATTATTATTTTCTTGTTTGTACGATTATATTGTGATCTGAATCATAACGGTTATCAATTATCGGAGTAATCTTGACATCCTTTGTCACTGGTTTATTTCAGTAAATATCACACACAAAAATTGCACACTGAATAAAATGGTCCTGACCTGCACTGATCAATGGGAACATGTCTTTTGTGTGACGGCTGATTGAGACAAGGGACAAAACCACTAACCTTTTAAAATATTTCCTAATTTTTCATTTGTTGCATTGCTTATTGCTTTGAATGTCTAATCTGTAATGTTTTGATTTGTCAGAGTCGGTGTCAGTCGTCTGGAGTAAACACCACATTTTTACTTCATCCCAGTGTATCCTGCAACTCCTTTGTGAATTCTTTTTTATTTTTATTTTATGTGCCTTGTTCTTTTGAGTTCTGTGTTCTTTTTCATGTGTCTAATTACTTTCCTGTTATGTTATGTGTTATGTGTTCCTGCCATCTATCCTCCTACGTTGTTCCACACCTTCTGGTTTGAATGTAGCCCATGCCCACACATCAGCCCGACACGAGGCAGTGAGAGTCTGGTTGGAGTCCGTGTCCGGAGGTAGCCCAGATTTGAATGGGATCACAGCATCCCAATTTAGAATCAAACTTTTACTATGTGGCATGCAAGATCTCCCACCAACAAGACTCACAAGCATGCGTTTTACTCAGGACTCCTGCTCCTATTTAACATACCTTTTCACTATGTTTATTCTCAGTGTTATCTCATGTCTTAAATAAATACACTATCTTCACAACAGCGTTTTCCACATGGCATTATATTTGTAAGCTAGTCACTTATTTGCCAGTCCTACTTTTGCACTAACACTCGATGGCACGTACACAGAGTTGAAAATGGCTCTTTGCGGTCCATTAAATTCTTTTCACCAAGAAAAGTGAATGCGCATAATTAGAGTAGTTTTGAGTGTGTTTGAATCCAGGGTTTAACGCCTGGTAGAGCTATGCTTATTCTCACAAATGTTTTTTCGGGGATGTACACCCACTTTAACTATTGTGAACTATGGTGAAGGGTCCGCCACCTGCTTGTCTTCTTGCTTTGCCTTGACTGTTCCTCAGCATGGCGTTTAACTGAACGATCTAGCCAAGAACGGGCGGTTTTATCGCTCATGGTCGCCTCTCCGCAGAGCTGACCTGTCCCTTGGCCTGGTAGTGCCATGGAGCTACATAGATCAGTTAAATGCCATACTGTGGAATATTCAAGGCAAAGCGTTAACTCATCCGTGAAGACACAAAGGTTGCAGACCCTTTAGCAGAAAAGTTACACCATGTTGAAGCAAAGGCCTGTCATGATATTTATCTTCATTATCTTCATAATATTTGCACTATTGGGGTATTTTTCTTATTTTTTCTAACAGTTGCATTGCAGAGAGTAGGATATGGATATATTGCTAGTTATGTATTGCAAGTTTTTATAAAAATGCAGTATAAAAGAGGCATTTTGTTATAACGATATAAATAACGGTTTACCTAAGGTGCTGCTTAACGGTGGCTTTTATAATATTTGTACGATCTTGTCTCAGCCTAATTAAGTTATATCAGTTCTGCTTAACTCTTCACATTTTATCTCTCTCATTATAAGAGTTTTTGCCTCTGAAGAGCCTCTGCAATCTGTATTTACTGACTAGGCTATAACGGTAGCAATTAACCACAATCTCTTTCTGTCTCCCCTCGCAACTGAGAAAATATAAATCACAATATTGCAAATTTCATATCATCCCTTGTTCATATCATAATATACCACCAGCAATATAATATAGCCCTAACTAGATTTTTTTTTTCTTTTCAAAAGGGTTTACTGTCCTTAAATATCAAGGTTTATCGCAATATTTTCTGTAGTATTCTATCAAACTTCATTATGCGTTAATGTGACAGGCCTGATTAAGTAGAGGCACTACTAGTACATCTGGCATCACTACTACTGTGTTAATCACATCTCTCTTCCAGGAATTCTTGATTAACAGATTTTATTTCTTGCCTGATGAAACTGTTATCCATTTCTCTTATAAATGGATCACTGCATGTTGCTCACTGTAACGCTTTTGCCAAGCTACACCACTATGTTGACTGTTTTGGTATTTCTGGCAAAAAATATTGAAGTTCAATTTGTATTTTTACCCTGTTGAATTGCTCTTAAAAGCTTGTACATCAGTAAGCAGTTTTTAGAATCTGATGCATTTTATGTAGTCTGAGATGGTTTCGGCTAGGGAATGTTCCTGTGGAGTTGGAATAGAATGTTTTATGTGCTTCTTCTGAGTAAAGGCTTGAGCAGAGAGGCGGCTGACTCATTTCTGACTGTTGCCTTGTCCCTTCAGAGCCCTGCGAGGATGATGAGCTCGAAGCAGAGGCAGACAGTCCGGATGTGGAGCCTGGCACGGAGATGGATCAGGGTATGCAACCGCAACTTGAATATAAAGGATGAATTCTTCCATTCTTTTACATTTACAAAGTCTCATCTCTGTCATAGTGTCACGGCAAAACGCCCAAGAAAAAAGGAAAGTAGCTACCAATACAATGAGTAATAATGTTATTCTTGTACTCCAGATGACATGCCTTCAGATGCAGAGGCAGAGGCTCGTTTGCACCCGTCCGAGCACACTGAAGCACTTACTGAAGAGAACAAGAAATCTGAAAATGTGGAGATGGCTTCCAGTAATGGTAATACTACCTTTTAAAATAACGCTCTGATTACTGACAACCAAAAATACGTAATAACTTGATTATTATTTGTTATTTTTATTTGATTTGATCTTTCAGGGCCATCAAGTTTCAACCCAATTCAGGAAAATGACACAGTCCTTCCCCCACTTATACTACCTGTAGAGTTTGATGCTCAGGTAACCATGGCACTGTAATTAAAGTGAACATTTCAGGCGGCGTGTTGAAATACAGTATTTTTTCTCTGCTACAGATGAATCGAACGTCTCCTGCCGGTTTGTTGAAGTCACCTGGCGCTCGCTTTTTCTCTGATCCTTACCTACCAGAGGAAATAAAAACTGACAGGACTGCTTCTTCTCCATCTCCAGCCACAAAGAGCCCCGTTTGCCCTTCGCCCGCAGTTACCCCCAACCTCCGTTCCACTCCCTCTCCTGTTTCCGCTGTATTTCCTACATCCACGTCTAACAAACCACTTTTCAGCTCTCCCGTCAAACCGGAGTCTCCCGGTAGATCTCCTGTCAAGACTCCGGCCTCCTCTCCAATCTGCTCTCAGCCCACTTCACTGCCCGAAACGCACGCCCCTAGCTCTCCAGTGTACCCTCACCGCTCGATTTGCCCTCTCACCGGGAACCCTCTCTCTCCAATCTGTGCCCAACCTTTGCCCTGCCACGAGCCTTCTTCGCCCCTCTCGTCCGATTCTCCTGTCAGAACTCAGCCTGTTCCCGCCGTCGCGTCCACGCCCAAATCCGAAGCGTCTGACAAGTCTGCGGACTCATCAGTCGAGGACACTCCATCCAAAAAGACAGATGTCATCGAGGAGTTCTGGCTCAAAAGTGCGGAGATTAGAAAGAGTTTAGGATTGACTCCGATAGACCGCAGTAGTAAAATATTGGAGAAAAGTGTTGTGACAAGCCCTCCTCCAGAGCCTGTCAAGACAAAAGATATAGTGGAAGAGCCGAAGAAGCCGACCCTTACTGGGCGCGCTGTCATTCGCAGAATTAACATCACTCTGGAAGGTCAGGTGATCACGCCCATTAATCCAGAACTCAAGGGTAACAAAGATCCCAGCAGCTGCTCGGGCTTGGGTTTAAATGGCAGCATGTTGACCAGTCATACAGTGAACAGCTACAACACGTCCGATTCCACCATGCTGACTCCGCCCTCCAGCCCCCCGCCGCCAGTGCCTAGTAACCAGTCACCGGCTGTGCTCAGGCAACAAAAGCACCAAGCGTCATGGAGCAACGGGAAGGATAAAGCTCCGCCTGAGCATGCCAAAGAGCCTGTAAAAACAAAGACTCCAATCCCTTCGCCTAGGACTCAGCTTAGCCCAGTTTCTGCTCCTAAACCGGTCCCAAGGAAGGCCGCATCACCAAAAGCAGAAGCAGAAACGGCTCCTGTTGTTGTCATGAGGGAGAAAAAGAAGCCACGGCCAGATCACGTGAGAAAGTCTTTTGTGGAGACGGTTGAAGAGATTCCGTTTGCAGATGATGTAGAGGAAAGCTATGATGAGAGAACCCCAGAATCAAGCATGAACAGATATCACACTCCATACACCAGCAAAGCCAGCAGGGACCGGCCTCCTTTGCACCTGGTCTTCGCAATGGAAAACGGTAAACCTAATATCCCGGTCAATCCTGTCTCAAAGACCCAGAGGGCAACTCAATTTTCTCCTGAGGCCAAGGAGATTGCTGAGGAGAGAATGAGGGCCAGAGAGAAATCGGTGAAGAGCCAGGCCTTGAAAGACGCTATGACTAAACAACTGAACAAAATGAAAGATTCAGATAAGGCTGCCTCAACTAAAGTGGCCTGGAATGTAACTCCAGAAGCTGCCGGCAAAAGTAAAAAATCCCCCGGGTCTCCTAAAACATCTGCCGTGAAAGCATTGGAATACAAAAGGGCCGAGACGCTGCCCGAGCGCTTCTTTAGCAGCAACAAAAGCCTGGACAGCTCGGTGGCCTCTTCCGACGGTTCCTCCTCCACCAAGAGCAAAAAGCGTAACTCACTTTTCTCACCGCGGAAGAACAAGAAAGAGAAAAAGGCCAAGAATGACAGCAGCAGGCTTTCAGGTTCTGATGAAACGCCTCCCAAGCATAAGTCGCTGTGGAAGGCTGTTTTCTCAGGGTACAAGAGGGACAAGAAGAAAAAGGAGGACAAATCGTGTCCCAGTACTCCATCCTCCAGCTACACCACACAGGACTCGGGCAAGAAGAAGACGTCATCTCCTGGGAGGTCATCAGGTCAGCACTATTTGCTTACCTTTTTTTTTTTTCTTTTTTTTTTCAAACAAACAAAACTTTTCAAGGTGATTCTTAATCTTCTCTGCAGATTTGAAGTCACGGCGAAACTTGAGCTTTTCAGAGGATTCAGACTTATCCTGCGATGATGTTTTGGAGAGGTCATCCCAAAGGTCAAAGGCTGATGTAAGTGTCCCCTTGTTATTTTTATTCAATGATTGGCATTTTGGTTTATCCTTTGTGCTATCTTTTGTGCCTCTATTTGCTAACGTTGCCTTAACAAAGCAATAATAGGCAAGGTGCAGCTTTGAATAGATGGATAAATAAACAGTAACTAAATTACATTTCCTGCTGCAATGTTTTTGTTGTAAGAAATGTTATTATTTTTTCTTCCATAATATATTCTCACGTATTATTTTTTTCCCATCCTAAACAGCATACGGACATCTTTGATTTAGTGTCAGGCATACAAAAGGAAGCAATAAAGGAGGAAAAACTGGAAAAGGAAAAAAAAAGGGTGGTAAAGGAAAGAAAGAGGCTAAGGAAAAAGGAGCCGAAAAGAGAGCTGGAGAAAGTTCTTGATCCAGGACAGGAGAATAAAGATGAGGAGGTATTGTTCAGCAGTGGAGTTCAGTGATTTTGAATTTCGTACCATCATAATGTGGAAAATAAGGCCACCAAAGTCATATTTTATGTACGCTTTTTTTTTTCTCATTGGCTTTGAAGCTGGCCTTAAATGATGAACCAGCTTCAGTTCTCCTTCGGGATTTCTCAACAAATCTTGCATTCATGCTACAAAAGGGTTTTTCAAGGATTTACAATCAAATAAAGAAAACTACTGATTGAATCTATTGAAAATGCTGGTCTAGTTCATCCTATTAGGCCTGTGAAAAATACATAAAAATTTAAGCAAGTTCTGTAATATGTGTTTTCCGACTGGAATCCATTTGCATTCATTATGTTCTGGTTGAAATTCCAAATGTCTGCCTCCGCTGCTGCTTATGTGCTTCTGGTAGAATAGATAGGTCAAATTCAGGGCCACAGGCATGAATTTAATTACCACATTTTAAAGAAACTACACAGTCAAAAACCATACGTCTATATTATGATAAATAAATGTAATTGTGTTCAGAAAACAATGCACCGCAACTCCTTGAGGTTTATTCTATACATCTGCAGACCAAAAGAGAGTCATGCCTGCCAGGCCACTTCATTTGTGTGTAGAGTAGTGTCGAGAGTTAGATATTTGGATCTGTATGTCGTCCTGTGCTGTGAAAGTTAGCATAAAAATGTCGATACAATAATTCCCTGTGTTAACTCCTTTAGATTAACATAGATTATACTGTAGTTTCGTTGGTTTGTGATCTCTAACACTGTGATGGTTGTGTTTTTACAATTTGTCATCATTTATTTGTCTTTATTTGGCATTTGTTTTGTTTTTTTACACAATCATTAACTCTTTAATCATGTTTTTGTTTTATCGTTTTCCTTCCTTTTTGTTTTGTCTTCCCAAAGTCTTTATATGTCCCCCATGCTTTGGCGTTCAAGAGATCTTATGCCACCAAGGTAGTATCACATACATTTTAATTCACAGACTTCACACGCTCACTTGTACATACTACTTGCGCATGTTGACCTGCAATAACTGCCTTGCGTGCGTCCGGACTCGCACTAACTAACCCGTCCTCTATGGTCGCTCGTATGCACAGTTTCCACAGTATCCTCTCGCAGCTGGATGCCAGTTCTGCCTCAGTATTCAGCTTCGGTCAAAGTGGTTTCTTTACATTTCTTCAAACGAGGGTTTGTTTGATATTAACCTGCCTCTATCTGTCACAGCAGCACTGATGTTGCTCCAGTCTGACCACTGCATAAGGCTGATATTTCTGCAGTACTCATCTCTCAGCTTTTATGTCCTCACAATTAAAAGAGAGGACATTACATTCTGTCTACACTCTGCAATTCTATTTCTAATTATGAAAAATGTCATCATGAGAAAGATTGTGCTGAAAGGGAATACAGATGTGTAAGTTATGTTCTTATTGATGGATATATCCTGTAATAATCTGCATTTACTGCATTTAATTTGAAAACTGATTAGTATTTTAGTCAGTTTGTAATCCTAGCTGGGTAAAAAAGTCGCAGGCAAAGTTAACTGTAATTAGTGTCCAATTTCTTCTTTCCATTTGGCTGTTGTAGTGCCTCAAGGAGCCATGTGCAAGAGCAGAAATACTTAAATAAGACCTTACCGAGCTGTGTTTTTGTTGCTCTACCAGAAAGCCTACACAGAAGAGGAGCTGAATGCCAAAATCACTCGAAGAGTCCAGAAAGCTGCGAGGCGCCAAGCAAAACAGGAGGAACTAAAGAGGCTGCACAGAGCCCAAGTAAGACATCCAACTGCTCAATCTGTGCCATCACTTCAAACATGTATCTGTATCTGTCTGTTCATAGTTTTGTTCTGAGAAACACTTTAAAATGTTGTTTAAAGTAGCACTATAAAATGTTGGTCACCTGCTTGTCTCTATTGAGCTGTTTTTGCTTTGCATGGAATATTCCCCAATATGAAGTTTAGTTTATCTGTCCTTTTTTAATTGCTAAAGTAGAGAAAAATTATGGAGAGAAAAAAAAAAAAAACTTTAAAAAAAATTATACAAGGGCAAATCTCTGAAAATGATAAAAGTAGTTTAATTTCTTGATTAAGGGAACTCTTTTACACATCTATAACAAAAACAAAGATGGGAGCTGTAGTCTTTTATACAGCAAGGGAAAGGAGATTTTAGTTATTAGTTATTTAGGGCAAATTGATATGATTGAATGTCTGGACGAGCCATTCTTCCGGAAATTACAGCTTCTTAATTCTAATATGAGTATAATATAAAGATATTAAACAAATTCTAAAAAAATTAACAATAATAATTGAACGTTGAAACAAACAGGGTGACCACTATTGACAAAAATGAATATCTAAGTATCCTGATAACTGTATTTAGACTATATTATGTCAATCCAACAGTTATATGATAAAATATCACTTTATTGTATTATTTAAGATTTAATTATCAGACAAAAGTGACATATCTGTAAACTTTATCACAAAAGTGCAGAAATATACCATTATTTGAAAGTTTATTACGTATCTTATTTTTAATCAGTTCTTTTTGTACAATGTTTTCACTATAAACGATATACTCAATGGTCAAATTTTGCAAAGCTTCTCCACGGGTCAGATGAGTGTGTCCTAGTGGAGATACATTTAATGCCATACTGAACATTTCAGGCAATAACATTGTTACGTAGGCAAGTAGTGCACCTTCAAGAACTTACAAATGGTCTCATCTCATCATCTTATAGAATAGAATTAATAGAAATGAGCAAATTGAAGGATAAAACTCCAATTGAGTTCACATAAGTAAGCGATTCATCTTGGCATGTGGCCGGTGTAATGTGACTTAGGCGCTTGGCCAAATTCCCCCGTAGTCTGGAAACCCACAGTGATTGATGTTGTACCTTTGCAGTTGGCTCTCACTCCACTGAGTCAGCACTCGCCGCCTCCCTTATCCGGGAGCTTGTGGTTCGCTGGCCTGAGTTTTCCTTCTTTTTTTTGGAGCCGCTATTTTAAGAGTCCAAACACAACTTGTTGTTTGGCCCCTGCTGCTCGTCACTGATACAGCTTGTGCTCCTAAAGGAGGATCTAAAAAAAACAAGACACAAAATGCAATCGACGTAGCAAAAAGTCAGTATCTGGCATTTATAGACTTTCTTTTATGTGTAGCTCAACCAGGTTAATTCATTTTAATACCAATGGACTAGTAACATCCACGTTTGGATTTTGATTAAATGGTAGAAACAGCAGAAGAAATTACTGTCAGTCGCAAAACTCTTCTCTGTGCTTCTATGTGTAATTTAATTTGTACTTCCTCATTATAGATGCATTTATTATTTACATTTCAATCCTCTTGTTTAGTCGATCTAGTTCAGATTCACAACCAAACCATTATGGACATTTCCACAGGCCTGCTGCAACGTCATTATGAAGCCATCTTAGTGTGTTTTTATTTTTACACTCGTTTTATTGGTCAATGTTGCAGTGAATTTGATTACACATTGCATTTGGCCCATATCCGGTTGCTTTTTAATTACTTGTGCCCCTTGTGTACAACTTGATATTTATTCTTATAATTAGAGCAAATTGTTTCATCAATGATGCTATCCTCTCCAGATGGCGTCTTAAACCGTATGGGGGGCTTGTTGCTAATCAGTTGCCTATCTTAGAGCGCTTACACAGTACTTTCGCTCACTTCTGAGAGTACATGTGTGTAACCGGACTCCTGCTGCCTCTTCAGATTATCCAGAGACAGTTGGAGCAGGTGGAGGAGAAGCAGAGGCAGCTGGAGGAGCGTGGCGTAGCCGTGGAGAAGGCCTTAAGAGGCGAAGCAGGTAACTACTTTTATCCACCTTTTGTCCATGTGATATGTCCATTCATTTAAAACTACCATTCTGAGAGAAAAAAATGCAATTATAATTTCATAACACTGTTCATTTGAGTCAATACCAAAAGAATTGTATAGGCCCTCACTGCAAGCCATGTTTTATCTTTAATTTGAAGCTAGTTCTTTATTCAATGCTATTCAGGGAAAATCATTTTGATGATTAAGCTTGTATAACCTCAGCTGCACAGCCTCATGTAAACGCATTCAGATGGCTATAATTGTCTCCGGCAATTGCCATTTATGTACAGAATATTGAGAACTGTGCCTTGAGAATATTGTGGTTAAGTAAAAGGATCCTGCTTCATTTTGTCTCAGCCCATTTTCACAATCCCAAATACTAAAGCATATTTTACAGAGCAGATAATATATATTCGTATACTGTTCCCTACATATGTTAACACTACTTTACTCTCTTGAAGGAATGTATAAAGGTACTTATACGTTACCCAAACAGCACAAAAGGCGATCAGGTATTAGCCTCTCTGACGTTTCTTTCTGTTGACATGAGCCGTGACACATTTGCGTTTAGGTTCCATTTGTGGTGACACACTCCAACATCTCTCCATGTCTGAACATGTCGACTGTTGTCTGAACATCACATGTCCATCATTGTCAGTGCAATCTGCATGGGACTGAGGAGAATGTGTGTCTTGACATAGATTTGTGTGTGCTCATTCTGGATGTTACTTGTCTTCTTCACTGCCTCTCAATGAGGAGGCTTTTGGTACTCAAGACTTATTTTTTACTAAATACGCAATAAATAAAATCTTATTTGAATGGGCTTGCAGGGGAGCGTCTCCTTTTATAGCGACACATTCTGCCATGGCTGAGTGATTTGATAAACATTTGTGAGGATCTTGTTGACTAAGACATACAATCTTTATTATTATTGTGGTTCAGGAAATGAGATCTGGGTCCGGGTGTTCCACTGTGTGAGCAAATAGAAGTCTCATTTAACAACACTCAGCTTTTAGTCCCAATAATCCCCTGCAATACTGTTGCACATCATGAAAAATGGCCTCTTGTCACTTTCTTAAATTAAATTCGCTTAATAAAAATGCTAATTCATAGAAGATATGTCTGCACACAAAATCATTGCACCAGAGGCACAATATATGGAAAGAGCAAACTGAATAGCAATACAGCAAATCTATGTGGCCTTCTTATTATTATATTGGAGAATGCGATTTTGCCCACGCTCTCTGCATTATGCCCGGCGGTGAGTACTGAGGGACTCCGTTGAGTTTGCTGCAGTGTGGAAGTGTAAACATGCATGTGCTGCTGTGGTCTGTGTGTGTTCTCCCAGTTTGGGGCTGTGATCAATAATGTCTAATATATCCCTGTCATTGTAGACTATTGGGGAGATTCTAATTACAGTGAAATCCTGGACTTGCATCTGGGCGGTATGTATTTCAAATCTGTCGCTTTGAACTAACCTAATTGCTAACCCAATCTGTCCCATCCCCAGTTTTACTACTTGAGCTTCGCACCCCGTCATATCTACATGGACTGGCTCACTGCAGTTTACTTTGCCCCCTTTCCTCCCCTGCCCATCTCCATTCCCCTCTCACTCGCAGGGTTTCTAGTTCAAACACTCCAAACATACAGCTGAGATCAGACACTCCCGCTCTGGTTTTAAGATCCACTTTGATCTGTAAACTTATGAATGATAAATGAACAATGAATGAGAAACTTTCATTTGTCACTTCACAACAACAAAGACTGTACAACGCAAACAGCAGCGTAATAAAAATACTTGTCATGTGACGCGCCACATGAGCTGAGGAAAGATCTTACGCAACGACACATTTAATATATCTCAAAAGCCATCGCAGCGTGCATGGAGGTTTAGAACGTTTTTTCAGCAGTTTACAACGACAATTCTAAAAATAAAATAACAAAAATTTGCTTTATTTTGTTTTGTTTTTGACACCGTAGTAAATAAAGCAAAAATGTCTCTTTTTTTTCTATTGAAATTTGTATAGTTTATTTAAATTTTTACCTAATTTGTTTCGTTTTGGTCTTTCCTTTTTTTATGATTTTAAATTTTGAAAAAAATAAGAAGAAAAAAATAATGATAAAGACATGTAAATAAAGAAATGTGATTAAAAGTGTTAAGATTCTCATAAAATGCACCCCTTGAGCAGAATAAATTACCCATCTTATACAAACTAATTCAAGGCAATATATAAGAATAGCCAGTGACATCCACACTGTAACATTATATAAAACCACTAAATGTATTGGTTTTTCTGCTCACAACGCCAGGGTTACTAATTGTGTGCCCTTTTCACTAAACTGTGACTGTAGTATGTGTTTCTCCTTATCCACACACTGCTCAAACTCTGCCCTTTGCTCCTAAAAGCAGCTCATAACTTTCTAATACCTGCTCAGTTACATAACTCCCAGTGTGTTGTACTAACGGTCAATGGTCCACTGTGATTAGAGCTGAGTAACACTGTCTTTGTTAGTTCATTTGTGTCGTAGTTCCTGGCGCCTTGGATAAAATATGACCGGAAATGCACATATCCTGTAGATCAGAAGTACTGTGTAATCTGTAATGGTGTTGCATTTCCGTATTTTAGCAAGGCCATATTGTGGTTCCGTTCTTATGTTCCTGATCTGACTGGAGTTTGTGTGGAGGTTTCAGCCTCAAAATAACAAAATGGATCTAATGATTATTGTGGTCTATACTTTATTTTGTGGCGCTGACGATGTTGTTTGTGGTATTTCTCTGAGAGGTCCTGAACTGGGAAAACTGCATTTTTATTGTTGTTATTAACCTGAACTGTACTTGCCACAATAATCTTTTGCATACCTTTTGACGACAATGGGTTTATTTGCGCTTCAGAAGTTGCAGTTGACACCTGGGGAATTTCAAAACCATTCAAGTAGTGTTTTTGTGTTTGTGCCATGTCAGATTATGTCCTATCTTCTCTCAAAACAAAGTGTTGGGTATAACAATTCAGACAATTCAAATGTATTATTTTTGACAGCCTTTGACTATTATATATTTATATAACGATAGCTTCTTGGGGCATTTTTTTAAGTGTAGTTCGCCTTGCATGCGCCACTTTTTGTATTCACTTTTATTATGTTCTGCAAGTGCTTTAAAGCCACCTTTGCGTTACAAAAAATCCACTTGACACGAGGTCAATTCCAGCACATTCAAGCAGTGTTGTTATGATTCTAACATTTCAAAGGTCGATACTGAGGAATACACTGGATTTTCGATGCCGTTTTCAATACGACACTAACAAGTTCAAGGTTTAGACAACAGACTGACATTCTCAACCAAAAATAATAGTACCGGTATTATCTTTATCAAACCATGTGGTCGTAGTAAACCTCAAAATCGGAATAAAACTGTTCACGAAAGGTCACATTTAGTCATTTGTTAATATGATTATTTTAGTATCAATATTTGTTCAAATTAGTATCACGTTTTGATTCTAGTTTAAGTATTGATTAGTATCTGAATTTTGATGCATTTGACAACCCTTCATCCAAGCATCCTTTTGACTAAAGGAAGCTGATATACTGTCTAGGGCTGAGCAATACGGCTCATAATAATAATAATATTCAGTTTTATTTTTTATTTTTCAAAAACAATATAAAATGGCTTTCAGTATTAATTACATGATCATAAACAATAACCTTTTAACCACTGCCATTTAACACAAAATATAGTCAAATTTCTTCCTCCACAGTTGTAATTCTTCATCTATTTTCCACTGTATTGAGTGGTCAAAGATGGCTGTATTAGCACCACAGAGGGCTTGTGAGGGCTCTCACAAAGCGTATAGTGAAAGGCTTGAGGAGATGTCTGCTAATTGAAGTGTAAGTCAAGATCAATAGATATCAGATCACACAGATTATTTCCCCTTCAATGCAGCAGGCGTTTGGTTTATTTCCGTTCCTGGTATTGACGCGTGTTGTCATCCAAAGCTGATCCCTTTTGCCTTGCTTCCAGGTCATTTGTCTTTTCTGTATCACTGCGCTGTTTTGTTTTCTTCCCTGGCATCCTTGTTCATCAATCCACCTCCTTTGAGTCTCATGGGGTGGGCGATAGTGACAAACAAAAAACAAATCGCAATATACGTACTTTAGGTCTCCCAATAATGCTAATCAAATTACTCTTTTGCAATGCAGAAAGCTTTAACATAAGATTGCTCTTCTTTCTGCTCCTTTTCATTCATTCGTTGTTCCCTGTATGTCACTAAAAAGGTGGTAATACGTGGTTGTAAATGTCTCAGTTGACGCACAGGTGTGAATTAACTGTCAAATTAACTGCAAAAGTGCATAAATATGAACTTGTACGCTTGTTTAAAACCATTGGATTGTTATTATTTTTTAACAAATGATCAATTTATTAATTTATCACAGCTTTTTGATGAAGACATATTAGGAACCACACCGAAGTACCACTAGTTCTCAACCAGGTACATAACAGGACTATTCCAGGTCAGAAACTAGGTCTAAAACCTGTCTGAAAGACGACCACACCATTGCTACAGTAGTTTTTCAAAGGGCTGCGAAAAGTGCACCAAAACAAAACAAAAAATCTGTATACCGCCCCAAGGAGTTCACATACTGCTAGAGCTGCTTGATTGTGGAAAAAGGATTATTTGTTTATAGAGAAGGCGGTGCATCAGAGCGCCTGAAATGAACAGAATAAATGGAAGTGAGTGACATTTCCCACGTAGAAAGGTGAAATCCACGAGGAACCTTTCCACTGAAGGACACACAAAAGCACTCAAGACTTGATATTGATAATCCAGAACCATCAGTTTTTATAATCATAATTGCATTTTAAATCTGATCAATTGCACAGCTCTTTGTACAATATATCGCCCACCTCTTTGCTTCCCGTTCCCCGTCTCTGTCCTCATTGTCTTTTGTCCGACGATGTTCACGTCTGCTTCACTTCCCTCAAAACTCTTTCCCCTTTGTCTTGTGGAAGTTGAGCCCTGCGCGGGGGCAACCCGCCGAAGACCCGTGTCCCTGTGTCCCTGCTGGTCCCCTGAAGGTAACGTGACCGGTGTGGCGGGTTACCGTGGCAACCCTTTGGATCTACACATGCTGGATCTTCCCCTTGTTGCCCTTCCCTGAACCCTGGTCCTCAACCCGTACTACCATGAATGCAGAACTGAGCACAGCACGTTTCCCGCTTGTACCTAGTGTCGTTTCAAAATCTCCTCACTCTTCCACATTCAATTTATTATTCAAACTACATAAAAAATACAAAAGGGGAAACAACTGTGCTAGGGCGTGTCATTAACTGCATGTTTCTTGTTTTCCATTTGACCTCAATTTAATATTGAAGAGTTTGGTGCATATTTTTCCTCTTCTTAGGGAATGAACTTGTTTAAATTAATGATAGATTTTGAAGGTGTGCAGGTTTAGATGGCTCGCAGGCACGTTTGTGGTTTTGTAAACTTGGAGAACTTGCATGGTGTGATGAAGATGATCTAAATATTCAAAGTTTAATGGTTGTTTTGGTCTGAATCCTAACAGCGGTTATGTGGAGATTTTTGCCTTGGTTTCTCATTTAAATGTGTGAAACAAGTTGTGTTCTGTTTTTGGAATTTGGAGCCAATAACTCTTTTGTGTTTTAATGGGCCTGTCATGATAATTGCTTTATCATCTTTTTTTTTTTTCAATAAACAGTAAAGGGTCAAATAAGTAATTTGCTATTGACTCATATTGACTCATTATAGACACTAACTAGGGTTATTGAGCACTTTGAAAAGGGTTTACTGGAGTTATCTTACTTTTATTTTGTCATTAGTTTCAGTATTATCATTTATCTTGATATTTTCCTTACTAGAGCAATATATCACTCTTCAAAATGTGTTATCGTGACAAGCCTGTGTTCAAAGTTTTGGGTTGAAGGTCGGTGGCGGTCAACTAAGGTTAAGGTAAATTGGAACTTCCATGGCAAGACGACGCTTTGTTTTGTTACCTAGCATCTATTTTCCCGCCGCGTCTAGTCCAGCTCTCACCCTTTGTCCACTTCTCCGCGTACAGTAATAGATAAAAGCAGGACTCCGGAGAACGCGGCCAATTTGTGTGTGCACGGTGCTCTTCTTTCGCGTTGTCTCAAAGAGCCGCCTCTTTGCCGGCTAAGTATGTCACGTTGCGTTGAGGTTTGGTGCTTCATTGAAAGTGCTTGCCTCCACCTGCTGCAGCCTGATAATGAAAACGGCTGAGCAACGGGGCACACTACCACGTCAAACATTTCGTCATATGCAGACGTGGGTGAATGGCAAAGTAAAGAAAATGTGCTTTCTAATTGAGTATGTGGTAGATAAATAACGTAACCTTGACTTCTATTACAAACTTATCTCTGAAACTAGATAAAAAAAGAAAGAACAAGCATAGGCAATTGTTTTCCTTCACATGCCATTTGACAGCGAGATAAAAAAAAAACAAAAAACACAAAAGCATTCCTCGTGAACCCTGTCTGTTTTGAATCTTGATTTCAATATGTGGGCTGGCGAGGATGAAAACACTTCTTTTAGTTCTGTTGTTTGCTACCCACCTGCTCCAAAGGGAGAAAAACAGGTATACCTACCCTGAAGATCAGCTTTCTTTTTACACAAGTCCAAACTGGGTAACACAAAGCTTCTTATGTGGGATGAGTGTGAGTGTGTGCTTGTGTTTTAAGTTCAGAAGTAGCTGCCTTTTACTGTCCTCTATGTGTCTAAATGATCGGGTGTCTGTCGGTCCATGCCTCCATCCCGTGGACATGCAGGCTTGGCTGTCATGGGTTCAGAGTAGCTCTGAAAGGCAGCTGGCTGTTCTCACCTCTGACGTTCTCACCTCTGACGTCCTCTCCTACAGGAATGGGCAAGAAGGACGACCCCAAACTGATGCAGGAGTGGTTCAAGCTGGTCCAGGAGAAAAACGCCCTGGTCCGCTACGAATCTGAGCTCATGATATTGTAAGTAAAGGTTTATTTGGTCCTTAGTAAACTTAAAGTATTTAAGTAAGACTAATACAAAACATGGATGGAATCGTTATTGTTAATATCTTGATCTTTGCACTGTTTGCTTTAATGTTTTAACATGTTTTTTCTCAATACCAATTTCAATACCACAATATCAATCCAAGAGACTGACATTTTCAACACAAAATAATGTTATTTCCTTTTAGCTTTTACTAGTTCTTGCAAACCACTCTAAAACTGTTCAGAAATGATCAAATTTGTTATAGTTCAATGGCGTTTGTTTGTATCGTACGACAGAGTATAAGGGCCAACCTCTCTTTATTCTCTACAAGAATAAACTTGTAAATTAACAAGAATAAACCTGTAAATTAACGAGAATAAAGTCTTAGTTAGCATGGCTAATGAGTTAAAAATTAACACAAAAGCCCACAATAGATATCGAACTTTATAATGCGGGCCTTTTAGACATCACAAACAATCCTTTCCCCCGTGCAGAGCCCCCATGTCCTTCTGGTTAAGGGCCTGCCTGACCGCGCTCAGAGACACAGCTGCAGGTGAGGGGGTCTTGGACGATTTCGCCAAAATCTCCTCCCTCGATTACGGCCGCTTCACCCTTCTAAACTTTGTATAAAGTCACCGTTCATAAGAGTTATTTGTGTGCATAGGTTTTACAACACAGCACTACGGGTTTGTGGGGCCGTACGCACTGCGCAGCAGAGCTCCAGACCCTGTACCGCGGGTCTGAGGCCAGTGCTCCAGACCCTGTACCGCGGGCCTGGGGTCGTTGTGGACGGGTTCTGCAGAATTCGGGATCAGGGATTAAACCCATAAACTCTGTGTATTGGACTAAACTATAAACATTTGGAGACAAACAGTGTGCAGTTCAGGAGGCTCTTAGTCCTCTGGGGAGCATGGAACTTCATTTGTGTTCATTTCTTTGGCAAATATACGTCACCTCACAATTGGGATATGTGTGTAAAATGACGTACACTGGTGTTGGGTGCAGGTGTGTTGTTGGCGCTGCGCTCATGCATGGCCATGTGAGCACTATATGTCTTTATTAGCTATAGTAAACGTTGAAATGTCGACTTTATTTTGACTCGACTTTATTCTCATTAATTACGAGTTTATTCTCATTAATTTACAAGTTTATTCTCGTAGTGCTCCGCAATTTTTTTGTATCTGGGTTGGCCCTTATACTCTGTCGTAGTATTGATACTTGCTCAAATGAGTATCTAGTTTCGATACCAGTTAGTATTGATTAGCATCTGATTTTCGATTCTTTTGACAACCCTAAGTTGTAGACAAATATGAACAAAAACTGCCATGGCCCTCCTCAGCATCTAAACTTTCTTTCCAAAGTTTAGATGTTATTCTGCTACTATATTATGCCTACATTATTTACATTATAATCGCACTTTTTAGGGTTAACGTCTAGATATAGCAGATATAATTCAGAGAAAATGCAAACAGGAGCCGAGGTTGTTATGAATACAATATCCCTTGCGAGTATATGCTACAAACATGTCAAATATTAAAGGAACTAACGCAGCCTAATACAAAACAATATTATGTACGCTACTTTGTTTATTCTATATGTGAGAAAAGTACCCAGAATGCATTTCGACTTGAGGTCACCAACCGGGTAGGGCAATTTGCAAAGAAATACCACATTTTCACAGTTATGATTTTATTTTGTTTCAGCTTTTTACCGTGGTAAGTAACCACAATTGTAAGGCCACGCTTTACTCTGATTGGTTAAACTCGCCTGTCAGTCAACTCAGAGCATGACAAAGGCTGACCAGGAGTGGGTGGGGTCTGTGTTCGAGGATAGAGCATTATTAAACAGAAAACGATATCACCAACATAGCAGATTGTCACAGAAAACGTTTTAATTTTTATCGCCACCTCAGCCAGACCTATCAGTAAGGCAGAAAAGTGCTATTGGTGTACAATTGTAAGGTTCCTGTCTTTTTAATTGTAGACGTAGGCAGGGATGTGGTTTGACAGGAAATGGATGTAAAAAGTCACCTGGGACCAAACTGCTCAGGGCTTTGTGTGTTTGACCCTTCAGGACTTTGCTCAGAGATTGGTTCTGACACACACACTGCCAGTAAATGACGGCTCCAGGCTTTGTGGTTGTGGGAAAACTTTCTGGCTCAGTGTGTGGGGTTCATCTGCCACTGCGAGATGAGCCCAGGAGTTTTGGACCAGGGCTGGCATCCTGTTGCGAGGGCAAACAACAATGTTACACAGACAGAACCATTCAGTGTAGTGTTTACAAATGTAATATATCATTTTCATTTATTTCAACCTCATGGCATTTTCTAACAGTCATATAAAATAGCTGTATAATGAAAATGAATGTTCACTGTGAGAACCCAAAGCTCATCATTTAAGCACACCTGTGTTTGCTTTGTGTGTGTTAGCGCCAGAGAGCTGGAGCTGGAGGACCGACAGAGCCGACTGCAGCAGGAACTCAGAGAGAGGATGGCTGTGGAAGGTGAGTGTGTGAATGCAAATGAGCCGGCAGCCTTGGCTTTTTACCATGTATTTCTATTTTAAATGTCTGTTCTGTGGCTTTCAGACAACTTGAAATCAGAACAGGAGCTCGCCCAAGAGAAGCAGATCCTGAATGAGATGTTGGAGGTAGTGGAGCAGCGGGATTCTTTAGTGGCCCTCCTAGAAGAGCAGCGCCTCAGAGAGAAAGAGGAAGACAAGGACCTGGAGGAGGTGATGCTGTCCAAAGGCTTCAACCTCAACTGGACCTAAACCTCAGCTTGTTTAAAAGTGAACTACTATCTCCGGCACACAGCCATCTGCTCCACTCTGACTCCAGCAGTTTGTCTCGGAGTGTCACACCTGCAGCACTGAATGTTAGAGATTCTCCTCAACTCCAGGGATGGCTGCAGCTGAAGTTCAGGGGAAACTGTTGTTCGTACTGTCCCTCGGCAGCGCTGCTTTAATCACTTTGCAGTTTGGCCTTTTCTTCCTCTATCACTCTGGGAGTTTTTAAAGCCTCTGAAACAGTTGACTCTGGGAGAATGATTTAAGACTTGTTTTATTCAAGAATATCTAAAGGGAAGAATGCAGTCAAGTCCTGCTGATGTACAGCCTTTGTAAAGAAACAATGCTTATGTGTATAGATGTTTTGCAAGTCCCACGCAGTCCTCTATTGACCTTTTAAGAACTAATGCAAAACTTTGGTTCTATGCTGGAGGAGATGTCCAGTTACAATTTCACATTTTTTAGGAAGCCTCTCTTTTCTTTTCGCTGAAGTTGCCTTTATTTTAGTCAAACTGGATCCAAATGAACCACGAAGCGATTTGAAAGGCACATTTGTTCACTTCTGACTATCTGAGCGTTTTGATTCATTAAGATACCATCAAATATGACCATGCATATTATGTATTTATTATGTTTGTTTGTTTTAACTAGATAAAACTTGTTTCTGTATTCACAGGAGAGTGCTCGTTATCTCATTATTTTGCACTTGTGTACAGCTCCAGCCCACCATCAGACTCTGCGTGTCAGAAGTAGAGGCTGCAGGTGCATAGATGAATATTGTGTGGAGAGTTAGACACAGAAAACAAATGTATGAACACTAATGCATTTCAGCAGACTTGATAACACTGGGGCTCCCTACGTGAGGCCTGTTTATCATACTGACAACTAATGTTTACAACTTATTGTTCATGTTCAAAATTGAGTTTTCTTGTTGTCGGCGTTGGCAACAGCAGTGAGAAACAGCTGTGGCAATGATTTACTTTGAGAGAAAATGTTCTTTCAGCTTTAGGAGTCTCCAGCCATATGCATTCACTTTGTGAATTCAATATTAATAACGACGATAACCCTGAGTGTAGTTCAGACTAATCTTTGTGCCACAGAACTGTCTTCATATCTTTACACTTTGGCCTATTTACCCTAATGCTGCAATAAAACCAGTCTACGGGAACACTACACATTCAGTTTATCTCAGTGTTAACTTTTTCACCTCAAGAAGATGCCTTTTTACTTGTACTTTTTCATCTAATTTCATTTTTATCATTTTGTGTTTTAGTTTATCTCACTCTCACTGGATGTTGTTTTTAGGATACACAGCAGCAATTCCATATTAAGTGCAGCACTCAAATAGCAAAAGAGGAAAGTGCATCTTTTGGGCAATCGAATCCAAACAACCTTTTAAACCATTTAAAAAATGGCAAATCCACTTGGTCACTGTTGTGCTTCTCATCGGCGACCTGCGCTACATGGGGATGAGACTTGGAATAAGCTGTGAATACAATGTTCAAATGAGTCTAAGGGTGTTGTTTTAGATAGTGTCATATAAGTTTGAAATGATTGATATTTATTAACGTGTGCAAAACTGTATAATATGTAAAGAAAATGAACCCTAATTTTTAAAACGGTCTGTCACATGACTTGTATTGTAAATGCTTCATGTAGCTAAAATGCATAGGGGATATGGATGTACGCTCTAAAGGCAATAAATAAGCATTTCTCTTCAAGTCTGAGCTGCGCTTTATTATAAAATGACAAATAATACACAAGAAAATGGATTTAAAATTGTTTGCAACTTTGTACTATTACTTTGTTACTTCCACCGACATTAAAAATAAAGTTTCTGTGGATTCTCCGAAGATATGTGAATCTGTTGTATCAGGAAACCAAGTACAATGAGACAATTTTTAAATGACTCATTCAATAGTTTTTCACATAAGTTTTCTTGTTTTTTCTTGTCAACTTCTCCATCATTTTGTGAACAATTAGGGAGAAATCAGATTACGCACATCAGCTTTAGGTGAACTGTTTATATGACAATGTCAATTATCTGAAGCAAGCATGGACAAAATTCCATCTGATGCGTTTCTTTCTGATAGTTCAAATCTGTTCACGTTTTGACAAGAAAAAATATGCAAATGAGGGCACAACGAGAGCTAAAAAGGAAAGAGAAAATGCTAAAGATTTGATAATCATTGATTAACTGTCACAGCAGGTGTTTTTGTAAATCAGATTTATTTTGTGCACAAAACATTCAAAAACTCAAATCAATATGTGGATTCTCTGATTATTCTAGTGATCAGATTTTACTTCTACGTAGGTGTACCACCGCGGCTCCTGATAGGCTGATGCAGCCCACGTTCGCATTACTGATGTGTCGTGATTTGCTGGTTTCCTTTTAGGGCGGAACTCACTGGGAAGAAAAGTTGCGTCTTTGCTGTCCAGCCCAGTCTTTTTTGCGTCCACTTTCTGCATCGACATGAATGTTTCCAGTTTCAGAGACTGCCAGGTCAGTGGAAAACCTTTTACATCCACAGTGGAACTACATAAATGACATGCATTCTCGTTTGAGTTCTTTTCCAGCCGCTGGAAACGACGTTGCGTTGCGGAGTTGTAGCGCCACTTGACCTAGTTAATATTTAGCAATAAATGCCCACATTAATTATAAATGAATACAAATAATGTAATCAGAAGCTCTTTTCATGTGTATTTATGAAGATGTCATTAGAAATAATTAAAAAGAAGAAACGCAACGTACAGTTTTATTTGGCTTGGACTTCAAGACAGGTCACGTGCTAATCAAAGAACGTCTGTAATCTCGAATGACCTTTACATTCTTCAGGCCTGGAAGGACCAGGGACTTCTGATGTCCACCACCAGTAATGAGGCGTGTAAGCTGTATGATGCTGTCCTGACACAGGTACACTCAACTTCAGACCCATAAAACAGAGGGAGACGATATAAAGAGTTCACTTGCAAAAACAAATAAAAAATAAGATAAATATCACAATGTTGACATTTTTTGCTTTGATTACTATTCACAATCAAAGATGCAACAATAAACTCTCTCGCTAGTTCACTCGCTCTCTGTTTTTCCCATAAAATGATGTGCACCGTTGACCAATTTTACACATAAAATGCCTTATTGAAAAACATGTAATATATTGTTTGTAATACAGGTAAAACACAGAGGAAGTTTACATTTTTAGCTCGTTAGTTCGACTAGTTGAGGATATTTGCTCAAGATGGGGTGGAATAATATTTTATCCCTGTGAAAACACTGCTAATCAGAGAGTAAATTGTAATATTTCTGAATGGCACTTATTATTCACTTATTTTTCAGTATGTCAAGTGGCGCAATGACGACACGCTGGGTGGATTAGAGGCCTGTCTGTCTGCTCTTCACACTGCTGACCCTAACTTTGGTAAATTCAAACTTTATTAACTAGTCTAAGTCATTCTTTGCGTATACACGGGCCTATACGATATCATACCACCTCTTGTCCAAATAGACCTAACATTAAGTCTTCTCTTTTCTAAATCCAGGCTGCCGTTTGTTAAGGCAAGGGCAAGGCAAGTTTATTTGTAGAGCACAATTCGTACACAAAGGCAATTCAAAGTGCTTCACAAAACAGGAAAGAAAATGCATTAAAATAACAAAGACGTGACAGAAATCACAAAACCTTAATTTAAAGAAATTTAAAGGTGCCATTTTCAGGCTATCCGTCAAATAGTTTAAGACATAAAAGAGAAGAGAGTAAAGAAAATCATTTCAGTCATATGCACAGCCAAACAAAGCAGTTTTTAGCTTAGATTTGCCAGAGTAGCGGCCTGTCTCACATCCTCAGGAAGACTGTTCCAGATTTTAGCTGCATAAAATTGAAAGATTCCCCATGTTAAGTCCTGACTCTGGGCACAAGCAGTAGGCCGGTCCCTGAGGTCCTCAGAGTCCGAGATGGTTCATATGGCACTACCACGTCCGAGATGTACTTTGGTTCTAGGCCATGGAGAGACTTGTATACAAGCAGAGCTGCTTTGAAGTCTATTCTCTGAGCCACAGGGAGCCAGTGCAGAGACCTGAGCACAGGGCTAATGTGATCGTACTTCCTGGTTCTAGTCAGGACCCGAGCTGTTAACCCTGTCAAACCGTTTGCCTGTCCAAAACATTTACAGATTGCTTACCGGCCTATAAACTGTAACTTAATAAGAACAAAACGTAAACTGTTGCCTTACGACAGATGCGCAGATCAAATCTTTCTGTTCTACAATCTACAATTGACTCTATTGATGATAATGTTTGTGTGACTAATAAAATGATGCACCTGTGTTAAGCTGATTAAATCCATTAATCCCCTCAGTCTTTGTTTATGTTCTGTTCGCTCTCTATCATTCATTAATTGGACAGTCATTGTACGAATATAGCTCAAGAGCTGAAAACGAATTATCCATGCCATTTACGTCACATTTGTGTCCCAAATTAGAGCCATACTATTGTTTCTGCATCCTTTCTATATGTGGTCGGTTTGGATCATTCGTGCGGCTGAAACAAAGGGCATGTTTTAACTAACTTACTAAATATATGTTGACGGATGACAAGATTATTCGATTAATGGATAATCATGAGTATTCAGGTCACAGTATAATCGTACAAACTAAAACATTAGCATCTACCATTTTAGAAGCAAAAATAAGTATTTCAGTTCAATAAGTACTAAATCTGAATGTACAAAGCTTTTATATCTGGCTGTTTGTATAAATGTTTTGATTATTATACGTGTTTTATTAACTTGAATAAAACTGGTCAGTACCAGAGGAATTGTCATCCGTACTAAGTGAATAAAAGTGTTTTACTGTTGGTGTTTATTAATCATCAATAATCGTTCAATTGTGATGTTTCTACCCACAATAATCTACTCTAACATTTGATTTCCTGACAAATTAAACACTACAGTTAATTTAGGTAAAATTACAGTTATCTTATGTAACTTCAAAATGATAAGATAAGATATTAATATAATTTATAATCTAATAGTGAATACAGTAATACATTGCTTAGTTTTATGATACTTTCATTTAAGAAGCTCACAGTCTAGAGGTTACATTATGTCAGAATGTAGTAATATGGTTTTGAAGATATGCAACGTTTGAATATTAATTATATCATGAATTGTACAAAATTATGCTACAAAAAGTACCGGTAAGGGTTCTTTATAATTAAACCTTTTGACCGATTGATACGTTAACGACATCTTTAAAGACATGTTTTTACACATTTCTGTTGGATTGACTTTATTTTGTCTGAATATCACTTCAATAGTTCAACCTTGGTGGAATGCTAAGTATGTTCAAAAGCACACAAAAACTACATTATTCTGCCAAATTCTCGACTCTTTTCTCCTGCAGTTATGGGTAATGTGATAAAGCACGGGACTGGAGCTGGTGAGCACGACCTCCTCCCCCCGGACTGAACGAACGTCTTTCCAGTGCCGTTAAGAGACTGTGGAACTAGCCCAGAGCCAAGACCTCACTCCCCGAGAGAGCTACACGTCAAGGCCATGCAGCTGTTTTCTCAAGGGTAAAACCGTGAAGAAATCAATGTTGAATATGTTACAACCAGCTTTTCTCAGCTGCTTCTCTTAGCGCCAAACTATATTTCTGACTTTGCGTTAAATGTTCTCTTTGCTTATTCAGACATAGCATTGAAGAAGAGCATAAATAGAGAAAAATTATGTAGAAAGCTTGAAAACTATCCCTGTTAAAATATATATATATTTTTTCATTATTATTATTTTTACAGGGATATTTATATATATATACATATATATATGTATAATATACATTATATACATACTGAGTGTATATATATATACTGTGTGTGTATGTATATATATATATATATAATATACTGCACATATATACTTGTGTGTGTGGTGTGTGGTGGTGTTATATAGTATATGTGTGTGTGTGTGTGTGCGTGTGTGTGTGTGTGTGTGTGTGTATATATATATATATATGTGTGTGTGTATATATATATATGCATATATATATGTATATATATATATATATGTTAAACCTAATCCTTATGTTGACAAAGTATCGTATTTTTTGGTCAACTTGGTAGTACGCTATATTTCTAATATTCGCCTAAATGTACTTTTTGCAGTCATGCATTGAAGTGCATTGGTTAAATAAAGGTTAATAAATAAATAATAAGTATTCCATTACCATAAATTCTATGGTCTTCTATGGTGATAAATTGTCCATTCCTGTTTCCTTTTTTTTTTGCTTTAAATGTTCTTTTTAATGGTTATTGAACTTGTGCAGTACTTGTGCAGTGTATCTGTTTGTAAATGTGCTATAAATACTGCCATTGTCAGTGAACAAAATTCACAAACGAGGAACTTGCTTTGGCGATAGGTGCTTTATGAAACAATGAATAATTCATGAATAATAATAGTAGATCAAAATATGATCAAATAAAATGCATGCATAGGCATAAAATGCATATAAGATAAGGCCTTAGACTTAATACTTTGACTGAGTTTATACACAGAGTTTACAGTCTGGTCAGAGCAAAAGTGCAAAAGTACAAATAGACAAGAAGTTTTTTATTTGTTAAAGTGACAGGTGTAATTAAGTGTTCATGAGTTTAAAAGCAAAGTTCCTGTGACGAGAGGTTCTGGTGCAAATGGATCATTCTTTAAATTATTGCACTAACCTAAAAGCTGTGAAGAAAAAAAATAATGTCAAAAAAACAAATTAAGACAATTATCCATAAAATCACATGGCTATTATAAAAGTGACAAAAATACCACCCAAACTAATGTTATGCCTTTTAGCTCACAATTTCACTTTGAGTAAAAGACATTTTCTTCATTTAAGATTTCTCATTTCATGCCTCATGTTTTATGTAAAATACCCATTATATTCCAAATGCGCATGCTTGTTAACAAAGGCATTGATTGTCAAAGGAAAGGGAAGGGGAAAAAAAACAGTTTTCAAAGAATTTTCCACTGATTATTCTCGCTTTGGTTCTTAAGATACATGCCTCAAATCAACTTTATTTGTGACAGACAAGCGTGTATTTCTCATCTGTTTTTTACATTATTAAGAAAAATATGTGCTTCGCAAATTGGTTGCCATCTGTTTTATAAAGCCCTTGCAATTTCTCAAAATAAAGAACCTTGAGGTTTTGCTGACTTTTCTTACTCTTATTCTTGTCTTCTCTCAGCGCTTCTCCAACTACCTGACCCCAACTGTGCCCTCTGTAACTTGTAGGAACTTTCCTAAAGCCTGCGATGCATGGGAAGACATCCTGCTCGATCATCCCACAGACCTGCTGGCCCTCAAGTTCTCCCACGATGCTTATTTTTACGTTGGCGCTCAGACCCCCATGAGGGATTCTGTGGCCCGAGTTTTACCCCACTGGAAACCGCACACGCCCATGTCCAGGTACTGCGTGACGAGCGACATGAAATCATCTTGAAGCAGCACCGGTGATATAACTCATCCGTATTTATCTAGTGAGACTTTGATATTTTGAACAAAGAACATGCATAACTACTGAGCCGTAAACAGCGCTAGGTTTGACTTCCATTGCAGATTCACCCAAACTTCACTGACCTCGTCTTGTTCTAAAACTGTGTGCGTATGAATGTAAATATTAGCGTAGGTTTGTGAGAGTTTAACCCTTTTTTAGAAAATCAAGCCATTTTTAATCAAGTTGTGATATACAAAGTTGTACAGTTCTTGAATCCATTTAAACGGCATGAATGCTGTGTAAAACTGCTATTTATAGGCAGCAATAATTTTTTTATTGTACGTAAATTGCACGGTTGAATTCACAATTTAGACTGCGGTGTTTGTTTGTTTTTGAAGTCATTGTAGCACTGCCTTTTGGAACTACGGCGCAAGAAGTGTAACTAACCCATGCCAAAAAAGAATATATGAAACATCTCACAAGCACATTTTCCACATGTTGAATAATTTCCCATCTCTCCTGAGTGGTATATTGTTGTTGTGTCCTTAAGCACGACACTTGCCTTGTATGAATGCTGTGAGTGAGTGGCAGGTGGAGTTGGAGGGCGCAGAATGGGGAGCCTCACTTTTGTCAGTACTTTAACTCTTTAATTTTGCAGTGGAGTAAGTGACTACAGTGAGGTCTGTGCGTGTGTGTGTGTGTGTTTTTGAGCTGACAGCGATGTGCGTGCAGTGTCCTGTGGTGGACAATTTCTCTCACAGAAAGAAGTGTCCGACTCTAACCGGCAATCACACATGTCCTTTAGGGTTGACAACTTACACACAGACGGTAAATAAAAACTGAGAGTCTGAAGAAATGCATTAACAGTTTGCACAGGGTTACGTGTTGTTCAAGTAAAGATACTTTTTGTGCTCAAGACGTTGTACTAGTTTATTTAGTTTCACTTATGGTGTATTTCCGTTAGCTCTTAAAGGCAATGTCCATGTTGTCTGTTTTCTGTAGTGCCAGTGTGCTTTCCCTCCATGAATGTGATTATATTCTGTTCTTTTCTGGTCAGCTATCTGAAAGGCCTTTATTCGTTTGGTCTCCTGGAGACTCACTTCTATGACCAAGCCGAGAAAGTGGCTCTAGAGGTGAGATTTTCCATGATAAGTCTTTTTTTACAATCAGTGTTGCTGTATCAGTCTGGCCAGAAGACGTGTATGTTAACGCGTGGTTCTTCAGGCTAATGGCTTCTTCACAGACTGCTTCTTTCTGTATGTAATAAAGAGCAGGTCTTGACTTCAGCCTGAGTTAAAATGGCCGAATGTGTGATGCTCTCAACAACATAAGATAAGACATCATAAGACAAAATGAAAGGCAGTAGCATAGAGAGTTGAGCAATCATTTCAAAAGAGCCATTTTGTGGGTAGTATGAAACCAGGCTTTGTTTTCATCTGCAGCTCTTTGCAGGGTCTGTCTCTGGTTCCTGATGACGCCTGGGCGGTCCACGCTGTTGCTCACGTCTACGAGATGAAAGCAGAAGTGGATAAAGGCCTCAAGTTCATGGAGGACAGAGAGAATGACTGGCAGGTATAAAGCATTTGCTGTAGGTTCTTTTAAAAACACATTTCCATAAACATGTTCACTTCTAGCTCTGTCAAAGTCTACTGCATTAACACTGCTCAAATAGCCAGAGGTGTGCTGTGTGAAACTTGTGTTTATTTAACTTCAGATTTCTGACATGCTGGCCAGTCACAACTATTGGCACTGGGCGCTTTACTTCATCGAGAAGGTAAAGATTTTAATTTCTCAGTCATGTGCAGAGCTGGCAGGGGACTGTAGTGTCTATTATTTCATGATATGCAGGCCCATGGGTAATTTAAAGTCTAGAGTTGATTATATTGCAAGATTAATTTGTGTTTGCATCGGCGGATCCCACCCTTATCAGAAGAGTCTATCTCTCCTATCTGACGTGATTGAAATTCGTGCGTGTCACCTCGTCTTTGTCCGCAGGGAGAGTACGAGGCTGCGCTGCACATATACGACTCTCAGGTCAGTCTGCTGCCTCCTCCCATCAGTCTTTTGGACACGGATTCTGTATGACACATATGGACCGCTTTCTCAGGGGACAGCCACTAAAAGCACTATGTTGTTGTAGTAGTTTTGTGTTCAGAGTTAAAAGAGCAAGTGTGAACAAATGGAACTCATACATTTACTATGAACAAGCCGCATTCCACTTTCACCGCAGAAACCTGATAATTATTTAATTTGGACGCTGTATAGAAAGGAAAGGCACACATGCTGTATAAGCTAAGCAAAGCACTTTGACGTCCTGTGCCTTTCAAGAACATCGCATAATATTACTCAAGAAGACTGACATACACTTGAACGCAGTGGTACATTCTTACATCATGTTAAATTCATCAATCTTTTCAGGCTTGTTTCAGCGGGATCCACATGACAGGCTTTCACTTTTATTCTTTGATTTGGGTAGAACTGTCATTGGACGCCGTCGTACCATTCATATGTTCTGCTCCCTTAAGGTGTTCAGACGCTGCAAAGCTTCAGGAGCCATGCTGGACCTCGTAGATGCGTGTTCGATGCTTTACAGACTTGAAATGGAGGGTAAGATTTGCTCGCAATCTTTAATGTTTACAGTAAACCTAGAATACAAATCTAGTCTATTCAGCTGAAAACCACAACAAAACTAATGGCTCTGAACATTGTATTGTATTGTTCTTGTTCATAAAATGATTCTAAAAACAAAATTATTCTTTTGTGGGTACTGAATATAATGAATATTTGTACACACGGTGAGGAAATAATTCATCCTCGTTAGCTGCTAAATCAAGCGTGTCATTATATTGCTGTTGAACCCTGACCAAAATGACACACTTTTTATTTGGAATGCATAAGTAATAAATGTTCTTTGTTTAGTTTTCAGACAAAGGACTAATAAAAAGCTATTATTCCCCACAGTGCATCTCATTATTCTGACACCTGAAATGTGTTTTTGGGTTCAAATGATAAATACTCTGCTGCAATGGTCCAAACATTAGTCTGCAAATTGAGAGTAAGACCCTTAACCCTCTTTTCCCACTTCAGTGACTGTTGCAAATTAAACGGGATCCAGTGTGAAAAATCCTGACACTTGTGCAAGGATGAGGCCAGTAAGACACTAAAATATTACCAGACGATGTGATAAAAACACGTTCAGTAAGGCAATAAAAAATACAGTATTTTGCTCTTCGTGTTTGTATATAGAGCTACTGTGTTATTATATAAAGCGCTGCTATGTCCAATTTCCCAATAAGGTCTTGTCTCTTTTGTGCTTTTCAGGCGTGTGTGTTAAAGAGCGCTGGCGAGAGCTGTTCCAGGTCACACAGCCTCACACTGACGATCACGTGACCCTGTTTAATGACGTCCACTTCCTCATGGTGTCACTGGGAGTTAAAGACAATGGGACATCCCGCAGACTACTAGAGGGCCTCCAGGAATTGGCCCGGTACGTCAGGCATATCACTTCCCTTTCGGCGCACCTTACATAAGAGCTGCTCATACTTATGTAAAAAGAAAAGCAGGAGAAGCGTAGGATGGAAAATACTGAGAAATGAGACGCACGTCTGAGTGAGTAGGGTCTGTATTCTCATAAGGGACCTGTGCATCTAACGTGTTCTGGCACCACAGGCTGGCACTACAGACTACATTCAGACCAGTGCTCAACCTCAGAAACTCAGCCTTTCAAACTGGTTCATTAAAATGTCATGTTTTCTATTGCGTAACGTGTGCTAAGACTATAAGAGTGGGGAGTGATGCATCCTGGAGAAGAACCGCTCCTGAACATGGAAAGGCAGTTTAAAGAGTAGGAATGTCATTTCCCGCTATAGCTCAGTACACCTAGATGATACATTTGGGGCATTTTATGTTTAGTGTTTTTAAAGTGACCAAAGTTTTGAATTAGTGAGTTGAAAACGAAAAACTGCGAAGAGGGAACGTTTACTGACACAGAAGGTTATAAGTGTCAAACTCGAAATACAAAAAAAATGCTGTGTAGACCTCAAAGGGAAGAAGAAAATCTGCTAAATACTGCAACGGCTACTTGTTCCTTAATTAAAATACTTGTTTGATATTTATATTCTTAATCCCTGTATATACCTGAGGTGTACACATGATATTTGTCCCTTTTAGTCAAATTAACACAAAGTTTTAGCTGTAAATATTTACTCTTTAAAGTAAGTTTAAAGCTTTTCTGGTGAAGATGATGTTATTGCGTTTCCTGGGATGTGAGAAACTGCCTGCCAGCTCAGTGTTTGTGATCTCAGACTATGTCATCAGAGGTTTAATACTCTCTACAACGGAAGCGCCACCAGGCTTGACTTGAACGGACAAAACTATCATAACGTCTCGAGGGTTCAAGTCTCCGGTTTAGCTGATTGTAAATAACCTTCTACTGCGTTAGAACTCATACCTCATGCCTCTTCTTCAACTCGGGCTACTTCTGTTTATTCTACAACCGAATGGTCCACAGTATTGGATTGAACGATCTAACATTTATTCATTTACGGGTGTTTATATTGCTCAACAACATCATAAAAATCATGTCTTCTCCAGAGATCCGACCTGTAGCTTGGCTTGGCGGCGTCACCTGCACCTGCATATAATATATTTGTTGTAGCACTTTCTTCTTGAGATCTGATGCATTCATTCACAAGCTTACAGTCTCTTACTTATTAAGACTGACAGCAACACACATGAGAAAAGACTATAAAGTAGCATCATAAAGACACTTCTCCATATTTTTCGGAGCTACACTATATGCTCATGTGAGATGGCACTTGGCAGCAGTGGAGTTCCCGCGAGTGCCAGTGTTTTTCTCTTGTGTGTTTCTGTGTGGCAGGCCTGGAATAAAATATTTACTATCCACAACCTACATTGTAACAGTCCCATATTTACCCAAAAACATATTTAAATATGCATTTTAGACCATATTAACAAAAAAGAAGGATTGTAATGATCATATCTATGTACATGCTATATAAATCTGTCAAGAAAATGTGTCAAACACAATTTTAACAATTGAATCATTAACTATAAAACTGAATATGTAGTGGTGTTGTCACAATACAAATTAGCTTTCCATACTAAAAGTTTGTGTAATTTTGACCACAAAATAGTGGGCACATTCTTTTTATATTACTGTGTGGTTCAAGACCATTCTAAAACTATTCAGAAAAGGTCAAATTTCCTCACTATTCGTTCAGTATTGAGTATCTATTTTCAATACTAGTTTTAGCATTCATTTGTATTTGAATGTTTGACAACTTTAATAGGTAAAGTTACAATCCAGCCAGTTTGTCAAAGCAGATGTCTAATACTTAATGTCATTGTCTTTATAAAGTCGACACATTTTGCATCAAAAGTTGAACTTGGCTAAATATCTTCACTTTTCAGAGAACCTGGGGAGAACCAGCAGCACCAGATGGCAAAGACTGTCGGCATCCCTATATGCCAGGCCATGATGGAGTTCAACCAGGGCAACTATGACCGGTCTGTGGAGCTGCACCCACTGCGCTACAAATCGTGGCATAGGGGGCAGCGATGCACAGGTGAGCTCCTTCAGTAGTGATATAAATAATGTGTTGCGATCTGTGGAGTCCCAAGGCTGTTCCAAAGCTGCTCTATCTTTGTATATTATTGATCATACCAGATGGGCTTTCCTCTGGCTCACAAACGAAAAAAAAAAAAAAACTGTTGTTGTTAAACTAAGCCAGAGGTGAAGTGCGTACAATTGTGCATTCAAGCAATATCCGTCTTTCCAAGAACGTACGATGCGGAGCCGAGAGGCGCGCTCCAGCATGAATAATGAATCCGCGCAATGGAAACTGATGGACTTCTTTGTCTTTGAACAAAATTCCCAGAAGATAAACAGTATTCACAAAGTCTAACAATAGGATGAAAAGAGGGGCCAATTTGAAACGTCGGAACAGCTTTGTGTTCTAATGGTTTTTGTCCACCGCTGCTTGCAGAGAGACCTCTTCAATCAAATGCTCATTCACGCTGCCATAAAGTCGGACAATACGCGGCACCAAAAACTTGGAAGGTAACACATTGCAGGGATTTGAGTGTGCCCCAGTCTTTTCTGATGTCTAAAGAATCAGTTTTGGGGAAAGAGAGATGATCTGTTTTCTAAAGCTGTGGCTGTTTTCTTTAGCTTCAGTCTTATCGTGTGTATACAGACTGCAGACTGCATTATATAACCACAGCATGCTGGGCTTTCATTATTGACCGTGTTAGCCTGTGTTCATGTAGCGGTTGAATGTGGACATTTACATCGTCTTGTACTGGATATTCCCAGGTGTCTTCTGGTGGAGAGAGACTCGGTGAGGCCCAACTCCTCTATGACCCAGCGTCTGATGAAGACGGCTCTGGCTCTGCACGTCTAGTACTATTGCACAGTGAGAAATATGGAAATCTTAAGAAACATGAAAGCGCAATGATAATCTGAGGCGCCTGCTTTGGGAAAATGTTGGAAAAAGAAATATATATGAAATTCATATCACTGTGTTATTGCTGTTTATATATAACCTGCCTGTTTTGTCAATTTGCACATTCATTTAAGCCATAGATATTACATCTGTGTAAGACAATCACAATGTGGGACCAATTGTAACACAATTTAAAGAAAATTAATGTCATATTTTTCACTATGCCAAAAATGCACTTTAACATTTAGTCCAAAAAAGATGACCAGACAATGTAAATGTGTGTTTTTATAAGTGTTGTCACATAACTAAAATTTCCAATAAAATATGAATACTAAGGAAAATACTTGATTCTTTTTTTACCGCTTTGTATACCACAATTATAATTGTATTTAAATGCTCTTATTTAGGTCAAGGATTTAAACAATACTGACCTTTTCAACACAAAATAAATGTTGACACTGTTGACAACCCTAGTTTGTACTACATTCTACACATTATGTTCTGTACTAGGCAGTGACTCGTAAAATGTATATATTTTGTCTGTCTCAAAACAAAAGCAGGGTTGTTTTGAAACTTTGAAACGTTAATAATGAATCTGTGTCCTAACAGTGTTTAGAATACAACCACGTGATGTAATAGACATTTTTAAGTAGTTTTAGTCATGTCTTTAACCAGTGCAATTCAAAAGTGATGAATTATGCAAGGCAAACTTTGTATTCATTCGTCAACATTTTCTTTATAGTCATTTTTATTAGCAAACATCACATTGAAATATAAATACTTCTCCAAAATGAGTAAAAATACCATCCACGTCCAAACCAAATGAAAGCTTGTCCCGGACCGCAGCCTTCGTCCTGCTCTTGTCTGTCCTTGCATCAGAGCGGCCGGTCCTCAGAGTTTGTGTTCCCGCAGGCGCCGCGCATTCACAACACGGAGCCAATCTCGTCCTGGATCTGCGAGATGAGGATCTGGGACAGCACAATACCGGCGATCTGGAGACGACAGCACAAGCGGACGTGACCTCACAGATCCACAGGGTCTCTCCGCAGAGGCGTCACAGCACTCATCCTCCCCACAGCTTTTACATTATGCAAATGCGTTCGGGTGATGTAATACATAACAATAATTGACCGATTACAAACAAATCAAACAAATCATGTGTTAGGAGGCAATTACAAAGCAGGGGGGCTTTGCATCTGGTAGCGATGAGCATTATTAATTTAACACTTTGCAGACAGCCCATGACAGTAGTGTTTAGCGAGGTTGTGATCTCCACTTATGGGATGTGGGATGTGGGGGGAAAAAAACTGTACTTTTTCATCAGATTTGCAGAACTTCAAAGCAAACCCTTATAGTATTCCAATTGTTCTGGTGGTACTAGGGGGGAATCCGCATGCTGCCTTCTGAACAGACTCCTCGGGGACCTAATAAGCCCGATATTAAAGAAAGGAAGAAGTTGAACGCTGCGGGGGTACGTAATGTGACAGCGGCAGAATCATTTTGATAAGCAAGCCAACTAATTATTTGCAGGCAGCTCTTGATAAGTGCTAATTTGATTTCATGGCCAATCAAACATTTCGACTGGCGCTATTAGCTGTATCTAATGCAGTGGGGAAATGAAGGTGCTCTTATGCCAGAAAAGAATACAAGAGATGTCAGATGTCGGTTGGTACAAGGCCACATCAACCTGCGCGTTTGAGTCTTGGAGAGCATAATAAATGTGTAATGCACGATTAAACTTTTATCATCCGAGTGTGGCTCGTTACGTCTGTCATGGGCGTAACTCAAGGCTGTAGACTTCCCCCGCTTCTCCCACACAGGGTTTCATTATTGGAATGTTATGTCACAACACCGATGTATATGACAAAACGGGGCGACCAATATGCAAAATTAAACTTGCAAAGTGACATATTTAATTTATTACAGCGCTAACTGTGTGTAATTGATTATAGCATTATTGGAAAGTGTGAGCAATGAAATCAGGACATTTCTTGTACCACATTGTATCATGCAAATAAGGCATAAATTGTAAAGCAATGAAGGCCTAAAGAGCTACTCTATTTCACTTTAAATAAATAACAGAGTCAGCGTCCAAACTCATTATTACAGCTTTGTTTTGCTGTTTTTTCAAATGATTCTTTATGTGTAAAGTCTTATGTTCTCTTGTGTTTTTCATTTGTAAATAAACCCTGTCTGATTGTGAAATTGTGAATTTAATTTGTGTGAGTATTTGTTCTTTTCCTTTTGACATAATTAAGGTCCAACTCTGAGAAATCTGAAGGTTTTTTTAAGTGCCCGTTTAAAAATAAATGTTTCTTTTAGATCTTTGTACCACTCTGAGGTGAACCCGTCAGATTTATTGTTCTTTAGCCTCTTGATTACACCCTGTATTTCCAACACTGTTATTTCCGCTCCTAATTTTTATTTTGCTCTTCAGTCATGACGGGTAAATTGAGGGTGTCCATAAACGTTTTTTTATTTCATCTTCTTCATCTCCTGATATTTTAGAGATGATTTAGTTTCAACATAGAAAACTGTTTAAAAAGGCTTTACAACAACTAAAAGCTAATTCGTCCACATCAACAATTAAACCTCATCCGCAGGGCCACTTCACCGCGTCATTGGTCACTCTCCAAATGAATTGCAAAGGTTAATCAAATGTTTCCTAACCAAGGACATAATATAGTAAAGCCTTCATAACAAAGCCGAAACTGTCTACGGTTGCGATCACAGGCCCAGTTTAGTCCGCATGTAGACTTGGTTTGGTCCTGTTCTCGTCCTGGTTTAGTCGAATTCAGATTTAGTCATTTGGACGTGGTAAATTAAAAGCAAATTCATATGTTAACTTAAATAGAAAACAGGAAACTGGATCATTTCTCTGAGTATATGCATGTGTATTTACTTACTAGAAAATATCCAATATATATTCCGAGAAAAAGGAATGTAGTTTAGGTCGACAGCGTCCAAAAGACACTTTTTTTCTCTTGGGCTCAAAGCCATCAGATGAACCCTTGCAAAAGAAAACATTTTTGTGCTGTGGCTTTCAGGTCTTACGCCAGACAAATCAAACAACATTTATGGTAGCTGTCCCCATGGCGCTCCCTTTGCCTGTCCGTGTGAGAAACGGCTCTTACAATGTGTTGCAACTTCTTTTACTTCTTTACTCTAAAAATGTTGCAGTGTGTTTTACTTGTATTTCCTTATCCCAAAAAAAGCCAATATGAGCTATGAGCCAAGAGAAAGATTTGGATTGAGGTTGAGTTTGTGAAAATGTTTATGCAAAAATAAATTACGAAGAAGATGGAAATGTCAAAATTGGGAAAGTGGTTAAAATATTATTTTTTGCTTGTAACACTCACATATCATCCTGCCATCTTTTTTATTTTATGCATTTCTAAAAAAAAAAACAATCTGCATTCCTATCAACATCATGAAATTTTCTACTGTGATTTATTCTTTTGTTTTTCCATTATAAACTTGCTCGAGAGAACTGATGATGATGTGGCGGTCTTTAATACAGGTGTAAGGTCCTCATTGATGAAGTGTTTCTTGCACTGTTTGAGCGCTGAATCCAATGCGCTGTGTGACAGAAGAAGCTCAGTTGTCAATATGTGCACGGCAACACGCTCAATATCTTAAGCCCAGTTGATGCCTGTATTGACGTGGCTCTGTGTGCAGAGCTGGTGTAAGTCTAGACCCGAGCCATCCTGTTGTAGAATTATAGGAATTTATCACGGTAAAACCCTGGGGAATGTGCCAATTAGAGCGCAGTGGTCATCGATCCGTTTGTGTGCAGGACTGTTTCCAGGCTTAGGCAAACTGTGCCAATGCATAAAGGCCACACCTACCACACGACGGCTCCTAAGATTCAGGTGTGTGGTTATGATTTCATTTAGTTTGGTGACAAATACTGAAAAATGATCTGGTTTATACAATGAATAAATGCACAATGACACTTTACAATACAGTGAACGCATGGAAACGGGATGGAAAGGGCATGGTAACTAGGATAAATTTGAATCTTTATTTAAGCAGGAAAGTCCCAAATTACCAATCTCTTTTGCACGGGAGTCCTGGCCAAGACAGCAGCTCATTCATCAACACACATTTGGACAATCATATAAATATGTTACAAAGCATAGATCTCATTTACGGACCTTTCAACACAGATTCAAACTGACCTATTGAAATATGTTCTTTAAATTTCCAGACCTTTTGTAAGTTTTTCCATGTTGAGGGAGCAGAATATTGAAATGCTATTTCACCAGTCTCTGTGTGAACACTTGGTACAGAAAACAACAGCGAGTCTTGAGATCGGAGAGAATACTGTCCATCTGTTTTCGGTGGAACATATGCACAAGGAGATGGAGGAGAGAAGACGCATGATGCCCGCGTGTATTGATTATGTCGAATAACAAAATGCATTGGAGATTCATGTTCTCGATGCTCTTTATATCAGAATACAATTGGCCTATGAATAAGTCACGTTTTCAGCTCAGGAAATTTAGCTTTTATACTGTTAGTCGGCAGGTTAATAAGTAATTCTGAAATGTATAAGGAATGTATTATTATAATTACAAGTATCACGTTATACAAGTCTGTCATAATATATCAATATTTTCAATACAGCTCTAGTAATTATTATGTAAGCTTTAGCTAACACACTAATTCCATTATATTACCATGCTATTACTGTGCTGTACATAAGGTGTTCCCAAATAAACTAATGTAATGTAATTATAAAAACAACACAATGCCCAGCCTACACAGACATTTATAGGGGACAATAATTTAGAGTCATTTTAACAGTATTTGATAGGTTCTCCTGAAACAACCTGGACAAGTATGATCTAAGGCCTTGTTTTTCAACCTGTGTGCCATGAGCTGTCGTCAGGTGCGCGCCTGGATTTAATAGAATAAATCTACCATTTTGGAATATCCTGAGAAAATGTATGAAATTAAAACAATCACCATTTCCACATTTGAAGAAGCAGACACATGGACAATATTTACTGTTCACACAAATGCTTCACTGTTCTAAATGGTGTGATTTGGTACTGCTGTAGTGGGAGGTGTGCAGCCGAATCTTTTCAAACAAAAAAGCTGGAAATAGGCCTGCTCGTGTGCGTGTGTGTGTGTGTCTGTGTGTCTGTGTGTGGGTGAGGGCTTACCTGGGGCAGAGCCAGGCCCAGGGCGAGGGCTCCCACCAGCAGCAGGTGAGTCTCGATCCACAGCACGGCCTTGTCTGCACAGCCCACAGGATAGATGGACTTATTGGCTTCAAGGAACTTCTGGGTTTGAACTCCAAACCCACACATCGTGTTGATCACAGCCTGTTGGAAAGTCAGTTGAAGTTTATTACTCTAAATGAAACCACACAACATGTTTGGGTTTTTTGTGTGTGTGTTGTTTTTTGTTTTGTTTTTTCCCTCAGATGTTTTATTGGGAACATAATGTACTGCACTTTGACACAGCACTGGCACATCTGCATTCCCCTTTTTCATTTCATAAAAAGTTTTGTGGTTGCCATTCTCTTCTAATTAAACCTCGAGCAAAGATAATTTGATTTAGTGCAGGAGTTAACCGACAAACATGTTCATAAACAGTATGAAACTTTTACCAAGCACTTGAAAGAAACATCAAGGAAGCGTTCACTCGCTCACGTTTACAAGCGTACACAAAATACTGAGGGCAACACGGGTCAAGTAAACAATACCCACAGGTGGCAGCCGGACTTGAACCGTTTATATATTTTATTTTATTTTTAGTTATTACCACAGCGATAACATTTCTTCCTGAGCTCCATGAACTATCTGCAAATGGACAAACTGCTAGACTAATTCATTTTCAGAAAGATGAGAAGATATTTTTTCTCTTTGATACCGTGCACAACTTATTAACAACATTTTGTATATTTCAGTAGGGATGGAATAGTATTTGTAATGCACTAAACTAGATTTGGCTTTTAAAAAGTATTGCTAGAAAAAGAGCAAACTGTTAAGTTGTACTTTGTGGTTTTTCCAAATGGCACTTTTTGTGAATGAACTAAAAATACACAGTCAAATATTTGGAGGAAACCAGCCACAAAACTATCAAAATCTTCCCAATTAAAACGAAAAGGCCTTTTGGGTAATTTGAGCAGAACACATTTTTATGTCGAGCTTTGCCGTTTTAAATCACAGAGGTTAATTTCATGTGCTTTGTTGTTGTTGTTTGTTTTGGTGCAACTGAGGCGACAGTGATTTAATGAAATTACCGTGAACGATTTGACCTTTTTCTTCCTTCATGAAATCCATTACAAACGTTTTGGCAAACCTCTTTTGGAAATCAGCAAAATATTTTCGTACTACCAGTGGTGCAAAGTAATGAAGTACTTTTGTGCATTTTTAGATTTTCTGTACTTTACTTAAGTCCATTTTACAGTGGATACTTTCTACTTCAGCAGGTATCTGTACTTTCAACTCCACTACATGTTTTTTACTGGACTGAAAAGTAAAAGTTTTTTTTTTGTAGTTTTTGACCTGCAGAAGGTTGTTTTTGTTGTTTTTTGCATGTTTTTCCTTGTTGACATCTGTCCAAGCTCTGAGCAAAAAAAACAACCAGACTATAGATGAAAATGACCAGACAAAATGATTCATCAAGATTTCAAAAGTGTTCTCAAAAGTGCTTACTCCTAAATTAACATTTTAAGGTGCACTTTAATACTTTTACTTAAGTAGATTTATTTTAATGTGATACTTTTAATTGAGTAATTGTATTTGCTCTTCTGTATCTGTACATTTACTTAAAGTGACTGACAGGTTGGACCACTCATTGAACTAAAATGCAGTGAAGTTTTATATATTTAACATTTTGCAAAACATGATATAAATTTTGGCAATTTTTTTATAATGTCAATTCCTGTTTGTAATTGATGACATCACACTAGGAAATTACCCTGCAAACGCCTAGAAATCATCATCTAATGGCACAATTTGTTTTTATTTGAAAAAATGAAAAATATGAAAGAACCTTTATTTTGTTGAATTATGTTTAGAATGTCAAAAAAGTCCTTTTTTTGTGTGCAATTTATGCATAAAGTTTGTCTGGAATGAGTGTCTCTAGTGTGAGTCTCTAGTGTGAGGTCACTTCCTGTCATTTTCTACAGATTTTTCAACATTTCTCCACAAATACCTACTGGATTGGTGTAAAACTATCATAGATATGTGCAACAGGTATAAATACACCAAATATATAAGTATCATGTCATACGCACAAGTAACAAAGTTTAGAAATTCATCCACCACTGCAACAATATGTAGGCTTCAACAACAACAACAACAACAACAACAACAAACAACTTGAAGGAGGTCACTGATAAATGTATCATTTGTTCATTTATCTTTCTCAGTTTTCTGGCCTGTTTCATCTCCTCTTGCCTGTGTGTATTGTCTGCAGATTTAGCAGCGGGGAGATCTGTGCTGCGTCTGCTTATTTTAGACACAAGAAACAGGGTCAGCGCCGACTGAGTCCATTTGAAGTTTATGGGACAGACCCCTCTCGCCCCCACGGCGCTCATGCAATAGCGCTGCACCAACAGCAGGAAGCAGCACTGCTCCAGCTCCTTGCTGATTAATTAATTGATTTACCTCACTCATGTGGAAAATAAGTTCGCAGCGATCATTAGCCTTGTGGCATGATGTAGAATCAATATTAGCGTGTTCATCTTTTCTTCAGGGAGCTGGAGGACTTGTCTGCGGTGACCTGCATATGCTCCACTTTGTATCTGTCTATGTGAGCAGAAAAGTGTGAGCTCAGCGGTCTCAGCCTATGCTATTTACATACTAAACATGTTCTTGCCTACCAACTTATCTGTTCTAGGCATGCACAGACTGCTGCTGAATACATACAGTATCATAAATGTTTAATCAAATAGGATTTTTCACCTCAGCCCTGCCTACAAAGAAGGTTGGGCATATAAATCTGGAGGCTAAATTATGTGTTTGCAAGATTGGTTCTTTAACTCGGACTGTAGCGCGTTCATATTCTATCAGATGCCGCATGACGGATGTTTGTAAAATGATGCGTTCCGTTTGCCTCACTGGCCAGCTGTGTCGTTGGTGAGTGAGTGATGACTATATTTACTGGAATGGGAAATGGAAATACTCTCAATTGCCCACACGTTTTAAAGACATTGTAAGGCATTAGTTGGCGAAAGAATATGATGGGGAGAGTGCAGGAAGGGGAGGTCAATAAAGCGTTGGAGTCTGACCCACAAAGCCACATTTTTATGACTTTCTTTCAAACATCTTCAAGAAAAACCTGACATTTCCTATAGTTCTAAATGCTGATGTAGTAGCATTGTGTCAAATCCAACGGATCTCTGTTAATCTGCTAATAAGGGAGGACAAAAAAATAGATACATGTATTAAAGGGATGTCCCGTAGTATAGCATTAAATGTACCACCAAAAGTTACGGGTAAGATTTGTGGAGAGGCGAGCCCACTCACAGTAATAATAATGCATGTTTTTCAAAGCTTTCTTGTGCAATAAAATCTGCTGTAATTAAAATAAGTCAAGTTATATACATTAATGCCATACTGTGGAACATTCCAGGTCCAGTAATACCATCTCAACTGCAGGTGGCAAAATCCCCACCACTGCCAAGTACAAAAATGTGAACGTAATATGCTTGAATGCCTTGAATGATTGACTTCAGCCTCCAACAAAAATGGAATGAATGCTTATTTTTTATCGATAAAGTGAACTTTTTTTTCTGAGATAAAGACATTTCGAAGTGAAATCCATATTTGGTTTTATAACACGACAGATTTTTTTTTTTTTTTTTTTACAGTAGTTTGTGTATAGCAATCGCACCAGATTTCCCCTGAACCAACAACATCTAATCTATTATTGCTCGCTTTTATTTGTTATTCCTTCGTAGTTCCAAAGGTTAAGCTGAGTCCATCTGCAGTACGGCTCCCACTATATTGATTTGTTCTTGTTTGATACCATCTCTTTGTGAACATTACAAACGTATTCTTTTCTTCTTTAAGGTGGGTCCCGTTCCAGACCAAGGCTGAATACTTGAAATATAGCCCCTTTACTGTTGCTTTCAAATCCATTCGAGACACGCTTGCTTTACTTTTGTCAGGTTTATTGGGCTTGTTTACCTTGGGCGAAATCATCTGGAGAGCATCTTCTTTACTGCAAATATATAAGCTGAGAAACCTCAATAGAAGTCTTTGCTTACTTTTAAGTCATCTCCACAGGGTCCTTACATTACTTATCATAACGCACCTCCCCGGGAACAGGCGTGCAGCAGGAATATGGAACGGCACATCGCTCAGAGCTGGGGTTCTCGCGTGTGCAATTAAAGTAGAGTTCCACGACCAGTCCTTGTAGTCATTCCATCCACAGCACTTGAAACTGTGCGGGGGAGAAGGCAAAGGTATTTTTAGACACATGCAGGCTCAGACTGCGCTACACTATACGTCCTGTAAGACTGGGCCACTCCCAAGGGATCGCCTGGGCTTGGATGTGAGAAGTACGCATGGAGAAACTGAATATGAATCCCACAGAGGAGAGTCCTAGGACTGTGTGTGTTACATGAAGTAGTCGTGATGAAATCCAAAAACAGAATGCGTGCAAGGTTTTGTGGCGTATACAGTGATTCTTGATCTGTGGAATATATAAGGTGGGCGAGGTCAAGTCTAAACACATTACACATATTGTCCTGTGAACACATTTGGATACATTTCTAAAACTTTGTGTGGTAATTCATGCAAAAACTCGTTACTTTAGAATGGGAGTAACTCAAAAGTCAATACTGAGCAACAAAAAAGATCGTCATCAATAATTTAAAATCAGGAATAATATTTAATACATTTAGCTTACATTTTGAGTCACTGATGGAATGATCATACTGTAATTCGTTCAATGCCCACTATTGAATCTGTAAAATGTAATTGTGCACATTGTATTAGGCTGTGCGTCTTTAAACGTTTCCATAGCGCTGTATGTTTTTCATGACTGGAGTTTAGTCTGCTTTATGGATGAATGATGATCAAATTAACCACTCCATAACTTGCGTGGAGTCACACGTGGCCAATCAAGACTTGAGAATGTTATAGTGCTTTATTATTTAGGCCTGAGCCCCAGCAGGGGGCTTGTTTTGAGCTAGGCTTGGCCAGTATTACCATAGCTGGAGAATACGGATACCACCATAGACTTTCCACTACCCATCATGCAACCTCATGTCTGCATTCCAGTCAAGTGGTCGCTCACAAGAAATATGCAAGTCTGTTGTTGCATGACATTGTCCTGAGTACCTCTTTTTGATGTAATCCATCAGGTTCTGCAGATCCAGGTCATCGCGGTAGTGCACAATGGCCTTCTTCACAAACTCACCCAGAGCGTCCCTGGTCTACAAACTAGACGGAACGCTTTAACAAGGGAATACATCCTGCCGAGCACTTAAGTAAGGCGCAGGGCATGTTGTTGTTAAAAGAATCAACAGTGATTTTCTCCATGAGACCAAATTAGTCTTCTTTCCTTCAGCTCGCCTCTTTCAAGTTGTTTACTCATAAACTAGGTAATATTCAAACAATGGGGATGAAAACAGCTAGTTTATGTGGAGCTGTGGACCTGTAAATTAAATTGCCCCCTCAGACCGAGTTTTATTACATTTAATTTAGATGAAGCTCAACACTTCAAGTCCGCCGTGTGTTTGCAGAAGTAAAATTCCCTTTCATTTTTGCCATTAACTTTTTGAAAGATTCAATAAGAGCATGAAGTCACATCGGAGGCTAACAAGCTGCGGTAAGTAATGTCCCTGACAGTATGTATGCAAAGGTTAAGATTTGCTTTAATGACTTAGCAGATCATACAGTTTCGGAAACAAAATGATAGATTTATGCTCATTAGTTACCACATAGCTGCTGAAGTCCTCTGCAAGCTTTAAAACTTATATAGAAATAATAATGAAAATGTACTTCTTACTTTATTTGCAGTGGGCCGTCACTGCTGAGCTCCCTATGGTTGTTGGAATTGATTATCCAAAATGTAGCTTCTGTATCAAGCATGTTTTTGTTGTAGATGCAGATTAATCCGTAGCCCACTGTAAATGTCACAATCAATTTATCAACGTACTTTAGCCAACATTTTACTCGTAACACTTTAATGCAAATCCATAATATTTAAAAATCTGTGAACCTGATGAACTCTTAGCGAGCCCACCTTCTGGAACTCACTCCCCCTCCACATCAGGAACTCAGACTCACTGAACATCTTCAAAAACCAGCTCTAAAAATCACCTTTTTAAAAGCTTTACCTGCTCTCCCGCTCAACTTGTTTTGTCTGTCCTGTGTTTGTCCTTGTGGCTTCCTTCACAATGTAAAAGTGTCCTTGTGTTCTTGAAAAGCGCTGTATTAAATCAGTGTATTATTATTATTATTATTATTATTATTATTATTACAAAAAAGGTGTTATCATGAGGATATACAGGGCAGAAGTTCATTTCTCCTTTCCCCATACTTTTCTTATAGCTTATGCAGGCTATTATTACAAGCCTTGTATTTACAGGACACATAAAAGGCTAAAAATAATGTTTAAATCTAAAATATGAAAAATAGATGACGCACGTCTTTGTGATACGCCTCTGTTTAGCGTTTGGACATTTCTTTGGTAACAACAACACTGTGCTCCTGCTGCAATAATAAACGCCTGTAGGATCAAATCAGTACCGAAACACACGCGGGTTTATTGAACTGCGTTGGATAATTACTCTAAGCATTTGTTATTATAATGTGGTAAGTTTCATCTTCTCCCAATGAGGCACATAAACAAAAAGCCCTGAAGAAGTAGAAATGAAATGCAATGATGTGATTGAATAATAAGCAACACTGATTTGAGCCAGGCCGTATTCCAGAAGTTGTTATATCGCTGCATTTGTTAGCTTTCATTGTCTGTAAAATTACGCGACTTTGCTGTGCTAATGACACTTTGTATTGCTAAATTGGGCTTTTCACTACTTTTCTTTATATATATAATAGTATATTATATATATATATATATATATATATATATATATATATATATATTTTTTTTTTAAAACTGTGCTTGAAAGAGTGTTTAATGCAAATCTGTTCAATTTAATACTCTACAAAACAAGTGAGGCCACGTATCTACAGACTAAGTTCAAAAATAATATATGCTAATCGCGCCACACTTTATGCATATGAGCAGCTGAACTTTGAAATTTCATTACGCTCCAAATGAACTTGTGCTAGCATTTCGCTCGAGGCGTTTGTGTATTGTTCATTCTGCACCTAGGTTATACTGATAATTACTGTCAAAAAAACGTTTTTGCAAGCCCATTTGAACTATTTTAATACTAGCTCGGTTGTTTTGGTACAGTTAGCTCGTGGGCTAAGCTACAGTCACACCTCACTGTGTTATTAGCGACTATTTTCCTGAAGGGGATAGAGGCAAAAATTGAACATTTGGCTGCACTTTAAAGCGCTGGAGCATTTGAATCATTTAGTGACGGAAATGATGCTTGGAGGGTTGTCAGCGGTTGTGTTTAGCAGCAGGCAGTTTGAGAACGAGCTGCAAACAGGGGAGACGATGCCACCAGTATCATCACTGGAGTTCTAACGGTTTTCTACTGGTGCAGCTAAGTGGGCGCCTCGAGGGGTTTCCTACTTCTCGTAGTCAGAACTAGAAAAGCTTATTGACGTCAAAATAATTAGCTTTATTTATGTGACTGAGCATGGATATGTGATTATTGCTTTGCCTGGACTGGTCCATGTGAGGTGAATCAATCAATACTAAAACTAGCTTAGAAACTTGATACTCATTTGAACATAAATGGGACAAATGTGACCTTTCCTGAATAGTTTAAGAATGATCTTGAGTACGTAAAGTATTGTTTTGTGTTGATCATGTCTGTTATGTATAAAATAATAATTGTGGCAAGGAAATTATTATTGAGTATTGAGCCAATTTCTTAGCATCGAAATTGAGCTTGAATGTTTGTATTGTGACGACACCTGTAATTGAATTAATGCTAAAGATAGATGCGCTTAATGCTATGCGGTGGGACGCTCCATGTAAATCAAAAATGCTTTAAAGGTGCACTACGTACATTTTCTGGTGGCAGGTCTGACACCCATTTGTCTCCATGGATGTTAAACTTATCTATCTCCATGGAGACAAGCAGGTAGTGTGCGGTATGTTACAAAGTGTATACAGAACAAGGTTACAAACTGTGTCAAATTCTGTGATAATATGTAACCTATGCTAATTACTGTGTGGCTGCATTTTATTACCGTACACAGAGCATAAAATAACAGTGGTCCACCAAATGTGTTGAGTAAAATGTTTCAGGCATGGTGTAAAACAAAGTGTATTGGTTTTAATTGCTTGTAAATGAGGTAAATCAAGGTCTTGAGGCTTTATCGATAAAGCATTTACCCCGTAACTAGAGAGGTCCTATAAATTAGTCCAGGCAGAGCTCTTTCACCATATGCTACAACGACAAAACATTCTCTGTAGATGCCTATAAAAAGCGTCTTAATATAGGCAATTATAGGCAAAATGACTCATGCCAGGGAAGAAAGAAAATGGGTTGTATATTTGAATATATGCTTTTATTCTTGTGACGTACTAATGACAAAATCTGTATGTGAAAAGCGCTATATGAAGCTTACTTATTTCATTTCATTTCACTTATACTATACTGCAGGACTAGACACATCCAACAATGTGTGAAGAATATGATAAAGACGCCTCCATACTGAGCGAACAGGAGCAATTCTCTTTTACCCAACATAATAACACCATTATACCCGGCCTCAAGGCAACGCACACTGAATGGCATCTCCAAGAAACATATTCACTATATGTCATTCATGCTTTTCACTAAAGTTCTTGTAGAATAAGTAGCTACATTAGAATGTTGGTGTGGAGCATTGGAGTTTGAACAGTTATATATTATGGCTTCATCCAGCACCACAGCAGTCAAGTTCAGAAGTTCAGCCGTTGTGAAAGGCCAGCTTAATTTTGGCTCATTTTCCCACGTTTCACTGTTCAGCTTGTTTTTGTTTTCCAGTCCAAAGTGTGTCTCAAAAACATTTTGCGGGATAGACCGTGTCAATTTTCTGTAATAACACTGTTACATTGAGTGCTCACAACGATTATGACTATAACATTTGTGGCTGTTCCAAATGAAATGGACTCTGAAAATGTACAGTAGCAGGCCTTCTCGTCTCGCTCCAGTTGTTAACAGCCCACTCAGAGCGGGACAAATCGATCGCAATAATCATACATGTAATATCACTGGTCTGGAATCAGTTTGTGAGTAGCAGTTGTAGAAATCTCTACAAACAAAGCAATTTGTGGTGCTGGAGAACTGGAGAACTGGATTGAAACAATATTAAACTTGAAATAGACAACCAGATATTGTGTCGTGCTCCTGCCTCAAAGGAGTGGGTGTAATTCCGGCTTTTAATTAAATAAGGTAAATTTATACAATGCAATTTCTAGGAGAATACAAATGAAATACCTTACAACTTACATTTTAAACCATATTATTTGAGTCTTAATTCTACAGTACAAAATTTGCTCGGGCTACAACGATTCATCTGAATAATAGTGGCAAATAATCGACTACTAAAATAATTGTTGAGTATTAGTAGTCAAATTTACATTGGGACTCAAAATGGGTCCAAATCAAAGTGTGAAAGCGCCCTATAAACACGTGCCAAAGAGACATTTTGTAAAGAAAGCAGCATTATAAAATCAAAATGTCATAAGAGAATGAACAATTTGTGAAATTTTATTACACTTCATTTGTAAATATTCTCTTTCTAGAATCCTTCATTCACCATATTTTACCTATATCTTGTTAAAAATGTATTCACAAAATCTCAGTGTACCATTAAAATTATCGTTTGATAGTTTGATTGAGTTCACTAATCAAATAAATAATCACTGACTTATCAAATACTAAAACAATTACTATGATATATGATTTAAGTTGATATGATTTAAGTTGTTGATGTTTGATGAGCAGTGACCCAAAGAACCAAGTTTGTCTCGTGCACGTCTTGTTTCATGCACGCTCACTCCATAATAGATCACAAGTGCAGATGTTTCACTCGAGTTAGAACTGACTAGAGCGGTGTTATTACATCTCCACAATGTCCTATTTTTAGTCCACAAATGCATCAGTATAAAGCTGTGTCGTATATAAATCCTCAGGACTGTTTCACTATATTATATATAGAGTGCAGATGGAAATGATCTCACACAACAGATAAGACTCGATGGCTCTTGGGACACTTGGGGGAGGAGATAACTTAAAATCAAACATGACTAAACTCACTTAACATAACAAATAACCGCTGTCCTTAAAGTGCCCCAAAACATTGTAAAAATACCAAATTCTGCCTTCTGAGTGAAAAAGCAACTAATGGCAAATACCTGATCAGAGTAAAAGAAGCCAAGAACTGCTATCACCAGTTGAGTGATGAAGACCAATGTCAAACTCAAGGAGAACTAGAAGAAACAAAAGAAAAACAAAAACAAACTGTCATATCCCGTTTCAAATAGACAGATACACATAATGTCATAAATGGTGATGAGTTTTACGGTCTTGAGCAGGCGGATGTTCTCTCTGAGCGCTCCGATGCAGCCACAGAAGGTGATGAAGAACATGACCACGCCCACCACGATCAGGATCACCGCCGGGTCAATGAGAAACGTGTCCCGTACAGTGTCTGGAAGAATTTAGAGCTTGTTCATGATGTTGTAGGTAATAGTGAAAGTTATGGTAGATGTAAATGTCATATACAAACCTGTTGCTTTCTGGATTTTTGCGTAAACTCCAATGGCAATTATCAACAACGAGAAAACCTGGAAAAAAAACAGTGACATTTATAGATAAAAGAAAGTTCACACAATATTTATCAGGAACGTTTCCATAGGAGCGGTGTGGTACGGGAACGGTGTGGTGCGGGAGCGGTACGGGAACGGTGCGGTGCGGGAGCGGTGCGGTGCGGGAGCGGTGCGGTACAGGAGCGGTGCGGGACGGGAGCGGTGCGGGAGCGGTGCGGCTGCGGGAGCGGTGCGGGAGCGGTGCGGGAGCGGTGCGGGAGCGGTGCGGGAGCGGTGCGGGAGCGGTGCGGTGCGGGAGCAATACGGTGAGGGTTCCAAAGGGGGCCATGAGAGGTAATGCTTCCAGGTTTAAAGATCCTATATTATGCTATTGTTCTCGTTCCATAGTCGACCATAAGGGTATAGTTGATAATAATGTGTTGGGCAACACCCATAACATAATTGTTATAAAATATCACCCATAACTTGGACCCCGCCCCTCTACCCGGAAATGCAAATGGCTTAGGTTGAGAATCGCTCCCACCCTCGCAAAGAGCAATCCGTCACAACCCGTGACATAGTCTCAGCGTGAGCGTGCGTTCCCTGCCCACCCCGTGACGTAGCCTAGAGTGGAGATGTTGGGGGTGTAAACAGAGGCCGAGGCGTGTGCTGGTACACAGCGGTACATGTCAGCGGCAGCAGCGTTGGAACAAAAGAAGTAGCGTTCGAAGCTTTGAACTGTGCCTAAATAGCCGCGGGGATGGGGTGGGTGTGTTACAGGTACAGAGTACTTCCTGGAGGAAAAGACCCCGTTTGTCTGCTCATCCGAGGTTAAGGATAGAGACTGTTCTCTAGCTAAAGACTGCAGGAAAAAAAACACTTTGGGCACATATACGAGGTACCAATAGCACTGTAAGAAGGTTAAAAGATCTGAAAAGTCGATTTTGCATGATAGAGGCCCTTTAATGCAAGATTATTGCACAAGAGAAAAACAAGACAGCAAATCAGATATAAAGAGAAAATATTCAGTCCTCACCAAACACTGACTTGATCTGTGACAAACCGCAGCATTTCCAGTGATGATACATTTATTTTTTGAGCCGACAGAAAAACCAAAGTGCATGTTAGCATCAGCTATTTCCTGTTCAAGGCACTCATGCAATAGTTAGTCAATTTCCAATGCATAATTTTCTACCACTATTTATATCCAACGCTTTTCATAAAGAGGCAATAAACCAGAAGTTGTGTCTTGTGCCTCGAGCTTTAGCCGCGTCTCAAAGCGCCGCAAACATGGAATTACTAAATGTCTTTTTGTGCATTGCCAAGATCGGCCTTATGAAGATGAAGAATAATTCAGGTATAATTTAGACTTTATTTATGTAGAAAACAGTGTATAAGTTGTGACGTCAGATGCTCACAAATAAATAAATGAATAAATAAATAAATAAATAAATAAATCAATAAATCAATAAATCAATAAATCAATAAATCAATAAATCAATAAATCAATAAATCAATAAATCAATAAATCAATAAATCAATAAATAAATAATGTTATTTTCACTTTGTCAGTAAATTTGGTCCTATATTGCCATTTGTGTCATCCATTTTTGTGTAATGGCCTCCTTTCCTGCTGCCAGAAGTATGCTCCAAAGGTATCCATTTATTGTATCCATGGCAGAGGTTTCGAGGCAGATTTCCTCCTTGGATGTGTTCTCAATACCACACAAACTGTTTTGGAGTTGGAGCTCTCTGGCATCCCATCTGGACATTACACAATTCACTGCACAAATTAATCCTACACACGCTAATAGTCTTGTTATGTGTGTGTAGTGAGATTGATAAGTTTTCAAGCTGCGACCATTATCCCAAACATAAAATGCCTATTCCAACATGGCACAGCTGGAGGGACCCAGAATTCTGTGCTTGGCTATTTAGTGTCCTGCAGAGTAATGCCGTAAAAGTTTACACAGCATTTTAGTTTGACTACATTAGGAGGGAACGGAACTTGATACCACATGGTTAATTTGCCAATAAAGCTGATGTGCACGAAATATTTGACTCTCACTGCTTATGTACAAAAAAATATGTCAACGTTTTGAAAAAGCTCATTAATTTTTGAAGAGGAGGCTTGAACATGTTGGCGGGGCGATGCAATATTCACTTCTCACCACCTTAAAAATTCTTGTTTGAATCCAATTTTCGAGAACACATTCTGGCTTTCACCTTGACTTGACACAACTGTATAAAATATAGTTACCACTTTGAAATTACTTTGAACAAAACAGAAACATCGCCCTGCGTCTCATAACTTTGTAGTGTATGTCGGGAACATGTTGCAAAATCAGCTGTTTGTAATTTGTATGCCTTTCAATATTTGCATTGTCGGCCAAGACCGATAGTGATTGGATAAGTGGTCACACACGAGCCCCAGATGCGAACAATGACATTTGCTTTATGTGTTTGCGCATCAGTGGAAAGACATAAAACGGAATCGTAGAATCAGTAGGTTTGGAGAGAGTTCGCGTGGAAAATCAAAACAGAGAGGCATGTTATATGGGAAGTGATTCATCCATTAAACTTGTTATTCATGTTAGCAGTTGTGTGAGAGTATTTCTAACCCAATGGCTCGTTTTTCTAACTGTCAGTGTGCAGATTTGTTGACCTGGTTTACGGTTAATATCTCTGTAATTACTGGGCCTATCCACGGGAAACAAAAACTGGCACAAGCTTCAATGTCTCCTTTGTCAGCGCAAACAAACTCAAGTGAAATCATTTTAAGACTATACCCTCAAAAACGTTGGATATTTCCATCAAAGTAAATCACCCACAGAGTTATAAAGTCTGTCCATCTGAAACTATGACATTATCAAATCCTACAACATGAACGCAACCAATTGATTTTGAAATAATATGTACTTCAGTTTTAGTATGCTGTATATTATTTTCAAATCAGCAACATTAACTTGAATCGCAGATGTAAAATTGACTTTGATGGTGATATTAAAAGTCTATTTAGAAACAAAAAGTGCAAGTAGTAGAAGTAGTAGTATGCAAATTGTACAATCTCTCCATTTCCTCCTTTTTCTTCAACTGTAAATACTCCAAATCCCAAATATTGCAGTTCCAGCTCCAGACTCTTCTGCTTTGTATCGTCAGTGTTTTGTGTTCATTCAAATGATAAACTTCGAAAGTCCAATTACATTTTTGTACATGATGATTTGACTGTTTCTTTCCAGAAGAGGTGCCTTCTCAGCCTTACTGTCATGCCGGTGCGATAAGACAACTTCTACTACAACACCTTTACCATTACTGAGAAGTGATTGTTGCACATTACAAAAGCAAAAAAAAAACAAAAAACAAATCTCTTACGCTGTAAAATATTGAGCAGCAGAGCGACGTTGTTGAGTACATGTTCTAATGAGATCCGGGCAGATGGCGATGGGTGCTAGAGGTATAATAGAGAATGCTGAGGATGCAACCTGCCGCCAGATAAAACTGAGTAGCAATAGCTTTCTGCTGATTGCCTGGTCTATGCTAATTCCCCTCCTTTACGTGACCTCGAATCACAATCATATGCAGCCTCCATTTCCACTCCCAGGTGACTAATTGTCTTTGCATTCCTTCACCTTGGTGTAAGCACAAAGGCTCTGTCCTGCTTGTATAGACAGAATATTCGTGCAGGTGGAGGTCTCGGCAGTGCGATTCAGGGCACTGTGGCACCGCTTGGCTTCTTGTATAATACGTGTACATGACAAGTAAGCCTTCTCCAGATTGTGTGCATTTGTTGCTTTTTACACTTTACACCCACAACACGATGCAAATCAGATTAAACAGGCATATTTATTTTCATCAACATCTTGCTGTTTAAGCTACCTGCCTCAAAACTGCTGGATCCTCGCAGCATCTCCTTCACCCACACCAGTGTTTTTTTCCTAGTTTCCAATCACAAACTGTCAGAAGTATCAGAATATATTGAGTCAAAAACTCATTTAATTTCTAAACCGAGGTAAATAATATTTGTAGCATAAGTCGGGTAAAATGATAGAATATGTCACAGTTCCCAAGCCTTGCTCCATGTCTGCAGATGAATCCCAGAGTGTTGCTCTGTGGCGCCCTCTGCTCTGGACTGTTGACCCACCCCAGTGGCATTGAAGGGTGGGTCTACAAATCAGCAAATTTCAAGGACAATACAGTATACCTTAGCCTTAATCTCTGAGCCTGTCTGTCGAACAGTGGTAAATATTCATGTTTTTCACAGAGAAGATATTTACAAAGGTACTTTCGAAAGGTATTCATACGTTTTTTTCCATTGCAGGGGTGGTATGTCCTGAATAGTTTTAAAGACAAGTGGGGGCAACAAGTATTTCTCTGTGAGTAGTGCCTCACCATAATTAATAAAGCCAAATAGGTTTTCAATCACGGTGCACTGTTTCCCAATGCTTCCATATCTAACCTATCGTGTTGAAATATGGGGAAATGATTTTTCACTTAATTATTAACTCCTATTCAATCACTATTTCAGCTACAAATAAGGACAGTGCATATCACAATGGTGAAAATCACGAGGGACCCGTCCAGTCCCATCCTGAATTAACTTTTTCAACCCGCCCCAACCTGCCCCGCACCCATTAAAAGGTTGCTATTTGTCGTTTGGACCCAGCTGTGGTTCAGAGCTTTGAATCAAAATCATAATCTGGATGTGTTAGAGAACAGGAGACCAACGGACACACAGTGGGCCTGTTGCAATGTAAACAACAGCCTACTTGAAAATGAAAGGCTTTTTAGTGGCTAAGCATTCATAACTGACTCCTTAAGTGACTCCTTATAATTCTAGATGGTAGGGTCAGATGATCAAAAAGACCATTTAAATTGCATCTTGAGTATTTATTGGTATTCACCGTCCCCCTCGTGTATCATACACAAGACTGGATACACCGAACACACAAATCCTTTATTTCTCCAATATAAGATAAAATTTATGTCTAGTCAAATTCTATACTGCACAGTTTGTTTTTAAAGCATTTCACAACTTGTTACCACCAAATATCCAAACATGATTTAAACAAAGAGAGCAGTCATACAGTCTGGGTCGCTTTGGTAACTTTACAGTTCCAATAGCAAAAACCACCAGGAGAAGCTTTTCTGTGTCAGCATGTGGTGGAACAGTTTACGGCTGAACTCAAGCAATGTCAAAGCATTGAAATCCCTCTATAAACAAAATGTCTGGTCACAATACAGCAAGAGCACATTTTAACTGTTTATTCATGTTGTATGTACAGTAGACATGTTACATATTTATGAATGTGTGGGGCATGCAAGTGAGCATGCATTATGCACAAATCATCTGGAAATGTTTGTTAAAGTATTGATGAGCATTGTTAGAAAAGGAAGCAGCTCTTCTTTATTTCACTTCAAAATGTATTTTCTGGCACTGGGATGGGTTAAAATGTGTTAAAAAGCATCACTTTTTCATTTAAAATGTTTTAAGTCAATCACGGACCTGTACGAATTGTATTCCCTTCTGTACTAATTTTATTTATTTTTTTACCTAAGGCATGCAGCTTGAAAGTAATCAATTAATTTGGTCTATGATTATTTCACTTAGGATGAATCAGGACAATGATCACTTTGTTTACACTCTGAGTGTGAACATCTTTTCAATAAAACAGTGATTTGCTGGTCTATTGTGTCCAAGCCTTGCTACTCACTGTTGTATTTTTCTTACTATTGTACCTTGTAATTTTACTTGTCAAATTTGCCTTGGCTGATTACAAGTATTTGAAAGCACAATACAGCTTTTTCCACAATCATTCTGCTGTGTCTATTTCACATCTGTGTTACAGGAACATTTTAGTAAATTACTACATACAACCTTCCACAAAGGTTTTATTCTTTCAGTTGTTTTGCTTGCGCGATCCTTTATTTTTGTATTAGAATCACTGGCATATGTTTATTGAGAGTGAATAGACACTTTTCTCTAACTCAGGAGAGCTAAATTGTTACTTTTGATGTGCTTTTCTGAATCTTCTGCACAACTTTTAAATCAGTGCACTTGACGAGACAATAGCTGACATTTCAAAACACAGGAGATGATGCACAATATCTCGGCAGTGTCTTGTGTGACTTTTGTTAGTCTTTTCCGCTCTTTTCTTGTATACAGGTGGTACGATGTGTTGCTGTGCGCATTGAATGTATCCCCGGCTTTGCGAAACGGATGAATCAGGCGTATCAAGGTGGATTGTGCGGTGGGCTGAACTGAGGTTGAGGGGACAAAGGCCTAATGGATTATGCCTCTACTGTCGGCGCCGATAAACAAAGTCAACACATGCACACTCACAAGCGCACCCAAGCCTGCTACATTTACTGCTGATGCGCTCGAAAACCAAAAGCACTGTTTACCGTGCACGTCTGGGTAAACAGGGATATAACGGCGGTACCCTAATGGTTACTGTAATGGAGGCTACAAAGCACGGCGTCTTGTTTTACGCTCATTCCTACCGTTGTCTTTGAGCATTTGTCGCGAGTTTGCCGCCGGCAGAACAGGATTTAAATTAGCAAAGTGGCTCGTGGGCTTTTAATAGGCAGTCGAATGTGTGAGGTTACAGTGAGGAACAGGTGTTTTACGGTTATGAGTGACTATTAGGCTGATTAGATAAGAATGTACCAGTCACTTTGCACAACACTGATGGACAAGCAGCCTGTGCATCCTGGGTGACTGGAAAACATGCATGAAACACATTATTATCAAATTGGCAGCTTGATTCATTTCGGTCATGCAAATTAGTCCATGGGAAATGTTCACTCTAATGTTGTATGCAGGATGTGAAATAGGTTTGGGATCTACATAATGTCCAGATGCCTTCCATTTTTCCACCATTTGTCACTTTTACACATCTTTCCCACAAATCTGTTATATGAAGTAACAATATTGGTCCAAAACTAACTGCAGTAGCCTTTTATTAGAGTAAACAACTAAAGAAGAACATTACGACATTCTATCACTATTCAATACTTAGAACATTGTGAATGGCAATGTTGCCTGCATGATTCCATGAAAATTATTTCCAAAGGAACAACATTTCCATGGAAACAAACAGATAGAGGCAGATATGTGCAGATAGAAGCTTGCTTACAGTAAGTACACAGGTTTTTCTGAGCTTTTCAGTGCAATAACAACAACCAAAATGAAAAAAGCAGAAAAGAAAAAAAAGAGCAATTATTTTAGTCTACTTTGTTAGTTAGAAAAGTGCTGGGGCCTTAAAATAACATAATAAAAAAAACAATTTTGTGGACTTTTGGTTAGAGTGAGCCTCATGTCACAGTAGGGAGCGGTTGATTATTTTCTTCATTTGTGCTAGAATGGGTTTGCAATGTTGCTGAACACATAATGCAAGAGAAGAAAGATTACTCAAACATGCATGAGTCACCCCAACTCTGAGTCGGTAAATGAAAAGGGAAAACAATTGTATCATGGTTAAAAGTCAATTTTCATAATATGTCTCCTTTACGTTTAGTATAATTTGATAAATTATTGAGAGAAATGTAGGACGATGTGAAGGTCAGGCATTCTTGGAAGCTCTAATGTATCTGTGAAGTGAGTATCTGTGAAGCAGTTATTAAAGGACCAAATGGATTGTGATAACGTCATAAGCGCCTGCAAGATCTTGTGTTTTGTGAAACGATGACATGCTATAATAAAAACATAACATGGCCCCTGGTTAGCTGGAGATTTTACATTTCCATCTCGATATTTATGCTCTGTCAGCGTAAAAATCTTGTTCTGCCTGCAGCATTTGCCAGTGGATAAATAACATTTTTATCTCAGAGAACTTGTCATGGGATTTAAGCCTTATCACCTAGATTTCTTAGTTTTTTTCCAGAATAAATAAACGCTGTTTTATATGTGGGTAAAAATACAATAATCCCTGACTGGACTTGGACTGTTAAACTTGGACTGTTAAACTGGGCAACACCTTGAGACAGAAACTGGTCCATCCTAAAGACAAAATGTTCACAGAAAAACAGAACAATGTAGTTTATTCAGTCCAGTGTAGTGAAGATATAAATGAGTGTTACATACAAGTGGGGCCAATAAGTATTGGGCAACTCAAAAATGTGCAAGTTAACCCATTTAAAAAGATAAGATAATAATTTTCATCATAGGTACACATCAAGTGTGAGAGACAGAATGTAAAAACAAAAACAAAAAAAAATTTTTCTTTTTTTCCAGGAAATCACATTGCATGGTTTTTAAACAATGTATTTGTGAAAATGGGTGGCCAATAAGTATTGGGCAGCCAGCAAAAGTTACTTTTGATACTTGCCTTGGTTGGCAATGACAGAGGTCAAACGGTTCCTGTAGTTCTTGACCAGGTCTACACACACTTTATTTGGTATTTTGGCCCACTCCTCTGCACAGATCTTCTCTAGAGCTGTGATGTTTGAGGCCTGTCACTTGGCAACACGGAGCTTCAACTCCCTCCACAGGTTTCCGATTGGGTTGAGGTCTGGAGACTGGCTAGGCCACTCCAGAACCTTGATACACTTTTTACGGAGCCACTCCTTAGTTTTCCTGGCTTTGATCGTTATCATGCTGAAGACCCAGCCATGTTTCATCTTCAATTCCCTGACCGAGGGAAGGTTTTTATGCAAAATGTTACAATACATGGCCCCATGCATCTTGCCATTGATACGGACCAGTCTTCCTGCCCCTTTTGCAGAAAAGCATCCCAAGGCATGATGTTTCCACCCCCATGCTTCACAGTAGGTATGGTGTTCTTGGGATGCAACTCTACATTCTTCTTCCCCAAACACGCGAGTGGTGTTTAAACCAAACAGTTCCATTTTGGTCTCATCTGACCACATCACATTCTCCCAATCCTCCTCTGGATCGTCCAGATGGTCTTTAACAAATTTCAAACAGGCCTTTACATGATTTGTGTGTAGTAGTGGAACCTTTCGGGCAATGCAGGATTTCTTGTGACGGTGGTCCCAGCTGTCTTCCAACCAATTGACCAGTTCCCACTGTGTAGTTCTGGGCTGATTCCTCACTGTTCTCAGGATCATTTGAACCCCACGAGGTGAGATCTTGCATGGAGCCCCACTCGAGGGAGATTGTCAGTGATGTCATACTTCTTTCCATTTTCAAATAATGTTTCTAACTGTTGATTTTTTCTCACAAAGTTGTTTACCAATTGCAGTTTGACTCATCCCAGCTTTGTGCAGCTTTACAATTTATCTCTGGTGTCTTTGGGAAGCTCTCTGGTCTTGAGTCTGACAGTCTGAAGTGTGGGCAGGTCTTCTATGCATCGAATCAGTTCAACTAGTGCCATTCATACTCTAACGAGTGAGGCCGATAACTTCTAAAAGACAGACTGTCTTTGAGGACAAAGGTTGTTTGTTTTCTATCTGCCAATACTTATTGGGCCACCCATTTTCCCAAATAACATTTTTAAAAATCATGCAATGTGATTTCCTGGATTTTTTGCTTACATTCTGTCTCTAACGCTTACCTATGATGCTTACCTCTAAAATGGGTGAACTTGATGTTTAGGTTGCCCAATACTTATTGGCCCCACTGTAGGTGAGACTAAAAACAGCCACAAAAGTCTGTATCAAAACAGAAGAAACGAAAATACTGGATTGCATATTGCAGATTTTAAGCAGGGTGAAGAGATGATTTGAAAGAGGAGTGGCAAAAAAAAGGAGAACCCCTCTTTGAATAGAAATGATGGTTCAAGGTATAATTTGCTAGACGTTTACAGCATTGTGCTTTCACCCTGGTCAAGTGAGAAAATGCTAATCGGGTGCTTAACAGTGGTGGAGAAAAGGCAGGGCAAGGTTTAGTCTGATTATAGAAGTGTAAAGTCAAGTTTCCACACCAGCTCCTTAGATTGAAAATTATTTTTGAGTGGAAGTTTAAACATCTTGACAGACCAGACGACTACCTTTGAAGCTTTTTCTACAAATAATCCCTTTAAAGAAAATAGACTTAAAGAACCCTGGAGTATCACTTTACTTCACAGCACTGTGACATAGTAATAGAACGGCATCTAAAAGTGTAACTAGGTGTAATCAAGAGTAACTACATTCATTACTCACTGAAATAGGGCACATCTGACATTATATTGTATTTCAAGCTCTTCTAATTCATCCTAACCTTAAAGCCAGCATGATGTCTGTAAAATTACCAGGAAATAAGGTCAGTATTTTCACAATTTAACAATTTGGAAACAGGGCAATTATTCAGAATTTATTATGCTCTAATTCCTTTTTCTGATGCCACTTCCTTATTTTCTACTTACCTTATGTTCGACCTGGTCCAGCTCGTTCTTTGTGTTTTTTCTTTTTTCTTTCTGTTGTTGTTGTGTTGTGGCTTTGTTTTTGTCTATGTTCTAATAAAAAAAATAAAAAATAAAAAAAAGGAAACAGGGCTTCAAAATGCATTGCTTACCATGCCATTCCCAATTAAATTTTTTTCAGTCATCATGCCATTTCTGTGCAAGTGTAACAAAGCCCTGTTTCGGGTACTTCAGACAGAGCATCAAAATGTGTTGTAGAAAGAGGATTTTACCAACCAAAGAATCTGTACAAGTCGACTTTGAATTTCAACTCACATGACTTTATCAACCGAAAGTGCTCACCGGGGGAGGCTAGATTCTATCTCTATATTACATTTCTTTATATATAATTCATTCCCTTTTTTACTTTTTGGCTTTTAAATTCTGGCCTTTTCCACCTGCTCCACTGAACATGAGGTTTTATCTAAACTGAACTAAAGCTTAAGGGACATACTGGGGGAAATAGACATACTGTACATGCAGTCTTTCTGAAAACCACAGCTGCAAAATCCATCTTCTACTCACCCAAAATAAGAAGCTGAAGAAGAAGAGGAAATATCTGATCCAGGGGTTGACGAAGGAGAATGTCTCGGCCCGTTTGAGATTCAGATCTCTGTCCATGGTCCCGTTTGTTTACACTTATTACCCTTGTCGATATCTCCACCCGTCGAGCCCCTGCCGCCATGAGAGCCCAGTGTGGCAGGGAGGGGTCGGCTGCGCTCGGGGGGCTAAAAAAAGCAGGTTGCATTGGCTGTGACTCCGGCCCATGCTGCAGTGGTGTGTGTGTATATGTAGGCAAGCAGGTTGGATTACTCTGGGATATGTGTGGAGGCCTGGGGGCTTTGCAGTACATTGTAAACCCAGTCTGCTCTTTTCAGAAGCTTCCTGTTTTGCCAAGACCACAGCTGCATCACTCTTTTAGTAGGTTTAGGTATATTTTATTAAAAAAAACTATATATATTTACATATTAATGTATGCGTGTTGTCAGTGATTGGGTGGAGAACATCTGCCTGGGATTCAGACTAGTTCTCCACCTCTTCCGCTGCGCAACAGTTCAAACTCACAGGCTGCTCTCATTTAGAAAAGAAATCTAACTTCCCTCACCTCCTATATGAACAGCGTTTTTATTGTTTGCATTTACACACACGGCAACTTATTTAGACTGTAATAGAGTGTTGTCTTTATGCCGAAAGTGGGAACCTGTGTGTCTTTTTTGTTTGTTTCAAAGCTGCAAAACAAATCTATCTACAAGTACCAGTAACATCACCTGAACCTGTTTAGTGCTTCACTCACTGAGCCGGCAGAAATCCACAATGTTTTTCAGTGCCCGGTGTGTCATGTTTTTTTTCTTTATTTTTTCCTCATAAGCAGCCGTGTTTGTTTTGATACAATCAATCACACCCATCTGAACTAGGAGATAACGTTGACGCCACACGTCGGTAAAGTTTGGAGAAGTGTGTATTCTTGGCTGGCCAGGCAAGGAGAACATCAAAAAGAAACTCTGGATCGGGTCCTAGTGTAATATTTGGTTCTTCTTTAATGAGATTTCTGTTACATTGACCTGGTTATTTTCTTTTCATGTGAAGTAGACCTTTTCTGTCCATAAATAAAGCCTCCAAAGAGTAAAAAATAAAGTAAGCTGAAACGACTGAACGACTTCCTCTAAATGTCCATGTTGGAGACAATAACAAACAGTGGCGGCCTCATAAGACAGGGCAACCAAACTTATTCTTTGATTAAAAAAATAAATAATAATGTCTTGAGTGTAATATGGTGTCCGAGATTCCATTACAGGTCAGATGACAAATGGCTGGGTTTTATAGAGGAAACTGACAATCCCTGGGTAAAATCTGTGCTTATGACCTGGAAAGAGCTAAAAAGTACAAACTAAACAGAGATGTTAAATTGGTAATAATAATTGGTAATTGGGTAATAAATTAAGATGGTTGGCTTATGATCAGAGCTTTGTAGCAAACCGCACCGACCTGAGATTTAAGATCTGGATAACCAAAGGTATGATTGTTTTTTGTTTTTTTACCAGATTGTAAAAGAAAATCAATTAAAAAGCATTGATATGGTGAAGGAATCCTTTGGCTTGGAGAAACTTCTTTTGGTATCTATAAATAAGGAGCTATTATAACCAATTAATTAAACGAAACAATGACCATTAAAACCCTTTGACTGGAATTTTTATTAATGCATATAAATCAGAACTTTCAAGGGGAATAATATCTAAAAGATTGTGATTTCTGCCATGTCTTTGTTTGTGATTTTATTTTTAATGCATTTTTTCCTGTTGTGTGAAGCACTTTGAATTGCCTTGTGTACGAATTGTGCTCTACAAATAAACTTGCCTTGCCTTGCCTTAAAATTATATAAATGCATTACTAATCTGGACAAATGTTCTACTATATAATAAAAATAAATAGGGAAAAGAAGGTAATTTTGTTTTGACAGAGAAGAATGGAAAATTACATTACAACAGAACAAATGGAGGACCACAAAGTCACATGTGTGGCAAGAATTCTATTGGAAAAATGACCAACGATCAAGGACTGGACTGTAATTATAACTGACATTCAAAAATGTAAGTTCGGACTTAATTTTTAAAAACTGACTATATGGACTAAATGGGACTCTTATTTTGATTTGCTTGTGCCGTGTAAATTGTTTCTTTAGATGTTCTGTGCAAATTGTCTTTTTATTTGGGTTTTTGCTGTCTGCTCATGTTCTGTGTTGTGTGTTGTGTGTTTTACGTGTTTGATTGCTAAATTATGACTATTATGATCTATATATATATATAAAAATATATAAACAAATACATGAAATAATGAAATAATGAAATAATGAAATACATAAAATAAACACAATATAAACAAATACATAAATACATAAATATACATGAAAATGCCTACTATCAATAACTACAGCCCATGACAATTTGCCCTGTGTATGGTTAGGTACCAGTTTGAATTCGTTTGTTGGCACAAATTGAATCCAAAAAAACAAAACAAATACATCACAGCAGGGAATAAAATCAGACAGAGAGTTGGCAAAAGGTGCACAATAAAATAGTAGTGGAAGGTCTAATGCGCTTAAATCTTGTCCAAAGTCTCCATAGACAAGCAATGCAGAAACCCGGCTCCGGTATCCATAGTGTAAGATATATACGTCAAAGTCAGCTGGGAGACAGTGAAGTGGAGGGTTACCCGAGGATACACGCAGGGGGAAAACAGAATTACAGCCCTATGAAACTAATTCGAACGGCTGATTCATTATTTCCATGCACTACCTCATAATTTTGATACATTGCGTTAGTGTCCTTGTCGGTGATGTTGTATGTGATATTAAATGACAGGCTTGTGTTGGATCATTTCATTATGTGTTTCAGTGAAGGTCTGGAAGGACAAAAGGCCCCACTGGAACATCCAACCTCGCCACAAGTAACAAATTAATGAGACTGATCTAGCTTTTAACTGACCTAAGTTTGCTAACTAAAGCAATTTTGACCTTTTGAAACGTCCATAAAAAGCTTCCAGTAGCTTGCATAAACTGTCAAAAGTCTATGTCAAAACAGAGTCGCGTAATAAAGCTATCAGACTAGTTTAAAGTCATTAGAAGTGCTTTTACAGTTCAGGCTTCACACACGTCTTGACTTGGGATTGGGAACTCTACTTCTTTATTGATTCTTGTTAGATGGCGATAAAAGGAGTCAGGGGAGAACGCACTGAATGATCTGTCAACTTGATTGATCCGCTGGGTTCGCTAACTGCCATTATCGTACAGAAAGACAAGGGAGGCGATGACTGGACAAAATGAGTTTCAAAATGGATGTTCACCTAAAGCAAATCATAAAGTACGGTTGCCTACAAGAATTGTGTTGTGTACAACATCCTCAACCAATTTAGAACAGGATTTATGTAGAAGACAAAGTGCGCCATCTTGTGTCACGTCAGTCAAATAATCCGTAACCTACCTCTTTTTCATCCCTGTAAATTTAAAGATGATTTTAACGGTCTTAAAATGTGAAATGTAATTTAAAACTCTCTAAAATAGTCCACACGTATCGTTAGCGTAACTAATGCATTCCCAGCATCCTAATTATTATTTACCACAATGAGTTTAAATGTGCTTTTCACAACGCTCCGTCACGGTAAAGCTAACTAACATTAGCATGCTAACGGCGCAATTCCTGGTTCGTGGAGAAAGCACAGTGGTCTCATTTTTACCCAAATAGACGCTTTTACAATATATCTGTACTGGGGCAAAACTAATTTTACTTTAATACACGCAAAAACAGGCCCTCTAGTGGAGGGATGACCGTCGGCTTGTCTCCATGGAGATCTTATTGCCTTGCCTCGAATGTTCTTCAGTTTTCAACCTTTTTTGAGACCCAGCGTATTTATTTTTTTGAAAAACATACTGCATAGAATTTTTAGACAACACGAAATCACTGTTTATTTTAAACCAGGCAAAACTGCTTCACTCTAAGGACAAGATGCCTACATAAAAACAGAGCAATGTAGTGTATTCTATTCAATGCAGTGAAGAAAGTTGTAAAGAGTGGTACATAGGTAAGACTAAGCAGCCACTGCACAAGAGGCTTTATCAACACAGAAGACACTTGAGTTCAGGACCCCAGAGAACCGTGCATCTTCATCTTACAGCCACAAACCACTCTATTGAAGACAGTGAGGTGGAGATTCTAAGCAGGAGAAAAGCTGGTTTGAAAGAGTGGTTAAGGAGGCAATCTTATCGCTGATAAAAAAAGAGAATCCTTCCTTAAACCGAAATGGAGGTTTAAGATTCAACCTTCTCGTTGTTTATAATAGTGTGTTATAACACTGGTGATGCCCGGGGCATTCTAATGCTAATCAGGTACTCAGTGAGGAGGGAGCGAAAGTCAGTTTACAATAGGATGTAGATAGCCAATCTCAAACACAGAGGAGGAGTCTCAAGTGAAACTCCCTTTATCAGGAGGTCTCACCCTGTTGGCAGGGCTTACACAGAGGAGGATATGAAAACTGAGTTCCCGGACTCAATTCACAGATTGAGAATGACTCTTGGATGAGAGTTGAAACGTTTTGTTTTTCTAAAACAAGAGTCCAGATGACTACATCTGAATCTTGTTCTACATACGTGGCACACCAAACAAAAGGGGTATATTATGTACCAGATATAGTTCATTGTGACTGTCTTCAAATGTTGTAATTGTGACTGTTTTGCTTTATAGGGCTAGAAGTTTGCTTAGGATAAAATGGAGACATTCTAATAAATCCTTGCGTGAATCAGTTTACTCAAATTGTTTTTTTTCTTCCCATCTGACAATACCTCGAGGTAACTACCTATTGCCATAGAGACAAACAGGTGACACCAGGCCAACTTACAGTTTTTTTAAGGTGCTTTTGTGATGTATTTGAATGAACGCTAAATAGATAAGAATAATGCCATACAGTGGAACATTTGAGGCAAAGCAATAACCTCTTCAAGAGTCAAGCAGGCAAGAAACCCATCATCAGAAAGGTCACATGGCACAGTCATCTGTGATTCATATAGATGAGATTACATACTTTTGTTTATTAGTGTATAATTACAAGACGACTCAAAGGTTTACGTGTTTCTTTTTCTTTTTTACAGTGACTAAACCTTGATATTGAGTTGTGGGAACCATTTAACCAGAACTCTTCTTCACCCACACATGCGATCCCACTAGTGTGATGGAAAGAAGGCAGAGCGGTCTTGTATCTGTCAGCAAGAAGTTTCAAAATAGTGGTGTAAATTTCATAAAATTGCCCAAAGAGGCGAAGTTCTTTTGGGATACATTTTATTATACAAGTGATGAATTTCCTTTGTAGTTAGAGGCGAAATTCTGAATAAGGAACTTTTTATTTGATTCTCCATCATCACATAAAACGGTTGTGAACGCCGCCCAATAAAAGCACAATCATTTGTTTTTGTAAATTATGCAAAACATTTTCTTTGTGATAAATTCAGTGAAAAATTAAGCAAACATTTGTCCCTAATGGGAGATATCTAATAGCACCTTGCCTCCAGGAGAGTCGGCCAGTGCCTCTTTTGCATGTGAGTCATGCCTGTGCGCAGTGATGGAGTCCTCTCTGCCACTCACATCAAACAGATTGCACTTTTTCTCGGGGAAACTCGACAGATTGAGAACAGATAGCAGTTGTACATCACCGCCCGTGCAGGTTAACAACTTGAATAATGCTCTGTGTGGACATTTTGAACTCCCATCAACTTGAAGACTTTTCTGGCTCCGTGCTTCCTCTGCCCCTTCCACAGATGCCCTGGAAAACATCTCATTAATTAAGTTGGTTTATTGGAATGCACACACACATTTCTACACAAACAAAAACAGATCGTATCTTGCAAAGAGGAAACAAAGCCGTAAAATAGCATGGAGGAAATGACAGCACTCACTTGTAAAAATGAGTTTTGTAGGAGAATGCCCTGTGAGGAAAAGGCAGACAAATTGGCGATGGTTCCCTCTTTCATCATCCCCCTTTTTATTCTTAAAACAGCACTGAGCAGCTGCGGCATTAGATCATCCAGCATCTACAGGACAAATTCCCCTTTTTGTCATATATTTTTAAAGAGGCAGTTAAAGCCTGGGTGCAAGCATGTGTGCTAAGATTAGTCTCCTTCACTATTAAGAGTAACTTGCTCCAATTCAAAGCTCATTTTGTTGCTATAACATACATTTTAAACTATTGATGATTTAAAGTGCAAAAGCAGGGACGTTTGAAAGTTAACAAAAGTACCGTAATAGATTTGATTTATTGATCATTTATTCATCTGGCCTGTTCTGGATGGAAATGTCATCATTATTCAGTTTTCCTTTGTCTTTATTTTTGTTCAGCAATTTTATTTATCTTGGTGTAATACTAATTTCAGGTGTTTGCATTATTTTATTGGGTTACAGTGAGGCATAATGGTTCTCACCAGCTAAATGGTCCCTGGTTTGACTTCCACCAGGTATTACGGTTTCTCCTACCTTCAAAACATGTACAATATGGGGTCTTCTGTGATCTGAATCGCAGTGTGGGTTTCCTGGAAGTAAATGTTAACTAAAAGTTTTCCTGGGAAGATAAAGGTTTAATTAAATTCAAATAAAAAAATAAACAGATAGATAAATGTCTTTGTGTTGCCTATCCTGTCCACTGCACTGTATGGCTAAGTCAATGTGAGAGTGTGTGTTTGCTGTTAAATGTTTTCAATAAAAAAAAATAAAAAAATATAATGTTAATGAAATTAGTGAGTTTTTAAAGCAATGAAAGCTCCTGTTATTAAACATATGCAAGAAACATAATGCCATACTGTGGGGCATTTGCAGCAAAGCGATAAGATCTCTATGAAGAAATGCAAGTAATAGAGCCTTAAAGACAACCCCCTTTTTTTCTTATCAGTAAATCCTTTTTTAGGATCTTATCAGTGTAGACTCTTACCACTTACTGCAACTTCAGATGTAAAACGTGCTTGTAAGGGAAACAGCCATCTTTGAAATTGACAATGACGTTAAAGAGAATACATCGAGAGAGAACATGAAAGGCAATGAACATTCTGCACTGTGGGATTTTTGACACTTTCCTTTATTTAAAAAATAGTTGATTTGCTGAGAATAAAGAATAGAAGGTAGTGCACTAGGCTATAGTTGATATAGATATTAGTGCTTTGTTCACATATAGCAAATATTAAAACTCCACAGGACACGGCTGGCAGCTATCAGGAAGTGGCACACGACATCAAACACACCAGTTCTAACAGCAGACACCTCCACCGCTCACATATTCAGCTTCAGCACAGGAGAGGATTACAGGAGATTACAGAAATCAAATGTTGAAGGTGTAAGAAGGGGAGAAATAATAAAAAACAATAATTAAACAACTCCAGCTTCTACTGTATGTGCCAAAACACTCCACAGCAGACAAAACCCATTAACTGCACCAGAGTGACTATTTGACTAGTCAAAAGAAAATCATCAAGAAAACAGTTTCTTTGCAAATAATATACATATGTAATATAAACAGACATAAAACACATACAAAATAAAAGGAGTGGGCAGATGGTTGGCATGTGAAAAACAGGATTTTCCTATTCATGGCAAGATGCAATTTATCATGACTATATTTACATCCATGTTGGTAGCACCAGGACATCTTTTTTGCACGGTTGTCAACTAGATCATGCCCTATTACGCACATGTGCTTGCGTTGGCAGTCCAAAGATGTATTTTGAATTAGCAAGGTATTCTTGAAGCGTGTTGCATGTGATCTGTAAAAATGTGCCAACTCTCAATCCCATTAATTGCTGAGTTTCAACAGCAATAGCCTGTAGCTATGTTAAGACAGAATGGCGTCTTTGCACCGTAGTGAGGAACATTGCAAGGACTAATCCTATGAACGCAAATGCCAACCAGTGTCAAATGTTACAATGAACAATAATTGAGTTGAAAAGAGGGGGAAAACAAAGTATGAAAATTTGCATTGAACAATTGACATACACAATTAACTATAACATGGCATTCAATTCAGGCGGTAAAACAAAGGCGAATGGGAGCAAGGGTCAAAACGGTCAAAACAAAAACAGACAATAGCAGATAATGGTTACGCATAAAAGATTTAGCAGCAAAACTAAGTATTTTTGTCAGTGGATCATTTCAGGAACTTTTGCATCCCAAAGCGATATCACAATATGATTTACGAAAGCGATTTTCTCCGGGCTGTCAACTATAGCTTCCAGCACCTTTGCAAGTGGGCTTTATTTTTTGCTATGTCACCGCTGCCAGCTAACTGTGAGCAGCATCTAAGGGTTACGAGACATCGGAGGCCCTGAAGATGTAAGCAGCTGTCATATTCTTGTACCCCGACGGACACGAGCAGGCAATCTGAAGCATACAGAGAGCGGCAGGAAACAAATGGGGGCTCGTCCAGAAATCAACCCCCCTCCCCCCAGAAAACATACAAAACATTCATGTTCAACGTCCATGTTCTCAACTTGTCACGCTCAGATTCAGTAATTATCAAACCGATCTGACACGGAAAAATCCAGGAAAACCTTACGGTGATTCCCTGAGGCGTTCAGGCTGCCACTCGTGAATGTCTAATAGGAGCAGAGGAGTTTTTCTATTAGTTGTGCGATGTAATTTTTAAGCCAATGTTGCAGCAATGTTCAGTGGCAGGGCAATAAATTGTCAGAGCGAGTTTTGTTGGGGTGGGATTTCAAAAATTGACAGCTTGCTCCAAAAGATCTCTTTTTTTTTTCCTGCTGGAGTTTGCATGCTAACTCCAGCAGACAAAGTATTCCCCTTCAGAGTTGTCAGAGGACGGCGGCAGTTTATTACAATTAGGGATTTTGGGAGTTGGCAACTGATTTTCAACAAATAAATCATATCTGTATATTCCTAGAGAAAAGTCCCAAAATGTATTGTGGTCACTCAAAGGGATATAGCAATATTTGATGTGGAAATTTACGATTTATGAAGTGTGATCTCCTTTCGAATTTGACGGAAGCAACGCAATAGGATGTAAAAATGTGACATTACTGATAAGCTACGTTTAAAATGTTAAATAAAAATTAGATCATGTGTAACTATATACAACATGATAAGAAATCCGAATTTCGAGACCAAGTTTTGACCAAAAGAATCTCTAGAATATGAGTAAACCCATTTGCCTGATGCACTTTGAAAATATGGTGTCTTTATTATTGATGAAAGTAAGTCTTTAACATTTTGATTTAATAATGCCACTGTCTTTGATATAAAAAGGTCTTTCCGGAAGTGTTTTAGAGTCTGTATAGTCATGACTAGTCGATACATTGTCACAGCCCTGGCTAGTACATAAGTTGTAATATCCTGAATGCTGCAAGGTCAATATCTTCCAGCAAAAACCTCTAACTTGGGGATACAAACTGTATTTAACAGCTTGGATAAAGAAAGCAAAGTGCCCCAAAACATGAGTAGGATCACCACGGTGGCTATAAAGCATGGTAAATGTGGTAGTCCAGACTGCTTTAGCACCCTGCTGGGAGAAGCAGTAAACAGGCTTCCTATAGGGCATGTTGCCATACCTAACCGCCTCAGCTTTGATGTGCCCACACGGCCCCCTCGCTCCCTCTCTCCCCTCTCTGCGGATGCAAACAGTGGAGGTGTGCAGGATCGAACGACTCTCAGATCGGAGGTGCTGGAGCGTGATGTCTGGCATGATGGAGCTCCTATGTGTTGTGCATTGAAACTCACCTTTTTCGGTCATTTGGGGGGCATTTTGGTGTGGAATACTGAGAGATAAAGCATGGTGGTGAAGGGAAACAATACGTGGTTGCTAGACAGTATGAGCCAGAAGAAACGCATGGGGACCCGTGCAAATTAGTCAGTTTTAATAAAAAATTAAAGTATGTAATAGGACCACGTTAGCTTTGACTGCATACACTTGATATTTTGTATGATAAAAATAGAATGACGTTTTTTCTTTTTTGTTACTTTGTCGGCACATTTTAAATTAACCTAAGGAATCCTTTTAAACTGATAATGATGTGTGAAATGCATATAATATATATTATTGTGGATGGACCTGCCAGGGGAAACAGACAAAACCAGCTAATTGTTTTTCGTTGACTTATCTAGACTTGAGATTGAATCATGATAAGCTGGGACAGTACAGGTGAATAGGGAAACATCTTAAATTTAAAGATATCAATTGGAAACTTCGCCTGTAGTTTCATTAGTTTGGGGTGTGTAGGTGCTACTTTAAGGGTTGATCTTTATGTCCCTATGGAATAAAAGTGCATTTTAAGAAAACAACATTTTGAAGTTACAATATCCCATGTAAATTTATGGATGTGAGTGGATTCAGTGAAATAATAACACAAATTTAGGAGCAGATTGGACAATCTTGTGAAAGCCTTTATGTTGAGAGAGCAAACAAAACAAAAAAAGAAAGAAAAAAAGACGTACAAACATATTGTGTACAGTATAAACAAATTACGCAAAGAATTTATTCTCTCATTTTAACTCCGGAAGTGTGCCGACATGCCCTGGTAATTTACGTATTAGATACTGTCACAAACTCAAGCAAAAGTTCAGTGCAGTCCAGAGTTGCCCTCAACCACCAATCACACCGAGTGTCCATGTGGCTGTTCTGACCTAGCATTGACCAAAGAATAAATAGCTAAGACCTCGACAGCATTGAACAGAAAGGCTTGAGCTGCCTCTGTTACCACAATTGATGACAGTGGTGGGCCAGCATGTCATCCAGCCTTCTGCCCCTTCTGCCCTGGCACTAAAATCTGTGTGTTTTATAGTCTACTGCACGGGCAGTGCTCCCTAGAGCTGTACCTGCAATTCAGTTGGGATTCTCCAAATGGATGCGTAATCCCCCAGATCTTCTCATTTGATAGTCCTAGTGGGACTTTAATAAACAACCAATGTGTTCCCCCATTTGCATTGTCTTGCATGGAATGGGAAGCAATGTTGCAGTGTGGTACACGGACTCCATACTTTGCATCAAAATGTATTATTTAGATATTACGGTAAAAACATAGGCTAAATGGAATCCACTGACAAAATATTACTCTCATCTGAAATCCTGGCAACAATGCCACTTTTACTAATTGATTAAAAAAAAAATAGTACAAAAAATAAAAGGTGGCATACATGAAACATCCTCCCAACATATACAGTGCAATCAAATCCTCCAAATCTTCAATCTCTCTCACACGCACACACGCACGCACACGTGCACACACACACACACACACACACACACACACACACGTACACACACACACACACACACAGCATGACATACTTCCAAAGAAAAAACAAAAAAAACAAAAAAAAAACAAGTAGAAAACTAGCATGCCATGTTGAAACATTTACAATGGGATTTATTATGAGAATACTCCATATAAGGTAGAGGATATATCAGTTCTTAAATATTCTCTGTCCCTCGGATTGGAGGGGTGTGAGCATTAGTAAAAGTTTTCATTGTTATATAGTCTTTCCATCCAACAAATTGTTAGTTCAAGCGGGGAAAAAATCAAAGAAGAAAAATGCACTTAAGAGGAGTGGCAACCAATGGGATTCTGTTTCTTGCCAAATGTTGCTGTCCCTTCCGCTTCCAGATATGATATACTCTTTGGCAAAAATGGATTGGTGAGAGGCGCGGATACAGAGCTGGATTCTGTACAAAAAAGTCTAGGGGCGATTGGGAGGCTCTACAGGAGGCTAGAAAGTGAAGGGAAACCGGATTAGTGGCTCCAGAGAGAAAAGGGGGTAAGTCATCAGAGTCTTATCCCATCATTGGTGGCCTCCCTTGGGCTAAGCATCATATTTCTTCCCCGTTCTGTGGATGTGGTGGAACAGTGTCATGGAGAACGCCATACCCAGGAGCTGCAAAAGAGACAAGAAGAAGATAGTGAATGTATGTACAGATATCTGCTGTAAGAATGTATCGGTTTATATACGAAGTTGCCATGTTGGGTTTCCTGCTTGATGTCGGTGCCTTTAGGCCTGTATGTGTTTTGATGATGCGCAGTAAATCCGCCAGCGAGGAGCACCATTTACGCATTCTACTTCTTTTCTCTCGTAGATGGCCTTCAAATGCCGGAATCTTTGTGATAGGAAAATGTACAGCACACAGCAAGCATTAACTCAATGACGTAAATTGAGATGCCACTGAATCAAAGTAGCCAGCAATCTCTTTGATGTCGACGCATCACGGGTAATGGAAAACTTCAAACACAGTCACAAGGCTGATCCTAAAACCATTATATGGCCAAGTTTGCATGGAAAAATGAAAACTTCAAAATGGGTCTCCAGTACGGTGTATGAAAAGCCATTGTGGACTCTCCTTTCTTAAGTCGATTTGGTTATCACACTAGCAAAGGCTATCATCAGCTGTTTCTAGTTTCATTCCAAACGTAATGTTAACCATATAGTTATGGACATTACTACATTACTTTAATCGATGTAAAAATGTGGTTGAGCAGAGTGAATCCTACTGTAATAATAACTTGGAATGAACATATAAAGCCACACAGAGTCTGTCAAGCATAAAGGGGAGATCATCCTTGAAAATTACATAATTATCATCATTATAGTTTCAGTCCAGTTTTCATTCTTAAAAGGCAAGTAAAAATGTTTTAGTTTACTATCCTTTCAAATGACGAGTACTACTGCTACTACTGTCATCACTGTCATCACTGTCATCACTGTCATCACTGTCATCACTGTCATCACTGTCATTAGTTGGAGTTGTATGAAGTCAACATATACTCTAATGTGAATTAAATACATGTATTTTGCGTGGCCATCAGCGGCGGCTGGTGATGCAAAATATATGTTTTCGTTGTTTTTTTTTTATGTCCAAAAGTGAATATTTTACATTGGCTGCATATATACACATTTTAAATACACATTTGCAACTGAATTAATGAAATAAACAAACTTTATTTTAACGTTTGGTAATGGTAATACTTTGACTTAGAGGCAGATACCATTTGTGAGGAAATACATTTGACATAAAAGATCGTTTTACACAAATATCTCACTGATACCGTACCTTATAGTGCATAGTAGCAATTACTACATTGAGTGAAAATTTAAAACACAAACAATTGTTGGTGCCTGTTTCATAAAACAAAACAAAACGATCAGCTTCTAAGTGGCATTAGTTAACCTGAACTACATGTGTATAACATTTTACATGTTCATATTTAATTCACAACAACATTGCTATGGAAAGTTGTTCTAAAAAGACATGTCATTTATAGCAGCATTCTTTCATGGGTTTTCTAATAACCAAAGCATCTATTTATGAATAGAAGTTCAGCGATGCTTTCAGCGTTGGCAGATCAGATGTCCGCCAGCCACAGTCAAGGAGCTCATTCTGAATCGTTTTGGACGTACCTTTGAACCCAGACGTATGTAGATGCAGTTTTAAAAAGTGAACACGGAAAACAAGAGGTGCACCTGCTGCGCTGTGTCTCCAGCGTAAACAGCCTAGCTCTGTGGCATAAACGCTACACTTAAATGGGCGATGAAGCAAATCGTCCATTTCAGACATTTACTGTGGCTTTTCCCATAGTGACGTAGTCATTTTTCTCGGGATTTGATTGGCTAAAGATTCCCATTGCTTTTCTACCAGGCTCAGGGGCAATTTTCAAACAGCCCCACAACGTACGCTGAAAAAGAGACGCAGGCTGCGTCACGCAGCAGACCACAGAGAAGTATCCTATACACAGTCTTTTTTATTCTTTTACATATTTAAACATGTATTAAAACATTTATTAAATAATATAACATAATTCTGAACAAATTATATTGTTTTTAGACACGCAAAAAAACTTAAGGGCGCCCCATCGCCCTTAATGGACCAGCCGCCACTGGTGGCCATGCTTGGAGAGAATTATAAGCATGTTATTTTAATGTCAGTCAAAATGTAATGCTACAGCCTGCATGCTACTGGCAAAAGTACACCTAAGTCAGCTGACAGTCAAACCTGGAAAAGCCGTTAGGGGTATACATTTGGTTTGACAGAATGACAGGGGATCCACTGGGACACTTTCCACTCAATCATCCATTTTTATTTAAGAATATGTAAACATTGCAGAGATTTCTATTGCAGATTAAATATTATGTATACGCATCTGCCATATAGGCCATAAGTCTAAATCATTCATGAGCCAGTTCCTGGTGCCTCTAGCTATTATGCAATGTCACAGACTTGCAAGACATAAACTTTTCATGATATTGCTTCCTGTCATGTGCTCCACCTTGTCTCAAATCCCACTAATCTGACAGCTCAAGGCCTTGTTTCTGCACTTTCCACCTCACTCCACCTTATCTCTCAGAGCGAGGAGAGTTCAAATCATTAAAATTAATGTTGAGTAGGTCAGAGTTCTGAGGCAGTGAAATCGTTATCAAAACAAAAGGTAAATTTGGTGATGATTGTGGATGCGTGGGTGTTTGAAGACGAAGACAATCGGAAGAGGGAAGATGAATGTAGTTGTGATAAAAAAAGGCTATGAATGAAATATAAGTGTGTTGAAAGCAAATGGTGTGTTTCTGAGCGGAGCTGCTGAACTGGAGCTGCCCCGAGGGTCTTTATAATTGCATGAGTGTTCGACACCCGCTTTGACCGGAGCAGACCTTACATTCATGGGCTGTTGTAGACTCGCAAAGCTCAGGATACAGCAGAGACAGACCAGAGCAAACCAGGGTGCGAGCCTGGAGAAGGTCAGTGAACAGGTGAGTAGAGGCAGAGGCTGACATATTTCCAAACTAAGATAATAGCATGGTGGGAAAAACTCCCACCACCCACCACGGTCATTTAGAGCAGTGTGGAGAGTGGACCTGTGAGGAGGGGATAGCAAAGTGTCATCCAGAGTTCAGGGGAGGAGAGGCTCACATCATCAAGTGGAATCAGGGTCGGTGAGGTGAATGTGGGCTGCAACCAAATTATTTCTATTCAAAACCCTACAAGATAAATGCAATCAGTGTTGTTAAAGCATTGTTTTTCAGGTTATATGAGATTTTTACTAAACTTGCCACAGATGAAGCGAAAGTGAAGTAGTTTCTATATAAATATACATGTTTCCTATGCCAATCGCGGCTAGCAGTTATAGCGGCTAATTTGGAGCCGAATTCCATAACTGGAAATCCGAGATCATGGCAACCACAGAGCCGATTAGGAGAGAAGTTATAGAAACAACGAGCTGTCACTCATACCTGTTGCTAAGGTGAGCTGAGACGACTTTGCGAGATGGTGGCACCTGATTGGTTTGTTCTTATTGTTCATATCTTGATTTACAAAGAGAATAGCGAGACAAAAACACCTGGGTTGAAAAGAGCTTTATAATACGAAAATGTGTTGAAAATGTTGAGTCTGACAGCAACAGTTACAGAGGAAGAGGAGCAGATGTTTGAATAGAAAGTGAATGGGGGCCAGAGCTGAAGGAGTCAGAGAGCCACAAGAGTCACTTCTACGTGTGGGTTAGCGAGCGGGCTAGAGGGCTGGAGGGCTAGAGATGACCAATGATTTTACAATCTATGCTCTCAGCTCATGCTTGTTATGGTGTCTAGGTTAATGATAATTAACAGATAATGATTTTTGATTATTAGTTGACAGTTATCTCTATAATTTAGTTACAATTAATCAATTACAGTAACCTGTTTCAGCCCTACCTAAACGTCTTTATAAAATCTTGGTGTTTATGTGACATTAACTTAATTCATCTGTCAGAAGGTTTGTTTTCACATTTAAATCCATAGTGGAGGAAAAGTGACAATAATTGTGAATTATTGTGAGACGCTTCTTCTCAAAATAATCTTATTCTTAACACTAACACTAAAATGTGACCCCAAATAAAATCATTCAATCCCATTCCATATGTGTAATGGATGATAAAAGGACCCCAACAGTACCCCAACAGTACCTCTACACACAACAACACACAACAGAAGGACACGGCGAGGCCAATGGCTCTAATTTAACAGTACATTCCCCTTTATATTGGTGCATTTGCCACCCACCCATTCTCATCCCGGATCTAATACAAACAGGAAATTGCTTGTGAATTGACATTAGTGTGAACAAGAAAATGACATTCATGAGAATTCACCGACTGCCAACTATACAAATATTACTGTTTAGAAATATTTAATTTTTATATTTATACTTAATATTTAAGAGTCCTTGTTTGGCCATGAGCATTTCCTCTTGATTGAAAAATGTATTTAATTGTTTCACATAAGAAATCTGAGTCAGCATGTCCTTTTTATTCAAAGTGACTGACTATAACAAATGAATGGCTGTCAGTGTTTCAGTACATTTGCACATGGCACTTCCTGAGACTATTCTTGAAGCACAATCAAGCTCTTACACTGTATCTGAGTTTGAGAGCACTCTCTGAACTCTGTTTGCTCTCGTTCTGCTTTTTCCGAGAAATGTTGATGGCATAATCATAACGCAAAGAAATACATTTTTCTTCGTATTCTGGTCCAATTCAAAAATACCCATTTCTTCTTCAAATAGTTGCACTTTATGCCCTTAGAATATGCATTAGAATACCAATGAAATGCAAGAGAATGAAAATGAATGATCACTTAAGTCACTGTAGTGGATTTTCTTAAAAATGCAAAAACGCAAGAACTAGAATGTTTTAAAGAGTTTGCAGCGGTCCAAACTTATTCCTCACTTTCCTAACGCATTCAAAGCATCCTAATTATTCAACGCAATTTTATAATTAAACATATAACGAACTAAAGCTATGTTTAAAAATAAAGTTTATAATCGCTTTTCAAAACTTTCCGAGACCAGAGCTAGTTTTACCTTTATCGTAGTGCTAACAAATAGCATGCCAACACTGCACTTCCTGGTTTGCTGAGGATAAAATGCTCTGCTTTTAGATGCAGACAGCACTCATCGGTCTCATTTTGATCCTAAGAGTTGTTTTGGCAAAGCACATTTTTACTGAATTCCATGAAAAAAATGTGGTGCAGATTTTTATTTTTAATGAATTATTTGTGCTGTTTTGCTTGCATTTGATCTTTACATAGAAATAATCTCAGAATCAGTGTCATTTGCCAATCGGTGTCAAGTTATGTACATTGAGAATTATGCCTATGCTTTCTTTATATTCCATCAATATGAGACATTATAGACCCATGTTTTACTCATTTATACTGTATGTGTTGAGAGAGCTGAATATTGCATGAATGAAATGGTGGTGGCTTGCTGTAAAGGGTCTTCAATAGATATCACAGCGATGAGTTATGAACATGGAGATAAGAATGTGTAGGTAGTACATGTTATTCTCAAGCAGATTGTATATATCTATATGTAACTGAATGTGACGCTTGAAGCTTATATTAAATATGCAAAAGCTGAAAGGTGACAGATGAATAAATGTGTCACCTACAATTAAGATATTCAGCAATAGGCTCGTGGGAAGACAGAAGTATGGTTTGCTGCATGTAAACTTAATGAAATTGTGATCCGAATGTCAGTGTAACGGTATAAAAATGAACAATTGTTACACTATACTTATACGAAATATATAATACGCGAGCGGAGTGTCACACAAAGGATGCTGCTCCTCCCACTGCCGCCTTTCCGCGCCATATTGTCCTCCGCGCCACTATTTTCACTCTATCATGTGAATCCTCGGCTTTCACAACCAGCGGCTTGGCAGGCGGCTTTGATTCTCTCAGACAGGACCGGGGAAGAGAAGTACTTTTATACTTCAAAATGCGTGGGTGCGAGAAACGCCCACGGAGGCCACACGGGGCAGTAACAGTCAGACAAAGAAAAATATAGACAGCGAAAGTGATATTTCAAAGAGATGCAGAACACGAGGGAATCACATACCTGCACGACTAAGATGACCATGCCGATGGTGCCTAGCAGGTGCTTGTTGTCGTCCAGCCACTCCTCTACTTTCTCAAAGCAACCCTGAAAAAGAAGACATGGTTGATATGATTAAGGGTTCTGGAACTCCCTTCCCAAAAACATCAGAGACTCATCCATATTAACCATCTTCAAAAAAAAAATGAAAACCCATCTTTTCAAAAACGCCTTTCAATGACTTTATCTTTATTGTTTGCCTATGTTTGTCTCCTCCATGTAAAGTGTCTTTGGGCATCTTGAAAGTGCTATTTGATATTACTACAACTCAAAATGTATTCTGACATTCTAGCATCCAGGGAGCTTCTACTCGGCAAGTACTTCTTTTGTAGTGTTCTTTCTCGCTTTTAGCTGTAGTGTTGACAGCCGTAAAAACCGAGGCACCTTGCTCCTAGACCTATAGGATCAAGTGTTATAAATGGCTGGATAAGTGAGGCGTTTGTATGCATGGTTTGAATCAGAAACGTAAAGCTTTTTACGTTGTACTTCTGGGGTCATCTCCAGGTCACTCTGCGGTGAAAGGTAAGCGGAGCCACTTACAGGGAGAGTGTGAACTTTAAAGTGGTGGCCTCTTCCTCCCTCGCTGTGAGCACAAGCTACAGATACTGTTAAGTGTGTGGTTGTGTCCTCTGGGTAGGATTACTCTCCACCACTGCTATAGCTTCCCAGGCTCAATGTCTGCCTATTCTCATTTTAGCAATTGTATTACAGCTTTTAATCCCCTGCTTTGGCCCGGCTAACAAGCCACACGCCAGTCCAATAGCAGATTAGGCCGCTAATGGGGTAGATTGACGAACAATGTTCCGTAAGGTTTTCAGCACAAAAATGAGCTGTTGTCTCATGCATAATGAAGAGAAGTGAGCGTGATGAGAATGCAGCGCTAAGAGTAAAAAAAAGTCTAGAGCTTAATGTGATAAGTGGTCTGACTGCTTAAAAAGTAGATTTTAACTAAACGGAAAGAGAGCAGCAAATACATCCTAAAGCCTTAAAGGTGCTTTGGTTTTCACTCAATAAATGTCATGGAATTTTGCAAAGATTTCTGGCATTGTTTTGTGACATTTTAGTCATAATAATAGTAGTAGTAGTAGTAACTATGAGTAGCAGTACTGTAGTAGCAATTATGGTAGTAATGAAAAAATATAGCAGTAACAATAGTAGTAGCAGTAGTAGTAAATTTGTAGCTGTCATAGTGCAATATAAGAACCAGAAATGTTTCCAGATGTGACTTTTATGGCTGGTTTACACTAATTTTGCACTGTGCCGACAATGTTATTCATCTGGTTCAAGGCTCATGAATATTTGTGGCTGTGAAGTATAACGTTTAGAACTGTGACGCTGGAAACTCACAACAGATTCATACAAAAGCTGTACAGTGCATCCAGTGTTTGATTTATTTGTCAACGTTAGCACTATTTCAAATCTACAGGATAAGGTGTTTTTTCTTCCATTTCTGCTTAGTTCTGGTCCGTATTCCTTCAGACTATGCACCGGGCCTCTAATGGACCAGCGGTGGATTCAATCGGGGTCAGACAGCACAATTAAATATCCACAAACTAGACTTTCTCGAGAGCTATGTAGAATACTGCACACAACTGAAGAGAATATTTTTCCAGGTCAGTGTTGAAAAATGACTATTACGTGTTACACAACTCTCACCACTTTACTCCATTTGGAACTGTTTCCTCGAAAAGGCTTGGACTAAATTAGGCAAACGACGTCAATTAAAATGAGCAGCCATTGCCGATCTTAAACCGATTCCGTCTCCTGCTGTGCCTTGGTTTCTTATCTAATTTATTATTGTGTATCGGTCACTCTAGCAACCAAAGATATTAAACTTGTTTATTAAATTTGTCCTGAAATTATATTGTGTTGTTCAGCTGTAGCTAAGTCACTAACAACAAAGACATTTCAAGGGAATGACGCAAACCTCATAATAACCTCAAACAACCTATTATATTTCCTAGTCTTCCTATTTTAATTAGCATTTTTACAGCTGTCTTTTTCAACTCACCCTGTTCCAGAACATGTTGGTAGAATTGCGCCCACAGTTTTGGTAATGCTCCTGGCAGCATCGGTCCGGAACCACCTTCTCCTTTAGCGCCTCGTGCCAATCTGTGTAAGCGATGACTCCACAGCACTTCCACTGTCGCACACATTCAAAAGCATTACTTCAAAGCTAAGCATTTTAATTAGCATTTGTTTTAGCGGAAGTAATGCCAGATAGCACATTAGTAAGAATAATTTTGCATATTTTGAATTAATGTGTTAGTATTGGTGCTGTTATTATAATGCTAATGTGTCTTTTTATGTGACATACCTCGGCCTGAATGATGTTCCAGGCGTTTCGAAGCCCTATGTTGTTTTCGGAGTTGTACAGAGCCAGGCCGTCCTTCAGGTCATTTTTGGCATTGTCGCTCACCTGTGGATGACAGAAAAACACACCCGGTTAGATGCTTTGTGTTTTGAATGTTTTTGGACCTGACTTTTTAAACGGCTTTTTAAAAATCAGTCATGGTCTCCACTAAAATGGCATGCTTTACAATCTATAAAAAAAAATGTTATACTTTACTGCCCAAAGAGATAGCAGATGGGGGGCCGCTCTGCTGTGATATTTTGATATATTTCATGTTTTTATTTTTATTTTTTATATTTTGTACAATTTGGTTCAGCAAAGTCCATATGTCCTGCAACAAGGGATGCACCGTGTCAGTATCATTATCAGTATTAAGTATCAATTCCCTTATCTTCTGATACTGATATGATACTCCAATTAGCCTATTTGAGACTAACGCAATAAATATTAACATGTGATATTAATTTTAAAGCTCAGAACCTGCAGAATTTAGAATTTATTTTGCAACATTTTCCAGTTGTAAAGTTTACTGTTGTGGATGATATTATCAGTACAAGATTATGGTATAAACAACTCTAAATCTTTTAAAAAGATTAGAAAACACGACAAAGTAGTTTTAAGGAAAGTAACCCGATATTGGTTGATATCGGCAATATTGATATTGATATTGGACCTAAAAAGCTGGATCGGCGCATCCCTAGCTGCAACCAGTCTCCTTTCTGCAGTGTGGGACTGCCTTTGGGTTTAGAATTGTGCTGTTTTTCACAAGACGATGAAAAATTTGGAATCTTTTCACTACTTTAATTGTAATTTATTATTTTTTTAGATAGTCTTTTGTGGAACAAATACATTATATTTTTGTAATTAAATTGTATTTATACTGTGATTCTTTAATTCAATTCTCTGTGTAGGATCAGAGATAGTAAAGTCTCTTAAATATACACTTTTGAATGGCCTGTTTCTGCTGTAAATTGAGTTATGGATGTAATTATTGCCTTTCCACTGGAGCGGGCGGTTAGTGTTTGTATGAGCACATTCACATGCTCTTTGCAATTTGTCAGCGTCTTCATCTGCTCGCAGCCGTAAAGGATAATGATAGTGTCCGTACCGTGTAGTGAAGCGGAAAATAATGTTTTCAAGCAAGCCGAGATAGATAGCGAGTGGCACTTGATGAGTTACGTAATCAAGCTAAAAATGATTGGCGCCCGGATGACTTTGAGAAACTTTACAGGTTTACATGCTATCACTGATCTGAATATAACGTTGATCTGTTGGAAAAGTTTGATGCAGATTTGATACACTTGATGCACACGGATCCAACATGTCCTTCAGCGATGCAAGCTAATCATTTTCCTCCTGACTGCACCCAACTATGTGCCGAGGGTAGAGCCAAGGCTGATGGAGATTAATATGTGATCCCATGTCTTAATGAGATACACAGAATTATCCTTCCTTTCGCACTGAACTGGGCCTATGAGACCTGATAACTCTCAGGACATATTGAGATGCACTTTAGATTACAGCAGCCGGCACACTTCATTTATTAGCGTCCACATTGCAATTTAAATTCCATCACAATTCATGTACCCTTACTAAGCCCTTAAGCGGTAACTAAAGCTCTATCACAATATCACCAAAAATAGCAGATTGCCGCAGAGATCAGACCAAAAAAGTCGATTTTTCCCTTACTACCAACCAACCAACAACAACAAACAAACAAATACTTCTCAAATGTGTCATGCCTTGACAAGACACAGTCACACGTTTACTGTTGAGTCCCAAAGAATGCGAGCAAAATGTAAACTAAAACGTGTGTTTGTGGTGTCCTTTACATCAAGGTGTTGTGTGCGCTCAGCTTGAGACAGATTTGCTTTTAATCGATTCAGACTTGTGCAAAGCATGTAAAAACGTATGCTACAGCGTGCTAGCCATTAGTCAAGGAATTGTACGGTAATTACACTAGCTCAAACCTCTCCGTACTAATGCAATGAATACAACCAAGAAAATGTGGCGATAAAAGCATTTAAAGTGAATTAAGTTAACGCACGGATGCCAGTAAATGCAGTAAGTTAAGCAACAATATCACTTATGTTGAAGGTTTATGTTGAGAACCTTGTAATTGTCACCAAAGGGAAATGTGTTCTCTGTATTTACGGTGCAGCACCTTTTTTTCCTCCTTTTTCAGGTTTTGTGAAGAACATAAACTCCCCATGTTAAGACACCAACTTGCTCGGGAATCAAACTTGGGACCTTTAATTTACCAACAGTGTGTCAAAGGTACTGATGATAAATAGACATGGTGTTTAATTGAACGGCTTCCATTTTGCATTAACAAGTCATTTAACTAAATCTGTGGATGCATTTTCTCATATTTCTGAGCAAAACCTATGTTATTGAAAAAAAAAATCATTTGGCCCTTATGCTTCGTGACATTATAGACTTTCCACCCCCAGTTCGAACCTGGACCCTGCTGTGAGCATATCCCTGATAATTACATGTGTGTGCTGTGATTCTTTTTGATCAAAGACCTATCTCTGCTTGGGGTACATCCTGGGGTGCCCATGCCTAGTCTTGGTTTTTCACACTTGGGCATTGTGTTTCAAGGAACAGTAAGAGGTGTGAATTGGCTTTAATGCAACTATTACCAACTCTCCCTTTTTGGGAGCTTTGTATCCTTTGTTTTCTTGTAGCTGCGCCATTTGCCTTTCTGCCTGTAAAACCTCCCAGACGGTGAGAATGTAAATGTAATCATCTACCTCTGCCCTTTGTGGTGGCATCCTGCATTTCCCTCTTGGGCCAGTCATTTTCACAAAGTGTGAGGCATGTCATGTGACCATCTGTTGTAAAACTGTATAAAAGAATGTGTCACCGCGGAATAGGATGTCAGACCAGTGTAGGGACAGACGACAGACGTGTTTGAAGTAGGGACAGAAATTAATTCTGATTGTACAACAGAATTAAACCACTTTCACTTTTGAACTAGTAGTATTTGCATGTCAATTGAGGAGAAAAAGCACAACATGCATCTGAATTTAGAGTGAAAATGGAAACATTTCTTGTTTTGGGTCGGCTGACATCAAAGTTTCCAGACAGCATTAAATCATTTGAGAATGAGACATACTCCATCTAAGGCAGAATACATGGTGAATGGTAAGCCTGGACAGGAGTCTTTAAATACCTGTAGTAGTAGAAGATACTAATCGATGCTAGGTTGAAAAAGGTTGAAAACACTTCATTCAAAGCTATTTAGTGCCCTGTAGTACTTATTATAACTATCTTTCATTTCCCAAAGTACACCTTAATGGAAATAGAAGGAACAAAGTTTATACCATAGTGTAAAAATGGTCAACAGCATGGCATTAAACGTCTTGTATTTATCTAATTACATGTGTTTTTACTGTTAAAAAATACCTTGAAAAACATGCATTCTTACTGAGAGCGCGGTTATCTCTCCACAGACCTGAATTGTAATTTAGCCCCTGCTTTTTTAGCTGCATTTTAGGCTAAATCACAGGTAAGAACAGTAAATGTCACCTTAATAAAAACAATTTAAAACGAATAGAGCCTGACGCACTTTTTTATAAACTATTCATTTTGCATTACTAAATATATCTGCAGTCATACTGGTTATCAGCACTTCCAACTTCCTTATATATCAGCCTTGTATCGGCCCCTCAAAATCCATATCGGTCGGGCCCTAGTGCAAAATACTGTAGGAAAAATCCTCCATAAACCTGGCTCAAGATGCCTGCGGCGCCAAGTGCTCCTGACAGATTTTTCCCGTGGCATTGAAGGATGGGTCCAATGCAGAGTACAAATAAACCTATGTAAGTTTAGGATCAGTTTATGAAAATGTGAAAATCTAATAAACCTAATCAAATGTCCCTATGGAGACAATAAATATCGAGACATCCATCCACTCGGTTTCATGGATGTGTACCTCAAATGAAAACAATCCCATGGACTAAGCTACCATGACCACATGAGTAAATTAAGTACTGTCTAGTGTGTACAGGATTTTATGATAAAACAAAAACTGCAGCTTCTTCTTCTTCTTAATCTCCTGGATTTGGAAACTATTTGCTGAATTAAACATTAAAGTGGGACTGAATTTGAACAGAGCAATTAAGACTTCCTTGGTTTAAGTGCTTTAGTAATCATGAATTTTGCAGAGCCCTCTTAAAACAGCCTCTACCAAAATCCTGAAATGTGATTACGATTATTCACACTCACAGTTTTAGATTTCAAACTTTTTCCAATGCACTACATCTCATTACTGGCAAGAGTGGCGGCTTGCGATTGTACGATGAAAAAAGCGCTCATAAGTCTACTCGCTTCTTCCGCTGGAGCTGGTAAAAAATGAAACGTAATGAACCAGTTTTGACGCTAACAAGAGGCAGACAAACGAAGGCAGAACAAACAGGGATTTGATCATGCAACGCTCTGACCCATTTTCCACAAACATACACAGCTGTGTAGTATTAGCCTATTTTTACTGATGAAGAAAACCAACTCGCCGCTCCCATCCTCAGACATTTTCATTATTTTTCATCTGACATTTCTGGTTTTCTAGGGACTGTTTCAGGGTGTATTTCAGGAGGCTCCAAAAGCTTCAGACCCAAATTGAAAGCCATATTAAAGTGTTTCATGACTCCATGTCTTGACGTGCAAAAGACATGGACTTGATAAATAGATTTTAATAGACGGGCATACATTCTTTGTTGATCAAAATAAGACAACTAAAAACAAATAATTATTTACACCTTACACCTTGTGGCTTGGGCCAGTATTTTTGATGATGACGATGATAATGTATTTGGTTTGACACTTATTTTGTGTATTAGTTTCATACTTGTCTGCGGTAAACTATACTATTGTAGCCACAGCTGCCCTAGACATACGGATGTGTGGCTGCGAACACACCGCATTGATAGGTGGATAAAGTGTCTTGCCTTAGGGCAGAACAACGGTATGCATGCAAACTGGGCCGTCTACAGTTTGAGTATTTGTTTTATTTAGAGACAAAACTATTAATATCCGTGTCCTTCTTTGAGTTAATCATCATTTAGAACTATCTTATCAATGTTTTTTTAATTTATTTTTTAAATTTTAGACTATATATCCCCCATTTATGCCTGATATTGTCAGATTAGCTCTGGTACTCAGATATTATCTCAGCAGATCTAGTTCTGCACTAGAGCCATTGCTGTTCCCATCTTGTAATTGAAATGACTATAAACAGTGGTTGATTCATCTTGCCAGGAAATCTATTCAAAGTATCAGGATCAACTTTTAATTTATTTTTTTCAAAGCTCACAAACCCTTTAACAAGTGGGTCATAGCCAAAGTTACATTCGGCTGAGTTTATGGTAGAATTGGTCAGAGATTAAACCAAATCTAAATGGAAATGAGCAGTGTTCTGTATTTCAAAATAGGGTTTTCATCCAATCACAGTAATTATGGTGTAATCAGTTGGGGCACGGGGCAGTCCTGATTAGGCTCTGTTCATAAGAAGTAGTCATGCTTGTCCTCATTTACTCTGCAGGAGTCTCACACACACACACACAAATAAAAAAATGACAATGACGATGATAATAATAATAATTAATGATGGCCCTCGCCACATAGGCAACTGCCTTGAGGCACTTTGAGAGTCGGCATCCACAGGCGACTCTCAAAATGTTTTGTCGTTAAAAAAGTGTTTTTGGCCCTCCTGAAATTATCTGAGCTATCCAATAAACCAGGACAAACCATTCCTTAAACACTCCTGCACGGTCACTGAGGTCTGAGGGCCAGCTCCAACTTCTTTTCCCAAAAATAAGACTCAAAAGCCGCGGCGACCGGGCCTTTTCTGTTGTATGCCCCAAACTTTGGAACGCTCTTCCTCCCCACATAAAGACTGCACCTTCAGGTGATGTTTTTAAGTCTCGTTTAAAAACGCACTTTTATTCACTGGCATTTAACCCGGCATGAGAATTGTGTGGTCCTCTGACCGTCTTTTAGAATTTTATGTATTTTATATTGTTTTTAATTTGTTTTTATTTGCTTTGTACGTATTTATTGCTTTATTTGTATTTATTTTTGTACATATTTACATATTTACTTAGATCTAGTTTAATAGTGTAACTTATCCAAGCAAACAGATGAAAAAGCAAACATATTTGGGACGATAGCTCTGTTTGTCTGTATTTGTTATTTAGGCAGCGTTAAATCATCTGTCACTGTTAGGCCATGTCAAAATATAACAGCTTCTATATCTGTAAAACACAGAGGCCTTTATTTTGTAAGTTCCACAGGAAGTGTTTAGTTGCTCTTAGCAGAACTTTCACAAATAGCAGAGGAATTTCAGTCTAGAGAACAACGGCTTTGAAACGGTAACCCGTACACAACACAGACATGATGTAATGTACTTTATAGAGTGATTTGACCGGACCAATGTGTGTGCCAATTTTCATTCACTTCATGACTAGAGCACCAATCATAATGGCTGACACGATATTGTAATCAGTGTTGGGAGGTGTACAAATGATTACAATTTAAACCCAATCAGATGAAGCGTGTTTGCGCCAGAATTATTTGTATGTATGTGTGAGCATTAATTGCGCCCCTCCTGGCCAATAGTGAAAAATACACAATATCTGTAATGCGCTATTTTTCATGGCGTCCTGAGGAGAATATAACCCCTGAATTTCAGACAAATCCGACAATGTTTACTTTTCACATAACAGGGAGGGGGCGCTATAGAGTAATTTTGTCACACGGTTATTCATTATTTAAAAATAATAATAAGCGAGAAACCGGAGAAGAACAATGACCCTCGGCAGTTCACTGGCTCAGTATCAGACCAAACATCATGACATCTGACTGATGAAGACATAGACCTTTGATGTCACAGTGGAGAAGAGCATGTGCGAGCGTTTCTTGTCAAATGTAAAATTCCTGTTCAATGACTAAAGCATCATTATATTCTATTCAAAAGAATATGGAAAACGTTTATGGTAAATCTAATAACGACTTTGAAGTTTTATTCTCAATAGTGGCAGAAATACACTCAAATACAATTCTGTCTGATCGTCATTTTTATTGAACTTGTTAATATTCGATTTCTTTTAAAAATGAATGTAAATTTGACTTTGAGAACCCGAAATGTCTGCCATTGTTTCACTCCATACTGTGACACTGCGAATCTTGTCACAATCATCACACTTCTTGTTCTTTCACCTTGTTGATGCCAAATTGACACACTAAATAGCATAATGTAAGGACCAACGAGCATTGAGATGTTATAAAATACTTTGTTTTGTTTATGTGATAAAACTGAGTCTTTTTTGTATTGTGGTTCCCTCGGGGTTCAGCATTTCAGGACAGGACATCCATCATCGGCTCTGAAGCTTTTTACCAAATCCGCTTTGAGCCACAGACGGGGCGGAAAGAGGGAATGGATAGACAGGCATCCACAAAGGCAGAAGAGGGAGAGAGGAGAGTGTGCTTTCCATTTAAATATCTGTTTGTGTCTGTCGCAGCGAGAGGCAGCGAGAGGCAGCGAGAGGCAGCGAGAGCGGGACAATCTGCCTGTCAGGTCGCACCATTAAAGTGTAATGACCCGATCTGGAACCATAAGTCAACAACACCTTTTAGTTTGAACTACGTCATCGCAGTCCCTTCTTTTGTTGTTGTTTTTGTGGTTTCTACATGGTTCTCATCCAGCCTTGCTCTTGATAGGACGAAAATAGTGTCCCGGGCAGGTGGTTCCTTTTTATATTGCTATCGATCACCCAAACGCCTTGAATGCGCAGGCGATTTCCTCCGGTCTCATTCCTTTCTCAAATAGTTGCTTTTACATTAGCGTTGGCGTAAAGTCAGGTAAAGCTTCATTAAACCTGTATTTAAATCTAACGCTTCCCCAGCTCTCACAAACCCTTTGGCACGAGTTTAATATCCACATGCATTTAATTTCAGACGAGTGCACAGTTTTAGAAACGCTTGGGGTGGACCACTAAGAGCGGCCAATCAGAGAGCTGCTTTAAGAAACGAAACGCTTTATTATTACATTTAGAGTCCTAATCAACAAGGTCCTGCTTTTGCAATAAACACGGAATGCATTCATCTTGAGGAAAAAGTCAGGTGCCACAGCTTCGCGTTATCGGTTGTAATTGGACAAATCCTGCCGGGAAATGTTTTGCTTTAGATTTTCTCCAAACTTGAAGGGAATGCTCATCTTCCCATTGACATTTTCAGGGTGTGTTGTGTAAAGATGTTCAATATGGCCTGGAAAATGTCATCCATTTCACGTTTTTGCTCTTTCAAACCGAACTCCTAAACAGCTCGGAAATGGCACGAACATCCAACCACATAATATTTTTCACGTTTTAATCATTTTTGTGGAAAAAAAAAACAACAACAACAAAAAAGATACATATGTTTTCAATCAACACATTAATTCTAGTTACAACAGCACAAATCTATGGTAGCTCCGCAATAACATCCTACTTCGCAGTTCTTGTCACAATCAATCAAATCGTTAGTTACTGCTGAATCCGTTTCCTTCTGTGACCAGAGGCAGACGTAAATAGAAATAAACAACGGTTGGTTTGACAAAGCAAACATTTAATCCATAAAGGTTTTTCTATATTACGGGAAAGATGATTTACTTTAACAGTGCATTTTTGGAGTTAAATGAGGCTCAAATTGCCTTTTTAAATACATATATTTCGTGAAGTAGCTTGTACCTCCCTCTTCACCACTCTCATTATTATCTCCCTACAGACTCACAAACTAATATTGTCTTTTAAAAACTGCTGAAATGTGCTCATAAATCACACCTGACGCAGATGTACAGACGGGGGTGAGTCGGAAGAGCAATTAGTGCCTCGTGCTAAATGTACTGCACTTTTCCCTGCTGCCATATTTCACAGTAATAATGGTACTGTTGCCAAGTTCCAAATCTTCGCAGTCGAGGCGGGAAGTAAGGCAAATAAGCGAAATGAAAATACCCAAGGAATAATAAAAAAAAAATCATCATCAAAACAACCCATCTGCGACGATTTCCAAAACGACCGACACAGCAGGTAAGTTTGGTGAGTAAAAAATGGGCTTTTAATGCTCCAGCCGCTCATTTCTTTTGACAAGAAAACAAAAGTGAAAAGTGATTGCTAGTGTTTGTCAGGTTCGACTCGCTGAACAAAAGTCAAAAGCAAATGTTACAAGGCGAATTCATTTTATCGCTGCAATTACATCAAATGGCACAAAGGTGTGATCTGCATGAGTGGATAGAAATAAAACATAAAAGCATTTTTTGCCTCTGTGATATGAGAAATCTGGTAATTAAGATTTATGGTGAGTATACTGAAACACGCTTGATGAAAAGTACAAAAGCATTCGAATGGTTTTGCACATTAAATATGAGTGAACGTAACTCAAATTTTACGCATATTTTCCCCCAAAATAGAATGTTTCTGTTCGCCTCCTTTGTGTGTAAATAATTTCTCAATATTTACACAATAAACTGCTCTCAAAATAGACCATTGTACCCCACAGGTTTGCACGGTTTCAAAAACATAGGTCCATTCTTTCAAAAGTGGATTGTTTCCGTTTTCCTTCTCGACTGCTGTTGATTCACGCTGGGCCCAAACAAGTGCAGTTAGCGGTGTTTCAGCACGCCTTTGAACAAGTGGCTGGAAAAGCGGGCTGATATGTAATAAATGATGTGGCGAGACGCAGCATCAGAAGCAGAGGTCCCCAACAGCACATCATTAAATAGAAGACTTTAAATCCGAGTCTCTGCGTGCGTGCTGGGCCCTGGGGCCGGGCCACTCAGAGGAACCCCCACTGCTCCGCTGTAATTGGTCTGGAAAATAAGGCATGACCGGGGAGTGCAATAGTGCCAGCGAAAAAATGTAGACATGAAACCCGCCTGCGCTGGTCTGATGGGCTGTTAGGAGGAGGAATCCGGGGCTCGGGACACAAAAGGAAGGAACAGACTTTTATTACAGGTCAAGTGCATGCTGGGATTGGGGGCACTGATGAGAGGCACCACAAAAGTGACATGACACAGACAACGGATGGTAATTAAGGGTCTTTAAGTGCAGTTTTTTTCATTTGCATTTTTTTTCTTCTCTTTTTTTTCATGTGGTATTCCTTTAAAGCAGGCTGGATTGTAGAACATGAGGAATCAGAAGTTGTGTTTAATGTAACTAAAATCTGAGTCCTCTTGAAGATGTGAAACAGGCCTCTACTCTACAAGATTAACACACACTATGGGCTCAAGGCAGTTCTGTTTAGCTGTGTATGTTACTTAAAGCATTTCATCTGCTCTCTTCTGTTTTAAAGTACATTATAATGATTATGTTTTTATGCTTTGTATTGAGATTTGAATGCGTCTTTTCTTGATCTGAAAGGCAATTTGAATTCTACTACAGTTGCTACAATTGTGCTCTACAAATAAACTTGCCTTGCTACATCACAAGTAAAACGCAATAGGAGAGAAGCGATTGAACCACAGATCTTTTCCTTCGTAGATTAATGTCTCGACTGAGCCATTAATGATCATAAATAAAACAAATAAGTGCAGTTGTGCTGAGGGTTGGAGCTTACACGTAGCCTGTGTTGGCATAACAAAACAGCTCGGTGTCTCCATGTGCACTTTTATATTGTTCATAAAGTAACATTTAGCTCTGTTCAGGGATTTTCTTGGCAGCAAAGAACCTGCAGTAATCACTACCGATATGCTACTGATTAAAGTGCTGTATAAATGATGGGTTCTTAGAGGTAGAAGTCCTGTGGTGAAGATGCAATGGTAGCGCCACGGTGCTGAGAAGACTGTTTTCTCATGATAAGTGAAGTGAAAACACCGCACAGTCACCTGGTGTGCATTATTTGCTTTGGAATAAACCATGTGACTTCAGCCTCTCTCCCTCAGCAGCCCCAGTCAGCCCCTGCTCCCCTCATCTGTTTCTTCCTCCGTCTCTTCCCGTACATGTGCTCGTTTCTGATTTGCCAGGTCTTGCGTCGCTGTTCGCCGCTAATAAACCTTCGCTGGAGTTGTATGTTGGGTCGGTAGCACAATGAGGTCAGAGCGCTAAAGACAAATGGTTCTAATCTGGTTTGGCCTGAGCCATCTGCTGGAGTCAGCTGGTTGCTCACAGTGGGCCTGGCCTTTATTGTACCGGGACCTTCGTATGGCATTTAATCAAAGCGCTCACCATCCCTGGGCGTTTGTGTGGAAACAAACAGGGCTCTCATTAGGGTTAATGAAAGTGGGTTTGACTTCAATATGTGTGGATGGAGGATATGCGTACGGAAGCAACACTGTATAATACTTCAATTATTTTTTTTCTTGTAGTGAATACATTGCGCTGTTTTCCTGATGATCAGTTTGTTGTTTATCCAGGGGCTCTCAGGGTCAGCTCTGCTTTCATTGTAAAAACACGTAACTTTTGAAAAACAAAAGAATGCCCGGAATACGCAATAGAACTTATTAACTAATAATACACAGTGGAAATGTAGTGCTTTTTATGTTTTTGATGATTGGCCCAGGAACAGTAGCTTGATGATCCACTTACTGCACACTGCTGTTTGTCCCTCGGGCAAGACACGTCAGCCATTCACTGCCCAACATTATAATTACTCAACTCAACGCACCAAAACGATAGTAGTAAAACCTCCTAGCAAGGATTAAACTAAATAAGCATGAAATGTAGGTATCGAAATGCAAGTTCAAAAAGTGTGTTCAAAACGCTCGCTCTTGCAGCTCACCCGTGTTCGTCTTGCTCCACATCTCGTTGACAGCTTGTCACCCTGAAGGATCAGAGCTTCCCCAGGCGTCGCTCATGACTAAATGATGTCCCATTTGAAAGACCAAGAAATGGGGTTTTTTGTTTTGTTTTTTTACAAGGGCCCCGTGTCTATTAAGGTTTAAAAGCGGCAGCAGTCTACTATAAGACTTCCAGACTCCTTTAATAAATGCCTTGTGATTAGGAGATCAAATAGCAGAAGTGAATTAGCGATTCCTCTGATCATTCCCTGTAGCGGCGGAAGAGAGGGGAGCTCGCACGGCATGTTAGCGCTCACAGGAGACATGCAAACCTGATTGTCTAGCATACTAGTTCGAATATAAACAACCAGATTTCTTATACAGAGCTCTGGATCGAACGTCAAGAAACTTTGTTATTGACATGTGCAAAAAACGTCCACAGAGATGCTTCGGACAACACACGTGAAGAAAAGAGCTGTGCAACAACTTGGTAAATAAATGTGTCACTATAGTGTCAGAGTACTTGTGTGTGTTTAGTAGGCCTGTCACAATAACAAATGTAAAAGTGTGATGTATTGCTACAGAAAAATGGCACGATAAAGCATCATATTTGTACCACTGACACAATAACTATCTCATTGATTAAAAACATGATTTGCCATAAATAAAAATCCAGTATTAAACACTTTAGTACTTAAATAGTATGCATAATTAGTCAAAGAAGTTAATTATTCGACCCTCTACAGCTCAAACATTATCGTGCTACAAAAACATAACAACACATTCCTACAAATGCAAAGAAAATGCACGCACAATAAATACTCCCAAATACTCACCCAAAAATATTGTTCCACCTATTCTTTATTGAACCATCGGTCGAGATTGTAATGACTGTAATAGTAATCATAGTAATCATTGTAACTGTAACTGCAACTGTAACTGTAATTGCAAACTGAAAAACACTGTGATGTGTGAAGACATGATCCCGATTTGTCTCAAAACTCACAATTTTGTTTCGGCCTTATCAATGACATTTGAATCGAGTTATTTGTGGTAATGCAGGGTAAACAAGCGGTTATTTAGCAGATAAACTCAAACACCAGCACTGCTCACTTGGGGTCCTCGCAACAAGATACTGCACCAGGCACATCTGAGCTCTCATTTAAAAACGTCCCTTCACATCTACAAACGTTTTTCCTTCTTCACACGTTATGAAGATGTAGCTGAGTTGAGAGCTTATTGTTTAAAAATTCTGAAGACAGAATCAAAGTTTATAGGGATTTTTTTTTTTTCCTTAGAAGAAGTTAAGCCGGTTTTATTTGGGGAGATAAGGTAACATATTTACTCTTGACACAGTGCGGCTGCCTGTGAGACCTGATCCACATCTGAGAATGGATTGGCTGCTAAATGAATTCCTTTATCAGTGACTGAGACAAAGTTCAAGCAATAAGTTTGAAAGAAAAGACGGGGAATTAGACGGCGTCCCCTGGTGCCGTGCGAAATATGACTTTGAATGTTTAAAGAGAAGGGAGTTTGTGTCGGACAGCTAACGGGCAAAAGAAACCTCTAAATAATGTAACATTCTACATTTAAGTCGATATTATGAGACTTATTTCTCAAACATTTCCTTCGAAAACATTTTGTACAATCACTGTTGGGCTAAAAATAATAGCTTTTCCTGGTTTAAATCATAGAAAATGAAATCAAATAAATGAAATAAGCAAGACTCATAAAGGACCATTCTGTCAGAAGAAACACAAATGTTTAAAGCTGAGTTTTCTGGTAGAGGGTACGCAATCTGCTTGTCTCCATGGAGATGTTATTGCTTTGCCTGAAATGTTCCACAGTAGAACAGTGAATGTATCTTTCTTGCATCTACTCAATCACAGGCGTTTTTGTCGCTTAAAACACCCTCCAAAACGGCCACTCTTACTGTGAGCCGACTCTCCTCTCCACAGACCTGACCTGCACGTGGCATGGTGACGCCCCCTGCTTGTCTCCATGGAGAAATATATCATTTATTGCCATACTCCATGTGAATAAACACCAGAAAAGTTGCTTATAGTGCACCTTTAACAAACTAGTTCCTTGTGTTGAATACAAGCTCGGAAAATGGCGTAATAAATGTTTGAATATTGAAGATTCTGACACCTCGAGATAAAAGCAGAACCATTTGGAAAAACAACCAAGCATCCAACAAGGATCCCGGGAAAGTATCGTCTGTTGCGTCCTCAGCACTCTTCATGGAACACACGCAAAAGGGTCATGGGAAATTCATTTGCAACCAATTACAAAGAGCATTTTGGGGCCTAACCTTTGACAGGTTTGGATATGGAACACATTGAAGGACCAGCCATGAACAACACTAACTCGGGAAGCGACCGGAACACTGTTTATCACGCTAACACCATTTTATTGCCTGCTTGGAGTGTGTGTGATCCTGGGCAGGGTGCGAGAACAGTATGCCGAACCCGTGTGTTGCAAGCGTCACGGTCTTTGAAAGTGTTGCATAAACGTTGACGTGCAGAGAAAATATGTGTAAAGCCAAACAATGATAATAAAGCTGATGAAACGTACCTTATCCGAGTACACAAAGAAGAGGATGAGGAGTATGAGCTCTGCCAGGAGAATGATCAGCAGGACTATGAAGAACTGCAAGAGAAAGAAAGGAAATAAAACAGCTCAACTTTAATATCAGGCCATTGTAAACATGTCTCACACACACACACACACACACACACACACACACACTGAACTTGTTCCCTGACAGAAACTACGGGGTGAAAAGGTAATTTGTGGCATAAGTGGCCCCTGTTTAGCACTTTGGTGTGAAATGTGCCATAGAAATAAAGCTTGACTTGACTTGAAATGCATGAAATAAATCGAAACAAGATTCAGTTCCAATGATACAAATACCTCTTTGGAAATAGTTCATTCAACAAGTGCAGATGCCCATTATAGATTACACTATTCATATAATCTAGAAGTAGAGTAACATTAAAACAAATTCAATTAATTCATTTATTCAATTCATTATTAATGGGTTTCAGATTCATGATTATAGGCAACATTTTGAGGACTTTCAACCATTCAGATGTTGTTTTCAATTAAAAATGCGCCAATTTTCTAAAATCACTCTTCAAAAAAATGGATATGCAAAAGTCCCAATCCCCAAGTGTCATCTGCTATTGTCACCCACTTTCCCTGAAGACGTTTTGGTGCCACTTTCACAGACCCTGAAGACCCCGAAACAGAAAGCAACACAGGAAAAATGTTTTTAAAGTTACATCATGTTATTTTTCTGACAGGAGGTTGGTTGCCTGATCGTCTCCATGCAGATGTGACTGAATGTCTCTTAAATGTAGTCAATTTCAGGTATTCTTACTGCAAAAAAAAAAAAAAAAAAAAAAAAAAAAAAAAAAAAGAATGCCTTGAAAAGCACGCATTCTCACTGTGCAACAATTGAATACAACCCCAAATACATTTTTAACAAAGCCCAGTGTGTTTCGGTTCCTTCATGTTTGAGCTCCCTATTGACTAGCCTCTTCTGAACTCTTTGAAACGTAAAAAAAAAAACTGTTTTTTTGAAAATCCCATTACACCAGACTCGGAGCTGGGAGGACGTGTTAGGGCTAATTTGGGCCAAACAGTAAATGAATGACTTTGTGGTGGGCTGAGAGTGCGGTCGGCGGGTTTAGTCTCTCGCTGCTGCCTTCACACTCCGTTTGTCACATTGTTATAAAGGAAGAGGCCCTGTTTGCACAAATGACTGGTGGCTCTGATGAGTGGAGACGTTAGCGCGTGTGCTATTTGCATTTGTGGGCGTACGGTCTCACACGCAGCGATTCACACTTTCAAAGGTTCCCAACTTGCTGTCTCAGCCCGATAGTCTGTTGTTTTCTTTCACAGGTTATTATCTTTTTATTTGTCTGTGCAAACATTTTGACAGTGTGTAGAATTTGTTTTCTTTTTTTTTGACTAAGCAGAGAGCGATGTCTGGCACTGAATGTTTCTCATGTGCAGAGAGTTATCGGTGACCAGGAACTTTAGAGATACAATGTTTAGTCTTTCCATTGTTTACAAAATCTCTGACTATGCAGGACAAACACAGATATTCAAAATGAAAAACTGTGAAATACAACTTTAACAAAATGTAATAACACAATTTTAATGTAATGAGCAAGTACTGTGCTAGAGATTCAAGGTGTAATATATGTTTTCCAGATTCAATTCAAAGAGCAGATTTTATTTGAAAGAAGATGGGAAAATTAACCACAACAGTAATTTCAAAAAACAAAAAACATTTTAAAGTTGTAGCTCTGTTTTGAAATTGTTTTGATTATGATGTTTACGGAAAGTTAATGAGAAAATTACTCTCACTTTTTACTTTTAATTTCAATGTGGGCATAAACGTCACCAATTTGTTTGAAGGATTATGTTTACTGGCGCTGTCATCGACTAAAAACATGCCTTGCTGCGTCAAAAGGGCTCAAAACTATTCAGTCTCTCTATGATTAGACCCTGTCTGACCCAAAGTGTACTCAAAAGATTGCAACTGCCTGGGAGTTCATGCAAAAACATCCATCCATACAGAAAAGTACGAGGAAAGGGTGTTTCTGTCTAATGTAAAAGGGCAGATTAATCCTATTTTTTGCTCCTAAATCTTCAGCCAACTCCCTCCCAACATTCTCCTTTGTGCTGCTGTCCAGATAAACCTTCATAATCTAAATGAAATAATCAGTTTTGACGCTCAGGGGCCGACAGTTTGCCGAGTGTCCTTCCCCTGTCTCATCCCCATTTCACACTGCACTGTCCTGTCCAGTAAAGCCTACAGGCCCCCAAAAAATCCTTAAAAATAAACAAATTTTGGTCAACTAAGAAGATGAATCAACTAAACGATTAAAGGCCGACAGATTTGGAATGGAATAATCTAAACAAGTGATACGAGACGTTCAAAAAGAGCACGCTTAATAAGAATTGTCTGAGCTCCGTAAGTCGTTCTTTTCTTGTCTGCTTCTCCTCGCTCTCAGTCCCTGTAGTTAGGCAGGTGAAAGGAGCCATGTCGAGCGCAGAGGATTTGGAAAGGCTTTCTGACTGATGCAAGAGCTTCAAGGGATTGGCCTGTTTGTGATGTAAAGTACCATGCGTCTCAGACTTCTCTTTCCATTTAAAGTTCCTATACAGCGCGTGAAAGGGCTTTTGTGTGGCAACTAACCTTCTCCCTTCCTTCCATTGGCTGAACTTCTGTAATTAACTTGGGAGCGCTTAAAGATAAAACCGCTTTGTACGAGTTTGCTGCAAACACTGCCATGTCTAGAAATGGGGGGATTCTTGTAATGAATAATAGAACGTGCACAATTATAGTGCAAGGAAATATTAAGAAGTGGCTTTACTGTAGTCTGCCATCTAACCAGAGGAAAAAGGCAATTCTCCAGGCCTGTGTTGTACCTGAGGGAGCACCCATGGGTTTAATAAAATGTAGGGCCAACTTTTGCTGTCAGTTGAGAGCATATGGTGCGGTTCCACTTGAAAGACAATTACAAATACGCTGCCATGTTCTCACTGGCCTGTGACCGCAGTGTGGAGGTAGTGAGAGGCAGCTTCCCCCGTGACATTCCTGTTTTTATGTCTTGTTTTGGCTCACCCGGACCACTCAAAGAAACAAACACAAGCTAAAATTTGGTCAACTTTTAATATCAATACAAGTTTGTCTGGCTAACTTTTCTACCCGGATGTAACATAATGTGGGGCTCGTCTGAGATGATCATTCACTGAGTACAAAAAGAAAGTGATTAATTTTGAGTCCGGAAAGTGACGGACATTTATCATTCTTTCTCAACGGAACTCCAGAATAACTCAAGATTCAACTGAAGATCGTTTCTGACCCGTTTCTGTTCTCTAGTTTTCAAAAACAAAAAAATACTAAAAACAAGTTGCAACTACAACTACTACTAAAACAATTACTACTACTAAAACAACTGCAACTAAAACAACTTACAACAAGTAAAACCACAACTACTACTACAACTAAAACAACAACTACTACTAAAACAACTATTAAAACTACAACAACTTCTACTACTACTACAACTACTACTACAACAACAATTACTACAACGATTACTACAACAAATATAACTATTACCAGTAATACAAAAACTTCAACTATTACAATAACTATTACTACAACTACAACAACAACTACTACTACTACTATTACAATTATTACTACAACTACTACCACAATCTTTACAACTACTGTAACACTTACTACTACAACTACTAAAACTACAGCTACTACAACAACTACTACTACACATACTAAAACTACAACTACACCTACTACTACAATTACCACTACTTTACTACATTTCATGAGCTTGCAATACTTTGACATTCCTATAGCCTCATGAGGTCAGTAGTTACAGGGGAAAGAGCTCAGCGCAGCAGGGAAACATGTCCGAAACATGTCCGAAACATGTCAGAAATATGTCAGAAATATGTCAGAAATATGTCAGAAATATGTCAGAAATATGTCAGATGGCCACGAGTTGAAGAGTGAGTGCTGGGAAATACAAGCACATTCATTTCGATCTCAGGACAATTATCACAGGACTCACGCTCAGGAGCAGGCACTTGTTCTCCTTTATGGCGCCGAGGCAACCGAGGAAGCCCGTAACCATGACGATGGCTCCGACGGCGATGACCATGTTGGCGGCCGAGAGCGAGGGGAATGAGGGGGAGAAGGTGGCGAAGCTGCCTTGCGACACCGACAGCCAGATGCCCACGCCGAGCAGCCCGCAGCCGCATAACTGTGGAGAAGAAATAAAACACAAATTAAGAACCGGGGTGACAAGGTGAAACCACGCAGGAAAAGTCCATTCTGCTTCAAGGTTTTAGACAAAATAAGAGCGTATCTGCATCTCTTTCATCCCTAACAGACAGACCCTGACCACAGAGGGGTGGCCAGGGAGGTTAGCACTAAAACAGTGAAGTGATTTAATTGTAACATTTTGTACTGAGAAAGCGCTTTTATAACTTCATGGGAATTCAAAGAAAGACAATGGCTCTGTAATAAAATGTACCTCGAATCAGTTTTCATGTGTGATCACGTGAGAAGAAATAGGACCAAACCAGGAGTCGTGCTGTCGTAAAAAGAAGCACCATTTATTCAGTGTATCTTTGGTCTTTGACAGGCAAAAGTTGATATTTTACTTTGTCACACTTTACAGAACCATTTCAAGGTAAATGTTCACTTGTTATGCACTTTCTAGCTTTGCTGCTGTTGTCTGGGCGGCAGACATCTGTTTAATTCAAGTCTTTTCCAATAAAAGAAACAAAAATGTGGCGCCTGTTTTATTCCAGAGCAGAAATTAAAATGAAATGTGTGACCCTCGTGTTCAGACTGCAGTCACTTTGCAAAAAAAAATAAAATAATTTAGTTCAAGTGAAAGTGTCCTGTGTCGCCTTTGAAAAAATATGATTTGGGCTGTCCAAACGGTCATGGAAAAATTTTATTTAGGCCACATTTGGGCAAAAAAAACCAAAAAAACAGATTTGAGTGTCTTGCCCAAGGACACGACAGAATTATATGAGCTAATGTCATCCTACATCACACTAATAAGATTTACATACGCCATAGGATCAAATTATATAAGTTATACCAATAGCTTTGAACTTAAGGAAACAATATCAGGACTAAAAATGAACAAAACAAAAAAACCACGACTAATCCAAAACAGAGGACTGGACCAAGACTAGATGATGTGGACTTGGTTTGGTCCTAATGTGGTTCTGATGTAATCCAGGTTTAGTTTCGTGGTTTGTCTCGGTTTAGTCCCAATGCCTTTGCGGTGAAAGCAACAGCGTGAACACAGCTGAACAATACCCGGACCACCAACGTACCACCAACACTCCGAAGTTTCAGTTAACCACAAATTACCACATAACATGCCAGAGATTAAACCGCAACAGTAGAATAACAACAAATACTTAAGAAATACAAGAACATTTGCACCAATCGTGCCTCCCATAAACCCCTCTGCTACTCTGTGAAAGATTAGAACAAAATTTGGACTCTGGCCGAGCTGGTTTGCAAGTTTGAGTTGATTATATTAAACCTCGAACAAACAGAGAGTCATTACTGGCACCACAGTCAAATGAACACTAAAACTAAACTTTGAAAGCGTCTGCAGGGGATTGGAGCAGCAGTTGGAGGGAGCGCAACGTTAATTCCTCCCTGTCACACTGCCAGGCAATTCCCTCGGTAGTTAACACAAAGAAAAGGTTACGGTTGTTTTAGAAAATAGATACACTGCAGCTCTCGAGGTAAAAGTTAAGGTAAGGCATTCAAAACATGTCAGGAACAGTGAGACGCGACAGTACAGCGCTCATCTCCAGATCTTGAACTTAACTTGGCTTAACAGGGGGATTTTTTTTTCCTATGATGCACGTTTTTGGTTAATGTGGGAACGTTGCAAATCCGGCACATTTTCGCGGTGAAGCGTGAGAGTCACTTTCATCCTTCTGTAATAAGTCTCACCTTTCTACGAGTAAATAACAGCTTTTTTTTCTATCTGTATGATAGTTAAAATCTTACGAAGTGATACTGTTGCATGCAGTTTGTACTTTGTTTATGCCCAGGTGCTTAGTACTGAACAATAACATACGCAGATCATCATTTTACATTTTATCCACTACATTTTATTGTTGAAAAAGGGGCTATATGACATTTTGGAAGCCTATATGTTCAGAGTCTTTTTTTTTCCGAAAGCACAAATAAGTACAGGGAAGTGGGCGGAGATAGGGGGTGGGTGAAAACGGCAAGATTCTGAGCACTCGAACGTCAGACGCAAGACAATACAAGATTACTCAAACAAGCACGAGTCAATCAAAATACAAGTCCGAGTACATTAATGACGAGGAAACAGCGTTGTGACAAGGTTAAAAGCTCATTAAAGTAAACGTAACTTATTACATCCCCTTTAAGTGTTGTAATGTACAGGTGGTTTGAGTTTTCCGCAATTTTTACGTTTTGGTATTTTTATCCTACGTACACGCCCTTTAAAATGTCATAAAAATCGCACGTGCTTAATTTTTCATCGAAGTCTTTGATGAATTAAGAAAGGGTTCCGCAGCCACCTCTGCACTTCCATCTATCACAGATACAACCATTGCACATGAGCAGTGAAATATAGCATCCAGTGACATTTTTGCCTGCCCCTAATAGAAGGAAATACCCAGGGCGGTCCAGGCATGAATAAAAAAAATCCAAATGAGATAAAATATGGGTATGGCAGCATTGTAAATCATCATGCTGCCACCGCTTCTTTCCATCTCTCGTATTCGCACTATCCAATCTCCGCTCCGCCGCACTGGACCACTTCAATGCCTGTCAGCAATATGTTCTACCAGACCTGTCGTGCATGCAAACAAACAATATACAAATGTGGGGCCGCCTATTCCCAACCTGGAAGTCATCATCTGTTGCAAATCACGGATAAGCCCGCGAAGCCGTGTCTGTGGAAAATTAATAAAATATTCAAGCCAACGCGATTGCACAGAGCTAATTTTCTCGCGCTGACAAAGTTACAGCTGAGGAATGGCCCAGCTGATGCCGCCCCACTTGGGAATGCACGGCGCACCTTCACTGACAAACAATGGTAGCTTCAGTTTGACTAATGGTCCGGTGGAGCCAAACAAAGTGACTCCGAGCACATTAACAAAGTAAGGAGTGAGAGGTGAGGGGAAGGGACTGCAAATACAGGGCTTATGAGGCGAGGAGTGATGAGCCGAGGCTAATAGGTCCTGCAGGATTTAAGCGTATATAAACAGTAGGAGGGCGGTCATTCATATGTGGACACAGCTATTGTGTCAGGGGTCAGCGCAATTAACCTTCTTTACCTTCTGGCCTCAGCGATTCGTTGTATGCAGAACTAATCTTACGGAAATCTACGTGTGGTGCGCGGCGGCCGTGTGGTTGAGGCGCGGCACACGTATGCCGGGCTCCAGGTGCAGCAGGCGGCACTGTCAGGCATTTGCTGCATGTCCTCCCTTCTCTCTCTCATTCCCCCCATGTCACGCCACTTCCCTGTCAATAAAGCCTACGGACACAAAATCTTAAAAAACAAAACAAACAAAAAAGAATAGAAAACAAAATGTACAACGGAAGTATGAGCGTTGCAGAACAAGCATGGATTGGATCAAATTGACTCCAACTCAATTTCACGCATTAAAAGGAAAAGTTGACCATAAAACTAAGTAAGAGTGCTGTAGTCAACGAAAGAAAATCTTGGTGGACTTTATAATAGGGCTTGGAACATTAATATTAGATCACATCAAAATGGTTGTTATTTAAGTTACGTAAGCAGCATTTTTCCAATTTTACAGTCAAAATGATAAATGTGCTGTCCAAATATGTATCTTAAATTGCACTGAATGAGAGTGCAGAAAAACGATTCTCTGACACATCTATGTAATTCAGCCTTTTCATGGTGGAGCTGAGCAAAGCACACCGAGTTTTCTGTAGTCAAACCACGTGCGAACAAACCAGCAAATGTACGTATCATTAATTTATCGGCTGCAGAGTCAGGAATGTTTACATGTGTACTTTTTACGTGCTAAAAGTGAATAAAATCTGTAAAACAAAAAGCCCAGTTTGACAGCATTGAAAAGCGCACTAACCAACACATGAAATTAAGACTCACGTTTGAAGTCAATGGAGTCGCAACACATTTACAGTGAATACATAAAAGCCTGACACCACGTTGTAACACTGATGGGCCATATTAACCATGAAATGAAATCAGAATGCTTCTGTCGAGGCTGAGGGCTCGCACTGCTTGGATAAAATGTGTGCAGTACAGTATACTGTGGGTTGAATTCCTCACCGGCACAAATGAGTCTATAGGTATGATCGTGTTTGAGGGAAGCGAATTGGAGTTCCAATCACGCGTCGGCTAAATAATTCAGTGGACCCTGTATTCTCTGGGAGGCCCCGGTGGGTCCCAAATGCCTGTCTAATAAAAAACTATAGGAGGAAAACTGTTGGTCGGAAAGTTGATTTTGGCTTTTTCATTGTAAAACATCTGCTTTTTAATTTGTCCGCTATATATTGGTCAAATGATAAACGCGAAAATGAGAGAATATGAGCAATATGAGTTCGGCGGCTGTTCAGCGGTAAAGAAAGGTCGGTATTGATTTTTATTATTAATGACCGGCAGATTAACAACCAATACATCTCAAGATTAGCTTGACGATCTATTGTACATTTTGCAACAAACAGATTGCTAAACTATACTACTATACTACTACTGTTCGAATCATGACAATTGGCTACAATCACTAGTCTGCAACTATTCTTAAGATTCTGTAGAACAAATTACTTAACTAGTTGGAAGTACTGTTACCATATTCATACCACAACATTTAAAGTCCTATATGGATTCTCAAAATTCCCAGATTGTATTGTATGTCGTTTCACCATTTTGATATACTCCATAACCCTATTCAAAAGGATGAATAATTCTGGATAATTAACTGTGTCAACATCAATCAAGTTAAATTGTATTTGTAGTTTTACTGTAAAACTAAGCACATAATACAGTCCTTATTTTTAATTAAATACATTTGTAATTTTAGGAAATCATCTCATGTATTTGTTGTGTGTTTTACTGAGCTGATGATACTAACGAGCAGTAATGAGCTGTAATTGAATATAATGTGTACGTTTTTGCTGTTGTGCTCACTTGCAGATGGAAAGTAGCAGTAGCCTAAATCTGGTGCAGATCATCTTTTCTTTTGTGAGATTAAATAATGCGTACACGGTCCCCGACAAATAAAGACTAAAATAAACTATTCGGAAGATACGTTTGAACCTTCAAGGCATTTAATCAAACTGAACAAAACGCACATCGTTGATAATAGTCCAGCAGTCTTCAGATATACAGGAGTCCAATGTCCCTGGCAGCACATAAAGCACAGTACTTGTTCTCATATTGGTCTTAAACAGCGTCCAGGTGATGAGGACCATTGTGCCCGCTCTATAATTGTATTTAATGCCCAGTGAGAAGAGCTCGTCCAAGTGTGTCATTCTGCCAACTGGCCTCGTTCGCACTGTCTGATCCGCGCTTTAGAGTCATTTACCTTGAGCTACCATAACCTCCTCACACTTACTACTACTACTAATACTAGAAAGAGAACGAGGCTTAAGACATGCCTCCACTCAAAGCTGTAACCGGATTGGTCAATCTGTTCTTGGCATGTGGCGCTGGGTTTGACCCTTGGCGTCTGTCAGATGAGCTCCTTATCTTCTTTTTAATTGCCGGCCTGGTCATGTTTACATATCCCATCTGGAAGAAGGATCAAGGAATTACTCTAATACTAGCCTAATACTACTCTAATACTCTGAACATTGTAAACAGAAGATGCAGTGCCATCCAGTCAATATGAGTGCTACTACATAGGTTTACGCTGGGTGCGCTCGCTCCAAAGTGTAATGATCATCCATAACATCACGAGCTAATGGTGCTTTTGCTGCAGCTGGGCAGGACCTGCTTCAAGTTCATCTGTCTTCAAACATAATGTTCAAAGATTGGAAACATTTCATAATTCTGCAGTAATGATATTTTTAATGAAGATGTGTACTTGTCTAGTCCCATTGATCCCTTACCAAACCCATACAAATGTATCCAACTTCTAACAGAACATCAGATCTTTACTACCAATTAATGATGATGCCATGGTGAAAAGAGCTTTTGTACTTGCACCATTTGTCAGTCGACATGTTATGTGTGATACATATTTTATTCTTTAGTGTTGTCATGATAGTAACATTTCAAACTTGATCAGGATACTAAGGAAAAGACAATATACTCAAAATGGATTTTGATACCACAAAGATAAAACAAGACAAAGACATATAGAGCAAGGCCATTCTAAAACCATTCTGGGTCAAAATAGCAATTTTGTCCAATTTATCTAATTTATTTTGGTATCAGTATCTACTTTTGATACTAAACTTTGTATTAGTATCTGGGTATTTGTGTTTTTGACAACTCCATCTCATATAATCAAATGTAACACTTTCAATCATTACAATTAAATAGGGTTTTATCTGTTTATACTAATTCAACCAAAATACTGTAGATCAAATGCTACACAGATGTTTATTTATTTATTAATATTTCCATTTTAAATGCGTTTAATGTCTTGATTTTCACTTAATTTTCATCTTTTTCATTTCCCATTTCTGAAAAATCCACCATTACATTTTGGCACCTAATTATGACTGTTTTTCAGTAAGATCCGTAATGGTGGTCATTTTGGTTTTAAGAAGCATCAGATGATTTTGAAGATGAAGAGCCATCAAAGCTTATTTCAGGGCTTTTAGACGGACTTGTTTATTTTTCATTTGCATACTTCAGATTCAAGTAATAAAATGTGTCATTTTCATTGCACCATGGAATAACTGTGTATTCTAAGGTGTGCAAAGATGTTTGGGTTTTGTTATTTGAATGCAACAGGCAGCACCAGAGAACATGAAGCAATTGCCATGGATTCAGAGATGGTTGGCCGCACATCCGGAACTTGAAAATACCTAATTTAAGAAGCTTTGGAGATGGGGATGAATCTTTTAGAAAACCACCATAGTGATTGTGTATATTTGTATTTTAGTACCAGGAAACTCCTGTCAAAAAAACTGACGTTTTTCTACTTTTTCTCGTGGACGCCGGCGTGGATATTGGTGCCCAAGTTATTATAAAATGTGTTTTTGAAAGTTGAAGTTGAAAGCCAAGGCCTCTTTGGAGTGTGATAGCGAAAAATCCTCGGCAGACCAGGATAGTAACTGTGCGCTCTCAATACCAAAATAAAGTTCGGAGAGTGAACAGTACTTTTCCAGTGGGAATGGAAAAAGAGGAATCGATAGTTAAGAAGTGGACAGAGACGATAGGACCTTTTCATGTGAGTGAGACTAAAGTTTTGAGACACCTGAACGTCAAAGCAAAACGAGTTCCTGTCTCTAAATGTCATTGTCCTCTACAGTGACAAGTCCAGGCACAGTTACAGTGCACTGGTGCATGCTGAAAAGGACACTGACAAAGGTGAAACATATACTGTATGCAGTAAGATTGGGATCAACAATTTATACTTTTTACATACTGTACATTTATTTTCAAAACATTTCATTTATTATAACACAATAAAAGGCAGTGCTTTAGAGGCTATTCTTGGTTAAAAAAATAAAAAAATAAAACAATGACAAGGATTCATAGCTTAGCAAACAGTGATAATGACCACGGCCAAAACAGTAAAAAGAAGTGAAGAAGGTTAGAGGCACTCTGTTTAGTGCCTTTGAAGTAAAAGGTCTTTATTTCTTACAATGGACGAGCCAACGTGTTTCGACACAGATGCGTCTTCATCAGGGCAAAACAATTACTTCATTTATTGTTAGAAATTGTGTAAGATTTTTCTAAATGTAAATGTTAGTCTTGTATTTTTATTGTTTCAATTTAAAGAGCAATGTGGGTAAGACAACTTAGTAACTGTGGTCACTTTAATGTGGCGGAAATAGTAAGTTATAATTAGGCTGGAACTTGCATTACTTTAAGTTGAGTATCACTTGAGACCAGCTATACATCGCGCTGATAATAGTAGCAGTCAGAGTACTGAAGTGGTTGAAGCAGTAAACGCTGAATACTTTTACTTTAGGAATATTTAGTAAAACACGATGAGAAGCTGTATGGACTGATCCTTCTGTTCTTGCCCTCCAGCTGAAAATAACTGCCGTTTCTATAGGGCAACTGTGAAGCAACTTTCCCGAGAGCGAGACAAGGTTAGACGGGTCAAAAATCCAGTGTGAGCGCAAGGAATGAAAGATATTACAGTCTAAAAGGTTGGCTGACACATGAGACGTGTGTGCAGCTCACGAGCTCACAGACAGGAACAGAAAGGATGCCGACGCTTCGTGTAAGTGTCTGGTTGGGAGAGCAATCAGTCAGCAGTAGCCACGCCGCGTTGCTAAGGCTACACTTCAGCTTCTCCCACGGGTGCTAAGACATTTTGTATGAGGAAGTTGGACATCTGTGACCTTTTTCGACCCCAGAGGTGGACGGGGAAATTTGCTGCATTGCCAAGAATGACAGCTTTTGTCAAATCGTCGCTTGGCTCATGACAGGGAAAACTGCCATATTAGACGACTTACGAGGCGGGGGGAGTGAGAAACAGGGATGGCTTACTGTTCACACCACAGAGAGTGTTTAGTGACAGGAGTGATGAAAATGCTTTGTAAAGTGACGATAACATATGGGGAAGGTGTGATTTTATTTTCAGCCTCGGAGTCATGTATAATCATAGCTAATGATCCATGAGAACTTTGTGGGAGAAAGAAAAGTGCTTACAACTTAACTTAACTTGACAGGAGTTTTAAAACAAATCTAATGTCCCTTTTATGACCCCTAGTGGCTGGAGTTAGTGCCTTCAGAGCAAAGTTGTTGTACAAACGTCTCCCTGAATTCATCAAGTACAAAATATTTGACTCATACAACAAACCATGAACAAACAATAACAATGCAGGTTAACAATGACAAAATGAATGAACAAATAAGTAAAAACGAACTACTTTGGGGTCATCTTTCAAATTTAACTGGATAGAGAGAATAGTTTTGAAACTTAGCTGCTTAAAATGTGAAATAACAACTGTTGCAAATGGAAACAAGCTCGGCAGGCTGCTTAGTAATTATAGAAAAATCAGTGAGAGTTCTAGTCACTCCATCTTGTGTGCTATTTTGCTAATGTCAAGGTATCCGTCTCTAATGGAACCCAACATGTGTTCAGAGGTAAAGTAAATGTCCTGTAATGGAGTTCGATAGGCACGTATTGCAAACTAACCTTTCGTTAAGTAATTACAAAGCGCTCCTATTAGTGCACGACTGAGCATAAAATGAGAAGAAATACCACCTTGAAAGGAATGGCAGGGGGGAGGTATTTTATCTCGCTCACTTTGCCCCAGCCCTTTCCTACATCATCATCCTTCTCTTTTACACCGAGTATATATATTTCTATCCACTTTCTTCACACGCCACGTTGCACTTTAGAGGCCATTGATTTTGCACTGAAATCAAGACAGCCGATATTCACTCCAGACAAAAGAGGATTTTTCATTTCGTGCCTTATGACCTCGTGAGCCCTAGTTCCATGTCACCACCCAAGTGCTAAATGGACTGCCAGTGGTGCGGACTGAGACATGTAATAAAGCCGCAGTGAACTTTATAGTATATAGGAAAGATATTCTTCTTCGAGATGTATTGGTTTTGCTCTGTATATAGCAAAAAAGTTCACACTGTGCAAGTTGAGGATTAATTTTAAACGCCATGTGTGCCGAGAGATAGCTGTCGAGAAAGTTTAGTTTCAAGACGTGCTTCCCAGACAAATAAATTGGTGTTTTTAAACTTTAGAGCAATCATCCATCTTTTTAAACTGCATCCTCCAAATGTCCTTTAAACATTTTAGTTCCCAAACGCGAAAGGACTTTTAATAAAACAAGCGATGGACAAACACAAGCAACAACATTAGCACATCAATGGCGCTTTTCCAGACTTACAACCAAATCCAAGATGGCAATTAAAAAAAATGAGATTTCACTGTTGGGTTTGTGTTTTGTTCAATGCGCAGTGATGTGATGCTACACTCAAATGGATTCTTCTGTACTCTGCTCTTTGAACTAGAGAAATCTAAGCCAATCTCTGCTGATCAAACATGGTGCATTGTAACAGACAATGTTTTTTTCCCCCATTTGTTCATTTGTCATCTTTCTCTCATTGGAGCTACAGCAGCTATGGGCCTTGGACACACATTTACAATGTTACAGGATTCTATTCTGTAACCAATACAAGCAATATTTACTTTTTTGAGCTTTTAACCTCGTTTTTACCTCGTTGCTACACTGGAAAAATGGGTTATAATTAAGTAGCACTTATCTTGATTTGAGTATGTTTTGACTGAAGAATAACATTTGTCAATAGAACATATTTCTGGTGTAGTAGCATTTCTTTTCTCATTTCAAGTTTGAAAATTGTTATCTTTTTCTTATTTTGAGTAAAACAAGATATCTTATGCTTGTTCCATTGGCAATCTTACTTTGAGTTAGTCAAAAATAAGATAAAAAACACTTATTTTAAGCACTTATTAACGTATTAACTTATCTTGTTTGGGTTCGGGTTCGGGTCAAAAACTGACATGTTGTATTTTGCTTAATTCACTCTTGTTTCTATAATCCTGTTCACAAGGTCATGTTGCTCTGAGACTCAGTCCATTTCAATCCCCCCTGGATACATCACAGATTAGAAACCCGAAAGACTCCTGTTTTTCAATACATGAGTCATCACTTCATTTGTAATTCTGTTTCAATATATAATACAAATGAAATGACTAGAACCTGCTTGTGGAGGTTTAACCAGTGGTAGAACATTTCCTACATAGCAAAAGCCACGGAGACAAGATATTTTGTTCTCTGCATAGAACACTACGTGACTTAATAAAATAGAAGCCTTTGATGCAATGGGATTAATCTTGCAGTCCTTCGTTTCTAACAGAATCTTGTATTGTAAAGATGATAGTGGCTTCAATTGAATTTACCACACCATGGAGACCTTTAAGATTATTGGTGTAACGCTTAACATAATTTAGAATGTGCCAAGGCGGTTACAAGAAGAACACGTGAATTATATAACTGCGCAAAATGTTTTATGAGGAATAATTACTCAACTGCACGTTATTTTCCACTTTCATAATGTCCTCGTGCTTTATTTCTCTCCAACTGTAATTTCCTGTTGACATCATGGCACTTCCAATTGCCTCAGAAAATTAATTGTCCTCGCCATTGATTAACTGATCACTCCTTGCTTGTACCGACCACTCCGCTGAAGGTGATGCAGCGCTCTCGAGTAAATTGTGTCTGTGTGATACCTGGGGGCATCCCTGTGCTTTCCTTTAGAGTACAGTCAGGGCGCTGTATAAGGAGTAAATTATTCACACAGTCTGCAATGGTGGCTTTCAGGCTCAGAATAAACACTATGGAATCAAAAGGCGGGCAGTGTGAGCGTTAAAAGCTTTATCGGACTTTAAAGTTTAATTTGCCCAGTGGAGTAGTGGTGGATTCCCAACATGTGACCCACAGCCACTGATAACAACTAACGTCCCTCTTTCTATGAATAAAAGCTATCATCTGAAAAAAACAAAAAAAAGGGTCAGCTATTTGTAAATACCTGCAATTGTCTGTTATGTCTAACAAAGCTGTCCATTTCAAAAGTGGTTGTATGTTTTCTTGTATTGTAAATCATTCGATTTATTTTCCAAAGAAGCAGAAATACTAAAAGAGAAAAGTAAAAATGTGGTTTTATTAAACAAACAAAATGGAAGAAGTTAAAGCCCCTATACGTAAGTTTTAGCCAAAAAAATCAACAACTTGTTTTTGCTTTGTTTTGTTCATTTTGGTAATTTTTATTGGACTTAGAAAAAAAAAAAAGACTGTGTCCTTACTGTGAGTGGACTTGCATCTCTACAAACCTGACTCATACTTGGCCTGGAGAAACCTCCTCTTGCTTGTTTCCATGGAAATGTTGTTTCCTTACCTTTGACTTTCCACAGTATGGCATACAACCTATCAATCTCTATAAAGAATGTTCCAAAGTATGGTTTTAACAGGTGAATTTCCACCTCTAGAAGGTAACAGTTACTTTAAAGAATGTATGTTTTCAATCTATTTTTGAGCAATAAAAACGCATGTAATTTTAAAAAAAAGTTCAATGAAAGGACAATCAATTTAAGTAATGAATACATAATTGAACATTGTAAACGACTATAAACATGCACCGTAAACTATCATTTTGTGGCCAGAAAAATTCAACATCTTCAGATCTGTCAAGTAGTCCTATTATTTCGACCACCACTACTGCTCGGGACATTTCAGCTGTGATGTGTTTCCATGGAAAACACGTTGACACCATTCATCACATGCTTAGCAGGCCAGCAAAAGGTGATCCAATTCGCAGGTAGTTCCGGTCGGTTGCCTGTCTGTATACCCAGCAAACGAGAGGTTCCATTAGCGTTTTTTGAGGGGTGTTGTCCCAAGTTTCTTTCTGTGTCTCGGCCCAGTCCCCCCCAAAGAAAAGCTATTCCGTGCAAAGTGACTTTAAATCAATCGCATCGGGAAGGATTAAAGACAGGCCGGCCTTTCTGTGGCTGTCCAGGCCCATCGCTGCTGTTGGCGCTGACACATTGCACTATCGCTTACCTGACAGGAGCTACTGGCCACAGAGGCACAAGGTGGGGAGGAAAAACAGGGCCAAGGCGTTTAGAGAAAAGCTATTAGCCACCCCTGACTAATTCTGCGGTTAGAGCTCCACTGTCCCTACAAGTATCTTCAATCAGGATAAGCGCTCCAAGGCACTTCAATTATGCAATGAGAACAAGATGGGGAGAACCAAAGGAGAAAATCGTAAACGATTGTGGCCTGAAAGGATTGCTGCGATGTTGACCACAGACTAAGTGGAGAGTCCAAGGTATATAGGAGGGCTACCATACAAGCTGATACCCTTCTGAAAATGTCAAGGTAAACTGTTGTCAATAGCCTTCTGCTACTCACCAAGTATTTTGACCTTAAGTTTGTTTAAAACATCTAAAACTGGTATTGAAACTAGATAACTTGAGCAAGTATCGATACTGAAGGTAAAATAAAATCATGATTATGGGAAAAAGTTGTTTTTCTGCAGAATGATCTTGAGGCCAAGGAAGAACGAATAGTAATATGAGAGGAACTACAATGATTTGGTGTTAAAATATATTATTCTATACACGTAATTTTTCATAATTCACATTGTGGTATCGAGTAGCTTGATGGAAATTGCCATGGAAATCTGCTATTTTTGTTGCAGCTGTGCCAAACATTAAGCGAGATGCATTAGCCCAAACAATGTAAAGAATGGAACATGGACAACCAGATAAACTTCGGGATACATACCACACTAGCATCAGAATATACTTTTGACTGCATTTAGTATCTTAAAATCTCCATTGGCTTAACATTAGACTAACAAAAAAAATCTACGATATGTGACATTCCGAGCTCTAGAGATTTCTAGAACTCTAGAATTGTTGTATTGTGACAACGCCGTGCTGTAGTTTGGACAATGGTCTCAGAATCTTGTCGGGTTTCTAACAGTGAGGTGACAGCGCTCTCCTCTTTCCCACTATCCACGTTTCATAATGATAAGCCGTTGGGACCGTTGTCATAGCGATTAACAATTGAAAACAACATACTATATCTTTTGAATGGGAAATTCAAAGACAACTCTGCGATTCCATTTGACACTAAAGCCCAAACTCCTCTTTTGTTACTGTGTTATGGGTCCCTGTTTAACACTGCACAATTTATAGGGTCCATGTCATAGTCGGGCGCTCTTCTGGGATCGCAAACATATTCATAAACTAAACATTTAATCCCTTATCTCAAGATCAATGCAAAGATTTGGTGCCAAAACCCGAATAAACTCCATTACTTCAACCCTGGAGCCAATTGATTTTAAAGCCACTGCCCGTGTAAATTACATAGTTGTTCCAATGAGCCTAGTCAAGTATAAATACATAACCGCTGCTGATAATGTTGGGAGCACTTCCAAACCCAAATCTGTAATTAAACGCCAATACAACTACTCACTCTCGACATTAAAGCTGCGAGCGACAATACCTTATGAGGCTTTTGTGTACTGTAAATTTCCAAATAAATACCCTTTACGGCAGCCTGTTTTCCTCCGCATGAAGTGCCGGGTCTGTAGAGGCACACAAATGTTTGGCCTGTATAAATATCTCACTCCGTTTTGCCAGATCAGCCATGCGGAAAATCCTCGTGGGCAGTAGACGCTTGGCCAGCCTCCCATAGCGTTTCACTACAGCGGAAAGGGTTTAATAAGTGTGCTAGCTCAGCAGAGGTACAGCCTGGCCGGACACCGTTGTATTAAAGGAAAGGCTAGACACTGTTCCTTGCTTGGATACCTGAAGGAGGAGAGATGGGAGATCCCTAATGCACTATAGACCCCAGTGCGCTGTAAGTAAAAGAAAAGTCATGTACTCAGCGCTTTTCCGAGATCCCTCCCAACCATTGTCCCTTGTCTCGCTATGAGCCTCAATTCAGTGTCACTGTGCAGGGCAAAGTGGCCAAATGGACGTGTACCGTGGTGCGACGCTTCTGCTTTATAATGCCGTTTCGGTTCCAGTACTTCACTTTGATCTCTGTGCGGTGTTTCATCAAAAGGTTTAGCACGCAAAGATGGTGGCTGGAGAAATACGATGATATATTTTTATTCTCAGAAGTGTAAAAGCGAGTCAATAGATGGAGTTAAATATTGCTTTATGTACGTTTCACCCGACGTCAAGAGATTATTTTCAACACACTGGGTGAAGCAGTAAATGAATGTTGTTAGATGGTAGGAAGAAAAAAATGATTCAAAAAAACATATGAGAGGCTAATTATTTCAAATAGAAGCAACCTATCAATCGGTTCATTTAAATGGCCAGTAAAATCTGATAAATAGAGTTATCAGATAACCCTATACGTAGATCTGATTTTTGATGTGTTTACAGAAGACAAAAGAAATTGAACTTTAAAATAACATTTCTCTTTCATTTTTGTCTTTGCCACAGTAGTTTGCCCTTTTTTTGCATTAATTCCTGATAAAAACCCGTACAGGTGAGAACAGTTTGAAAGAAATCAGATTACTCATGTCAGATGTGACATTTCATTAATATAACTCCAGAAATCAGATAATCAGATTTTTGGTGCGCTGGAAACATACCCACAGAAAGTTTGGATTTAGTATTTTTCGATGTAACTTTTTCTGGTGGACGATGTTATCATCCAAGTGCTATTGGAATGTTCCACAGTACAGCATTAAACATATCTATCTTGCTTAAATTTACTTAATTACTGGAGTCTTTATTGCTCGAAAATACTTACTGTGAGCGAGGTTTTTTCTCCACTTGTAACTTGGCCTGGTGACTTCATCTGCTTGTCTCCATGGGGATAAATATGCTGAATGCCATACGGTGGAACATTCCACTCAAAGATACAAAGACAGACGGAACAATCATTTTTGGGGGTCAATATTTATCGTTGGTACTATTTCTTCGTATTAGTGTGGGGAGTTTTTGTTATTTTGCTGGACCATGATAAGACGAGCGGTTTAATAGATAACTTTAGAGAGACTTTGTTTTAGAGAGACTTTGTGACTGACAGATCTCAGAGGGTGCACATGAATGACTCAGTGTCTAAGGATGTATATTAACGCTCTGCAAGTCACGGACAGTAATGTTAAGCTCTTTAAATATGCCGACAATATGGCCACAGTTGGTCTTTTTTCTAAGAATGTGAACAGTAACTATGTGGCTCAGGTGCAAATGGTTTAACAATGGTGGAGACCTCATTCCCTGATTATTAATGTCGACAAGACCAAGAAGAGCTTGTCCTAAACAATCCAAACCCTGTTCAGTCCCTCTCCATCTCTGATCAGGTCATAGGTGTAGTGAAGCTTCAAGTATCTGGGAACTTACATTGATAACAAGCTTCATTTCACACAATGTGGATGAGATCTATAAGAAATGCAACCAAAGATACTATAAGATCAGAAAACTCAGCAGCTTTGGTGGGAGCTCACTTATGTCAACCTGATCAAAAGTGTTCTTGTTTTGAATATCTCTGTTTGGTTTGGCTATTTGACAGTGGTGAACAAGAACAAACTGAGGCAGGATAGTAAAGAATGCAGGGAAGATAATTGGCAAAGACAGAAAAAAAAAGGAGCTTCTTCACCAGTTGGCTGTGAACAGGATGACCAGGTCAATCGCAGAGATACTGAGCATCCTCTGTGAGTTTAAGCTGATGCCCACACAGAATGGCCTTAGCAACCAAGGTGTACAAAAGCTCATTTGTACTGAACGCAGTGAGTTTATTAAATAAGCAATGATGTATCTCATGTGTGTATGTGCAGCATGCGTCTTTTAAATGCAGCACACTCTTTATAACATTTATTTATTGTAAGGCTTGTCCAAAGAATGGACTGATTGTTTGTTGTCATGCGACAAATGTCCAATATGGTGGACTAGAAAGTGCACATTTACGTTAAAGTTAAAGTTAATTTATATATGTATTTATTTATTGAATTTCATGTTGTTTAATTATATTTTGCTAATTTTAGAATAGTTTGGGGATTCTCCTGTTTTATTGTGTCAGTGGCATAAATTAGTTTAGATATTATTGTTTTTAATCTATATTTTCTTCAGCAAAATTTGCTATCGTGACAGGCCTGAGTCTTACATAATATTTAACTCCTAGCATGTCTGTACTTTGCCAATGTGCTCCCACTTGCTATGGAAACAGAAAGAAAAGCACAAAAGATATAACATAAAAGGTGCTACTTGGCTCTTTCCCATACATGGCAAATGGAGCTGCAAGCGCACTTGCATCCCATTTGCCTTCTTATGTCACACAACCACAAACGTAACATCCACTTTTGATAGCATTAACCACAGCAGCATCATTCATTCTACCTAATAGCCATAGGGAGAGTGCGCTGAGTTAAATTGACCTTGGCTGCTAAGTTTGCGATTGCCAAAGTGCAAATCGTGTCATTACGAATGTGTTTCAAGAGATGGTTCACAGTGAAGCAAATAATACAAAAAACAGCCTTAGGAGGGATCCCTGGAAATAACAGCATTATCCAGGCCTCTGAAGCTTACTGTTGTGTTTTTATCTTTAAGGTCATTCAGAATAACCTTGTGCAAAAACAGACAAACCCAGACAGTGCTGCTGGGTTCACAGGGAGAAGGCAGGAGAGAGAGAGGTCATACAATCGGGACAGCAGTGAGGGGGGCTGCAGACCACACCATGCAAGCGGTGTTATTATCTCATTTTGCCTGGTAAAATAGCACAGAGTCAGAGTTGCAGGGCTGGGCTACTTGATGTCACGACCACATAGAAGTGACCCACTGACAGCAAGGAGAATTTTCATTACTGCAAATTTGAGATAGGTATTTGATTACAAGAAACTAGAAAAAAGTGAATCTTAATATATGACAAAGCACTGTGTAATGCCTATATTTTGCAACAAGACGAAAGTCACTGGCATTAGAAAAAGAGTCATGTTAATAGAGATATAATGCTTACGCTGGGTTAAAAAATGTGAAAATCATGGTGTTATTGCAATTATTATCTACATTTCCCATGACCATCCACATTCAACAACTTCCCCACCTTTTTTAACAATTTGAGGTGGTCCTCCTAACAACTATACAGCGTTTAAAAATGTGAACTGTGAAAGGCAACAATCATTTACTGTAATGTTGAGGTATAAGTTATTGTTTATGTAGGCTTCATACATTTGTTTTCTACATTTGACACGTTCTTCTGTGCAGCTGGGGCAACTTGTCAGGAGAAAGTGGAAGAGAGAAGTGCTCCAGAATTTATGCTATAGATTTAGTCAAGACATCCCGGGAGGATTATCTTTAATTAGTATTATTCATTATTTGGTGCTGACAGTGGATGTTAATGAACATACAAGACACAAAACACCAGATTGTGGCCATGGGGGGTTCTTTTCATCTGTTCTACCACATTTGCTATCTCAAACCTACTTGTACATCGACACTGAAAGGTGGTATACTGCTGAGCCAACGTCACCTATTGTGCATGTTTGGGTTTGATGAAGTAAATCTGAACACATAGACTTAGAAAGAACCTGCAAACACCTCAAAGGCTTGGGAATCAAAGCCATGCTGTGTTGCAGCAATGTCAGCCACCCTTTGTGTTCTTGCAAAATTGTATTTCTATTGCTAATGTTTTTAAATGGTAAATATATTGAGTTAGGCAATGCATGATGGAACCCCCATCATTTGAAAAGGTGAAAGTATTTATTTTCAGCAATTGTGTTTACAGATGATCTGCTTAAGAAAGATTCAACATCCTAACAAACAAAATGTGATGACAAAATTGCACACATCTCAGCATATGTTTATTCCTGAAGCCCTGTTCGTGAAAGGAAACCTTCCTGTTATGCAATAGGAGGCATTATGCATCCCTGAAGGGGCACAGGAACATGCAAAATATGCACATCCTTAAGCAAGAAGACTGAGCACGAGTCAAGTGCTGCAACCGGAGCAGATTGATATTGAAAGGCATATAATCAATAGTCACTTTGTGTCCCATGCTGGGAGCTAAATGACTTCTCTGCTGCACTTATGACAACCTCTTATATACTACCCCCTGCTCTTCAAACTGCAGATGGTAAATTATTCACAGCACTTTTAAGACAGAGTCAAGGAAGGACAGTGTAGGTGGAAAAGTTTGCTAATGTTATTGCGCCCCTTTCAAGGAAAGTTACAGTGAACAGAGCATCCGAATGTTTCCTGTCTACTTACAGTATATCAGCTCCATGAACTCTAATGGGCTTGTCATTATCCTGAACATTAAACTGGTTTGATTACATAAAGTATTCTTTCCATATTCTATAAACAAAACAAGACCTGCCAACATAGATTGCATGTATTTCAAGCAAAACTGCCATAACTATTCAGGACCTCAAGATCTTAAGGAAAGTTTTTAGCCACGCAAGCTTCAAACTACTGTTGTGCTGATTAGTAAAAGGAATATTCTGTCAATAGAGTTCTCAAATTGATGGTGAGGATGCAAAAAATGTCTCTAGTTGGTCGCTCCTATAGCCTTGAAGGATGAGTTAATTTTTATTAATATCCTCTATAGGGAGAATAAAGTATGCCTCAACTTTTTTATACTTTTACATTTTCTAAATTGTCACGATATCTCATATGTTGAAGGTGCAACTTTAACGGAGCGATAGCATTGCCCAGAATGTTCTCACAGAAGGTTTTAAGTGTTTCAATGTTTTTTTTGCAATAAAAAGCACCAGTAACTGAATAAATGCAGGACAGATACTGTAAAACATTCGAGGCAATGCAATAACATCCCCATGGACACAAATATGTGGCGCTTTCCACCAGAATATTTAGTTACATGGTGCACCTCTAAATACAGGCAAGGCAAAGTCAAAGATAGCGGCGAAGAAAAGTATAATAAAAAGTATAGTTCCATGCTACTCCACCATAACTTTATGTTTTTTTTCTTTTTTGCAGTGGCAGAAGTAGAAGCGATCTGACTTTGTACTGGTGATGTACAAGTTCATTTTGGAGCTAATCAACTTGGGAGCTCCTGAGAAGAGACAGTGGAAACAGCATGTTACATTAGCCAATAGCAAGAGACAATCTGTATTCATGGAGGCGATGGGAGACTGTGGGCGCCATTCGAATGTTGATGCTCTCCTGTCTGCATCTGCTACAAGTCCGGAGGGGTATAGGAAAGAGCGAGACGGAGTGGCTGAGGGTACGACTTCACCTTTTGGCATGACAGCTACAGCACCTGAGTCTTGTCTAAAGGCCAAAAAACTCTGCTCATCCATCATTAGAAAAAAAAAAAAAGTCAGACTTAATCTCGACAAGCCTTCCCAGGAGAGGAAAAGGGAAAGTCTGAAAAGTCTGAACAGCAAAAATCAGATACTTTGGGTTTAATCGACAACTTGGAGTGCACCTGTTGGGGGTATGGAAAAAAATCTAAACTTTTGATGAGCTTGAGATGGCTTTGTGTTGCCATATGGTTCGCCCTGACTGCAGATTCACTTTATTTATGAGTGCCCCAAACAAGGTCTACCCAGCAAACTTTAAAATTTAAAGCTTTGAGTCTCAGCATTTATGGGCATGGTGAGGTTTTCATCATGCACAATGACACAATCTCTCAATTTGAATCCACTCAACACAGATTAAGTCTTGTGAAGCAGAAAGTCTTTTTGTTTCAGTTCAAGATATTTGGTCTCATCCTGATAGAGGGCCTGAATAGTTTTACATTGTTTGATCCCGTGGAGTACTCACCTCACCTATTTCAAAGACTTTAGACTATGTCTTGTTGAGGAGATCTGTTTTGCAACAAATTGCAAAAACGGTAAAACATTTTCCAAAACCATTGCTCAGATTTAGGGAGAAACATGCAAACTCTGGGAGTCGAACCCAGAACCTTCTTGCTGTGAGGCAAGATCATGTATTGAAAAAGCACAAAAATAAACCACACAGAAAGCAAGGAAACACCTGTTGTATCGACAAGTGAATTAAAAAATGTTGTTAATCAAACCTGAAAGAGGTTTGCTCTGAATGATACTGGAATATACGAGAGGAGACTTCTTCCACCTTTATTTCGCGCACAGCAGATTGGATGGAGCAATGGAGGTAATTGGTTGCCCACTACCCTGAAGAAGCAGAATGATATGCCAGGAGTAAGTCCCCAGGCTGTTTTGGCTTTCAGAAAGAAAGTAGAAACAAAGTTTGATACAGCCATTGATGTCTTGGGCAAGAAACGTCACCCAGATTGTTTTTAAATAGCGTGTGTGATTGTGTGCTTGAAAAAAGAAAAAAGAAAATAAAGGAATTCTAACTTTAAGGCCCAATCCTAGTTCTCATTTATACCCGCTCCCCTTCCCCTTAGCCTGACCCCTACTCCTTCATAATGAGGGCCAAGGGAAAGAGCTGAAAACACAGCCAAGACAACCTTCGTCTGTTCATTTTTCATTCACAACACGCCAAGATATGTGGTGTTATTATAAAATATGTCTAATTAATTAACCTATATGATGGTGATTACTATATTGATTAGTAAATGATGCTTGTGAACTTCAGCGGACTGATGCTGTAGTTATAGAATGGTTTTATTTGTGTATTCTAAAAATAAACCTAAGACTTGGTCAATTTTGCGTAGCCTATATACTCAGATATAGGCTATATAGATATATTGGTCAGACAATTGTGCAAAATAAGCAGTGCAAATGGATAAGTTGCTGACGTGCTCATTAAAGTGACAGTGTTCAACAGAAAATAAACTGTTCTTGTGGCGAGAGGTTTTGGTCCAAATCGACCGTAGCCTCCTGCCTGAGGGAGTGGCTCAAACAGTCCGTGTCCAGGGTGAGAGGGGTCAGCGGTCTCCATTTCTGTTTCATCGCTGCAGTACATCTCCTCTGTGCGTGTCTGTGTTATATCGCTGACCCTCTTGCTCAGAATGCTGCAGACCGTGGTCCAACAGTGGGTAGAGCATCTCCCGCTCGTCTCCACGCTCGTCTCCACGCTCGTCTCCACGCTCGTCTCCACGCTCGTCTCCACGCTCGTCTCCACGCTCTGCCCACTCACACAGACCGCTGCAGATCCCGGGCACACCGCGGCCTCACAGAGAGAGGTCGTCTCCCCGCGCAGATCTCTTGCTCGCACCAGGGCTCACATGACTCGTACCACGGAGCTTGGTCCATCACTCTGTTGCGGACTGAGTCGTGCGCTGTGATGAAAGCGGCTAGCGAGATGATAATGCGAAACATACTAATGTAAATCATACATACAATCATCATTTGTTCCACTTTTATCTTATTGCAGTGGCACACAGCAAATAACAACTCTAAAGAGCAATCTTTTAAAAAAAGTGCTTATTGGTCACTTCTGTGAGTTTATTTCACATTAATTACGTGGTTTTCTGAAACTCCTCCCACCTCAACCCTCTTTGGGATTGGGCCTTTATATCTAGATCATTTTATTTATTTATTTATTTATTTGATATGGCTGATGCATTGTATTAAGGGCAAATTTTCAACGCATGTCCTAGGTTTATTTATTTATTAGGGTTTCGTCCAAATAGATAAAAAAATAAACAAATCAATATGTCTTGGCACCTTCCTCGAGGTTGTCACACATTTATGCTTCAAAAACAGTTCAAGTTGCACGCCACCCAGAGAATTAAGAGGTATTCTGCGCATGTCCGGCTTGGCAAAGACATTAAACTTTTCACCGAGGGCTCAGAGAAGGAATGACCTTCACTCAGCACTTCAACGTCGTAAGAAAACAAACTAACAAAAAACCTTTGTTAGCTCACACACGACACACATTCAGCCGTACGTTGTCAAATTGCAAACGAACACACACCGCTACTCCAATCTTGACAGTTCTCCCCCACAAAAGGTCACATTTTAGAGGTACTTTGATGGCACTGAAAATGTTCCTCCAGACTCTGCACTCTCCTTTCCAATCTCCTTGCTTTGAACGGCTCATTGGAGGGGCTTTCACAGTTGACATGCTAATTAGTCCGTGGTGGGAAATGGACTGTGTAACTACCCTTTTCTTGGGCAGCCAACCTCAGAGTCCTCTATCTCTCCCCGTCTCGGTGACCGTGCAACGAATGACCTATCGTGGGATAATAGCGGGAGCATCAATCCTTGTGCTAATGTTGTAATACAGCCCCATGATGTACAAGTTTACCAAGAATGCAGTGTGCTGTATCCATCTGCGCAGCTCTATTTCCACTTCCCGCCGATGCGCAGGAAAGTGGCCTGTAGTTCTGATCCATTAAAGATATGCAGTTGTTGGCTGTCAATATTATCAGGTTAAACTTCATAAATAAATTCTGTTTGGAAAGCGTTATGTACTTTTCCGTTGGACTGGAGAACCAACGCGGGTGACACAGTGCATAAATAATCAACAGGATCAATGGGCACTTAGAAAACAATATTAGAGTAAATCCATACTCATTAGCTGTGCGTTTAGCCAGTCAAATAATAAATTGTCCGTGGATGTATTAGCTTGTTTTCTTCCCCAAGGTGCGAGACTGGTGCTCGACAAAGCAAAATGTGGACGTTATTGCATTTAGTGCTGTTCTAAATTCACACAATGGGTTGCATGATGTACGCAAGTACATTAACCAGCGCATTATGTAGTAATGTTTCCAAATACTACAACAACATTCACCCATTTCTCCATAATTCTGTTATTCCGAGTGTTCCAAGCAATTCAGTTTAAACTGTAAATTGAGGAAGCCTAAAAAATTGGGAAAAATCGGGTAGAATTCACTTAGTAGAAAACTAGACAATGGACTGCTGTGTCTTCTTTCCACTCACTAACAAATACAAACCCAGGAATATAAAATGTAGCTCTCTCACCAAATAGCGTGAGAATTGACAGTCTCATAAGAAACCTTCAGCAGTGTAAAAAAAGAGAGAGAAAAAAAAAAGATTGTTATTTCTGTGGATGTTCCGTTTCACTTCCCACTATTCTCTCCCAAAACTCATCATAATTCAATAACATCACAAGACGAGTTTAGGAAGAAGTTTAATTTGGTCTTTAGAAATGATTCTCAAAGTGACTTGAAAAAATCCTTGTATACATAAAATATAATTCTGCCGTCTGGAAAAAAAGCTCTTTTTTGTGACAGCAACATTTCTCTGACTGACTAATTAGTTCGAAATGAACTGCAGTGAAAGCAGCCTTTGAAATATCGGCATTTAAGTTAAGTCAAGTCAATATAATTTTTCCACTTATATATACATAAAGTTAAAGCACCGTCATAAAGTGTATTGAAAAATCCATACTTTGTGACTAAATCTGATTGTTGCATTAACTGTAAAACATTTTATCGATCGCAAAGTCGTAAGAAAGAGCCGTGTATATGACACTTTGGGATGAAAGCTCTGCGTTGGCGGTCCACCCTGCTTCACTTCTCTGGTTTAAGAAAAAAAAAAGCTTGAAAGCCGAGCTTCTGTCCAAAAAAATTATGCATACTAGAAATGTGTTTATGAGAGCAAAGCACGACTTAGAAAGATTGAATACATCCTCTTTTCAGGGTTTGAAAATCAGGTACTTCAGCTTTACTCCACGGAAGGGTTTTCTGTCTGATACATTTGTAATCTGCCAACGTCGATATCTACCTAAATGTACACATTTTTGTTACTTAAGTAAAAGTACAGATACAGGAGCAATTTTTTTTTAAATAAATCAAAAATAAGCAAGAGCAGCACAAAGAAAAGTCTCCTTAAGTAAGATTTGAAGTACCTTTTTAAAAAAGTACATGTTTAAAAAAGTAAAAGTATTTCAGATTTTGAGAACTGTTACAGCGTTAAATGCAGTGGTTTTGGTAAGGACTTTTATTACGTGGTGCATACCTTAGGTGCAATCTCACTTTGCACCCAAAATACTATATACAATTCCAGGCCAAGAGCAGTGACCAGAGACCAACATCTCTGCATGAGCCCTTGAGAATGAGAACATATTGACGCTGCTCCATTTTAAAACCTGGACATTTCAATTCGATTTCCTCTGAATGTGTGGCTCTGTAGAGGCATGGCTGGAGTCCAGTGGGCCGGCAGCAGTAGAAATGTGCATATTCTATCACACTCAACTATAAATGGCTGCAGCATAGCCTGTAGGGACAGTTAATATGTGCATGAAGAGTACGGCTATACTTCATTCCAATGACAACTTATATCATCCACTTTTATAGAGCAAGTCACAAATCCACACTTTAATGGTGGCCTTATACATTTGTGACATTTCACTTAATATCACCACTTGCTCATATGCAGGATACTGGTGGAATGCATAACTGAGTCTACGTTTCCCATTGACTGTCCTTGAACTGCTGACGTATACAGTACAGTATACAATCAATTAGATGGAAAGGCTACACATACCAAATAAAATAAAATAAAATGAAATGCTTCACCACAACGACAATACATTGTATTGCTCGAACCAGAAAAATGTAATCAAAGAAGCAAGAGGCAACATTTTCCAACACAACTGTGCAAGCGAATGAAAATATATTTCAACTAATTGTATGTCATTTATTTGTTTGATGAGATTAAACACATTTCATCAAACTCGTCAAACTATCTGGTCACTGGTCAACCTCCACTATAACCCAAGCCTGAATCAGTGGTTCCCCAACTTTTGAGGCTGCGACCCTCAAAATAACCCAAATGAAACTGATAGTGACATTAATTAAAGCCTGAACTGTGTTACATTTAATACTGTTTATATGAATAGTAATATATATATATATATTACATTACACACCATTTTATATATTTATATATTTATATATTTATATATACCCCGCCTAAGGCCCAAAGGCACTGGGATAGGCTCCAGTCACCCGCGACCCCTAAATGGGAACAAGCGGTAGAAAATGAATTAATGAATATATATATATATATATATATATATATATATATATATATATATATATATATATATAAATAAAATGGTGTGTAATATAATGCATTGTATTATTATATATTGAAGTAGCCTAAGGCAGTGTAATAAAAGAGAGGATCATATAGAAATGATTATGTGATATTCCCTTGCTATATCACTAACAGCTGATTGACTGATGGCTTATGGTACAGTTTACCTCAACGTCATGTATACAGTTAAGGCACAAATCCAAGAAGCGCCTTGACAACCTCCGATTGTCATTACTGCATGTCTCCATTCTGTGGAAGATCATGCTATCTTTTATTAAGGTCAAATGAATAGAGTTAAATGTGTTTTGATAACGTCAATGCTTATTGACAGAGGAATATAAAGACAGATTAAAGAGTTATTTCAACAGTGAAAAGGTGAGCTCCTTTGTAAATCCTGTGCAACAAAGCAACAAAGCAAATTTAAGATTGTAAAATTCCAATAAAATAATGTAAAATTGTTATTTAATGCTCAAATACTGATTTTAATATACCGTATTTTCTGGACTATAGGGTGCACTTAAAAGTCTTTAATTTTCTCTAAAAACGACAGTGCGCTTTATAATCCAGTGCGCCATATATATGGATTCATTCTGGTTGTGCTTCCTGATCTCGAAGCGATTTTGTGTGGTACACGGCGCCCACAGCGCTCTGTAAAAATGTAAACAACATTACGGCTACTGTAGCCAGGTGCCCGAGGAGTGCACCTGGCATAAATTGTGAGGACGTGTGTTGTCCACTCACCGTGCAGACGCCATCTCTTTGGATTATTCTTTGTTCTATTTATCTTGTTTTGTCCTTCAGAATCATTATTGGTCGTTATATCATTTAGTTTTGAATTTATTTCTCTTAAATTAACTTTAAATTAAATCCCAATTTCATCATAAAATAGGTGAGCTTTTCTTACCTACAGCAGCTGGCATGTTGTTATTCGAAAGCGGTAGAAACATTTAGTGGCAAATCGAGATGTTCAGAACAGCTAAACCAGCCGTCATTTCAATGTGTTTGTTATAGTGCACTGGTTTGTTTTAACGGCAAAATGGCACCTATCAAGAGACGCGGGCTTCGAACTTAAAGCTATAAGTCATGCAGTAGACTGATGTTAATATAATAATAATAATAATAATAATAATAATAATAATACTAATACTAATACTACTACTACTACTACTAATAATAATAATAATAATAAAAATAATAATAATAATAATAATAATAGAGCAGGTACGGAAGTGGAGGAAGCAAGAAGATGACTTGCGCCAAGTAAAGAAGACCACACAGAGTTTCCTAGGGAACAAAGCGAGATGGCCACAGTTAGAGGACAACATTGAACAGTGAGTTGAACGCATTTAATAAAGTTCAACTGACTGACTTATCCGACTGTTTTGTTTCGCTTACTGCGCCTTATAGTCTGGAGCACCTCATATATGAAAAATTAGCGAAAATAGACCATTTATTGATAGTGCGCCTTATAATCCAGTGCGCCCTATAGTGCGGAAAATACGGTAATGAAAATTGCAGCTCACTCACTGCCCTCTGGCTGGCCCGTTTAAGGCTGCTCCCAATCAGCTCTGGGCCTGTCTGCGCCTATGTGCTGATTGCATATTAGTGCATTTTACCTCCCACTCACCTCTATGACCCCAGCAGCCCCCCCTTGTGGTTGTAAACTTTTGGCACCTGCAGAAAATGTCCATCTATCATCGTAGCACATGTTCAAAGACAAAGCTAACTCGGTAGGATTCATTTCAGGATGAAATCGTGCATGTCATTTCTGTACGTGACGGCCACACGGTTACACTAGTTGTAATTTTGGGCTTGAGCCAGCAACTCGGCAACGCTAAGAGGGTGAAACATTTTGTCGACACCTTTTACAACATGAAATATGATGGCACTGAAAGCGTAACCTTTTTCACTTGGCACAGGATGAGCTCGCATAGTTAAAACACTGGTATTATCTGAGTTGATCTACAATTTGGATGTTTTGTAAAAATAATAATAGAAAAAGCACTATACTATCACATGTTTATCTACAGAAACATGACTCCATTTCATTATTATTATTAATTGTTACTGTTCAAGTAAAAAAAGGCTTTGGTGCACACATTTCAGAGATGGAAAGGAAGTACGTAAGCAAATCACTGAATGAATTAAGCATCAATCACATGACTTGGATTAAGAAAACGTGTTTTGGCTTCAGGAGAACATCAGGAAGTAGGGCTGTCCAATTAATCAAATGTTTCATAGAATTGGGATCAAATTGCTTGCAGTCATTGGACCTGCAGTAAAAGCGTGTGGTTTGGAGAAGAGTTCTGCCTTTGTCTTTAATTGGACAGATTAAATATCTGTACTGCATATGTACAGAAAACCTCATCATAAATTGTACTGCATCGATATGTGAAAAAAAATAAAAATAAATGTGATTCTTGCATATTTCTAAGCTTTAAGTGTGCCCTTTCTTCTGTTGCCGCTTTTAATTTAATGTCATGCCTTTTTCTGCTCATGTTTGAATATTGTATTATATTCTTCCCAAAAATGTTTCAATATCTGACTCAATATCTATCCTACTTACATTACCCTGCATGCCACGTTTTGAATGGATGTTGAACATTTTAGTGAATCTACTTTAGACCAAAGCATAAGCAGAGGGGTGCAATTTAGAACCCAAAGTTATTCATCCAATCCAAATAGGGTGCCGAGGCGATAAGAAGCTGGAAGATTAACATGATTCTGTTTACTGATCCTGTGAGTGCGACAGTGCTGTATTCACCAGAAGAGCCTGAAGTCAAGCAGAACGAGACACCCCCCCGCTGTGCCAACATGCAATTTCATACAAACAGAGCTCAACAGAAGATTATAGTGGAGCAAAGAACATACACTTTACGTCCTCTTCAAATGACAGAGGCGAGCACAACAACAGTTCAGTATAGCGTTGTTTCGTTTAGCAGTAACAGGGCGAAAAACAAACGGTCAAATGTTGGTTGACGACCATTCAAATGCCAGCCCGATCAATACAAAAACTATATGCAATTTACCTCGGCATAGGATTTGAAATCGGTCCGCTTCGTTGATGCACACAAAATATAAAAGGCAATGCAAGATTATTTGTAGAGAACAATTCGTACGGCAATTCAAAGTGCTTCATACAACATGGAAAAATGCATTGAAATCACAAATACATGACAGAAATCACAAAACAGTTTCAGACATAAAATAGAAGAGTGCAAAGAAAATCATTTCAATCATATGCACAGCTAAACAAAACTTTTTTTTTGCTTAGATTTGAACATTGCCAGATGAAAAAACAGTTTTACCATAAACAAATTATTGACAATTTTAAAACTATTGCAACATGATTTGTCTAAGGGAAACTGCTAGATTGCATTGACTTTAATAAAGTGTAAATTCTCCTAAAATGGAACACAAACATTTAAATTAGCATCCCGGTAGATCAAACACATTTACAAAGCCATTTCGTTTTCTATGCTGCGCGTTTCCATAAAACAATATTCACATTTGCAAATATGTGTTCATTATTTATGGAAACAGAACAATTCACAACACAACTCATATTTTATTTAAAATGTATTCTCTGATTTGTAGGAGTTTAGTTATTATACTGAGCACATTGGTGCTGATGACAAGAGAACAACACTCTTTCCCAGAATACAACATCATTAGAATTCTGTTGTGTATTTCTTGCTGAACTACAGGAGGACACAGTTAGACTATTCATTTAGATCACCCTTTCGTGATTTACTTTTCTGGTTTAGCATTTAAACATAACACAATTTTACTGTTGTATTGGTGCTGAAATATAGTCTTAACTTGTTTAAAACCATCACTGAGAGAGTTCATACTTTGGCTTGAGCCCAGTTTAGTCCTGATGTAGACTTGATTCGGTCCTGTTCTAGTCCTGGTCTATTTCAGGTTTGGTTATGTGTGCAAGCAATGTTTTTCTTACTTCACAATCATAATTCCCATTATACCATGTACATTTGCAAAAGCAGCTGCCTTGCTCATGCTCCTGTCGACTTCTACATGTCTTTGGTGTTGGTCCAACTGTGTTAGTATGCACAAGGCTACAGTCCACCATCAAGGTCCAGACACGGGGTCACATTAAACCTTGACCTTGACATGTAGCAGATCCTCCTTTTGCTTACTGTTAATTCTCCAAGCGTGCGTGCACATGCAAACCAAAGTGAGGCCAGGGAGCTCAATTCGTGCCAATTATGACACCTTAAATTAGCAAGCTGTATGTCCAACTAGCCTGGTTTGCTTAACATTTCACTCGTGGGAACAAAATGACCCCGAGCTGAATTTGGAAACCTGTCACGGCTGATTTTGCCCTGCGTTCAAAAGGTCAGCCAAGGTTAAAATTCCGGAGAGAGGTGACGCGACTGTGAAAAAAATAAATAAAAAATCTCCTGCAGTTGCCGTTAGTCCTTTTTTGACAGTGACACCCACTCATTCTAATGCAAGGGAGGAGAAGCTCACGGTAGTGGATTTCTCGTAGGAGGTGACAGCTGAAGGCTTCGTCATCTGTTGATTCCCTCTAGTACGGAGCTTATAAATAAAGAAGAGAACTATGCAGAGTAAGATTTCAAAGTGTTGCAACTTCTAAGAGATGCTGACCTAAGGAACTGCGCCCGGTCAAGCATACATAGCCTACATGCAGGTGCAGGTAAACACTACAAGATTCAAATATGTGGTTTTGGTTGTGTTGTTCAAACAGCATGACCCACTCATGAACACAGGGACGAAAAAGTATAAGTGAATTTGGGATAATAGACTTCATGCGAATACTGTAATAAAGAAATACCAAAGCAAAAAAGTAAAAAATCATAAAAACAAAATTGGATTAGGGAGGGAACTGAATTATGGAAATATGCCCGCAAGACTGTAAACTGGGATAAGGGGGCCTTCTTACTTTACCACACTGCAGATGGCGCTGCTGTCCCACCTCTACCGGTAAAAAATGGCCAAATCTGTGTAAATCAGCTGACAAGATCCGTCACGACAACGTAACACTCTGAAGAAGATTGGACTTCTTCCACTTCAGCAACCCAACTGGCCGCTGCTTAGTGTGGAAAACCTTATTTGTTCCCAATGCACAACCTGCTGACCTGCATGAGCCCTCATCAGGCAGAACATCGGCGCACATGCTGGGTCAGGGGGAACAGCCTGCGCCCATGTAGCCCATTTTCACTCCACTTAGGTCAGCTAGGGTCCGAGTGCCCCGGCCGGCCGGACTGAGCTGGTTATAAATATAGACTGCACAAGCAGGCTAACTCCAACAAGGGGCCGGACAGGGGCTTCGTCACATGTCCCCGCGATAATTTAGCGGCACAGCTTTAATCTAAAATGACCCAATGGCGTAATGGAGCGCAGACCTTTTCCATGACATAGCCTGAACCGTATTTCCCACATGGTTTAGAGCAGACGAAGAGAATAGAAATAAATGGCAATGACGAGACAAATGGTGAGTGCTCCAGAGAAGGGCAGAGGAGGGTTGAAGCATTGGATGGGAGGAGGGGAGCAGAGGGGAAGGGAGGGGCACTACCGAACCTCAAACAGGAACATGCCGGTGGGGCAAGCTCCATAAGTGAGATAGGTCAGTATTTAGGGAGATGTTAATGTGCCAGAGGCTATGCAGTAAATGAGAGCAAGGAGATGAGGCCAAAAGGCAGAAAGTCTTTTAAATGGTGCAGGAAAATGGAAGTATATTGTAATTCAGATATAAATGGGAACAAAATAGAGGTATTCAAAATATAAAAAAATAATAATAATAATAATAACAATGTGTTCACAAAGTTGGGATTTTAGAACGTATCTAACAGAAACAATTTTAAGTAACAGTCACATTGCAATTGTCGCTTTATACTAGTGTTTCCCAATCAGCTGTGCAGGGATCTCCTGGGGCAAACAGTCACGCAGGGTGCACTTGCAATTTTTTCAGATCTTAAAAGAAGGTGAAATTGAATGGTATATGTTCTCTTGGATAATACTTTTGGAAGATTTTGGACAACAATATCATTAAAACAAGAAAATATAATCAACAATATACGACTATAGTCAAGACATTTGTTTGTTTTGTACCAGAGTTGAGGGGTACTCTGTGTATAGGACAAAGCTTAGGGGGTACTCCAGACCAAAAAGATTGGAAACCACTGGCTTAAACCACCGGCTTAAACCACCAAAACTAAGTGTGCCCTCAAATTACTGCACGATCTAATTCTGTAAATGTTTTTCTCCATTCAGAATTTCAAAGAAAGGCTTTGTGGCACATATACATGTCTGATAATCTCTCCCCGCATCATTTCTGCCCATTCTATTTTTTCCCCCCCTGTGTCATGTATAGTGTCTAAGGTGCATTAAAAGAAGGAGGACATTTTACGAGCGTCTCAACTTGGGAAAGAGATGCTATCCTAAGGAAACCACTTCTCGTCAGTCCTGCCAGCCTGAGTGTGTTTCAGTGTGTGTACATTTCCCTCACTACACTGTGGTGCATTAAAAACACAAGAAATAATGGGGGGTGTGACAACGATAGTGATAGTAATGATATGGCAAAAGTGATATAAATGATAACAGTGATAATAGTACTAACAACAGCAACAATGATGATAATAACAACAATGAAAATACTTATGTGTGAATAACATGAAATGTGTGGCAGGGTGGTGGTTGTGTAGGAGTTGGCTCACAGACAAATACATAAAGTTGGTAGATGACTGAAATGTGTGAAGAGTCGAAGATGGAGGAAGAAGAGAAGGGAATCAGAGTTGTGAAAGGTCAGAGAGCGTTAGGTGGGGGAGGTCTGTTACCCGTGTAATGTGTTCTGTGAAGTGATTTGTATTGTATTGATTGTAAGATGGCATTTTTGGACATCATATTATTACAGATTTGGGTCCAGAAGTTGGCGTCAGTCGTAAATGAAAGGTGATTTTCCCATTTAATTGTTGGTAGGCATATGGTCTGAGATGGCTTTGAAATAACTTTGTATATTTTAGAGAGAAGTTTCTTTGGGGAAGAGATATTAATCAAATATTGCGGGCGGGAGTCCTAAATTTGTGGGTCTGATGTTAATTTTTTCCATAATGGATGATTTGATTTGTAGGTATTCAAAAAAATGACTGCTCCTTAATCCAAACTCCTGGACCAAGTGGCAACATTTTGTTAATATGTTGTTTTTTAAAATATGTTTAATGTGGTTGATACCCTTGAAGGGAAATTGAGTGTTTGTTTTTTTTTTTATTGCTATAGAGCATAATCTTTCTATCAAAGGTAAAATGAAATTTCTGCACTGGTGTGTTTAATTTAATGGTCTATTCACTCTCTTAATAAATACATTTACAGGCACTAGCACATTTATGATGGATTACCATGATAATGGGATAATGCAAATAAATAAATAAATAAACGATAAAGACATTTTTTGGTAGATATCGCCCACCCTAAATATGACAATATTCCAATAATGCCAACTTTTGACGTTTTATCCAATGGACCAAACAAACGCCAAAGCGAAGGAGGTGGTTCAGAGTTGGATCTGCAAATGTCACCGATGATTAATTAACTTAAGCTACATCTGTCATCCATGCGGCTTGCTGTTAGATTGGTAAACACATTCTTGGCGTTTATCCCTGCTAGTCGCTGAGAAAACAGAAGGGGGCGAGGAAATTAAGACCTCTTAGAAGCGGCGTGCGAAATGATACGTTCTGATTTGGGAAGTAAGACTGACTTCTTAGCATTTAATGAGGCTCTGTACAGTTTCGACGTCTGAGAATAGCACAAGGTCGTTATGTATGCATGAGGCTAGAGTTTATACCTTCTGGTGTCGGTGTGCGAAGGGCAGCTGAGGTTGTTACTTTATATGGCTTAGCGGTAAATGTGTCAGAAAGATCTTTTCTCCAGGAGCCTGAACAGATCACTCCACCAGAGAACAGAATGATAAGCCATATCTGTCCCAGCTTTAATAAATAATGGGTGGATCTTATTTGGCTGAATAAAAGGCAAATATAAAGATGGTGAGATGAACGACCAAGTCGTGTGTTTCCAAAAACACATGTCCTTCCTTTTCTCCAAAAAATGTTCATCATTTTGTGAAATGTCCCCCCATCACAATGGAAAAAGGAAAAAGGAGGGTGAACTGGGAAGGTAACATATCCAACTTTGTGAGGATTGGAGCCAGGAGCGGCCGGGGAGTTTTGGGAGGCCCTTCATTAGGAATGGACTTCCCTCCACCTTTTTGATCATTTTACATGATCAGGTTTTGGGTTCGGTGCACGTTTTCGGCTTTAACCCTTTTTTGTTGTCTATGTTATCTTTTTTATCTATTTCCTGTATTTGTAGTTCTCTCAAAAATTCTTAATTGCAAAATACAATTAACCCAAAGGCATCGGAAGTGTTACAAGTGCCATCCTTTGACGTTAGTTTTAACAGATTGAGAAAAGAATGAATAGACATTATCTATTTACAAAAGAGTCAAACCCGTGAGGAAAACAAGCCACGACTATGTTTGTATTTGTGTTCAGTTGATGCCCACTTGTGTGTTTTGTGTGTGTGTGTGTGTGTGTGTGTGTGCTTAAGTCTCTCTGGTCATTCTGTTTTGTTTTACTTGTGGAAAATTGAAAGAAATTAAATAAATACTTATTACAAAATGAAAACCGAGAGAGACTAAACAAGCTGCTGTGGCCTTGTATCAGAGTAATGCTGAAAAAGATGAAATCAACAGTTAATTAAACATTTACAGCTGCTTTAATGAGGGGTTATGAAAGCTGCAGTCAATGGTTGTCAATGGTAAAAAAAAACACAATAAAAAGTAGTTGTGAATGGCACTAACAAATGAAAGTCTGTCAAGACCAGAAGTTAAGTATAATTAAGTATAATTACCCCCAAAACAACACTTTCAGATTGTATGTATTAATTGTATGCCCACGTGTCTGCCATTGAACCAGTAAAAGAAAAGAAAGGTGCCAGTGTTAATTTGTCCAGAAAGTTAAATGAGTCTTTTGCCTAAAATGTTGTGTTTGTCTTGCCAATTTAGTTGTACAAATCGTTTTAGTCAACCTGAAAATCAATTTTTTATTCTGATGAATAATTTCGACGTACAAGGGCCAACCCAAAAAACAAACAAAAAACGGAGCACTACGAGAATAAACTCGTAAATTAACGAGAATAAACTTGTAAATTAACAAGAATAAACTAGTAAATTAACGAGAATGAACTCGTAGTCAACATGGCTTGGATGAGTTAAAAATTAACACAAAAGCCCACAATCGATATCAAACTTTATAATGCGGGCCTTTTAGACATCACAAACAATCCTTTCCCCCGTGCAGTGCCCCCATGTCCTTCTGGTTAAGGGCCTGCGTGCGGAGCTCAGCTCCTGGGCACTTGGCAGGACACTGACCGCGCTCAGAGACAAAGCTGCAGGTGAGGGGGTCTTGGACGATTTTCGCCAATAATCTCCTCCCTCGATTTTGGCCGCTTCACCCTTCTAAACTTTGTATAAAGTCACCGTTCATAAGAGTTATTTGTGTGCATAGGTTTTACAACACAGCACTACGGGTTTGAGGGGCCGTACGCACTGCGCAGCAGTGCTCCAGACCCTGTACCGCGGGTCTGAGGCCAGTGCTCCAGACCCTGTACTGCGGGCCTGGGGGCGTTGTGGACGGGTTCTGCAGAATTCGGATCAGGGGCTAAACCCATAAACTCTGTGTATTGGACTAACTTATAAACATTTGGAGACAAACAGTGTGCAGTTAGAGGAGGCTCTTAGTCCTCTGGGGAGCATGGAACTTCCTTTGTGTTCATTTTTGTGCGGACGGCTCCTCGGGCCGCTACAGGGGCCGGAGTAAAATCCACAATGGGCACATAAAAACAGTGATGCAAGCACATGCGTGCCAGACTACAGACGAAAAGTGAAATAAATGAGTCTTTATTAATAACTTAGAAACACTTACATGATTGAGTGTAGCTTTCCTTTGTATAAACCACTCCTCACTTAAGCGTTCCACTCTGAAGAGCTCTCCAATCAGACCCTTCTCCTTCAAAGGTTAATCCACGTTCTTATGAGATCATATCTTCTCAGCATCAACTCGTCTCCCCCTGTAGTCTGTCCCGTGTAATGCGCCATGAACTCCACATATGGAGGCTGAGGATTGGGAATAGGAGGAGAAATCTGGATTCCAGAGAGTTCTACAGCTATTAGCGGCGGTTTCAAGGGATCCTGGCGGTTTAGCGGCTATGCCAAAGTGCTGCTCATTAAGTTGTATTGATTTGGAATTGTTTTTTTCCTTAACACAAAGAAAATTCAAATGTTGAATTCGAAGAAAGTCTCTGCACTCCACTGAGAACAGACTTCCTCTTCTAAGCCAGTTTAGGAAAAAAGATACATTAACTAATTAATCACTGTGTCAGTAAAGACAACAATGCTAGATCAAGTTTAAAGCCTTTTCTGATTGATCCCAAATGCAGTGAATGTGATTTCTGGAATAAGATATTGGTAATTCAGTGCAGTATAAAAGATGGAGACAGATTGTGCAATGATAACAGAGGACAGATTGGAGTGCGAATCACATCTGCCTGGGTTTATACACCAACTGTGCTGTTAATGTTTTCTGTAGCAGAATGTTTGACCCTTCAACAAGCGAGTCGATGAGAATTGCAATTGCTACTGTTTCAATGCCAATTTTTTTGAATTTCCTACCTTCGTGCCTACAAAAAGTGAACCATAACCTGAAAGATGACCAAGTTTGAGTCCTCTATCTTAACAATTGTGCTATATGATGAGAGCAGTATATGCTTTTTTTTAAGAATCAGTTTCCCATCTCCTTTAATATTTTTGTATTGATTCTTATTATAAATAGTTCATATGATCACAATTTTGTTGAATTAGATGTCAAATAGAGGGCAAGAGGTAAGGCAGCACAAATCTCAAATGTATCGTCGACACAATATTGGCCAATGCAATAATCAATATCACAATTAAAAAAAATTTTTAAATGAAAATTTGGGGATTTTTTGATTTTATACATTATTTTGCCTTGATTCAGTCTTTTTGTCTCAATCAAGTTTTTACCGCATTTTGCAGTTTGACTTATACATTAAGGCCCATACATGTTTGATTCAATATCATGGAAATTATTGCATCAAAGAGTATATTCAAATATCAAAATACTATTGATATTGCAGTATTCAACAGCCATTTAAAATGTTCCAATATTTCTAATATTATGCAGCACTGACACAAGGCTTCCAATTTAAATGAATAAAATCGAATTAATTGTATGACAATAATAATGATTGTTCTTCCGAATAATGCCACCACTTGGGCTGAAATGAAGACTATCATCTTTTATTCCATGTGGACAAGCCCAGCAATAACAGAAATGTGAACCATAAACCCGATCAACAAATCATTTTGAATTCTACCATAGAATTCAGACCTGCCCTCCACTTTTTTTTAAACTATGGACAGTTTAATGTTGAAGCTGAACCATTCACACTGGTCACTTGCTTGCACAGATTACGCCGATATTACCACCACATGCGCTAGACCCTGCTCCTCAAACGTGGTCATGGCCTCGTGCTATGTATCAGCTGATGTAATGAAGAGGCTAGAGTGCCCATAGAGCTGCAGCGTCATGGAAGAGGAGCGGTGAGCAGCGAGAGCGAGGGTGAGCCAGGCATTAATGTCAGCCGGCAAATATAGCTCCAGGGGGCTGAGGCGGAGGAGGCCCAAGAGGGAGTGATGGGGCCGTGTCAGTGTCTCCACGCGCCCGGGCCTGATGGATTGCGGGGAGGGGGGAGTCTCGTCAATCACACCAGCCTCTGTTCCCTCGAATAGATCAGACCTGGATCGGGCCGGCCCCTGAGCGCGCTGTCACCCCACGGCAAACCCCGAGTCAGCAGCAGGCAGGCCACTGAAATATTAATGGATTAGGGTGCTATATATAAATACCAGGTTGGCACACAGGGGTATTAGAGTTTGCAAATCTGCTCTGGGAGATGGTATATTTGAGATAGAAGAATTGTGTCATTTTCAGAGGTAGGTTCTGTATCCAGTACTGCTTGCAAATTTAAGATATTTTGTGAAATATAAGAGTAACTAACAAGAAAAAATAAAAACAGAAAGTGTAAACAATGTTGGTTTAAAAAGATGTGCTTTTTGAGACACTATAGTTTAGTGTCTCAGAAATTATGCAAACTTTGGTTAACATTGGTTGACCAGAAAATGTGTGTAACATTTGAACTTGTACGATTAACTTTTTCTGAGAACATTTCATTAAAAAAAGGGTTAAGTAAAGTTTTTTGTACAATCTATTATTCACAATAATATTGAAAATGTCCTTGCTACTTTGAGCAACTCAAAATATTTCAATGATACTTTAAACTACAAGGTTAAGAAGAGCGGTTCAGTTTTTTTCTCCACCCGGTACAATGGCAATTTTTGAGAGTTGATTTAACAACAGAACTTTAATTGACTAATTAAAATGTGAAAAATCACTTAATAAACATGAATAACCTGATCTGCTTTAACATTCGGCACTGGCTCTGCGTCTTCTTTTCTAATCTTTCATTCTGACATACTCTGCCCTGCCAGACGCTTTTCATATAATACAACTGGTCCCATTTGACACTAAGCAAATGCCACAGCGATTAACCTCTCCTGAAGGCTAATGAGAGCCGCTTCTATCATTCACACGGCCTTTCAAATGGTTTGCTTTGTCCAGACATGAAAGCACTGCCTCATCTTCCAGCAAAAATCCAAGGGTGGGCGATATTGACAAAAATGAAGATCAATATTTTTGAGGATTATCCTGATGACAATATTCAGACAATATTCAGACAATCCACCAGAAATGTGCTAAAACAGGCCAGTAATGACATGGTTGAGTACTAACAGTGGAAAAAAGTGAATGGAATGCAAAATTAATCACAACATTGCAGATATGTAATTTTATTTTATTTTCATGTATTATTTTTGTAATCTTTTGTAATATTTTCAATTAAGTTCTAAATATGTATGTAATGTCCAAAGAACCCAAAAACAGCAGTTGCCTCGATGGGCGACAATGAAACTGTCACTGATCAATAATAGAGAAGCAAATTAAACATGGGTCACAGGAATTGAGCAAATAGATAAATGTCCAATCATCTCCTGTACTTAGACACTCCTTCTTGACAAGGAAAAACTACCAAAAAACCCTTTGGGGAAAAGTCGAAACCACGAGGAGAACCACAGTGAAGGAGAGATCCAATTCGAATGTACGGACAGGCTGCAGATGGTCCAGGACTGACGCGCTTCCATTTTCTGACTGTGGAGCCAGAACCACTCAGGAGGAGAGCGGGGGGTTCATCTAGTATAGAGAGAGTCAATCCAGGGAGATGAGGAGCCATTCATCTAGAGCAGTGCTATTCCACATAAGGCCCTACAAGCCATTTCATCCGGTCCACAACCCATCTTCCAAATATATTAAAAAAACAAAAACAAATCTTGTTTACTGGTTTCATTCTGGGTTAGTACTAGTTTAGACCTGGTTTGGTCTTATTTTAGTCCTAGTTTAATTCTGCTTTGGACTTGTCTTGATTCTGGTTTAGTCCCGTTTCAGACCTGGTTGGCAGTTCTAATTCTGGTTGAGTACTGGATGGGCAATTTTGCAAAGTAAAACATTTTGATGTTATTTCTCACAAAAATCTATCAGTAGTTATTGTATTGTATTAACTCTGTAGGGGATATTTTGTGCGACCCCCAATTTTGTGTTGCGTACCTCTGGCCCAGAAACCTTGGCCCTCACAAAATCTGTCCCATTAAATTGAACAGCCCTGATCTAGAGTATGATATATTATGATTGATGTTAATTCAATACATCTGCATTCTCTATGAAAACCTTATTCTTTTTGCTTACTTGCCATTTTTTTCTGCAGTTTTCTTGCTTTCTTACTCACACCTTTTCACTCTGCGATGTCAAGGCACTAGAGCAGACAGGTTGACAGAAAAACCTGAACACAAAACTATCTTTACGGAACAGGACCCGTCTGCTGTACATGGGTAAGTCTGGGCCATAAGCTCATCATCCGCAAAGCCCAGAGTCACAATAGTGCCAAGGTGCTTCAGTAATTGCTCATGCTAAATCCCACTTTGCATGTAATCCCTGTCCTCTGATGGCTTTGAGTTGGAGAAGCAGGTCTGATAGGATCTGATAGAGAAGTTGTTGATGGAAATATGAGGTTTGTTGGATTCATTGGACACACTTTATGGGGGGGATTTGCAGTAAATTGCATTTGGGAAAACTTGAATTTGTGGTTCCTTCCATGGGTTGTTGAATTAAAGCGTAGCAGAAAAACATATTCAGGTAAAATTTAAAAAGCAAAATCATAAATACCCCTAACCCGGGGCACAAAATGTTTACTTTTTATATGACTATTTTTGGTAAAAACTTGGTTATTGAAATTGCAAAAAAAGCCTCATGGATAAGTTGTGAAACATCTAAAAATCTAGGTTTGAAACTTTTTTTTTTGCTAAAACTGCACTCCAGTAAGTGCACCGTCACTTCAAAATAAAACATATATATATGTTATTATACATATATATATATTATAGCGGTACAAAATAGTGGCCCAAGAAATTACTCAAGAAAGTGTAAACAATATTTGGGGAAACAAACTCATGTAAGAATAATTACTAGTAACTGAAGTAACATTAAGCAATTGGAAGGGTAAAACATTAGATAATACTCAACATAAAGATGTTGAGCCAATACAGAAATACAAAATGGCACACAGATTTACAAAAAGAAAACATATGGTTGATTTATTTTCTCAGTATTCTACACGCCAAAAAGGTTTAGACTAAAGTTTAGCACTTACGTATTGGCCTAAGCCTAATATACCTTTATATTGAAAACAACAACTAATAGGGTTATTGACACCAATTATAAAATGTATTAATTATTTCCGTGCTCTAACCACATGAATACCATTTACAATGGCTCATATATGGCCTGAGGTACAGTATGAATATTAGTCAAACAGAGTCAGCAAGATGTATTTGATTAAGACAGTATTAATAACCTATTGTGGACATGTTTCCCCTGGAGACGGCTGGACTGAGGAGATGCAGAGGCTTCTCTCTGATTCAATTCAATTCAATTCAATTTATTTTTGTAACGCCCAAAATCACAACAGTAGTTCCCTCGAGGGGCTACAGTGGAAAAAAAACCCAAAATAAACAATGTTCATAGGGACTTGGTAATGTCCCAGCAGACAGATGTCCCAAGCTCCCCTGTCCTTAGACCCTCCTTCTCGGCCAGCAAAAATTGCCAAACCTCTTTGGGAAAAAGTAGAACCTGTAGGAGTTCCACAGTGAAGGAGAGATCCGACTCCCTCGGACGCGCCTCAATTTGCAGATAGACGGGGGAGCTAGACCCACTCAGGAGGAGAACCAATTCTTCAAGGCTGATGAAGAACCGTTCATATGGAGTAGAGATGCTGTCCTGCTGTTTACATCTACGAATATGCCCCACTTTCATCTTCATTAGCCCTGCTCATGATCCATGCGCTTACATTAATTAAAGCACATACGAAACTCCAACATGCACATGCAAAGACTGAGTTAGAGAGAGAAGGGCCGGGAGACAAAAAAGAAAAAAAAAAGACTGGAGTTGCAGTGGGTTGTCATGAATAAGAGGAAAAAAGACTAAAGCTCATCTAAATTCAGGTCAGGAGGAATCTGGTGTGTGTGGATCACCTTGAACCTGCAATTAAGAGAATCACAAAGGCTAAGGCGCCGTCTGTGTGCAAACTAGGAGACAGGCCCTGCTCGTAGTGGGATCACGCTCCCGCCACTTCAAACTCTTTGAGCGTGGAACAAAAAGTACAAATCCCACTCAGAAAAAGGCGTAGCTGAAAGTATTCTAGTAATTTTGCAGGGAAATGCTCCAAAATTTAATTTGCACATATTATGCAAAATTGAGTTATCTGAGCTTTTAACCATGTTCTAACATTGTTCCCTGTGACTCCCAAGGATGTTTTTTTTTTTTTTTTTCTAAAACATGATGCCAAAGTAAAGATTCTCAAGAGCATGTTTGAATGCCAATAACAATACAAATAATGCATACTATTTGTCCTTTAAGAGGTTGTAGGATAAATCCTGAAAGTCTCCACACGAGATGGTGACGAGACATTAAACTTGTCTGTCATCATGGAGCCAAGCAAGGGGCATATCCCGTCCAAGTAATGGTCAGATCTGTGGAGAGGCGAGGCCAGGTCTCAGAAGGCGTGTTTTTCAAGGTTTCTTTCAAAAATAAAAACACCTGTAATTGAATAACTGCAAGATAAGTTTATAGTACCTTTAACACATAGAAGAGTCTTCTAAATTTTCTTTTTTAGAAGGAGACATAAAAAAGTTGTCAAATTTCCACCCCAAAACATCAGACACCAGGATTAGATTGTTGAAGTACATTCATGTGTATTGTATTTAAGATTTATAGATTTATTTTAGTTTTTTCATAAGCAAAGAATGACATTTCACATTGACTGCTGATTGCACAAAAGAAATTCAGACAATACCAACTTAAGATTTCATATACCAAACTCATTTAACACTTGCCAAACCATAGAGCCCCGTGTTCTGCTTTTGAAGCTCAAGCGTCTGTGGACTCAAAAATAAATCAACTCAAATAGTCAGCGAGGCTCGCTCCAGACAAGAACGAAGCCTTAAGTGATCTTTTACGCACTGACACTAAGAGGCAGAACAGCTGTAAACCCCATTTAGCCCCAATATTGGCGCCTGGTGAGCGCAACATGAGCGACACAGTGGGGGGCCAAGCAACAGGGGATGAAAAAAACACCCATATTCTGGGGTGTATGCATAATTCTCTTGCATAGAAAATGTTTCAATTGTGTTTAATTAACGAGGACGACTTGGCCTTTGCTAATTGAAAATTCGCAGAGTCAGTCAAAGCCCAAAGGAGGAGCATACAGTGAGCGAGGAAGGGCTGTGGAGTTAATGTATCCTATATCCTCAGCCGACCTCAGCTTAAAACCCCTGCAGTATGCAAAGCCGAAGCAACCATCATCGTCATGTCGACTATAAATGATTCCTTTTTTAACAAATCTATTTTGGATTGACGCGTCTCTGTCCTCGGGCTGGGTGTTTTGAGACGAGAGATGAGGATGGATGTAAGGTAACGGCCGATAAAAAATAAAGATGCAAGCTGTGGAAAAAAAACAAAACAAAACAGCTAATGTCTGTCGCCGTAGAATGGGCTTCTTGCAAGCCAGCTTCTCCCTCTCATTCATCTTTTTAACAGGTGCTTGTGATTGGCAATTTGACGATGAATAATGAACGAATGGCGGTAGTTCTTGTTGTGGCGAAGGTGTAACAAGTGTTGGCATGGGGAATTTGTCAGGATCGCCTCACAGTTGTTTTGTCCAATTAGTGAGAGGCACCGCTGGATGTTCAAATAGATGCTCTTAAGCATGTTCTCCTATGTGCATCACTGCCATTTAAATGAACCATTTTGGTTCTTTTCAAAGGGCCCACTGTGACTAAGCAGTGACTAAAGCTACTGCCGGCACTATAAGTCGGCTTGAATAGTATTTGAATTTGAATGTTTTTACTCAAATTGAAGTTCATGTTTAATGGAGTGTTACAAGCATTGCCAAGGCACAGCACACGGCATTTCAACACAGACCAAGGCAGAAGCTTTGAGAAAGAATATAACTTTAGATGGTTTAAATTCAGTAATATATTCAACCAGTTATTTCATAAATACTTCCAGAATTTATTTTCACTACTAACTTTTATGAATCAAAGTATAGCATTGTAGAAAAAGATTCAGTTGTAGTCAGTTGGACTCTGTTTTCATCCAAGAGTCATTCTCAATCTGTTGAAAACAGTCTGAGAACTCAGGTATTATATCCTACTCTGTGAAAGCCCTGCCCACAGAGGGACCTCCTGTTCTAATGTAAATGATTTGTTGAACTCTGTTACAATCTAGTGTTTTGAATGTTCTCGACACCATTGCCCCTATGAAAGGCTAAAATTGTTAAAAATAAGCAGAAGGCGCCATGGAGAAATGATGAATTCGGTCAGGGCACAGAAAAGGGAGTGCCGCCGGGCCGAACGAAAATGGCGCAAGTCGAAGCTCCAGGTTCAGAAAGAGATTTACAGAGAGAAGTCGTATATGTACAACCTCATTTTATGTAGAACTAGGGAAGGATATTTTTCTAAAATAATTGGAAGCTGCAAGTAACAACTCGCGTTGCTCCTGTTTGCCACAGTAAACAGATTAACAAACCCTCCAGCTCAGCTGCCTGTAGAACTCATTTCCACATCAAGTGTAATGAGTTTGCATTATTCTTTAATGACAAAGTTCAGGGCATTAAAAATGCTATCAATTCTACAATGCAAAAAATAACCCTCAAACCACCTACACACTTAGAGCTGACTCACTTTGCACCTGTTAACTGACAAAACTGTCCAGGAGATCATACACAGCCTGAGTTCATCTACATGCTGCCGTCATGTGTTACCACCAGATTTCTAAAGTCTGTGCTGAACAATTGTTAGCACCACTCACTCAAATAGTTAACATGTCGCTTCAATTCTGGAACATTCCCAATTTCTTTGAAAACTGCGGTCAAAAGCCTCTCTAAAGAAGAGCAGTCTTGATGCCGCAGTACTGAGTAATTACCGGCCCATCTCTAATCTGCCATTTTGGGGCAAAGTCCTTGAAAAGGTTGTTTACCAACAGCTCACTGATTTCTCTTAATAATCAACTCATTTGATGTTTTCCAGTCAGGTTTTAGACCTCATCACAGCACTGAGACTGGCTGTTGTCAAGGTGACAAATGACATCCACCTGAACACTGACGCGGGCAAAGCCTCAGTCTTAATTCTGTTAGATCTGAGTGCTGCTTTTGACACTGTCGATCATGGGATCCTTTTACAGAAACTAGAGGACTGGGTGGGCAATCACTGGCACTGCGCTAAACTGGTTAAAGTCCTATCTGGAAGACAGGAAATTCTTATCGAATTGGTAACTGTGTCTCAGACCAGATTGCCCCTGACCTGTGGGTGCCCCAAGGTGCAACCCTGGACCCCTTCTGTTCAACTCTACATGCTGCCGTTAGGTCAGTGTGATACGCAGCGAGAATGTGTCTATCACAATTACGCAGACGACACTCAGATCTATGTTTCAATGACGGCAGGTGAATATGGACCAGTGGATTCACTCTGTCACTGCATCCACAGATCAGTGTGTGGATGCAAAACAACTTTCTCCAGCTGAACTCAGACAAGACTGAAATCATCGTCTTGGCCCACAGAAACAAAGAGAATTGTTAACTGTCACCTCCAGAGTCTCGCTCTAAAACCTACACATCAAGTTAGAAATCTGGGGGTAATAATGGACTCAGATTTTAATTTAAACAGCCACGTCAGATCAATCACATCAGCAGCTTTTTACCATCTAAAAAACATTGCCAAAATCAAAAGTATAGTGTCTAAACCAGACTGGAGAGAACTTATCCATGCGTTTGTCTCTAGTAGATTAGACTACTGTAACGGCCTGCTCACTGGCCTCCAAACGAGCTGTAAAACAGCTGCAGTACATCAAGAACGCCGCTGCTCGGTCCTGACTAGAACCAGAGAAGTAACGATCACATTAGTCCTGTGCTCAGGTCTCTGCACTGGCTCCCTGTGGCTCAGAGAAAAGACTTCAAGCAGCTCTGCTTGTATACAAGTCTCTCCATGGCCTAGCACCAAAGTACATCTCGGACATGTTAGTGCCATATGAACCATCTCGGGACTCTGAGGACCTCAGGGACCGGCTCCTGCTGGTGCCAGAGTCAGGACTAAACATGGGGAATGTGCGTTTTCAGTTTTATTGCAGCTAAAATCTGAAACAGGCCTCTTCCTGGAGGATGTGAGACAAGCGCCGCTACTCTGGCAATGTCAAATCTAAACTAAAAACTGTTTTGTTTGGCTGTGCATATGACTGAAATGCTTTTCTTTGCACTCTTCTCTTTTATGTCTTGATCTATTATTTTGTGCCATGTCTTTGTGATTTTAATGCATTTCCTGTTGTGTGAAGCACTTTGAATTGCCTTGTGTACGAATTGTGCTCTACAAATAAACTTGCCTTGCCTTGCCTGATAATGGGCCATTGAAACTCCCTGATGGGCCATTAACTTCCTATTGTACACTGACTTTCGGTCCCTCCTCACTGAGTACCTGATTAGCATCTGAATGCCGCGGGCGTCTCCATGGTTTCAGCAAACCATTATAAACAACAGGAAGCTTGAATCTTAAACCTCCATTACTATTTAAGGAAGGATTCTCTTTTTTAACAAAGATTGCCTCCTTAACCCCTCTTTCAAACCATCTTTTCTCCCTGCTCAGAATCTCCACCTCACTGTCTTCAATAGGTGGAGATTCTGAGCAGGGAGAAAAGATGGTTTGAAAGGAAATAGGAAATGGAACACGCCTGGATGAATGAGGGATTACACCGACAAAGGTAGAACAGTTGCATATAAACTCAGACAGCCTTGATTGTCCTTATTCACAGTTATTAAAGGTTTGACTTTCAAGTGGGATGTGAGCCACTTACTTTTGTCCACAGAGATTGCAATTACTTTACCATGAATGTTCCAGGCATGTATGTTTTGATAGCCAAAAAAAAAAAAGAGTTGGGTCTCATTTATAAGACACGCATGTACAAAAATATTGCATAAATACTTTTCTTGTTTATGCCTTGCCTTTTCAAGATGTGTGTTTTTATCCGTACCTAAATTTTTAGTAAGACTTCCATTTAAAGTTTTATGAATGAGACCCCTAACTTGGCCTGCTGATGTCACCTGCTTTTTTCAATGCAGCTAGCTATGTTTAAAGGCATACTGTGGAACATTTAATTCGAAGTAATAATATCTGCCTGGAGACAAGCAGGTAGAGGACACTCCTCCGGAAAAGTCACATAGTCCACCTTTAAAGTATAAAACTGCATACAAACAGTAGGGTTAAGCCCGGTTTATGCTTGACGTGACACGCCCCCTTGCGCGGCGCCCACAATTTTCCGCGTCGGCGTCAAGGAAGAAATTGGTGACTACGTGGACGATCCACACGGAAATGAACGGGATTTCCTAGCAGCTAGCTCAGATTTCTCCTGCCGGAAGTCACATGAACCGCGTGCAGACTATAAATACTGCCAGCGTCTTCTCCGCTGCCCTCCGCGCGTCTCATTTCTGTGCGGGAAGTATAAGCCAAGCTTCCTGCAGCAGCTGTCGCTATACCATGCCGACCAAAGTAAACCCCGGGTCGTCATGATCGCACACAACAGAATGGACCCCGCGGCACTGACATCATACATGTTTGCAAAATATATCAGAAAAGTTGTCTCATATTTAAACTTCTACAGCTTACATTTCATTTTTTATGCCTTCCACACATCACAGACTAACTCGGCTCGTATTTTGGTGCTTTGTTGTGATGAAGTTGTTTTAGAAAATTGTGGTTAATGTCATCTTCTTTAGTCAAATGTTCTTTCCAAAAACGTTAAGGTGACATCAGAAATAATGGGCGTTACACAGAGACCATCACACTTAGTCTCTTAGTCACTTAATGCATTGTATTGACATTTTAAAAACGTTTTCCCTGATTGGCCTCCTTCTTTTCCATCATGGTTAACAACAAAACATTTTATTTCTTACACATTTCAAGATTGTTTTGAATATATTATGGCAAAACTGTTCTGACTCCACAGTTCTGTCCTCGCACACACGCCGCCGTACACTCATCTGGAAAATGAAGAGAAGTGTAATAAAAGGAAATCCAATTCACGCTGACAAGAACATTTGGACGCCCTGCCATCGTAGCACTGTCCATTAGTCACATGCTCCGTCATCTCATCCTGACTTATACCGCCATTATACCAGCCCAACACTCCATTTGGCATTGTTATGCGTACTACATTTTCCTCTTGATTGAGCCTGCCTATTAGTGTTTGCCAGGCACTGCACACCGGGGACGCAGGATTGCACTGGTAAAAACAAAAAAATAAAGTACAGGAAAAAAGTTAGTAAGGTCGTGAGTGGGTGCCAGCCGAGCCTCTGGAGTGGAGAGCATACTTCAGCTCACAGTTAATTAACAGAATGATTTTGGGATTTGTGGAGGAGGAGGAGGTGGTGTAAAACAGTGAACCTGCTCATGATTCAATGGGGCTTGACTTTAAAGGCGCACAAAGCCCTTATGTGAATGTGAAAATTATACTGTTGCTCGAGTGATGTAATTTATATTTGAAAAAAATTTAAATCACTTTTTAGAACACATCGTGGTTTGGGTCTTACTACATTTATATTTTCAGTTCAAATAAGAATAAGATAAGACTAGACCAATCAGGTAACCCAACAAAATTAAACCCCTCAACGTTGTATTTAAGGGATTCATACTCTTTACTTCGTTCTGCAATTTTATTTTCTTAAAGAGTGATTTGGCAGCATCGCGTAGGCATTTTGGCACAAATGAAAAAATGTTTTGTTTTTTTAATCCACAGCTTGCTTTCGTGAACTGCTGCTCTCCAAAGGGCGACATACCGAAAAAAGGCACTGTGGTTTTCAAATGTTTTTTTAAATTGTCGTTTTAGATCAATATTGCAGTTCAAAATGTCCAAACTACGACATAATGATCCATGGGTGTCGTAGATTTGAACTATATAGCAGACAAAAAGCACAATAGGTCTTCTTTAAAGTAGCTGTTGTAATTTGGAAGACAAGGTACAATGAATTTTACAATAACTCTTTCATTAGTTCGTACTGTTTTGTTACATCGTTTTCCTGGTCAAACCTTTAAAGGTGTGAACAATCAGAAATTAGAAATCAGATTACTAACATCAGAGGGAACTGTTTACATGACATGTCGGTAAACTGATAATTCCAGAAATTCGATAATGATCAGAAATTTGCTGTGCCTAATGCAGCATAGCCACATAGTGCATTATCACGCATTGTCTCAACCAAATAAATAAATATAATAATAAGACGTAACTATAATGTAACTCTACATGACGTCTAATCTTTAGAGGTAATTCAATTTAGCATTTTTGTGTGTAAGAACGTGGCATATGGCAAAGTCGCTCACATGCACCAGTTGTAATATTAAGTACCATAGCGATAGTATTCAATTCAATTCAAACTTTATTTCAAACTCAAACATTTTCCATATTAAACTATGAAAACAAACAACAACTCATACAATTCTTTAGACCTAATGGGCTTTTCCTCATGTATCTGACACTGCTCTTTCCAAGTGTTGTTAAAACATTTACAATTACAGTAATAGTCCACCAGGTGCATAATGAACTCATACACAAGGTTTCTTATCACATCATTCAGCATTGGGTTTCACTCTCATTACATAATTCCAAACGATAGCTATAAAACCCGTCCATTCATGCCTTTTCAACCACGCATGGCCTTTTGACAAGTCACCTCGGGTTCCCTCCTTGCTCGTTTCTATCCCAGATCTAACCGTTCTGCAAAAAGCACCAAATAAGAACGACACTGGAGGCCATGACCGCTTTTTCTGTTGCATCTTCGTCTCCTTGGCACCATTAGAAGAGGCACATTTCACAAACCAGACACAATGACATCTAAATTGGCATCTTTGGGGCAGTTTTATTTTTTCCGCCGTGAATCGCAATGTTCCCATCCGCCTTCATCTCTTTATCATGCCCGCCTCGGAGATGTTAGCGATTTCAGATTCTGGGAGGAAGATTCGGAGTTTACAAGGCAACGTGCCGTTTTAGCTGTGAGTGAATGCAGAGCAGGAGGCAGAAGGAAGTGGGATCCATATAAATAATTGTTATGATTCGGAGGTGCAGGGGGCGAGCTCCTCATCATTATTATTACTTTGTATTTTGTTATAATGAGATCCCCTGTAATCAGAGCGTACCAGTTCCCCCAAGGCACAACAATAGGAATTAAAGGATCGCTCTAACTGTGGAAGATGAAACTGGAGATTAGATGGGAGCGAATCAACAGGCGCCGCAAAGTTAGATCAAATTAAAATTTACAAACAATCTCAGAGGACTACTGTATGCAATTGACCCAATGACGTAATCGCGTATTGGAGTATTAACCTATTACACTCAAGTGCCTATAAAACATACTATAAAGACTATTACCGCAAAGTAGTAGTATATTAAGGAGTACATAGTTCAAAATCCACACTCAGTAATCATAGCTGTGATTCTTGTTGTATTTGTTTTTAATTTAACAGTACGCAGACTCAAGTAAAATGCAGGGACTTAATTGAGGAAAACATAACTACAACCCTTGCTGGTGGTAAGTCACACTGAAGCCCCATACATGTTCATATTATGCTGTATTTGTAGTGGTAGAAGTAGTAGTCAAAGCAGTATTTCAAAGCAAAAGTATCTATGAGCTTTGTGTAAAAACGTACGCTCTGGGATATATTTCTAATAAGCAAAAATAATTTGTAATAATGACAGAATGGACAAAAAAACAAATGTCAAAATCTCCAAGAGTCCCTCTGTGATACAGGTTCAGAGTGGCACACAGCAGTTAATTAGCTTGTAATTACTGATGAGTGTGCCAGGGGAGCTAAAGATGGCCGCCTGTGCGCTTCACTCCGTCTTTTCCGCATGAAGGAGTAACCGGGATATTCTGACTATATATTAAACCCTTTGACATATGGCTACACAAACCCGCATACTTTTGCCCCAGGAAGGTGGTGCCACAACAAGATCTTCTGAAATATTTGGGGCAAAAAACTTGGTGGTGTGTAAGTCTTCAAAGCAGATTAGAGGGTCTTTTAGATTTTAAGACAGTTTTGCTTCTGTAGCACTATATCTGGTGACAGATGATGGAATGACTTGAATCAATGCTCCAGCATGATCAAATTTAAGGAGAAGTATAAATAAATTATATTTACGACAGAGGTGGGACCAAGTACTGGTTTGGCAAGTTTCAAGTAACTCTAAAGTCTTTGGCGTCAAATCCGATTCAAGTCACAAATCAATGGCCCACAAGTCCAAGTCAAGAGTCATTGGCCTTCAAATACAAGTCGAGTCCCAAGTCTTTCGTTCTTTTTTCTTTAAAGGTTTTTTTTTGGGCCCGTAGGCTTTATTGGACAGGAGAATGACATGGGGGATGAGAGAGAAGGGAGGACATGCAGTGAATAGTCAGAGCCGGGAATCGAACTCACAACACTGCGGCCATCTGAACATAGCAGCACTGGGACCCGGAAAAATGTTGAACATAAAATGTTGAACACATTATCAACATGTAACATAAACGTAACTACATGTACATCTTTCATTTTGACTTGTGCTTTTACAATATTGCCAGTTGTGACATGACTTGTGATATTTGCATGTTTTAAATTAAAGAATTCATTCATTTCTGAAAGTTGTCTTGCAATTGTCCTCCAACTAAATTTTCTTTGGCAATAGTAAAATATATATAAGCTATATACAATATAAACTATGCTAAAAAGGCAAGCATAAAATAAGATGTTGATGAATAAAATCGACGTAAATACAGACAAACAAATGAGGAAGTCACTGTTATGCTCTCAATCAGTTTGTTTTATGAAGTCTAAAACAAAAACACGACAGACATGAACACAAATATAATCTCTCATATTCTGGATGAAGATGCTTGACTCCACATGACCAAAAGCACTTTACATTTCGCCAGAGGGTTCAAATCTGTTTGAGTTTATATATATCCATAAACAAATTCTGTTTGAATGGAGGAAACTCTTTGCATTTCCAATTATGTGACAGACCACGGGCCCTGCAGGCTGTTGAGTTCACTGCAGCTCAGGGTACACCCACTCCTTTGTTTGCAAATGTTTAACTTTGTGTTCAAACGTTGTATGTAAATATATGCAAATGAACAAGCAGTTGTGCCAGCTTCTTAAAAACTTGAGACAAAACATCTGCAGTGCCATCTGGTGGTTAAATGCAACGAGATTATAGCTACTTTATTCTGACGTGTCCTTTTATTTCCGAACAAGATTTACATTGATTTCACTAACCCGGTTTTGTCAAGTAGAATTTGTTGTGTATCAGCTACTGCTCATATATGTAGGCCTGTCGAGATAATTACTACATCGACCTCAATAAATGAGAAGGAACAGTATTTTGTTGGGTTCAATATTTTTCATACCATTTCTTTGCCCGAATGGGAAACTTTTTGTTATTTTCTTATTGTACATTGTGGATTTGAGCAGTAGAAGGTCATAAACAGCAACTTCCACTACTAATAATAGATCAAAATGAAGTGTTTTGTTACGCTACTTATGTAATTCAGCATGGTTTTTAATAATAATGTACATTTTGAAAAGGTTTTACCTGGATTAACAAGACTCGGGGCTATCAGTGTCGCTGGCATCAAGCTGTTAACTATTTCTGTTAATTTTTTCTGTCGCAAAAATATCACACTACAAATACTAAGGAACATATTGACCACCACTTGCTAACTGGAACATATTGAGCGCTTATTTTAGCTGCATTAAATCTCTGAATGTGATAAAAATAGATGTGTTTTTTTTTTCAAATACAAGATTAAAATTTGAAGCCATGGGTAAATCCTCCATAAACTAAAGAACTGGGACTTTTTCGTTTAGCAGGCGATACAGAGTCACACCAAAAGTGAATAATTACTTGATATTACCAAAAACATGACAAAAATAAATGGATTATTTTGTCACAACGATAACTAGTCACTGTTTGTGATTGATTCAATAATGATTCAGCTGTTTTATAAATTATTGACTTTTACAGCATAATCTTTTTTAAATTTATCATGTTAATTTAATCTGTTTTGACATAAAAAAAAAAGTCATATATTAAATAACTCTATACATCAACTTACCACAAATTCTCCAACAAATCTCAGCTGAACGAAAAGGACATCAACTTCTAAGCAATATGACAGGGTTCATAATTAATCACACAGCATCCCGACTTATTCCATTCTGCTTCAGGATAACTCCCACTCTGAAGGTCGTCTCGCACTTAAAACTTTAAATCAGGGTTCATTTTTGCATTAAGTTTTAGCCGTCTGAACTAAAATTATTAGCTGCGGTCGAGATTTTGTGAAATAATTGCTTGAGTTTTAGTCGACAAAATGCTATGCTAATTTTGTCAACCTCAACTACATTTAGTCCATTAAAGCTATTGAAATTCATGAAATTACACTGGTTCAAGGACTTTGTACCACATGTTCCTTAATCTTGAATTTGAATGATATGGGATGGTTTGGGCCGCAGCCTGACTCACCTCTACGGACTGATCTTTGTGTTTGATCGGTTTAGTTATGAAACAATAACAATAAATTAAAAAAGGAAATGAATTCAAATCATATTCCATCGTTTCCAGTGTAACTATTCTTTTCATTTTTGCATTTAATTAGTCAATAAAAACATCTGTACCCAAAGCAGTTTGAGTAATAACTTATTATTGTTAAAAAATAAAAGTGACTGTACTAAAGAAAAATATTAACACAGCTTTACGTGTCCATCATATTTCATCATTATCCTTGTTTGGCTTTACAAAAAGACCAGATTTATTCTTTTAGGTTCATATTCTACTAAAGTAAAGCCTCCTATCTTTGCAGCAGCCACAGTGCAGGCGGAGAGATGAAACCTTCTGGAGCACCTTCTTGGGAAATGCAATGATCAATACACACCCTTACCCTTTATTTATTTATGTATTTATTATCTCAGAGTAGCTCAAAGAAATCTCTATCCGTCACGCGGACACAGTGACGGTGGAGCTGAGGTGGAGAGCGGTGGGCGGATGGAGGCGGTCAATTCAATTATCTGTCTGTCAGAGCACATTTCTATTCCAGACGGCCTTAAAAATCCGCGGGGGGAAAAAAAGTTGTCAGTGACACAACAGCTGTCATAACAAACAGAGGGATAAAGAGCAGTCTTGCATTTGCTGCAGTTTGAACTGAGTAGCGGAACATCGCACGTTGTTGTGGCATTGTTTTAAAGTGTAACTCTTAGCAATGAAATGTCCTCAAATATAAAGTCTACTGTTTGCTGCAGGGCGAAAAAAAAAAACGATTTCAAATGATGTGCACGTGTTATGGAATATGAGCCAGAAGTGATAAACATACCTAATTAAGTTCATAAACTGGTCAAAAACGAATATCTCATGTTACAACGTGGACACCTGCGGTTTATTGACAGGTGCGGCCCGTGTATGTACAACTTCTACTTTCTTCGTAATTTCGTGTGCGTGTTGATCTTTTATTCAGGAGCGCCGTACAGCCCGAAAATACACTTGAAAACACAATTGAGTATAATTGCTTTTGAGTATATTAGATCCATTCACTCAGAAAAGCAGAACCACAAAACAATATATGAAATAAAACAAAACACAGACTCTTACAGACGATTACTGACCCACTTTGTGACTCAAAGGATTGAAACAAAGAACAACTGAAGATGGAAACAGTAAACACTAAGTTAGAATCGGGAGCTTTGTCTTGGTTTTCCATTTTCAAATCCTCTTTTTTCCTCAAATGATTTCAGCTTTATCTTAAAGGCAAAGTAGCCTGTTCTCTTACTTAAAAAAAAAAACTGAAGCAGCATTGCCAGTGTCTTAACCTGCAGATAGAAGACGCAATGCAATACTTGGTTGGTGGAGTGCTAACGGAGGAGGTGTATGCTCTGCAGAGGCCAAAATAGCAATGGTTATGGCAGAGAGAGCTTGGTTTGCATGTAGCCAATAAAGGCAAAAAACACCACTTTATTAGTAAAAGAGTTTTGTCTTTAAAACAGTAAAATATATTAAAAACCTTTAAGACCAGGTTCAGGGCTTTGTGCAAAGCTAAATACGACTTTAAAACCAGATGATGCCAGTGGGGTCTGTAACGGTGGCGCTTCCATCTTGTCATGTTGGGCAACGTGGGGACACAAAGCTGGCAGCGTGATGACAGATAAGATAAGATCACCTTTATTTGTCCCACAATGGAGAAATTGAGGTGTTGCAACAAACAGGTCCTTCTCTTCGAGCACCATCTGGGCACAAAGAAAGCGACCAGGACTGCACACCGGTCCACGGGGAAAGCCAGAGGACATCTCCATTAGAGCACAGTATTCACACCACAGGAAGTCCTCACTCTCCCGCTGCTGCTGGTGCACTGCATTGTGGTGCTCAACTTCTCTTGTGGTTGTCTCGGCTCATACCATCATGTGACTCCCGCTCACCGTCTCTGCCAAGTTCTTACCACCCCCGCTGCCGTCCTGTCGCACAGCAGCGCACGACAATATGCTCCCACACTCACACAATGCTAACTCCCCAAGGCCAAAGGCTGTACTGTACGAGCACCTCTTTGTGAGGTACACATGCTGGTGTACAACGTTGTGGTCCTCTTCCCGGGTACCGTATTGCTCTTTTTCTGCGGCGTATAGCTGACCCCCGAATGTGGCGACTCCGTGCCTCTTCCTGGTCCATGCCCCGGTCCCATACGTCTCATGTTAGGAAATCATTGCGCCGCAGCAAACTAGCATCCCTGCTTTTCACGCCTCTGCGCCGGTGCGTCCCCTTCTTCCCTCATTTGGTTACGCCCACCTTTTGTATTCTCCCTCTTCCCGCCGAGCACAGGTGTGGTAATTGCCGGCTCAGCAATTGGAGGAACATCTATCACATGTGATATAGGCATGGCAACCAGGGTGGTCTCACAACATGCAGAGGATAAATAACAACAAACAGGATAAAACACAACAAAGTATAAAATGGATTGAAAAAAACTTTCAAATCAAAACATCACATCCACTTATCATACACAAGTGATTTTTGTTCTCACTATATGGACAGGCCTAATGCGCATGTCAGGCTTAGGTGAATGGAAAAGATTGCATTGGGAGGGGCATCTGGCTTAAAAGCAGTGGCGGCTGGTGATGCAAAATATTGGGGGGGCTATTTGACATTACTGCGTTTTTGTTAATTTTTAATGTCCAAAAGAGAATATTTTACATTGACTATATAAACCCACATTTTAAATAGACATTTACAACTGAATTAATGAAGTAAACAAACTTTATTTCCACTTTTGGTAATGGTAATACTTTGACTTAGAGGCAGATACCATTTGTGAGAAAATACATTTGACATTTAAGGACATTTTTCACTTTATAAAATATCAGATTGTAAAGAGCAAAACTAAAATCTCAGTGATACTGTACCTTATAGTGCATAAGCAATTACTACAATAAAAAACACAAACAATTGTTGGTGCCTGTTTCATAAAACAGTGCAGAAAACAAAACAAAACGATCAGCTTCTAAGTGGCATTAGTTAACCTGAACTACATGTGTGTAACAACATTGCTATGGAAAGTTGTTCTAAAATACATGTCATTTCTAGCATTCTTTCATGGGTTTTCTAATAACCAAAGCATCTATTTATGAATAGAAGTTCAGCGATGCTTTCAGCGTTGGCATTATCCAGCGTAATGTACTCAAAAAAGCGCTCCAGTTTGGTGTGTTGGCAGTCAAGGTAACGGAGCACATCAGATGTCTCGGACCGATAAGAAGCTTTCACTTCATCATGAATATAGTTTTTATTCACAGCCAGCCACAGTCAAGGAGTTCATTCTGACTCGTTTTGAACGTACCTTTGAACACAGACGTCTGCAAATGCAGCTTTAAAAAGTAAACACAGAAAACAAGGCGTGCGGCACTTCCGCGTAGAGTTGATGGAAAGCATCAGCCTTAACCCCGCCCTGATCACGTGTGAGGTGCACCTGCTGTGTCTCCAGTGTAAACAGCCTAGCTCTGTGGCATAAACACTACGCTTAAATGGGCGATGAAGCAAATCGTCCATTTCAGACAGTTTTACTGTGGCTTTTCCCATAGTGACGTAGTCATTTTTCTCGGGATTTGATTGGCTAAAGATTCCCGTTGCTTTTCTACCAGGCTCAGGGGCGATTATCAAACAGCCCCACGACGTACGCTGAAAAAGAGACGCAGGCTGCGTCACGCAGCAGACCACAGAGAAGTATCATATACATATATATATATAAACTATATCTTTCTATCTATCTATATATATTATTCTTTTACATATTTAAACTAATAATAATATGACATAATTCTGAACAAATTATATTGTTTTAAGACAAAATAATTGTTGCACCGTTTGACATAATTGGCTGATTGCCAGGAGGGGCGTGGCCCCATCGCCCTTAATGGACCAGCCGCCACTGCTTAAAAGTCTACATCAAATCATAATCTTTCTTAAATTAACAGATTACTTTCTTCATCTCAAATGGTAAATCCCAACAGAAGTGCACAGCAACACATTTCAAACACCTTTCTACAGCACTAAAGCAAAATAATTCCAAATGTTATAAACAACAAATCCATTCTAAATATATCTCATTTGGCGTAAATTGCTGATTTCCCAGCTGCCTCTCGTTAGGACTGGACAGCGGCAGTGCAGAGCTCGTCACTCCACAGTAATGTTTGACCAAAAAGCTGCAGAACCGTGGCCTTTGATATGAAAGAGTTTGAATTATTCCAAACGATGCCTCTTGGAGATGTGGACCATTCATCGCACTCGCGGTTCCCAGAGGAGGAACACATGTGAAGTGTGCGATGAGGAATGGAAACGTGTTGATGAAAATGACACATAAAAGGAGACTTGAGTTTGTGGAACAGCTGCTTTGATTTGGATTTTGTTGAAAGCATGAATGAGTCTTCTTTTTCCATCATTCGCAGTAAATCAATGCGACTTGTGCATTTGATGAGGAAGTTGGACTGAGGTAAGCTGTAAAACCAAACAGTGAATCTTATGAAAATAATTGCACCGTTTGAATGATGTATTAGTAAAAGTAATATGTTTTAATAGTATTTCTCAAATGATTATGTCACATTTTATTTGCTTTAAATTACTTTTACAATTACTCTCATTGTATTTATTGATTTACATTGGACATTTACATTTACATTTCTGGTTATGCAGATGACATCACAACATCAAAAATTTAGCAGTGAGTGGAAAAACTGCATTAATAACAATAGAGAGTCATGACATTTTCTCCAAATTACAAATACAACTCTGCTAAATATTCAACGTAAAATTTTGACTATAAGCCACTACTTTTCACACATGCTTTGAACCCTGTAGAGATTTTAGATTTTTACGGACTCTAGGGGCGCTCTAGGAAGCTCTTTTGCGCTTGCTCACTCGCCAAGTACAAGCGCAGGAGCAGAGCCAGATGTGGAGAGACGGACAGACACAAGTAAATCAGCTCACACAGAGAAATCAAGAGAGACTGTTCTATGTGTTTTAAGATTTAATAATTGTGTGTTTTATAACAATCCAACTCATATTCATTGAGAAATTAGTCTAATGAGGAACTGAATTTAGACGTGTCTATATGCAAAGTTACATGTGGAGTGCGGACATGCGACATAACCAGCCAATGGATCTATTCAAATACCAGCCCACCAGCGGAAATAAACAAAACCCGGGGCGCCTGCGAAACCTGTGGGTCAAAAGACCCGTGCATTACTAGCGTGTACCATCTTTCTGTCTAAGATCTCATGTTACAACGTGGACAGCTGCGGCTTATAGACAGGAGTGTAAAGTCCGTTGGTGCGGCTTATATTCAGGAGTGCTCTATAGTACAACCTTAATGGTAGTTTGTTTCTGACATCTAAAAAAAAACAACACATCAAGTAAACAGAAGTAGAAAAGCAGATATACAACACGAACACCTCAGGCTGCGCTCACATTTATCAATGATTTTTTAATTTATTACCTCTCTTTCCTTGTGTTGAAGAAATTAATTGTTGTGGGGAGAGTTGAAGTGTCATAAATCTCCAACTGCCGTTAGCAAGGTCGATGCAACAACAGAGAAACTACATTCAGTTTCCATTTTACCATACAAAGTTAATTTGTGGGAAGCAAATGCTCCATGGACAAAAAATTGGCAAAACACAGTTGAGAAACACATTTAGTCAGTTGTGCTGCACATAATTCTGTCACTCAGTCGAAATGTTAATGTCAGCGCCAAAACTCTAAGAGTTTCAGGCATAAGGATTCCTTTCAGATTTGAAAGATTTGGCAATTCTGTTCAACCTCTACATGCTGCCGTTAGGTCAGTTGATACGCCAGCGAGAATGTGTCCTATCACAATTACGCAGACGACACTCAGATCTATGTTCACTGACGGCAGCGTGAATATGGACCAGTGGATTCACTCTGTCACTGCATTCAACAGATCAGTGGTGGATGCAAAACAACTTTCTCCAGCTGAACTCAGACAAGACTGAAATCATCGTCTTTGGCCCACAGAAACAAAGAGAAATTGTTAACTGTCACCTCCAGAGTCTCGCTCTAAAACCTACACATCAAGTTAGAAATCTGGGGGTAATAATGGACTCAGATTTGAATTTTAACAGCCACGTCAGATCAATCACATCAGCAGCTTTTTACCATCTAAAAAAACATTGCCAAAATCAAAAGTATAGTGTCTAAACCAGACCTGGAGAGACTTATCCATGCGTTTGTCTCTAGTAGATTAGACTACTGTAACGGCCTGCTCACTGGCCTCTCCAAACGAGCTGTAAAACAGCTGCAGTACATCCAGAACGCCGCTGCTCGGGTCCTGACTAGAACCAGGAAGTACGATCACCATTAGTCCTGTGCTCAGGTCTCTGCACTGGCTCCCTGTGGCTCAGAGAATAGACTTCAAAGCAGCTCTGCTTGTATACAAGTCTCCATGCCTAGCACCAAAGTACATCTCGACATGTTAGTGCCATATGAACCATCTCGACTCTGAGGACCTCAGGACCGGCCTCCTGCTGGTGCCCAGATCAGACTAAACATGGGGAATCTGCATTTCAGTTTTATGCAGCTAAAATCTGGAACAGTCTTCCTGAGGATGTGAGACAGGCCGCTACTCTGGCAATGTTCAAATCTAAACTAAAAACTGTTTTGTTTGGCTTTGCATATGACTGAAATGCTTTTCTTTGCACTCTTCTCTTTTATGTCTTGAACTAAGATTGTGATTTGCCATGTCTTTGTGATTTTAATGCATTTTTTCCTGTTGTGTGAAGCACTTTGAATTGCCTTGTGTACGAATTGTGCTCTACAAATAAACTTGCCTTGCCTTGCCTTGCCTTGCCATGCGGGGTAAATCAAAAATAAATATTTGAATAGGAAAAGGTCAATGAGTTATAATAAAGACTAGTGAGAATGTGGGTTTTGTTGCTCTGGCAATCGCGGTGGCCATCTTGCGAGTGGAGAAAGAGCAAAACTATATAATAAACATATAATGGTATATTTGTGGTTCTAAAGAAGCATCGAATTCCACCTGTGTCTGCCAGGATATTTTCGTCTTAGTTTGAAAATGAATATTCACCCTAATAACCCTGCACTGACTCACCTGTAACTGACAAAACTGTCCAGGAGATCATCACCAGTCTGAGTTCATCTACATGCTGCCTCGATGTGTTACCCACCAGATTTCTAAAGTCTGTGCTTGTGCTGTTTGTTAGCACCACTCACGCAAATACTTAACATGTCGCTTCAATCTGGAACATTTCCCAATTCTTTTGAAAACTGCGATCTCTCCTAAAGCCTAAAGCCTCTCCTAAAGAAGAGCAGTCTTGATGCCGCAGTATTGAGTAATTACCGGCCATCTCTAATCTGCCATATTGGGGCAAAGTCCTTGAAAAGGTTGTTTACCAACAGCTCACTGATTTCCTCTTAATAAACAACAATTTGATGGTTTCCTGTCAGGTTTAGACCTCATCACAGCACTGAGACTGCTGTTGTCAAGGTGACAAATGACATCCACCTGAACACTGACGCGGGCAAAGCCTCAGTCTTAATTCTGTTAGATCTGAGTGCTGCTTTTGACACTGTCGATCATGGGATCCTTTTACAGAGACTAGAGGACTGTGGTGGGCATCACTGGCACTGCGCTAAACTGGTTAAAGTCCTATCTGGAAGACAGGAAGTTCTTTGTCAAAATTGGTAACTGTGTCTCAGACCAGATGCCCCTGACCTGTGGGTGCCCCAAGGGTCAATCCTGGGACCCCTTCTGTTCAACCTCTACATGCTGCCGTTAGATCAGTTGATACGCAGCGAGAATGTGCCTATCACATTATGCAGACGACACTCAAATCTATGTTTCACTGACGGCAGGTGAATATGGACCAGTGGATTCACTCTGTCACTGCATCCAACAGATCAGTGTGTGGGATGCAAAACAACTTCTCCAGCTGAACTCAGACAAGAGTGAAATCATCGTCTTTGGCCCACAGAAACAAAAGAGAAGTGTTAACAGTCACTTCAAGAGTCTTGCTCTAAAACCTACAAATCAAGTTAGAAATCTGGGGTAATAATGGACTCAGATTTGAATTTTAACAGCCACGTCAGATCAATAACATCAGCAGCTTTTTACCATCTAAAAAACATTGCCAAAATCAAAAGTATATTGTCTAAACCTAGACCTGGAGAGACTTATCCATGCGTTTGTCTCTAGTACATTAGACTACTGTAACGCGCTGCTCACTGGCCTCTCCAAACGAGCTGTAAAACAGCTGCAGTACATCCAGAACGCCGCTGCTCGGGTCCTGACTAGAACCAGGAAATACGATCACATTAGTCCGTTGCTCAGGTCTCTGCACTGGCTCCCTGTGGCTCAGAGAATAGACTTCAAAGCAGCTCTGCTTGTATGCAAGTCTCTCCATGGCCTAGCACCAAAGTACATCTCGGACATGTTAGTGCCATTATGAACATCTCGGACTCTGAGGACCTCAGGACCGGCCTCCTGCTGTGCCCAGGAGTTCAGGACTAAACATGGGGAATGTGCGTTTCAGTTTTATGCAGCTAAAATCTGGAACAGTCTTCCTGATGATGTGAGACAGGCCGCTACTCTGCAATGTTCAAATCTAAACTAAAAACTGTTTTGTTTGCTGTGCATATGACTAAAATGCTTTCTTTGCACTCTTCTCTTTTATGTCTTGAACTATTGACGATAGCCTGAAAATGGCACTTTTAAATTAAGATTTTGTGATTTCTGCCATGTCTTTGTGATTTTAATGCATTTTTTTCCTGTTTGTGTTGAAGCACTTTGAATTGCCTTGTGTTACGAATTGTGCTCTACAAATAAACTTGCCTTGCTTTCCTTGCCTATAGTTTATGCAGACATAAAATTTTGTTGGACGTCACCAACATCTTTTGACAGTATCTTTCACATTGGTCTGGTAGAACATGGGCATTTACGACGGAGTATAAGGGCCAACCCAAATTAAAAAAAATGCGGAGCACAACGAGAACAAACTCTTAAATTAACGAGAATAACTCGAAAATTAAGGAGGAAATAACGTCGTAGTCAAAATGGCTTGGATGAGTTAAAAGTTAACACAAAAGCCCACTATAGATATCAAACTTTATAATGCGGCCTTTTAGACATCACAAAAAATCCTTTCCCCCGTGCAGAGCCCCCATGTCCTTCTGGTTAAGGGCCTGCGTGCGGAGCTCAGCTCCTGGGCACTTGGCAGGACACTGACCGCGCTCAGAGACACAGCTGCAAGTGAGGGGGTCTTGGACGATTTTCGCCAATAATCTCCTCCCTCGATTACGGCCGCTTCACCCTTCTAAACTTTGTATAAAGTCACCGTTCATAAGAGTTATTTGTGTGCATAGGTTTTACAACACAGCACTACGGGTTGTGGGGCCGTGCGCACTGCCGCCAGGGCCAGGTCTCCAGACCCTGTACCGCGGGTCTGGGGCCAGTCCTCCAGCCCTGTACCGCGGTCTGGGGCCAGTCCTCCACCTGTACAGCGGGTCTGGGGCCAGTGCTCCAGACCCTGTACCGGGGTCTGGGCCAGAGCTGTTTGTGAATGCGTAAACAGGAAAGGTGGCTGCTGAACTGCCATATGGCTGATCTGCTGTCTTGCTTTTATGTAGTTCTAAGATGTTTACTCTTCCAAGCCCATTCGTTTGCGTCCTGGACGTCATGTTGACACCGGCCCCTAAACGTTTAAATGTCAACTTTATTTTGACTTCGACTTTATTCTCATAAATGTATGACTTTATAAGTTTATTGTCATTAATTTACGAGTTTATTCTCGTAGTGTTCTTTATTATTTTTTTATTTTTGGGTTGGCCCTATACTCTGTCGTAAGCATTAGATAAAGTGCAAAGACAAAAAAGTCTAATTATTAAAGTATTTATCATAAAATGATGATCAAAAAGTCCAACTCCCTATAGGCCTTTTCATGATAGGCCCGGCAGATCTTCACTTCTCGTTTCATTCATTCTCTATGGGAAGAAGAGTCTTTCTCAAATAAATCAAAATAAAATATCTCATAGTTGAGAGCAAGTTACAGATGGATAATCACTGGCAGCATGTTAAGACTTTTACTACGATGTAAATTTCACTGGAGAAATCCTACGTGTTTATTAAAGTAGCTAAAGACAAACTTGATAAAAGTACATAGAATGCAAAGTCGATCGTGTTTTTGTAAACAGGTTAGTACGATTTATGGTTCTATTTTAACATTATTGATTACATTTATTGTATGTTAGGAACAGCTTAGATAAACATATAGATGTCCTAAGGTAAAGTATTTACATGGTATGTAAAGGTCTTAACATGCTGCCTGTGATTATCCATCTGTAAATTGCTCTCCGCTTTGCGTTCAATAAATATTGATATATTTTAGCGATTCCCCATAAGAAATGACTGGAGGGACCAGTGGACTCACACTGCAGACAGTTTGTTTCAGGTATTTAGCAGCTCTAATGCTAGTTTACAAGTATGTGGCTAATAAACGTCCGGGAATCTTTATTTAGGCTCACTCATCCGCACACAAAGTCCGTGTTCTTGAAAGATTTGAGGGCTTGTCCTGTGCAGAGAGCTTATGGACGAGGTAGTTTAGAAGTAAATGTCTGCTTTTAAGTGTCAGTGACTCGCCTCTGTAGACAAGGATCAAAGCCCATAAATTCTGTATTCTTGAAGTATCAACCCTTTTCATTTTCAATTCTATGCGCTGTTTTTCATGACTATCTAACAACAGCATGAGGGGACATTTTCAACATGGCGGCAACAACAAATAAGTCACGTGACTGAATCTCATGAATATTATAACTTCCTCACAAAATCCTTCAAATCAAGACAGAATCATCTGCCTGAAACCCATGAATTGCTTTGCCAAGAATGTTCCAAAGTAATTTCATCTCCATGGTGACAAGCAGGTGATACCACTAGGCCAAGTTGCAGATCAGATCTGTGGAGAGGCGATCCCGCTCACAGAATGCATTTTCAAGGTATTTTTGAGCACTAATAACATTTAAATGCAATATAGATACTTTAAATGCGTTGTAAATGACATAATATAGAGACAATTAGGTGCAGAAACGCTACCAGAAAATACTGCATACCTTTAAGTAAATGACACCTTTTTTTGTATTTTCCAAATCTACTTGAGGCAGTTTATGATTTTTACAGGGTGTAACATAGATTATTCATTTCTGACAGGCTCCAAACAGATTCCAGACTTGTCTAGTTCATCACACGTTTGTTGACCAATACAACACGCACGTTGATGGATGTTTGCGGAGTTGAAGGATGCGAGAGTATAACACTGTCAGAGATTACTGCATTGTAAAGAGGCACACTGCAGGTGCTTACAGAGCCGTCTTTGTGCTCAGTCCTGTCCCCTGTCAGTGTCCTAATTCTGGGACAGCTCATCTTCAACTACAGGCCCATGTGACAGCCCTTGTCCAGTCTCCAAACAACAGTTAATTAGAAGGAATGCATGAGCAAACGCAGCAAACAGCAAAAGAAATAGATGTTAATTTTTGTTGTATTGATGGAAATTGGAAAGAGCTTTGATTCAGTGGTCTGCACAGCATGTCGCATCAGCATGCATTAGGTCAATGCGCGTAGCTATAAATGCAGGGCAACATGTAAATTATGCGGTCTATGCAAATTTACATGTGTAAGAATAAGTCGTATGGTATGGGATGTTTGCAACAACAACAAAAACACTAAATAACATGGTAAAGTACAAGCTCAATCAAAAGTTACTAGCCTTAAATTATTTACAAATGAAAAATAGACCCATATTATCTATTGAAAGATACCAACAGTATGGACTTGCTGACCTAATTCATGTGCTGATTCTACTTGTTCAACCAACAAAAGGTAAATCATTTAATTTAGCTGGGTAATTATGCTAAAACAGAAATTACACATTTCTTCATTCATTCCATCAAATTACTGGTAATTTTACACAGCTAGCAATTATCCTGTGAAATACATACATTACAGCGGCGTTAAAAAAAAAGCGTATTAGTCTAGAATCGAATGTTGAACGCAAAGGCAGAGCTTGTGAATAAAGCCCATTAAAAGCTACTATTCCTGAGTAGTGCGAACTTTCCCAGCTATTTAAAGGCACACAAAAGCCACATCTGAGAACTCCACTGTGATCCCTAACCCACAGAACATTGTTAAAAAGACACACAACAAAGCAAAGTGGTACAAACAAACTCAAACAGCAGCTGAGAGCCAGGGCTGAGACCACGATCTTCCAAATAAGTTCTGAGGACGACTACATGAGGGGACATATTTGGAACACATTAAGCCAAGTGTGCAGACGGAGTGGAGAATTAAAGCCACACATTTCTTATTGCTAACCCAGGTGCAGATACAATGCCTTATCACGAGCATCTGCAACCCCACCACCCAAAATATATGCATAGATACAGTCTCACATTCTAGAGGAATCCAATGCAAATGATCTACACCAGTGGATCTCAACCTTTTCTCTCAGCATTGGCTTCGGCGCCCCACATTTTAAAAGTGATAACACACCCCAACACACTTCTACTACCTACAATCTACTGTCTTATGAGGACAAATATGATTGTTTTATGTTAATAAAGATGATTCATAGTCAGTGTAATCCCAGTGTCCAGTAGTGGCGTAAAACTACTGCACTGTACTAGTCAGTAGCAGTGGGCGACTGCAGTGCTGGGGGCTGCCAGCGCTGGAAGGTAAGCACAAAGATACTGTACATAAAATTAATACAAATGATATAGTTTCCAGTGGAAACTTTTTACTGTTACTTCAGTACATTTTAGAGCAGTTTAAAATAGCTATCTGTAATTTCTAGTTATGGTTTGAGAAGAGAAGGAGTTATTTTTCTGCACTTCCATGGTAACTTTCTACCAAACCACACCTTTGTGGAAACACAATTATATAATACATAAAAATGTCTAAACTTACTAATAATATCTGTTTTGGTTACTAAAAAAATCTTTATTAAGACAACATCGCATTTGATTCCTAAATAATTCTCAAAATGTATTAGAAATACTTATTAGGGGTACTAATGTTATACTTTTACTTGAGCATTTTCTTTGCTTCTGTATCTGTACTTTGACTTAACACTATTGAGCACTTCTTCCTCCACTTGGGGCTGCTATCCAGACAAGAGCTATTAGACTGGCCTATAAAATGCACGTTTTATGGGTAAATCAGGACTTTTACAGACCATACCCATTGAAGGATGGGTCAAATGCAGGGCACAACCTGCACACCATTAATTATTCTCTACAGTAAATCCTCCAAGATATGGAACAGAATTTTATTTCTGAGCAATTCTCCTGTGAACAATATAAATGTTCTGTAACTTTCTGTCTACCAGTCATTATTCAAAAGGCACTCATAACTCCCCTTCATCTGCAAGTGCCAGCAGATTAAAATCATTTGTAATAAAGCCCATCTTTTTTTTTTTTTTTTCCTTGATGCTAGAGTTTTTTTTTTTTTTTCCTTGATGTATAATTAGATTATAAATAGTGAATGTCTTCTTTAACTGTAATGAGCAAAATGAGTGAAGACACATTAAGTGACAGAGAAGAGACAAATGACACAGAAGTCCCAAAAAGTAAAAGATCTCCTCTCCAGCTGCTGGCGGCGCTTAATTGAGGTAACAAATCTCTCTCCAAACCGCTGTCCCCGATTGTGCACCATAATGAAATTTCCACCTAAAATTGTTTATTTGACTGGCCTGACCTCGCTCACTCTTCATTTCTAGTGTAATGAAAGTGCCCGTGCAGAGAGCGCTTGGATAATATCAGACTCAGCAGGTCATGCCAGATCTTCTGACACTGCTGTACCACGCACACTGGCAGCAAGCGCCCACAATGATATCACTACTTGCTATTAATACTCAAAACTGTACCAGAGCAGAATGTGACAGATTAAAAGGCAGTGTGATTCGAACCGAAGCTGGGGTTTCTCACAAATCCCCAAGAGAACTTAACCTTTACAGGGAACTACATGTTAAGGTGGTGCTTAGTACAAATATGAGCGCACTGACGTGACATTTTAAACACGCAGCAACACTCACTAAAATAAATGATGCAAAGAGACTGCAGTTTTAGACATTTTTCACTACAGGGGAAACACTAGGATAGTAAATAGCTTGGCTGCTTGGTTGCATCTTCAGATTTATTGTCAAATACATCATACCTTGTGAGGGGAAGATTCCATTTGTTCCTTGACCCGTCTCAGCCCTCTCCTGAAAATGAATTTTTAATCTGACTCTAATGACTCTTTTTTGCTGTTGTTGTCTTGCCAATTGACGGCCAAATCAATACAAGCAAAACATAGCGTCCTTGAAGAAAGGAAAAATGGTAAGTAATAGCATTTTAGATGGCAACAGCACTCATTATAAGAGCTCAGCACTGGAGTGGCTCAGTGATTACAGCGTCTGCCCACCAACCGAACGGCGATCCCAGTGACGACCAGTGCATGCTTGTTGTGTTGTGTGTCCTTGAGCAGGACACTTCACCCTCGCCTTTGTTTGAATGTGGTGAGTGATTAGTGACGGCAGATGGGGTTGAGGCACAGATTGGATGGATTGGGCGGATTGTTACCAATACCAATATCAATACTGATTGAAGTATCAAAAAGTATTGATACAAAAAATATATATTATTATTATTATTTTAACACATGGTTAATATTTGACCGTAAAAGTTGGACGATTGAGCGCTCCTATCAATAAGCCGCAGGTGTCTACGTTGTAACATGAGACATTAAAATCCCTCATTCCTCTACAATAAACACAAATATGGTACATGGTGGGGACGCGCAGGTTGTCTTTTGAGTCGTGGGTCTCGCAGATGCCGCGGATCTGTGTGTCACATGTTTCAGGTAAATGAACATGACCAAACAGTGTCCACCGGGTTTGGGTTCGATCTGCCACTCTGCGCTCGTAAACATCATGTGCTTCGCTCTGCAGAGTGAACTGGGGACGCTGCAGAGATCTGGAGTTGATCAGTTTACGCTTCGTGACGAGGATAAAACTTGTGTGCAGTCAGACTGATGGAGTTTATGTGTAACTTTAACCGCGTGATGTCTGCGCTGCTACTCCTTCACTCAGGTAATCGGTCAAAACAGAGCGTGTGATTAATAAGCGTCAATTTGGGATTTATTTGTCAATTTTCTATGATTAATCACATGAGTTAACAAGTTAACTTTGACAGCCCTAATACATACACCACATTAGATTAGAAATTCGCATAGTTCTATATTATGCCATCTTGTCACAATAAAGGACCATACCAAAATATTCAATTAGACCCAAGTGACTCAAAATGGATCTGAAAAACACCAAAAAAATTCAGAACATGTAACTTTCACTGCTATTTTTCTGTCAAAGAATACAGCTCCACACAACATACAAGTAATAAACCATGGCAATACATTTCCATTAGCAAATAACCACCCTGCCCATACAACATGATGCAACCTGTCAACATTTTACACTTTTCTTTCAGTGAAAGGGAAAACACAATGAAAGATGTGCTTTATCGACTTTGAAAGTTAATGAATACGGCTGGGATCTCTGGAGGGGAGCGCGTGCTAGACTCAGCCCTCCATAAATCAAAGTCCATTACATATCTCCCACAGACCATGATGCAACAGGTGCGCTGCTCCTCCCTGTTCCTCCGCTCTCCATGCAAATCAGCCTCTGCTTGTTTACAGCAGTGGAGAGTTTGAGAAGAAGCTGAAGAGGCCATCTCTGGAGTCTTCTGTGGATTCTCACTTTATTAGAAGGACACTTGCAGCAAAGAAGAGGCAGCAGCGGGGAAGATCCAACTACAAATCTTTTAGGCAAGTGACAGGAACATTTAGGAGGCGGAGGGGCCACCTGTCTGGGCCCGTAGTAGAGGCGTTTGCAAAAATGCTCTATGTTCAAGGTTCCCCCACCCAACCCCCACCCCCCCAAAAAAAAAAAAAAAAGATGCAGTTTTCTCAATTTTACCAGGCTTGAGAAACATTATTCTCAATGGTAACACTTTTTGGGGCGCTTGTTTCTATACACATTTTTCGAAATTTGTGAATTAGTGTCTCATGTATTTCAGGACATTCTTATTTATTATTAATTTAACAGGGACAATGCACAAAGTGTATTGAACAAATTGAAATATGCTGGATTATAGCTACAAAACTAATTTACATCCGTGGTCCCGAGCCAGGTAACAAAACCGTACAACATACAAACAGACTAGTACAACACACAGGAAGTTTGGCTAGTGGTCACATGACTGGTTTGATTTTAGCCACAGTTTTGTAAGTAATGTAGGGCCCTCACTTCAAAAGGAAGACTGCACCAGATTTTACCGGCTCTCACAGACAGAGCATTTTGTCCAAAGGCTGTTCTTCTGTGGGGTCTGCTCTGGAGGAGGCCCTTGTCCTGAGGCCACTGTGAGTCTTTGTTTTGAAAAAGTCTGTGCTGGGAGGTGGGGCTATTTGTACAGGTCTACAGGCCTATGAGATACACAAAATAAGACCCCAAGGGACTGGATATTTAATTGTTGTAGTAGTAGAAGTAGAGTATTGCAGTCTTTGTGATTTTCAAATTATGGCAATGCAAATTGCGTTTTTCATTCAAAAATTCCATTCATGCAACAGAATGCATTCATACATTCCAAAAGTAGCTGTACCAATGGAAACACCCCGGCCGACTTGGTTTATTCTCTGCCTTTCTCTCCACAGCGCTGACATGACACACTGTCCCGGGTCAGTCCTCTAATCGCCCCCATCCCGCCTGAGTGCTGCCGTCTGCTCTGTGGGTGGAGTGACAGGTCGCGGGCCGCCCAGGTGATGCTTGTACAGACCCTGCGTCGCTCCTGTTGCACCTGTCACTTCTGTCGCTCCTGTCACCATGTGTCTGCCAACAAAGAGCACATCCCCTATCTCATTTAGACAGGAACAAATGAGCCAGAAGATAGAGTCTGTGTTGAGGGTGTCAGAGTGACTTATTGCCTTGTCCCGAGGTGTTTGCAAAGCGTGATTACACTAACTGCTCCTGCAATGTTTTCAAATAATCGAGAAGAAAATTCCATTGCAACTTTTTCCCATTTTTGGAACCCATTCTGACAACACTCAGATGATATTTATAGCATGGCTGCAGATGGAGGCGATTTGTTCCTCTTCAGCTCACCCTTTGTGCAACACATGACTGGCGCAAGGCCGTGTACAAAGAACTAAATGAGTTTGTGGAATGATGGGGCCATTCGGTTCAGATTGCGGTTAATTGCCACAAAGTCAGAAACCTATTTGATCTGGTTGGTCACAGCAAGAGTTCAGAAATATGTCAGTGGTTGTGCAAGCGTCAAAGTCCAAAATGAGTAATTTCTTGAAGGAAGGAACCAAGAATCACACAAAAAGAAACTATAAACCAAGGAGAGCAAAAGTTGGTTAAAGTGAAAGTCCAGAGCCAATGATTTCACAAAGATTTCATTCATAAGACAGTCATATATGCACGTTTAAGCCAGGGGTCTGCAACCCGCGGCTCTGGAGCCGCATGCGGCTCTTCGGTGCCCTCCTTGAGGCTCCCTGGAGCTTTTTAAAAAATGTATGAAAATAGAAATAAATGGGGGATATATTGTTTTAATATGGTTTCTGTAGGAGAACAAACATGACGCATTTGTAAAATTTTTCAATGTTATAAAATTTTTTATAATAAATATTACATGTCAACATTTCTGTAAACGAAGATTTGCGTCATAGACCTGCGACACACGTTTCAGCGCGGCCACATGGCCGGCGCAGGGCCGGGTAGGTGGCTGTTGTAAACAAACCGGAACCAAAGATCGCTGATGAGAACAGAGGATTCAAAGATTGTGCGATATCAGCACTTCTGGAGAAATTAGAGGAGCGCAAAGATAGAGTTAAGAAGTGGATTGCATCTCCAAACTCCACTACTGCTGCTAGATTTGTAGCGTGGAAAACCGTTCACAGATGGTGAGTACATGAAGGAATTTGATTTGTATTGTATTTCTATATTATTAATGCAATAAAACATAATACATTAACATTGTAATGAAAGTTAAACTTAAAGCACCAAATATCTTATAGCAGAGTAGTTACGTGGTGCGTCATCTCTCCAGGGGGCGCTGCAGGGAAATACACATTTAATCAGGAATGCTCATTATGTATTTGTAGCCTAGTCATTTTGTTCCCCTCATATAAGGCTCTTATTGTTTTGCGGCTCCAGACAGATTTGTTTTTTGTCTCTTTGGTCCGAAATCCCTGGTTTAAGCACTCCGACCCGACCAAGGCAAAATGAAATGTTGACCCTATTTAAATATAGTTTTATGTTAACTTAATATTTCAAGTAGATAATCTTAAAATAAAAATGATTTGCTTTGGATAAGCATAAAATCACTGCTACCGGATTGACACCTAAAGTTTTCATTTTCTGAGAAGTCCATATTTTCACATTCAATTAACAAAAAACAATGTGTGCATAGAGCCTCCTATGGTTCAAATTAGACTCCAGATCACATGGACTGTGCAAATCAATGTGTTTTATAGCTCTGATGTTGTGAAATTGGATTATGTGGCAGTTCACTTCCCAACCACCACAGAATCCAGACATGCTATATCCGCATGACGTAGTGCACAGGAAGCCAAATTAACTTCAGACAGAGCCATTTAGTGAGCGTGGTTATTCATTGCCTACAAAGCCTACATGCTCCACACTGGTCTGCCCAAGCCGCAGAGCCCTCTGGGGTAATTACCACGACAACAGGACAGAGGAAGACAACGGCATCCTGCTCGATAAAAGTGGCAAAGTTCAACATCGATCTGTAATAGGCGTATTAAATGTTGGCCTGAGGTATCAGCGGATAACAGTTCGACCTCTGATTTGCAGGTGGGTCACATTTACCAGCGATCTAAAATGACACACTCAAGCTAATGCAGCCCCCGCCCTTCAACATGTAGGACCTCAGGCAACAACAGGTTTTGAAACGTAACGACCTCCTCTAAAGTACCACATTAAATAGTGTCTTATTAACCAATTAAGTGGCTGGAGAGGCAAACAAGGTCCAAAGCGCAATCTGAAAAGAAAAAAAAAGAAGTAATCATAGACTCATAGACTGCAGGGAGTTGAAATGTGTGTCCCCTGTTGAATTTGCAGTTGAAATCTAATAGCTGTACTCCAAAGTTTACATAAAGTATTACTGCCTAATCATGGTATTTGGAGATGACAAGACAATATTCCAACACTGCTTAAAATTAAAAATGTTTTGAAACTAAGCACTTCAGTCAGAACAATGAGATAAAACATGCAAAGAATAAATAGCACAAAGAAATGTGATGATATTGATAATGAGTCATAGATATAGATATTATTCAACGCTGTAGAGTTCAAATGTTAACATGCACACACAAAAAAGGTAGCTGTGATTGCAATAAAAAATACATCAAAATATTGTGGTAATTTATTTACTGAATGAGAAGTAAATAGTAATAGTATGGAGTGAAGTTTATGTTTCATAGTAATTTGCATATATATGAGCACTAATATGTATACATGCATGTACAAGTACGGCACTATTGTCCAAATAGCAGAGGATTCACATCGTGGCACAAATCTGCAATAGTCATGACTTATAAATGAGCTCTAAAATAAAGTGGGTCACAGTGGTTAGTTATTTCCAAATGTGGGGACATACTGCCCCAGACTGTAAACAGCAGCCGCATCCAAAACGTACTGATATTTTCCTCTGCTGCTCTGCTACCTTACAAAAGTTCTTTGTGTATGTGAAGGATTCATTGTAAGGTCAACCCGACGCCTTCATTCAGAAATGTACAAGTTAGTGTAAATGTTTACAGCCAATACACTTTCTGTCTTTCAAGCTGTCGTTTTGGAGAAAAGGAGGCTTTGTTGGGCTCTGACATCTTTGAGCATCAGAGGAACAAAGGGAAATTCTAGTGAAGGCGAGCTGTATAATCAAGAAGATGACTATAATGAGGGTGTGCGCGCTGTTGGATGGGCGGTCCACACTGTAGGATCTGAGGTGAAATGTGCCCCTGATGGACATCAGAAAAACAAAGCCATTAACTCTGGCTGTCTTCTCATCACAAACATCAGCGACAAAAACAACTCTTGGACATATCGCTTACAAGACGGGGACATGAATATAAAAACACCGACCTTGGGGGTGTTTTTGTGGAGTACTTGAGGGTCATATCTGCTTGCCAATGCCCAATCCCGTCAGATCTTGAAAGCTAACTAGGCTCACACTGCCAAGTATGGATCAGGTATATGTGTGTTGTTGAGTGATTTTGGATGTGAACATTGTGAAGCCTGACTGCTTTTGGTTTATCTGTAAATAAATAAAACACTGACCTTGGGCGCCTTCTGACCACAACAGCACAGCTGTATGCGTTATTTAGACATTAAAAAATATAAAAATATTTTGATGCCAGATATTTAATCCTGTTTGAGGGGAAACAAGAGAGCCATGCCAGTAGTAGGGATTTTAAAAACTCTAGAAAAGTTTATGTATACAAAAGTATAAAGTTTATGTATATATGCATACACATATATATATACACACATATATATATATATATATAAATAAATAAATAAAAGCTTATGTATCGTATCGGTCTAAAATGTCCATATCGGTGCACCACTAATTGAAAACTACATCCTAGTATAAGTTTAGGAGCACAATAGTCCTATGTTGCCAACAAATCCCATTGCTCCAGATTCTCTACAACGGCTCATTATTTCTCCAAAAATGGCTGACAATTTTGTTCAGATTAATCAAAAAAGACCAATTGACCGCAAGGCAACTACGCATTATGCATAAAGTTCCACCATGTTCCATGCAGTATGTGCTTATTCTCAGCCTCGCCTTAACACTCTTGGCTAACAGTTGCACTCTTAAATCTCCACGGACACAACAGCCCGAGCCGGACTCCCACATAATGAGGATACACATTCGCTCCCTGTGTGTGCGAGCAGCATTGATGCTCACTGTAACGCTCCACAGGAACATTGATATTGTGTTTTTACCATCTTTAGCCAAGCACATCCTCCACAAATAAACCTTGTCTTTGAATGAAGTTATTCTGGTCCTGCAGATGAAAATGGAAGTGCTGATGACGCTAGGAATTGTGTGGTGCGATAATGCTGACCACCCACCGGTTAAAGTGAGACAGTGAGATCCCTCTGTGATATTCTGCTTAGACCTTTTGGATCAGCAGCTAAACTGAGCTAATAAAGCCATTATGATGTAGGCCAGTGTGAAATGTGATTGCCTTTGGAGGAGATTTCCCACTGTAGTAGTGACAGCCAGCATATACACGTCTGACTCACTCACAGTGGCTCTAGATTAGCCAATTTATTCTGCTTCAAGGTCTGGAACTTTAAGTGCAGCGGGTATAAAAATGACAAGCAGTCTTGACCTGTTAAACACTTCAAATCAAATATGTACTATAATGTACAAAACCCTATTTGAACAGAATGCACAACAAGAAGTAAAATTCAAACCAGAGATCGTTTCTTATAGTGAGCACAATCCATTGCAATTTGTTCCACTGACAATGAGACATCAAACAAACAAACAAACAAAACAATTACCAGACATTACTGTGCGTCTTTTATGCCTCGCAAAGTAATAATATATGTTTGTTGTTTTCAAGTTGTCTAAAAATGATAATCACAGCTGAAAGATGAGGCGATGTCATTTTCTGTTCAATTAAAGAGAAAGATGTGATTGTGAAAAAAACCAACATGCTATGCTCAAGAGTAATCCCTTCATCTTTCCAGCAGAATGAATGTTGGTGTGAGTACATGCTGCCGGACAATATTTCCTGCCTTCACAGCTCTAGTGCAAGGTAAGCACTTCAAGGAAAAATGAACCATGGGGGTGTTTGAAGATGAGGACGGGCAGCACGGTCTGAAGCCGACGCAAACGCTGCTTTTCATTTCTCAATTACTTTGCTCTCGAAAGTATTGACAGAGGCCAGCCAACAGACGTGTCCGCCTTTCTACCCATAGTCCCTGCATGGCTTTCATTTGGATGGAGCAAGCATGCAAAAATGCAAGCTTTGCCTCTCCAGTAACTCCCATAAATACTAATAGCGCTGCAGCTTGTACACTCTGGAATACATAGCGGAGCACACATTTACCATGCATTGTGTGCCATTAGGAGCAGTGAAAGGGTGTTGGGGGGCCGTTAATTCCATTACGACTGGACTAATTATTCTTGCAAAACGCAGCACAGCGGTTCAGATTTTGAACATGCGTGAGTTGTATTTGAATAAAACACAGCTAAACTCCAGTGTACCGGCAGTAATTAGGCAGGGGACTAACAGAGCTGTCAGATGCAGAAGTAGCTTACTTATTTAGTCACTTAAATTCTCCTCTCTGATGGCACACCTGGACTTTGCTTTTATATAGATTATGCTTATATTTCAAAGGCAAATAATGTTGCAGCTGTGAGCTATTACTATGCAATAAATATTCCCCAGGGAGAAAATGGATGTGCATATAAGTACACATAGTCAAACAATATTAAATAAGTCACTTTGAATCCCCTTTTTTTTTTTAAGCAGGAAAGTCCCACTTGGATTCACAATCTCTTTTACAGGAAACTACTGCTTTCAGTGGCGAAGAAAACTGGAGCACCCAAAAGGAAAACATGCAAACCCTTCACAGAAAAAGGTCACTGGGTTTAGGAATAACACATAAGACCACCCTCAATTAAACGTTTTATTATAATTACTGAAACAACTGTTGCTTTTTAATTTTGTTTATTTTAACCCATAATGTAGACCGTCAATGCAGAAAATAAAAATGACGTATATAAACATTTGACAGTAAAATGACGTTCTTTAAACATTAGAACCAGCCTGTACTCGAGTTAGCATGACCACGCAGGAATGGGACACACATGCACTAAATGTGGCTGACATTTGTTGGAGTCTTGTGTTCAAACGCTTCTTGTTCAAAGTGGCTTGATCCCGGGGAAGATGCGGCTCTCTCCCCATGAGGTCAGGGTCGCCAGAGTACGCCAAGTGATTTACCGCTGCGATTCTGCTTTAATCAGGCGCCAGTACTTTACTGATAAAAACACATAATTAATAGTTTGCAGCAAATTATGCACAAATAAGAGACGATTCATCACAACAAGAAGCAGGAAAAAAAAGCTCTCAACGTCCTCTTGAGTTGTTTGTAAAAATATTCAATCATTGCTCCTACCACTTAAATTAACTCCTGGAATAGAGTAAGTGATTTTCAAGTATAGTCCCCCCAGGAGGACCACACAAGGCAGCAGGTTAATGCGAATGCAAAGGGACCCTGGCACCTCTCAGGGAGCTGTCAGCAAACATCACTGGGTTCACCTCACATGCTCTGGGGAAGGGACTCGTGATAGCCAGCACCTTCCGGATCTCTACGGCCTTTCAAGCTCAGCTAATCTTTCCATCCAGTCCAAAAAGGTGGACAGAGTTTGAGTTGGTGAAAGTAACTGGGGGTGGAGACATTTTCACATTTTTGATCAAATGCAAGTTTTGCCTGGTACAAAAAAACACCCCCTCAAAAACAAGATCACATAACATGTTTTTGAAGGTTGGATTATAGACTTGTGCAATGTTTCTGTGGTCCAGTTGAGAATCTAGGTGACTCGCTTATCTTCTTTTAACTGTATTGCGTTCATCTATGCTTCTGTTGTCTCCTCCCAATCATGAAATTAGGTATACCAATTTGTATATTTATGTTCACTTTTGTTTTTAATTGAAATGTTGACTTTTATAGTGTAAAGTGTATTTGTATTTTTGTATTTCTGTGTCTATTTCATTGCTGTGTTTTAAAATGATTGTTGTGTACTTCACTCCCGTTGGATTAGAGCTGATATAAATATGGCCAAAACCCCAAATAACAATTGGTTAAGGCTTTTGTTGTCAATATCTCATTCACTTTTTACACATCAAAAATCTTTAAAGGCCAAACAAGCAGAATCAAAGCTGCCCGCACTTAATCTGTTGCAATATTCAGTGTTTACTTCAATTGAATTTCAAATATGTCTAGAAATATTTGAAAGGATCAATGAATAATAAGTGTTGAACACAGACACAATTGACACAAGACGAGACACGAGATTGGGTCCATGAGAAACGAGACAAGACGACATGACGATATCATTTATAATACATAAAAGACTGTTCAGTTCACAATTTTACACTATTTTCTTAAAACTTTGGCTTCTCAAAGAAGCAAGATATCTGAACTACTGTTTTCGATGGGACAAATGATGTTAGGCATAGCAGAGTGGTTATCTCTTTCTGTAAGCCATCTTTATTGTTGCCTCGGGATCTTGCAAACATACTGTATTTTGGCCTAATCATCAGATGTCACTTGAAAATCTATGTCTTCAAGTGTCAACCCTAAGGGCGCAGTGTAGCTGAGAAAGACGAGGCAGGAAGGTGAAGTGCAAAAGATGTGATTGATTGATGAATGATTATGTCATTTGTCACATGCACTTTTAGAGGCAGCATTATTATTTTATAGCCCCAGGTCACTACTTTGATCACAGTTTACTTTATTTCTGACAATTTCAGCAGAAAGTACAAAGAGCTTTCTCGACTGAAAAGTGGATAGACGAGAAAATTCATGGGCATATTTTAGCAAGTTTACTCTGCAAGACTATACGGAAGAACAAAAAGGTTGCAGAGTTCATGTCTTTGGATTTGCATAATATTTTAAGGATAAAATCTGTCCTGGACATCGGTTATCTGTGATATCGGTATCGCTCAGATAGTGAAAATGTTGCAGATATTTGGCACCAATATTTTTCTGTAATGTGCTGGTCTTTGTGTGCACATGTCATCCCCATTTTGTCCTCGATGCATCAGTACAAATAGTACAAATAGAAGAACAATTATATTAAAAAAGCAGCAGATGATTTTATAGTAAAGATCCATTTTGTTATTATTTTCACCAAAGTGAAAGGTGAATGTATGAACTTGTATGAAGTCTGTGCTTTTATCGTTTGTATCAGTTATTGGCCACAAGCCAAAAATTGATTTCCGCTTTATAAAAAAAATAAAAAATCCATATCAGACCATGCCTGCTTTTTATACTTTACTTCAGGAGTCAATGTCAAAACGATGAGAAATTATCTGTGACGATATTAAGAAAAAAATAATATATCACAGGCAAAAACCTCGCCCTTCCTCCCTCCTTACTGCCTTCACGCTTGGCTGCGTCTCCTCCCAAAATAAAAACGGACAGCGTTTGGGATCTGTCATATCAGAAGGGGACGAGGCCCACCCCATCTGCGCAGGTTCGCATGCTAACCGCTCTCTACAGAGATGCAAGCTGCACTACCCAGTTGAAAGCATGATTGGGAATGACAACAACAAGCCAGGCTGAGGACAGAGCAAACATATTGTATGGCACGAAATGGAAGGGGCGTTAATGGGCTGACCCCTGAACAGCGTCTCGGGTCCGCTTGGTGAAATAAGCATCCAATAAAACCACACCATGGCGGATTTGTCTCACAACACTGCACCCGAAGGTCTATGTTGATAATTACACCGGCAAAGAATAAATGGCCGCGGATCAGAAGCCCAGGGTTGCAAAATGACCCAACAATAATTGACTTCTCAAATTACACTCCTTTCTGTAACCTTAGTGCGTCCGCTCGCTAGCCCCTGGTTTTGAGGACTCTTTGTATTGCCGCTGCAGCGCTGACTTTCCCATTACTAAAGCCTGGGTGGTTTAATAAGAGAAAAGGAGACGGTGTAGAATAATGATGGAGATATACACGCAGCACAATTCATCTTTAATTTAGTAATTCAGAAACATAAGCAATACCAGAAGATAAGAAACATAACTTTAGCACTATATGGGATTACACCGACATGTTTAGCACTATATGGCAGCTGTACATTTCTTGTTTTACTGTGAGCCATATTGCATTTGAGAAAATAGGGTTTCTACTGCATATGTGTTACATAAGCAAAGCGTACAATGCGTGGAGGAATTTCTCTATTGGGAAAATACTTAAAGTCATCCCAGAGGACTTATATATAGGCAGCAGTATAATAAACCACCAGTGTGCAGCCGCCGCAGCAGCAGCAGCAGCAGCAGCAGCAGCAGCAGCAGCACGGAGGGCCAAACTGTAGAGTAAGCCTGGATTCAAATAGAGGAAGATCACAACTGCCAATCAAACTGTATTGTTGTGCTACAATCTCAAGAAAACGCTGGAAATAGAGGCATCAATCTAATCAAACAATTTAATAGCCCAACATTGATACATTTTTCTTTTTGTATTATTGCTGGGATTGCAAGTGAAGTGAAACTATGGGTATTAAGTGGAAGTTCACACGAGTTGACAGATCTTCCATTCAAGCAGACGACATTAAAACTGTCAATTGCTGATTTTTGCTCATGTAAAATGTCTCTATATTTGTGCTGCACAATATATATCGCAAAATATCGATATCACAATATGGGCTGAAGTAATAATCAATATTTACAACACTAGGGATTTTATTCATTATTTTCTTAAATAGCCTAGATTTATTCTCGGTTTTGTCAATGTTAATCTTTTTCACTGAGATTATTGTGTCACAAAGTTAATGAATATTCTAATCCAATATCGTGCAGCCCTACTCCATGCGCATAATATTTTGCATATTTTGAACCAATTCTTAATTTAATTTATCTTTTCAATAAACGTGAAGTGAGAATTGTGATACTGCTCATAGAAATGTGACCACACTGGTACAGAAGGGTTCAAACATTTAGCATGGCAAGCTACGCTGGTTATATTTAAGTTTGAAATGAGGTTACATCTGTGGAAGTCTTTAGTAAACCGTATTATATTATGTTTTACTGTGCAGTCAGTTGGATAATCTGGTAAACAAAACAACTGCTTGAAGATCAGGCAACATTTACACAAGATTTTAATTCCATTGACAAAATACAGTGTAATAATGTGTTACAAAATTAATGACAATGTTGATCTTGAATGTCCTGACCCTGAATGCAAGAACTTCTAACGCGATGACCTGGTGTCTTGATGACATCGTAAAATATTAATATGTAATTAGAGAGCAGAGAAGCATGTAATGACCCCAGTTTGGATTAACACACTAATTAAACAATATGCTAGGTCATTTTCCACCCAGAGCAATACAGTTTATTCATGTTTTGTTTTCCTGAATTACTCACACACTTGACACTGTACATAAGCCTTTCATTCACATACGCAACTCGAGCCTATACGCCTCGGAATCTGCCATTTGTCAGCAAAGCAGCAAATAAGGTTGACGACATGCCACGGAATTTGCAGCAACCGTAATAAAACTGTCAAAGGCATTCGGAAAAGTACAATGGAGTGCCTGCTTTTGTGGCCTAGAAAGCACGGCAAAGCGATAGAACCGAGATGTACTTTACATACTTCCCTTTAAAGAAGAGGTGCTGCCGGCGGTCAGACTGGCTGCGCCTTCCGATTTCAGGACACGGCTCGAACTCATATATCTTTTGAAACAGGGAAATGCCATGCTCTTTCAAGTCGACTGGTGCGACTGGTAATTGCAAATTGGAGCAAAAAACAAACAAGCAGGATTCATTTGCTCAAAGTAGTGAGATGAGACCAAGTCAAAGGGACGGTTTGTTTTAAAAAAAAAAAGAAAAAAAGTTTGGCATCTGCGAGAAGGAGGCTGCCGAAACGAGCCTCATTAGGTTGGGTTGTGCTGCTACAGTAGGATATGGGCTCCTCTTGAGAGTTTCAGTGCTTGTGGGGAACGTACCTCAAGCACTTCAAATACGCACACATTGAATCAGACAGAACGAGAACAGTCAAACAGGAGGCTGTGAAGAAGATCTGGGCTGCTCCACAGAAAACAACAAGAGGCATTCACAGCATAGCAAACATTCAAATCTGTGCCATACATTGCTCATGGCGCAGAAACAGCAGGTATCAGAAATATTACTGTAATGCTTTAATGCTCATGAATGGAATTTGAATGTAGCTGAACGTCTTTTGTTCAAAGAAATAAAGGCAGGGAGCAGTGTTTGTAGCAGGACTCGCGTAGACAGGTAACATTTCTGAGGCACGCAGCAGCAGACTTCACTTACTTTAAGTGGTAACTGGAGTCATCTTTTTCTTTTGGAAATTCACCATTCGCTATGATTATTTAAAGCTTCTCTGAGCATGACAGAGCCTTACCAATAAAATGTGTGTGTGTTGGGGGTGTGTGTGTGTGTGTGTGTGTGTAAAAGAGTGTGTTTGAGTTGAGAGCTGCAAGACAGATTTATGCAAAGCTTTTCCTCACTTTAAACCCGGTTTTAAAATTGTCCCCTCATCAAAAACATACCTGAAGTTATTTTTAGCTTTATTCATGCTAAATTAATGAATCCTGTTTAGTAATTCGCCCCTCTGAGCCTCACAAAACCTCTTGGTTCCCAATTTTCCAGTTTTACAATGTCAAAGGTAGAGCCCTGAAATCTTCTGCACTGTTTTTACCTTCATAAATCATCACCAGACTAGTTCCGAGCAATTCTGCCGTCGAATTGCATTCATTGCAACTGCCTGCATTAGCACATTATGGGAAAGCTAGGTTTGTTTATTTCTCATTTCTAATTAGTCAAGTTTGACTTTAGTAAAAGTATTACTTAAGTTTTAAATTATAAAGTACTAAAGAGCATGTTTAAAGATCGATAACGATACAAACAATACCATGGTATTTGTTCTTTAAGCAGAGAAGCACGGAGCATAATATGATAGCATCACCTCATGGATCAAATCATAATTAGATATTTTTTATTGTCATATCACCAAGCCCTTTGCTACCAGGAACTAACAAAGTTGTTATTCTACAACACACAATCTCATGTTTGCTGTCAGACATCTGGTATCTGGAACATTTGGAACAGCTGAAACGGTCATCATAATGAACCAGAATTAACACAAATTATTCTTCCGGTTATTCCAGGGGATAGCAGATACTGGAGAGCATCCCTGTGGCTATGGGCCTTTGGTTCACTCCGTGCATTGGAACATTTGCTGCCAGCACAGACAGACCCACATTATTCCAAATTAGCTTTTAATTACAGTTGGACACAAATTTGATTTGTTTTAATGCTTTAGATTATCCAGCAGAAACATGATAAAACTCTTATTACCACTAGTGCTAAAAACGACAGACACCGATCGTCAAGTCGGTATACGCACTGGCCCGTTTAAAATCCTGCAGGCAGCTATGTAACATTTTATAGCTGGGTAGTAATGCAGCCATAATGTCCTGCGGTTCTGCTAAATAAATCAATAATATCTTATAATGTGTAGGCCATAAATCCGAGGTTCATTTTTCAGCGCTAACAACATGGAGACAAGTGAAGACTGCTGCGGTTTGAAGTCCAATCTGATTCAGCATTCCATATTACCATTCAGTGAGAGCGGCGAGCCCCTGACCCAAATATAAAACGACACATTTTAGATGCACATATTCTGAATCAATTGTACCCCATGTTTGCAGCGTGTTGCTCTGCAGTAAAGTGGTTTGTTCCACCCCTAGCAAGTCGCTTGAAAGAGAATGAAAACAAATGGGTAGAATGAAGATCTGGAGGATGCGGTAGTGTGCAGTGGATTCTTGGTGGGAGAAGGAGCTGAGCCGATTCAGTCAATTCAAGTTGCGGCCCCCGGGGAATAAACGCGGAGGAGTGGGCCGTCGATGAGTCCCCAGCCTACAGTTGAGAACCACTGAAAGACTTAAAGAGGCAGATCTGGAGCAGAAGAGAGTGTGCCCAATGGCTTCGATTAAAATTGTGTTCTGCTGGATTATACAATGGCAAGAGAAAAAATGTATCATAAGAAAATACATGTTTTATTATTTTTTGTTTGGACAACTTTAGGCATTATTGTGCATGCCAGTTAGGAGAAAAAAACTGGAAAGAGTACGACCTATAATCATGATGGGTCAAGTAGGTCCTAAGAAACATAATTAGGGTTGGGCAATATTGACAAATTCATAAAATTGCCATTTCATCAGGGCCCAAAACCTCTGTATCCATATTCTGGAAGGATATTTTGATGGCAAGAGGACGTGAGGGAGACAAAGACGACAAGCGATGACAACCAAGCCTGGAACAAGACATCTTTCGGGAACTTCACAACCTTAGCAAGACAAAGGAGTCTATGAAGGAACATGGTCGATTTGTCCACGATCCCCATGGGCACAGGCAAGCCAAAGTAAGAATATTGACAAACATGAATATATATATAAAAAAAATATATTATCTTGATAACAATATTCAGACAATATTTCAACAATGCATCAGGAAAGTGCTTAAAATGTCTCAGTTCAGGTTCAAGTGTTGCAGAAAATGTGAATGGACCAGACGCTTCAGTCTCTTTTTGAGGAGAAGCGTCTAGTCCATTTTGAGTATTTCATTATAGATGAAATACTCAAAATTCTAATAGTGCATATCTCCAAAACAACACTTAATAATACATGTTTAGGAATTAATATGACGGATTGGTTTTCTGAAAGTTTGCATTCTGACATTTTGGAGCATTAAAAGAATAGTTAGTTAGGTAGTTTATTAATTTGAGACAGGGACAGTGCACAATATACATTAACCTTATCAGGAGAGATATTAGGTAACTTCACCTTGTTAATACTCTGAAAACCACTGCATTTGGGAGGTTGCGTTGTATCAAAGTAAGCACCAAATGTTGAGGTCTCCTAAATAAACGCAGTGATTGCCCAAGGCCTGGCTTCAGGTTCATATCAACACTTTTACCTTCATTAACCAAGAACAACATTCTACTAATTTAGAAGGAAACTCTTTTGCTTTTGGAGGAGCAGCAAAAAATCATATTCTAAGCCTCCTCCTTCCTTGGCTCTGCAGGAGGTATGAACGCATTGATTTCACTATAATTTGCCTTTGGGCGTCACAAAAAATGCTGAGTAGTGGAGATAGCTGTTGCAACATTCGACATTAATTCACTGCTTAGGCGCAGATTAGCATTGATTGGTCTTCCTGGGGTGCCAGGGGATGCTGGAGATACAGTAGTTTACCGCCGCCTCCTGCAAGGACATGCAGACATTTCTCATCACGGCTGCCGCAATGTCATGCTGCACCAAAATTGGAAGAGGCGTTCAGTAAACACACTCAGATAAAGAGCTAATTTTTATCTTGTTTTGCTGTGAGATGCTAACAAGGTGGAATGAAGGCAAGGGGTCAGCACTCAAAGAGCTGGAGGGGGCTGCGTCTCATAAGGTTCCTAGTGTTTGTAGCTGCGCGAGGAGAGCCGACCACGCTGTCAGGACAAATTGGTCAAAGCCACAAGAACCTGGGCTCATTTTACAACATTGATTCAGCCGAAGCTATTGTATTTTCAACGCTGATGTGGCAAGGCTGATTGATCCATTCCAAGAAAATTGAATTCCCCATTTTTGAACAGAGACAATGCTGTATGGCTGCAGACTGGATTTTAAAAAGAACTGAGATTAAATGCTAAAATGTTCTCACTATTGAATGGTTGCCATTTCCATTATAAGAAGAATGACAATTTTGGTTGATGTTTGAACTCAGCCGTCATTTAGCAGTTTTGAAATATTGAATTCATTAAGATTATTTGTGTTCCTACCCTTTTAAAGTTCCTTTATCAATGTATGTTGTTTCCACGTTGCCATTTTAGTTTAATAAATAATAAAAGTGTTAAAATGTGTGTAATCTTTCCTTTTAATATCACACCTGCCATTTGAATGGCTCTATTAACTGAATGAAATGTCCACATTGGAATTGGTATATTAAACAAATCTGTTATTTGAAAGGCGACAGTGGATAAGTGTTCATAGCTTTCATCTACCAACCTGAAGGTCAGAGGAGGGATTCCTGTTTAGACCAGTGTTGTTGCATCCTTAGGCAAGACACTTCACCCACTGGTTGGTGGTGTTTGGCTGGACAAATGTCACAGATTGATCATTTAAATATATTACTATCATTAAAGTTTTTTAAAGTGAGAACATTTCTTGTGATTTTTAGAAAAATTAAGACTTCTTGCTACAATAACTGCATTTTAATCACCTAAGTTGTTTATTTACGTATTCAACATACTTGAAATACATGCTGTAAACATGCCGGATTGTAGCCATGGGCTAATTTTTAAGTATGGCATTTTGAAGTATTGCATAAGTAACGGGAGGTTGCATTTAGAACACCACCACAAGTGGTGTTAGCACTCAGGCTCAAAACAAAACACGTTGGCCAACTATACAACACATACGCGCTCTCTAATCTTTATTAGAGGAGAAACTCTGGGATAGTTTGTTTGTCCAACATTAAAAGTGTTGCGAGACTTCAGCATTTGTTCTTTTCAACTTCAACGTATCCATTTGGCAAAATTAGAAGCAGTTGCCTTTTGTTTGGTGTAAAACATATTAAAGTTAACAACCTGCAGCTAAAGCTAAATAAAAGAAAGTGCATCTCTAGCCAGGCCAAACCAAGCAGACTGCGCGGGAAAAACGCGGGATTTCTGCCGCTCAAAATGTGCTACAAAAATGCGGACGCCCTGGAGGCGAGTCCACGTTGACTTTGAATGTGAACTGGACTACTAAGTGGTTTTGATACACGTTAGTGTTAACATTGAACAAAATGATTCCCTACTTAAGTTATAGTTTTTATACTAAGTATCTGAAAGCATAGTATGTCTCCTTTAAGCCAGACATAAATTGACCACCCTCTCACAATTAACTATCAAAGCAATATTAAAGTCACAAATCAACTGAAAATTCATGCTTCCCAAAATAAGATTGATGACTTTTCTGTTGTTATGCACCTCATAAGGCTGATGGAATGGATATCTGCAAAGAAATTTAGACAATAAAGCATCAAAACACTGTGTTTACAAGCCATAGGAATGCAGTGTAAACATAATTGACCACACAATAGAAACCGATCCTTCCATTTGCCTGAGGTGTCCCATTTGGCACTCCCTTACAGAACCTGCTTGCATATGCACGACTAATGACACTCATCTTCTCCCCTGCTCTCCCATTCTTCTTTCTCTGAACTCATCTGGCCTATATTTCGAAAGCTAGATCTCGTCGTGTTAGGCTGCATGGAACATAAAAAAGAAAAACTTGACAATGCCCAGCTAAGCAGAGGTAGTGGCGTTTGACAGGAAAGTCCAAGCAGAATCATTCTCACAGATGTGTCTCTGTCTGCGGCTGCTGCGTGTTCAGCCGCGTAATTGCTCAGAGGACACTTCCACATGTGACAGATAAGAGGATCCAGGGGCCGACCGGTCTGTCCTATCTGTAGATCGACACGACACTGGAGGGGAAAAGGGGCATAACAGGGAAACGTAAAGCAACTGTCAGGATCCGCCACGTTCCCATGGAGGGAGTGAAGAAAGGAGGTTTTTTCACCTGCTGCAGGGCTGGTTAACTGTCACCGTGAACAGCTGAAGGGGTCACCAATGGGCTAAGGCTTTCTAATGAAGACAGAGAGTGAGATTAACAACGTCCAACACATCACATGCAACTTCAAAAGGAGGAGTTCAAGGCTTTGGGAATTTTAGCCATGCCAAGACACATGCTTGCCTGGGGAAGAGACAGTAGGACAAGTGAAAATCAGACAGTTGAGATATATACATCCATCCATCTTCTTTCGCTTATCCGGGGCCGGTTAGTGGGGGTAGCAGTCTAAGTAGGGACTCCCAGACTTCCCTCTCCCCAGACACTTCCTCCAACTCCTCTGGGGGGATATCAAGGCGTGAGACATAGTCCCTCCAGCGTGTCCTGGGTCTTACCGGTGGGACATGCCCGAAACACCTCCCCTGGAAGGTGCCCAGATGGCATCAGATGCCCGAGCCACCTCAGCTGGCTCCTCTCGACGTGGAGGAACACCGGCTCTACTCCAAGCTCCTCCCGTGTGACTGAGCTCCTCACCCAATCTCTAGAAGCGCACCCAGCACTCCTGTGGAGGAAACTCATTTCGACCGCTTGTATCCGTGATCTTGTCCTTTCGGTCAATACCCAAAGCTCATGACCATAGGTGAGGGTAGGAACGTAGATTGAACTATAAATCGAGAGCTTTGTCTTCGACTCAGCTCCTTCTTCACCACAACATATGCAGCGACCGCATCACTGCAGACGCTGCACCGATTCGCCCCTTAATCGCACATTCCATCCTTCCCTCATTCGTGAACAAGACCCTGAGATACTTGAACTCTTCCACTTGGGGCAAGGACTCCCCACCCACCTGGAGAGGGCAAGCCACTTTTTCCCAGTTGAGAACCATGGCCTCGGATTTTGATCCTCATCCCAGCTGCTTCACACTCGGCTGCAAACCGTCCCAGTGCATGATGCAGGTCCGGGTTTGATGGAGACAACATCGTCTGCAAACAGCAGAGATGAGATCCTGTGGTCCCCAAACCGAACATCCTCCGACCCCTGACTGCCCTTAGAAATTCTGTCCATAAAAACAATGAACAACCAGTGACAAAGGACAGCCCTGGCAGAGTCCAACATGCACTGGGAACAGGTCTGACTTACTGCCGGTAGATATATACATTCATTGTATTATTTTCAATGTTTTATATATCTATAGTTGATGACCAATTAGAGCCAGAATAGGTCAAATAATGTTTTAATAATTCTGAATTGACTCCCTTCCAGTCAAATTGTACATTGAGCTTCACAAAATGCTCTGAAGATAACTTAGCCCAACTGGCCTTGAATAGGATATATTATATTGAATTAAAATATAAAAGCACCTTCATTTTCTCAGCTACAACCATGACCCCCTTGAGTGTACCACAGAGGCATCATATCCCAGTTGATCTGCTACAGGGGCTAATGAGCTGGGCGCGCGATACAACACGACGGGGAAATCGAAGCCACGGCGGAGACGTGTAAATTAGAGCGTTCCCCCCAGGCGGACCGGCAGACAAAGCAGAAGCATAAGGAGATATTTAACAAGCAGGTCAGTCAATCCCATACGAAGGCCTCAGCACTCGCATGGGACCCTCATTACAGGACATCAAACCATTCACAAGCATGGTTCGGTATGGAAATTAAACACTACAGACAGCAATGTGAGTGAATATTTTACTATGTTTAAACATGTTAGGTAATGATGGTATTTCTGACCATGAGAAGGGCTCATGGTTGACCATAGTGTATAGTACATAGTACATAGGGGGACTGCTTCTGTTAGATAGTTAGTGAGTTTGTAAAGCAGATTGACATGAGCAAAGGAAATAAACAGATTTAGCCTGGAAAGTTTGTTGAACAGATCGCAGATTCTGAGTCTTGCCAAATATGCAGGTAAAACAAACAAAGATATGCAAATTTTGAATATCAAGTGTCAAAATAGTTACATTGTACATAAAGAGCTCATTCAATTTAAAGAATAAAATAAAGTGATGTAAGTGTAATTCAAAGAAGAGTAAAATAGAGTTAATTCACAAATGTGAACAGGGCACCTTTCTGGTGGGATTGCAAGCAATCAATCAATCAATCAATCAATCAATCAATAAATACATTTATGAATATTATTGTGATAATAACACCCGCCCCTAGACTTTCAATTCAATACAATTTATTTTTGTTTCCTCATCGGGTGACAGTGAGAACAGATTAAACAATGTTCATATGGACTTGGCAAACCCCTGTCCTTTGACAAATGTCTCAAGGTCCCCCGTCCTTAGACCCTCCTTCTTGGCAAGGAAAAACTACCAAACTTCTCTTTTGGAAAAAGTAGAAACCTTGAGGAGTTCCACAGTGAAGGAGAGATCCGACTCCCACAAACGGACAGGCGGATGTGCTTCATATTGCAGATAGACTGTGGAGCTGGAACCACTCGGGAGGAGAACCAGTTCTTTATACATCTATAAAGGCAGCTGACAGTGTACAGTTGACTGATGTTTTATGAACAATGAGAACCAGGCATTGATCCCACTGTCAATTTTCATCAAGGTAAAAAATAAATAAATAAATAAATTCCATCCATCCATCAAAAAGCCACACTTGATGACATGTTGCATTCTGGTTATTCATGCTGATCTGAGAGCATGCCTTTCATGCGAGAGTGATTGAATTAAATGTCATTTCATCATCTCTGCAAGCTTTCGTCGGTTTCCAGTTGCTCAATTCTATATTCACATGGCACCAGTTCCTGGAGAAATCAAACGCTCAAACAGGTTAATCACATTGGATGGATCATAGATCGCACAACCTTTAGATTGCACAACGTAACTGAAGTTTTGCCGATTTTTTTAATGAAAACAGGCAAATTGCTTCGACGCCTTAGATGAAAACATACTTGAGGTAAATCAAGGACAGCTGAGTGAGACATTTTCTATGGAATTTTTCTATCACACCAGACACACATGCAACTACATACCTGCTTATATATAGCTCTGCACAGTGAATCAGTTCAATTTAAAACCATACATGTAAAATCCAAATCGATACAGAAACTAATCTTGTATTGTCTTAGACCTAATGGTTTGTAAATCCTTCCGCTATTCACAGAGTAAGCACCAGAATTCATGAATGTTAAACACATTTGGTTTTCTCTGCTCTAACAAAAGCTTTGATATACGTAACTTCCACCACCATTCTTTATTCTATTAGGTCAAAACTGCTGAGCCAACACTTTCCATCGAAATATGAATAACAAATGAGGCCTTTGATACAAGCACGATCACCAAGACAAGCCTGTGGTGCAACAGAATACCACTTTGAAATCACGCAAAGAAACTTGGGTGTGACGTAGGCTGACAAATCCCCATTTTGTGCCTTTTCAGAGGTGTTCAATATCACAGCGCAAGATAAACAGGTGCAGCGCGGGACAATAAATTGAATCTTGAACTGAGGATTAGCTTGGAGCACTGGGTAAGAGGATGAAATGTTTTGCTTCTAGTGAGCACTATGCTTGGTACGGCCACAGGGGCAGACAGCAATAAGACTTAACATCAATCACACCCTGTTGCCTTGGTCGAGGAGATACCTTCCCCCACAGCCCCCTATTCCCACAAGTCCACTTTGTCACCGAATGTCTTCAGTATTTGCTTTGATGACTGTTGGCTTAAGATTGGAGTGGTTTCAAGAAGCAGAGATCTCGATCCTCAATAGAATACTCTCTAATCTAGACCCTTTCTGCTCAGACTTCCCTAATCCTTCTATAAGAAAAAAGAGCCAGATGGTCTCGAACAACTGCCCATGCAAGCAAAGGGGGGCCAGAGGGATGAGTATGTATGGAAATGCCTGGAGTGCCTGGCCCTGTTTACCTTGTGCTTCAAGTTACGATCTATAAGCCCCAAGCGTGCATGGTGTGAAGTGACGGGCCAACTTTCAAGGAAGCCATCTCCAAAGTCTCTGAATGCCTGCATGGTCTGTGAGAGAGCAGGGCCCCCTCCCCTTCTGTGCCTCCCCTACCACCTAGCGTCCAATTGCACCGGTCACATGTTCCAAGTGGCAGCACTTTCCGAAAACCGTCTACGCTCACTGTGCGATTCTGAAAGTGTCAGAGGTTAGAACGAAGTGGTCCCACGAGTGTCACGATACAACATGCTTGACACCTTTCTTACATACATCTTAGAGAGTCAGGCCTCCCTGCTGCAAACCCTAACAGAGGTGCAGGCCTTTCATCCAGAGATCAGCCAGCTTTCAACTGAACTAGTGCAACTTTGGAAAATCCTATCATCAAACAGGGTCAAACATGTGTGCCTTTGAGGGTTCGGCAATGCAAAATACATGCATTCCATAAATGTATGTAAGATGTTAGTGTTGATTTCAGATCTCACATTTCACATCTAATTTTATTTAGAGGAATTCAATAAATGTTAAACAATAACATTTTCATAAAAAGCCATTATACGTGAGGCATGCAAGCAAATCCCATATGACGACACAGCAATGATTTTTGGCTTTTTTCCATCCTAAGGCCTTCCTATAGGACACTTATTAAACTTTAAACAAGTAAGAGGTGGGTGGGCAACAATGTTTTCAATCTACAGGAATATACAGGGAATATTCATGGCAGGGGTTCATTAGGGGACCATCACCAGAGTAAAAATGGAATTATTGCGCAGCAGGGGGGGGGTAGTTGGCTGGGACTGTCCATAGCTGCTTAAGACCTCCACGCAGACACACACTTACTGTATGTTCGCACGCAAGCTGACAGACTATTCCAAGCTTCCCGCTCTAAGGATGGTATAATTAATTTTCCTAACAAGCTAAAGGCACCACATGAATGGAAAGACCACAGCTAAGTAATCCAAATACTTCTTTTTTTTTTTTTTTTTTTCATACCTTATTAGTGGTGTGCAAGAACCGGGTTATTAGCTGAGGGTTTGTGCCACAGCAAAAGGGTTAACTGCAATTGGAAAGCTGGGAAGAGAATCTGGAGTCACTTTGACTCAAATCCCCCGTGACTATCCCTTGAAATTATATTGACCTTTCACCTTGAAGCAACACTGACCTAGCGTGGCACGGAGGGTTAAGGAGCTATAAGCTGGGGGTGACAGAGCGCGAGTGACAGGTAGCGAGTTAGCAGTGTCCCCGAGTTAATGGCCTCTCTAAATAAGTATCGAATATTCAATTTGTAGCTCCTGTTATAATTGAATGCATGTGTGCCTGATGTGGGTTCATTCATTAATTATTGAAAGGCTACTGTTCAACAATTGACTTACTATAAATTGAACAAGCAAGTGTAGCGACTTCTTGAAAAGTGCAGTGTTGGTCTGACAAAGCATGTTAGAGGTGGGAGATACAAATTGAAAAAGGGATAATATAAATAAGACTTTTAAAATAACCTCAAAAAGAGGCAAAAATGTTTAGTGTCATCTTCCAAAGAAGGGTATGAAGTGATATTTCCTGCACTTTTGTGGTCCATTTGATACTTGAACAGACATTCCCAGCCACATATTGTCTCAATATTGTTATTGAGATAATTCTTTGTCAATATTGCCCTCCCTAGTTTAAAATAGTTTGAACTGGCTTGCATCAGATCCTAATAACAATTTTAGTTTGACTATTAAATAAGGAAAAAAAAACAACAACATTGCAACTTTTCATGTATGTATGATACTATCTATATTCATAAAATGTACCATCTTTAAGCCAGTTTGGTGTTCAGTTTTAATTGAGATAAATGTGTGAATTAACTTTCATATTGATTTCAATTTATAATATTCTGCATAATTTGCTGAGCGATCAATATTGAATTCAAGATAACTGCCTCAAACCATCCCAGCATCTTAGTGCAATGCTGTCATGTAAGTGGGTGACACGCTTATCCACCCATGTTTGTCAGTGCCAGCATTAATGCCAATGGGCTCGTGCTAATCTGTGCTGACCCTTCATTCCTTTAAACAAACATTTCATCAGGCCTGTGCTGAATGAAAGGCCTCAGAGCCATCTCTCAGTCTTTGCCGATCACTTTGAGCCCAGCATGTATGGATGACAAATGATATGAAAGCGATACAGTGGCGGTGCCCAGGGGCGGCAGAGATGTCCAGAGCTTGTGCCTTGATTGGGGTCTCAGGATCACACATGACACTGATCTGGGGATCGCGTGCGACTTGTAATGCACTGTACAAAAAGGAGCAATGGCGTCACAAGTAAGTCTTACTATTGCATCCTTCAAAAGTTGAATTCCCTAAATGATTGTTGATTAATTACATGTTTATATTTGGCATCCTGTTTGAATTTCAGATATGAAAGGCAGACAAACGATGGCAGTTTAAAGGTGCACTATGTTACTTTTCTGGTGGAGGGTCCATCACCTGCTTGTCTCCATTGAGATGTTAAGGTTTTTTAACAACATGCGACAGTGAAAATACCATGTACAAACATCTTTATTTCTATGTGATGACCTCTAGTGGCTACGATAGAACTTAAACTCCACTAACAAAATGAGCTGTGTTGTTTCCTATCCAAACAATTCCTGTCACTCTATATATTCTTGATTTTATGATGATCCAGATGTCCAGAAACATTTATCTTGATTTTCCTTATTTTTAAAAAACTTAATGGTCTTATTTTATGGAGGTTGCGGTGTTTTTCCAGAATGATTGCTGCTTTATAGCTTTCAGTATGGTCCAGTTTGCCCTCACCCTGGTGCCCCGGTGGTGATGCCAGCTCCAGAGTTGGGATGTTTTCATACTTCACGCTTCAATGCATCTGTGCAAAGGCTTGGCCCCATAACCTATAAGCCCTTTAATCCTATCTGTAAACATTAAAAGGATGCCCACTTGTACCAAAATGCCCACGCTTTGGTACTAAGCGGAGACTGTCACACACACACACGCTGCCACTGCTCATTCAATATAATCTAATTGTAGATAAATTCATTACGGAAAGGAACATTGGATTCTGATTTGATATTATTAGATTGAAGCAAAAACACATTATCTAAGATGGTCAAAAATGAGCTGAGGCATGGTCTAAGTCAAATTTGGAGACTGCAGCTTCAGCCCAAGAGTCTACACCAATCTACTGCATGAGTTAATAATGAATGAAAGCCTATGGATCCATTCCTATCTGTTGAGAATACATACCATATCACATTCTGCTGCTCGCGTTTGCACTGTACAGGGACCCTTACTTACACTCTAAGATTTCAACTTCAGCACCACTGTAAATCCTCCTCACACCGCTGTCCAACCTCAATGTGCTTTACTCATTCAGAAGACGAACCAGTGCATGACAGCCACTGAATGCCAACACACAGGAATAGCAACATGCTCGGCTTTGACAGGTATAGGCTCTGATGTAACGTTTAGGAATGACTGCATGAACAAGTTGCACTTTGCGTTAAAAGATTCTAGACAGAGTATTATAGAGCACTATAAACCAACAATCAGATCTGGCCGGGTACATGACACAACTTCATCAATAAAATCAATGCCAAGGAAACAGTAATCAGACTTACCCAGAAGATGAGGTTGAAGACAAACATCAAATACTTCAAGCAGCATAGGATCCCTCTGGCCATGTTGCACTTCTTGAATTCTAAAAGGAACACAAACGATAGATCCAGGTAAAAGACCACGTACTTGCTTCCTTTAGGAGAGCTGTACTTGTTGTTCGACTTGTCCGCTCCACTATTATCAGCACTTGCTCCTGCCTGTCCCTGCTGTGTGTTTTTGCGTGGCCCCGTGGAGCCGTAAAAAGCGCCGGCGTTGAATCCCCTGCCACCGAACGGGCGGCCAGAGGTGGAGGCTTGCGGGAAGTCGGAGTCTCGGCTGTCTATGGAAGGGCTGCGGTGGATGGCTGACTCCTCGCTGCTAGACTTCTCCATGCTCTGAGGCTGCTGCCGCTGCTGCTGACCGGGGGCTGTCTGACGCACGCTCTAACATAGTCTCACAGATGACAGGAGTGCACGATCCTTTCCCCTGAATCACCGGCAAAAGCACAACTAAATGTAAATCCGAATGAATGGACTCTAGAAGTGCTCAGGCAACTCTGCAAGGTGTTTTCTTCAGTCTCCAGCTGCTGTCTTTAACTCCACAACAATCACTGCAGCGTGGTTCTAACAGCAGCATGCCCTCCTTCAGCGCCTGATGGTCTCAATATTCCAGTTCTGGAGGCGAGATACCCCCTCCTGAGTCGCTGCAGAGCTGGTAACTTTTCCCCAAATTCTCTTCTCACTTCCTCCCGGCTCTGATCTCTGATGCTCTTTCTATTCTTCCGCGCTCCGTCTTGTCCGGCAACACTCCACCTCTGCTCCTCTTCTCTCTCTCTCTGCTCAGCTCTGCCTGACAGCAGCGCTCCGGCTCATGTGCTGCACTCGCCAGACGCGACTAACGGGCATTCCCTATCACACAGCAAGCTCTCATCCCCCAGCTCTATTCCTCTCTCTCTCTCCTCTCTTGTCAACCCCCCCCCCCAACCCCTCCTCGCAGCTCGTAGCCAATGGAACAGCTGCAGCCCCCACGACGGCCCCTCCCCTTCACTGCCGGTGCCTTCGGTAAAGCCATCACAGTGTTTGCTTTGACTATACATGTTCAGCAGTTCTCTCTTGGCTGTCAGAGTGAATAACAGAACAAATATGATTTTAGGAGTAAAACAAATAAAAATACAAGGTGTTGATGTTGCTGTGGAAGAGCAGGGCAATGTGGTGACAAATGGCAATTTTCTTTGAATGATTTTACACTTCAGTTCAGTCTTGATCACAGCATTGCCATAAATAACATTAAATGGATTCCTTCTTCAAAGCGAGACACAATTATACTTATTCTGATGTGGGTGGTCACGGCACGGTGGTCACATTGTTATTATATATATTCATCTTACTGGACCGGCCTCATCCATGTAAGAGGAAACCAATTAACTCCAGCTTTGGAATTATGGCACCTTCTGAAGCATGGAAACGGGATATGGCTGAGAGACAAGGAATACCAGTGACCTATAGCTGGGTCCAAATATTTACAGGTGCTAATGATTTCAAGCGTACAAGAAAATGACAGAATTTACTTAAGGATTAGCAGTTAGCCTTTTACACAACCTGTATTAATTTTGGTGCAGGCGTGGCAGATATTCAATAAAGTGGAATCATTATAATAGCGAGCACAGCGTGTCAGTCGGGGGAGATTCTTGGGGTTTAATCTTGCTCTTAGCAGACTGGAACAATTGGAATTACAAAGGAAAAGACCTCGCTGACTCAGAGAAACAACTTTTTTGCTGCAGCACTGTGAGGCTTAGCACTAGCTGCTGCTACTACTACGACTACATTGTTCCAGGCGGTATTGGTGCACGGTCAGCGGATTGAGAGGAGATGTCTGAGCCCGCGGACAGATGGAAGAAGACTTTCAACTCGCCAGTCTTAAAGTAAAGCCAGTAAAACCCAGATGACAAAGACAACATAATCCCATCCTCTTGTGTTACAGCGCAGACTGAAACACAACGTCAAATGTGCTTGTAGACATTGCGTACAACGTGTAAAAACCTTACAAATACTATGCAGTCTGAAAAATGTAATTGGGGGAAAGGACATTTTTCATTGTCAAGCTTGTGGTATCGATTATATTCATAAAAGTACCAGGAAATAGTGTCAGTATTTGATTTCACATTGGTTACAGCATAATAGCATTTTACAGATCAAGGATGTATTTGAACAGTGATGCAATTTAATGATTTCCCATATAAAACAATGCTTACTGTCCTATTAAATAGGAATGCAAGATATAAAAAAAAAGTTTTGCTCTAAAAACATGTCAAAGTGAAATGAAAAATTTCATTTTGAAAAATGAAAAATCTGTATTTGAAAGATCCACAAGAAATGTTATAGACTATCATTAACCACAGTCATGTTCATTACTGATACTGCAACTCATGTGACAGCTAACAACTTGCAAAATGGTACCTACTTTTACTGATTGAAGCACATTTATTGTAAAGAATAAAGACAGGCAAACGGAAAGAAGAAAAACACCTCTCTAAACCTGAGTCAGCCACTTGTGAAAAGCTGATTGGCAACTGCATCCGTTTTGTGAGATTTAGCAAAATTCTGAGGCTTAATAATTCCAGTGTGCAGCTAGTGGGGAGAATTGGACACAGTAATCAAAGGCTCTGTGATGAATGTGTTTGAAGTTTGAAGCACAAGGACCAATCTGAATCTATGTACATGTAACCATAGACTCATAGGCCCCAGCTCTGCAAATTAGCCTTTGGCTAGATGGCCTATGGACATGGCATTGGTTACTATCTTATATGGGGCAATGCTCTCTGTTCTGTCCCTTATAAATAAACTACTAATAAATAAATAAAAACAATGGCAATTTGTTTACACAATTGCATAAATATACAAACATTTGTAGCCCAATTTCCCTTCTATTTCTATTTTTTTAGTCATTAGTCTGTTCAAAAAGAAACGCCTGATACACTGAGGACAAAAGTGGGAATGACACATGGTCACATACAAAATATATTTAAAAAAATATCGATATCTAACAAATGCAAGTTGTACACATTTTGATAGTAATTATTCTCTTCATCTTCTACCATCTGGTGAGGAAAATAGTGATGGGAAAGATCCTGTTTTATGAGATACAACTAGGTTGTAATTAGAACCATCATGCTCCACGTAACTGGCATTTGGCAAGTGGTGATCTTTAGGCAAGCAACCAGTAGAAATCTCCAAATCACCATTTTCAGTTTGATTTGCTACACAAAACTGATTCACTGTGAAGGATTTAGAAATTGACGACAGATGACAGGAGAGGACTGTCTGTGATTAGAGTCCGTAATAAAGGATGTGGAAGTCAGAGAGGATGGACTGTAGATACATTTGTGATATTTTCCAACAACAAAAATATGGTAATATGGTAAACAAATCTCTCCCTTCGCGCCCCTATTTTTAACCATAGGGACAGTGCCATAAGTATGGCCATGAGCGCAACAATCAGTAAAATACAACACATTTAATATGAGATTGGGCCCCAAGTTACTTTGAACAGAAAAAGTTGGGCCTCAAGGTCAAAAAGGTCAAGAGCCCCCAATTTAGTGGGCACTACAGGCAGCAAAAACACATCGAGTTGAATTGGTAAAAGTAGAGCCATGTAATTAAATTTATTGGAGAATGGTTTGAAAGAGGAGTTAAAGAGGCCATTTTTGTTAAAAAAAAGAATCTCTCTTTAAACAGAAATGGAGGTTTAAGGCACAATTTATCCAGAATACCTTTCTCTCTTTCTCCTTTCTCCTTTCTCCCTCTTTCTCTCGTTCTTTCTCTCTCTCTCTTAGCGTACTTTGAAGACGTACAACTACAGTAGTTGGCGGTGAATGCACCTTTCCGCTGCCAACCACCATTAAAAGTAACACAACAACAACATCTTGAAGCTAAATGGTGGGATCAGCCCTCGCCATTCAGATGCTAATCAGGTACACATCAGTGATGAGGGGGCGACAGTCAAACAATAGGATTTCTATGGCCCATTACAGAGCGGTTAGGGTAAGAAAGAATATTAATTTCAGGTGAAACTTAAAAACAATACTAACAAATAAACAGACTGGACCGACTATTATCAGAGGGCAGGGTTTACTCAGAGTAGGATAAATAGTTCTCAGACTAGTTCCACAGATTAAGAATTACTCTTGGATGAGAGTCAAAAGTCTTGGTTTTCTAAAAACAGTGTCCAGATGACTACAACTGAAAATGTTTCTACTATTGGAGAAAACAGCAGAGATGTAAAAACCCATTGGAAGTTCATAGTTTAAGAGACTATCAGGTTGAGACATTGTAATATATAGTATATAACATGACAAAACAAGTACGTTTGAAAGGTTTTGTATTTCATTCATTGTGGTCATAGAATTATACACTAGGTTAGTTTAAAAGTGTGACCTTGTAGAAACTGCTCAATAATAATTGGATGATTTAAGTTTCAGATATAGTCAACAAGTCCACTTTGTCTTTGGGTAAGGACATGTAGGTGTAGCCGGTGTAATCCCTCATTCATCCAGGAGTGTTCCACTGTAGAAAAAATGCAGTTGTAGTCATCTGGACACGGTTTTTGCCAAACAATTATTATATATTTTGAAAGGGCAAAGTTCCTTAAAAAGTGCTTCAATCAGAAAGTCACTGAAAGCAATGAACAGAAAATCATCATTTTTCAATTCAAATTATTTTCGTAACGCAGTTGCCTTGATGGCCGACACTGGAATAGAGAAGCAGATTAAACAATGTTAACCGGAAATGATCTAATGGATAGCTGTCCCAGCATTGTAATGTAGTGTAAAGTGTGATACGATGGGCAGCTCTGGCAGTAGACTTGCACAATTATTTAAGTCCAACTGTATTTATGTATTTACTCCACTTGTTTTATGTAACTATAATACTATTGAAACCAAACAGTATAAAGGCCAGCACTTTGACCCTTGATTATTTTCATAAGCATGCTGTGCACACACTGCCTGTGGTGCTGCTGAAAACACACGCTTTTAGCACTTCTGCAGTAAGTACAGACAGATCTCTGCTCTGTGACCGACAGAAGCAGTGCTGTACACTGAGGAGAGAGACAGAACTGCCTCCTCTTCGGTTGCTCTCCATGCACAGAAAACTCGCTAAACTCACTAACAACCTGCTTACACCTCCACTTTCCTGCAGTCTCAAATGGTGTCTGTAATTTTTTCAGTAATTTGCAGATAAAATTGTTTCTTATGACACCCTTAACGTTGTGTTAAAGCCCTTTTTAAGGGACAAGTGAGTCGGCGTGTGTGATTGCCTTTATGCTCTTATTGTGTATTGTTGTGTATTATCCAGATTTGTTTTTTGCATCTTTGAGGGGAAACGAACCCTCAAACTTCTGGACCAGGTAAGGAAACATATTGTATGTTACTTTCTAAACTACCTTTGCAACAGCTTGGGGGGAAAAAGGGAAAACAAACTTTGTAAATTTGACTGTTTGATTGATGTTGCATAGTCCTTGTATCATTGGCCTGAAATATGCTGCTGATACAGTAGTACTTCACCACTGAAGTCTGGGTGACCCGACAGAACAGTTTGTCTGGGTTCATACAGTATGTTTTTGGATTGCTGGCCTCTTCAAGTAAATCCGTCCATTATGGGAACAATCTCAGGTAAGTTTCTTGACCTTTTTATTGACTTTAAATGTCACTCTGACATGGATCAGAAAAGATGGATAGTTGGTCTTTTGTTCAAATAAATTATTAAGTTAGTCCTGAGACTGTGAATGTGGAAATCATCCAGTCCCCAAATGTCACTGCATAAAGTCTGCAGCTGTTTTTATGAGCTGGAATAATTACTGAGAGACATAAATGGATGGTCCATGAGGTAATCCTTTGGTTTAGAAAACACTAAATTATGGAATTGAGTAAAATACCAATTCCTTCATCAACTTTGTTATACACTGATGAATAAAGAACATTATAATAGAACTAAAATGTTTGCAACTTAAGTCTAATTAACAAAACAATATTTTAAGTATCCTTGACTGAGGGCATGTTTGATGATAACATGCTTGAATGTCAAACATTTATAATAGTTTGAAGCAGTACATTCCATTATCGCTGCTTTCTGAGCTATGGATACTGTTTGGTAGAAGATAAAAAGTTAGGATTTAAATGCAAATTGATTTAAATTGATGAACTAGTTTACCGTAAGTCAATGAAAAGAGCGCAAATGATCAAATGACTTTCCCTTATCTGCACTTGCAGTGAGCACTAAGAGCTATGCAGCTTCAAACCTTATTAATTGTATAGCTAATGCCTTTACTCTATCAGGTTCCACAGCGAAAAAGTCCCACAAAATACTTTTTTCTTCACGTGGTTATCCTTCCTGTTGTAACCACTCACAGACTGCGATGCCACACAACATACAAACATGTGGGCAAAATTTAAAACATAAACCAGATTACAGAAATTAAACTATCATACCTTCAAAATATTGAAACAAAAGTAAGCTAACTTTCAATCATGGTTCTGCATGTATTAGCTGAACGGAAGGTTCTAGTTAATGTGCATTGGTTGCATACATAAACAAGCACAAGTTTGTTTGTTTGTTTGTTTGTTTGTATGTATGTATGAATGGCTGTTTTCAAGTATTAGAATAGTAATCATACATTTTAAATTAATTTCATCCCTTTAAACCCTGGGTTTATTTGAGATGAGACATATTAGAAGATATTCAAAATGCTTACAGAGACATGGATTATAACCTAGTAGTATCTTCAAAATAAACAACACGCCTCCTAACATTACAAGAGACTGTGACAACATATTTATCCAAATTAACTGCCAAATCCTGTTTTTCATCTAACTACTTCCCTGACGTCCTTTGATATTCGGCCGCGGAACAGATTTACTGAATTGAATCATGACGATCCCCGCCACAGTCACAAGGTCATCCCCTCATGACACGTCCAAAAATAAAACTCAAATGTCAAGTACTCTGGGGAAAGGCAGTAGTACGACTAACTCCTAGAAGTAGCGCATAAAAATGTCAAATATAATGACTACCTCATTTTTGTCCGTATCGAGTTACACAAAGTATGAGCGGCGCATACCTCCGGCCTGGTCATTGTAGAAACCGGAGCAGAGGTGAGGACGCACGTATATGACATGCAACAGCGCACATGATCCTGCTGGAGATGTATGATCAAGGCCCTGGCATAAGGATGGGATTAGAACTACAAAGGCCGTTCCTCGTGGCACTATATGTCACTGCCAGGCGCGCTCAGATCTCCACAACATTTGCCCCGAGTCGGTTGCCGTGGACACAAACAGCAGACAGCAGCGTCAACATGAAATGATGGCTCCGGTCCGCTGCAAACTTATGGACACTTGAGAAGCCTGCAGTAGCTGAAAGATGGAAACGAGAATCATTTGAACACATGACTTTGATTGCAACTTCAGTCATCATTTGGCATCTAAACAGTTGTGGAAAGAGTACGGAAAATCAGTACTCAAGTAAAAGTACTGTTAAATGGCTAACAATATATCCATTTACAAATACTCCTGCTAAAATTGCACTTGAGTATATGTAAAACTATGCATGAAAAGTGATAAATTACAAGTTCCATTTTACAACGTTTTAGAAGCTTTTTAGATCAACCTTTTGTACAAAACTAGAATCATTTGAACACCTGACTTTGATGGCAAGTTACAATAATTAGTATTGTAATTGAGTTAAAAAATAACTCAATTACAAGTACTGCAGCCAACACACTTTTAATATCATTTTCGATCAATCTTTTGGATTAGGCTTGAAACCACATTCTGCATATTCTCTGAGCTCTGGCCGATCAGAGCGGACAATACTGTGTGTTTGTGGATACAGAAAGGAGCAGAGACAGTGGTAATCAGTCACTGATGTTTGATTTGGTTTTAAACGTAAGAAATTACAATAACAAGTACATCACAAGGTTTCAAAATCAACAAAAAACAAGTACAATTGTCAAAAAAAAAAAAAATTGTAGTATTATTAATTAGTTACTTTCCACCACTGCTTTTAAAATAGTAGACAAAAAAATATTTTAACCTGCTATACTAATGCAACAATTGTATTTACATAGGCCAGACTCAAGATAACACTGCCAAATTTCACTTTATCCAACAAAACCTCAGAGAAAAGCACTTTCCGAACATGTCTAAAGAAATATGCCAACATGTTAGAAATGTCAGGAATAAAAACCGCAGAGGAACAAGGAAAAAAGCAGACAATTGTGCCAGTGAAGCTTTTATCCTGAGGTGAAAGAAGTTACAAAGTTCACTCTGAATGTCTTCTGTATTTGAGAAACGCACAACAACCAAACGGCTATGATCGGTTCAGCACCTTGTGTCTTGTGGGAGAAATGATTTGCTGTGTGGCGTTCCTGCATTTGAACAGAAAGTGGAAGTGTTAGTTAAGGGCTAGTGCCTTTTCCGAGCCACACAACAAGATCAGACATGGAATTTATTTTCCTAGAATGACCGTGGTGTGAAATACAGTTGTACAAAATGATTATCTGTTTGGTTTTGAAATCAAACGCATGTACAACAATGGCAGCTCATTAACGTATCTTTATTCAATCTTTAAGCCTGCTTCGCTCAGTGGCTGTGAAAGAAAGGCATTTTTTTGTTCCCAAACCAAACTCCTGAGTTCTGATTGACATGAATGCTGAGCTTGTCTCCAAAATCAAATTAAAACCAGCTGTCAATCTGGTGTGATATTTATGGTTCTGTCTTGGCCTTTTATAATGCGATGAACATTACCCGAAGAGAGGATCGCAGTCAGCCAACTCTCATTCTCACGACGCACTATATGATTTGTAACGAACAAGTCAATAAAGGTGTCTGGCCGAGGTGCTAATTAGGAATTTGTGGCATCTCAAAACTAGGCAGCTCTGACTTGGGGAACATGTAAAGACTCCAGATAATAGCCCTCCGGCTGGCATGGATCAAGCATTGATCTTCAATGTCAGATTCTTTCAACATTGGGCGCTACATGTTCCGTGTTAAGTGTGATGAGGTAGATGAGGTCCCTCCATGCCAGCACTTGAGTTTGTTTAACCAAGCTGACAGACTAATTGTAAGGAAACAAAGAGATGAAGCGGCACTGAGCATCAACAACACGTGTTAGCTAACGCTGATGGGATTTGGGAGACAAGGCCGAGGTGAAGAGCTTACGTAGACATATTTTTGAGTTGCATTCAAGCGCTAAATACGCCACATTTAAAGGAGACATTCTATGCTTTTTTTCACCCAGGTATTTAGTATTGAACTACAGCAAATGTTGATCATCATTTTACATTTCGTTCATTGTAAACAGCAATACTGTTCTAAAAAGGGCTTGGTAACCTAAACAGGTTCATTGAATTCCTGTTCAAAACTGCAGAAATGATAAGATCCGCCTCTTCATAGTGACATTTCACGGTAAGAAGAAACGGATTGTCATTTACATGTTTTACTAAGTGGCCACATGACATTTTAGAACTCTACATGCGTCACTTGCCAGCTTCATTTAAAAAAAAATCACAATTAAGTACAGGGATGTGGGTGGTGCTAGAGGGTAGGTGAAAACAGCAATATTCTGAAAACTCTAGCCTCAGTTGAAGGAAAATACAGGATTAACATGCATTATTCAATCGAAATACAACATTGAGTAAATAATGATGAGGAAACTGTTGTAACAAAGTAAAAGTTGATTTAGCATAGTGGGCAGCGCACAGCGGTAACATATAACACACAAACAATGTTTGTTCGTGCACAAACATTTATTTGTGATGACAAACTGGCAACCAAGGCACCTGACCATGGTCAACTTCATTGTGCGCGAGCAGAATGAAAGCAAGCCATAAAGACAACAGAACGTGGTAGTCATGAATATATCCCTCCGGTGCCGAAAAACGGAAGAAGAAAAGACTTGACGATGAAAAGAAACTGCAATCTCAACAACACTCTCAGGTATTGTTGAACTCATTTTACAAAGAGACTGTTAGTGCTGCTGTTTGAAAGTACATGAGTCTGTTATGTTAGTGCTCCGATAGCGCCCTGAGGCTGGCGGCAAGACGAGAGCTCTGGGCTGGGGCCCTGCCATGGGGGCTCTGCCATGAGGGCCCTGCTATGGGGGCCCTGGGCCTGCACATAGCTGTGTTAGCGACCACCGTACCACTAATAATATGTTTGAATGAAGGCTGTTAAGCATAACATTTACACCAGCATGGGAGTGTTAGCAGCAGTTGAGGGAGTGAGGCGGCGTCTATGTCTATGTCATAGGCGGACACCGGTCCGGATCTCATCCGGACTGGAACCTATGAAGTGAAACTTTGGAGTGAACGGTGTAAGCCCCTCATTCACGCAGAACAAGCAGCGCAGCCCCCCGTGTGTTAGAGATGAGCAGGTTTTAAGAGATTGTTTCAAATGAACTGAGAGTTTGCGTCTTTCCTTCTCGTCCCCTCGCCTCCCTCTCTCTCCATCTCTTGCCATCTCTCTCCCTTGCCCCTCCTCTTGCCCCTTCTCACTCACTCTCTGTCCCTCTCGCTCCCTCTCACTCCCTTTCGCTCCCTCTCTCTCCCTCCCTCTCGGTCCCAACACACAGGAGCCGACACCCGCATGCCCGCGCATCACCCTGAGTCAGATCACAGTGCTGCGTGAGAAAGCCTCAACAGCAGATCAGTCGTGACTCGTGATGTCGGTTTTACTTTGACTTCATAAGAAATAAGCGCAACGCTGACTGACCAAAGGAACGTAAAGGTTTCTGTAGGTAACGCCCATCAGCCAATCGCATCGCAGCATTGTTTTTTGCAGAGGAAAGTCAGAGTGCAGTGTGTGATATTTTGATCATATAAAGGGTTTCTGCTGTAATTAGCACACGAACGGTGGTACATGCCATCTTTCGTGCGGAATCTCAAACAAGAGATTTCGGAAGCAAAATTTTTTTCTCGGGGGGCTGCTGTAGGTCGAGTAACCTGGCACCGTTAAAAATAAATATGTTCTGATCAGAACAAAAATGTCTCATGTCAGCTTTAGATCCCAATCAACTTTTAATAGAGCAATAAAATATTTAAATGTATTTAAAAAGTACAATTAGACTATTTGTTATAAACTATAATAAATTGGTAAATTATTATAAACGAGGCCTATCATAAGTATGTATGTTATAAAATAATAATATATATTATAATAGTGGCAAAGTGGCAGTCTTTTCATGATAGCGCCCGGCTAGGTATGGATCTTCACTTCTCGTTCTGTTCATTCTCTGTGGGAATTAAAATGTTTGTGTAGTTTTATCAGAGTTAACTGTTAATCAATCAATGCTTATGCCATTTGTTTAATTTAATTTAACATAGGTACATTATTTGGTTATGAACATAATTTGACCCAAACTATTTTTCAGAGCCAATGTTATATCAAGTATACTAATGTTTAGTCATTTTCTCCTGGCACAGTTTTATTACATCATCCTTTTATATCATTACAACCTCAACATTTTAATCTTACTTTAGCCGACTGGACCACATTAAAATGCAACAGAATACAGGAAAAAGGTCTGAAAATTTCTGGGGGAGTGTCCCCATAATTGGTAACACTTTAAAATAAGGCTCTTTAGTAAACCTTTTATAAGTTATTGGTTTCTAAGCATTTACTAGAATGTATAAATTATTGAAAATAGTTTATAAGTAGCTTATTAATGCTCTTACAAACAAATTGTATCCATAGATACATCTTCCTCCACTTATCTGAGGCCGAGTCGCAGGGGCAGCATTCTAAGCAGTCCCTGCTTAGACTACTGCTTCCACACTTCCCAACTCCCCAGACACTTCCTCCAACTCCCAAGGTGTTCCCAGGCCAGCCGAGAGACATGTTTCCTGGGTTTTCCCCGGGGCCTCTTCCCAGTCGTACATGCCCAAAACACCTCCCCCAAGGAGGCGCCCAGGAGCATCCGGAACAGATGCCCGAGCCACCTCAGCTGGCTCCTCCCAATGTGGAGGAGCAGTGGCTCTACTCCGAGCTCCTTCTGTGTGAATGAGCTCCTCACCCAATCTCTGAGGGAGCACCCAGCCACCCTGCGGAGGAAACTTATGTCGACCACTTGGCAAGGCAAGGCAAGTTTATTTGTAGAGCACAATTCGTACACAAGGCAATTCAAAGTGCTTCACACAACAGGAAAAAAATTCATTAAAATCACAAAGACTTGGCGGAAATCGCAAAATCTTAATTTAAAAGTGCGATTTTCAGACTATCCATCAAATAGTTCAAGACATAAAAGAGAAGAGTACAAAGAAAATCCTTTCAGTCATATGCACAGCCAAACAAAACAGTTTTTAGCTTAGATTTGAACATTGCCAGAAGTAGCGGCCTGTCTCACATCCTCAGGAAGACTGTTCCAGATTTTAGCTGCATAAAACTGAAACGCAGATTCCCCATGTTTAGTCCTGACTCTGGGCACCAGCAGGAGGCCGGTCCACTTGTAACAGCAACCTTGTCCTTTGCGCAACAAATTGTAAGGTTTGTTAAAAATCCACGTTTTTGGTTGATGACTTATTAACATAAGGTATTATACGACGAAAGCTAGTAATTATATAAGTGCTTGTAAACCTATAAATACTAGTAAATACTAGTGCTTATTACTGCCTTCTAAATAGTTTACTCAGGAACATTATTTTAAAGTGTTGCTAAATAATTTTTAATTCAATGCAAGGGGAAAATAAATCCCTCATATAACCTTTGAAAACTGCATTTTTCCTTTAATTTTGCTTTAGACAATTTGCCAACTCTAGAAATACTCCAAGTCTCAATCAAACTGCAGTAGAGCGACACACTTCTGAAAATTCTGCACAGACACATTAGCATTTAGATCACAAAACGTTGCCTGCCGTTGAAATGCAACAAAGTGTAGAGTGCACAAAAGTCCAGTTCAATAAGGCCATCTGGCTAAGGTCAAACATTTGTGATGTCTCTAACACTGCACTGCCCACATCCCAGAATAGCCTGTAAATGAATGAGGAGTGACACTGTGTTCTCATAATGTTGATCAAAGAACAGAAACTGGCCCAGAGCTGCGTCCATTGCTTTATGTAATATTCAAGACAAGAGGCAGGAGCATGTAAAAGCAAAGATGAAATGTCAGCACTGTGAATCTCAGCAGCTGGAGTGTAGAGTACGTGTGGACTAAGCTGCAGACTCCGACCGACCCGTGCCTATCGATTTTAGTCTGTGTTAATTAAACTTGACTTGGGGGTCTGGGATAAGAAGGAGTGTTTTCAGGCACAGCGTTTCCATTCAGATACTTTAGGAGATGCAAGAAATTGAATTTGACAGTTAAATAGTTAAAAGATAATATCCTTGATATTTGCAGTGCCAAATGGTGAATTGGGGCAGAAAAATGCTTTACTGTCTTCCTTTACTTTATTATGAAAAGAGTCTTGTTTAAATAACTGAGATATGTATTGGTTCAGAAACTTAATTATTTTCCTTGAGGAGATTCTAATTCTGACATTCGGCTAACGGTTGAGGCCCGAAGGCAAATCCATGAGCCTGAGGTGGTAATAATCATATATGTGCAATGCCTTGAACCACTGCACCACCAGCTAGCTCATTATGGATCATTTTTGAACATGAGGGAATAAAAAAACATGACGATCAGACTGTATCTTAACTTTGAAAGCCCGAGGATCTGTGAAGAAGCAATATTTATGTTGTCTTGCAACTTTAGTCTCCAACTGCGCCCAGGGGAGAGGGGGAGAGGGGGCAGAGGACACTCGGTGCCATGGAGTAAATCATGCTCAATGAGGTCGGGAGGCCGAAGCGATGAGACGTGGAGACAAAAATGGGAGGTATTCCATAGAGACAGTACCATGTTTATTCTGTTATTTTGTTTATTCTGTTTTTCACTGTTGCCCTTCGAGGCAAGCGCTTTTGTGATTTTGGGAGTTAGAAAAATGAATTGAATTGATATTGAATGTATGTTGTAAATATGTGTGAAAACAGGTCCATTGACTTCCTGTTCAAAAAGGCAGAGCTGACAGCCCCCTCTTCTTCATAGTGTCAATTCAATATGCAGCGGATTATAATTCATGTTTTTACTTGAAAAGTGGCATGTTATAATGCTACATGTATCACTTTGAATCTTCATTTTTCGAATAATCGCAAAGAGGTACAGGGGCGTGAGTGGACAAGTGGATTTTCTGGGCACAACTTTGAGTCAGCTAATGAAGAGGGACATCATGCCATGCTTAAAAGCTCATTAAAGTTGATTTACAGTAGATTTACAGTATTTTTGCTTTAAAAGTTCAACAGGTAACGTTTCTGATTTAGGCTCCGCCCCCTGCTTGCTAACATGTACCGTAGATGTTATTGCTGTGCCTTGAAAGTTCCACCAGTTTGGCAATGAACTTACCTAGGTTCATGGAAACAAGCAGGAGTAATGAACAGGTGAAGGCTACAGGTCGGGTCTTTGAAGAGGCGAGCGTCCTCACAGTAAAAAAAACACAAAAGAAACACACCTGCAATTTAGACAAGCATATGGAAGACTGTCCAAGTTCCACAGTGCATCTTTAAAATGGTCTAAAAGGCATGAACTTCTGAAAAAGTGGCTTGTTGTGTAAAATATTACAGGATGCGAGAAAAACATATCCTCAAGCCATGTCCAGTGACACCCTGAATTGGTTTTGATTCTGACAGCATGGATGGCTCACGTGATGTTTTGCACGAAGTCAACTCTACGCAGCTTCAAACCTGCACAACCGCATTGAAATAAAAGCACAGAACAGCAGCAGGACAGTCCATTTGAGGTTTAAAAGAGTGTCTGTTGACTAACATTATGGATTTCGACTATAAAGCGAGCACAGAGCAAGCCAAGTGAAAATCAAAGCTTGCCGGCTACAATTTGTCGGATGAGCTATTAAGATGTGCCGATCAAAGGCAGCGTAATCAAACTGACGATTATTTTGCAAACAGCGGTAGGACAGAAAATGTGACTGCATGTTTCAAATTTCTATAGATTCAACATCAGGCCCATAGAATTCTCAAGTGCTAAGCTCTTTTTTTTTTCAGTAGGATTTATAAAAGGAATCGTTAACTCAATCAGGACTGAAACTAAATGGAGCAACTTAGTGTGGCACAGTCAATCCAGAGAAGGATGAGCTGAAAGCGTGCAAAGATTGGATTGAAATAACTTTGGACATTTCTAAAATGGAAAGAGTGACGTTTGCACTGAATTTCAAAATGGACAAGTTTGCCGGATATAGGAACAAATGGGATCATGTCAGACTGACTTTTTACGCATTACTCTTTATGTTTCTGATATGTTGCTTTCTGTGTCTTGTTCTGGTCATTATTATTTTGTTTTTGTTAGTATTACAAGCGTATTAAAAAACAGTTTAAAAAAAAAGAACAGATAAGAAAAGGAAGTAGTACAGATATGGGGTAAAAGGAGACGTAACACGCTCTGAACGTGCAAAAGAATTAAAATGTGATCAACGTCGTCCAACTCCATTGGCAAAGATTGTGGCAATACATATTTACCAAATGTATTGTGAAGAACCTTTTATCACTACAGTATGTCTTGGTGTCTCTGGCCTGTAGCCAAATGTCACATATCTGTTGTCAACCGTTGTGGCGGGTTTTACAGCACATCATCCGTGTTACTGGAGTCAGTGTGATCTCTGTGTGTGCATGTCGTGGGATTAGAGGGTCAGTCCCTGCAGGAGGCCAGGTCAACATCACAGTCATCACATCGCTGGCTCGTCAGGCCCAGAGGAGAAAAAGCAGCAGCTGGGACTCACACACTGCACAAGCAACACACAATCAGTGTGTTACAGAGGTGGAGGGAGAGGTGAATTATAGTGTTTAACTTAATGCTGATAGTCAAAAATGCTGCTGACACAATACTAACATTTCAAACTCAATTTCCATATTAAGGAAAAGGCTTGATACAGGTTTTGATAACTTCATGATAAAAAAACAACAACACAGTTTTTTTTGTATATGTATATTTTTTAACACTAATTCATAGCGGTCTCTATAATATTACCATGGGGTCTCAAAATAATTCAAAAATAAATCAGGAAAGGCCAATTTATGAGATTTAACTAGTTCAATAAAGTTTCGCAACTCATTTTAGTATTTAAACATCTGTGTATTGGCTGTTACATTGAATGGCTTTGTGGATAAAAGTGTCCACAGACAACATGACAATTAAGTGCTGAAAGTGAGTATAAAACCAAAGCCCAACATGTTTTGTAACCACTTTGCAACTGTACCCTAACACTCAACAAATAAATACTTTTATAATCTATACTTTTTCATCAAGTGAGGTTGAGTGATCAACTCAACTCTTGACACTGTTCTTATAAATTACAATTACAATTTTAAACTACTGTTTCAAGTGGGGATGTCAAGATTATTCGGTTGATAATTTTTTTTTATATTCAGCTCACAATATATCGTAACCAGTGATAAATAATATTTGCGAGAATTGTAAGAATCGGATAAGAAGCAAAAATAAGCAATAAACAGTTCAATCTACGCCCTTATAAAATAATAAAAAATGCTAAATATGTGTTTATCTCCCCGTTTATGTCATACTATCATAACCGTTTCATTCAGAAAGTTTGATTTGATAAGGCTTGTGACATCATATAGGAATGGTGATCTATGCTTAACCATTTCACCTTGGTTTGTTCATGGTCAACAGTTATGAATAATTGTAACACAAAAATGTTATATTATGACGTCCTAGTTTCAAGTAACACAACACTCAATTTTGGCAGCTTAAAAAAGTACGACGACATCAAAAAATTCACCTCTATAGGAATAACAATTATAATAAAAAACATTCAAGGAAGTGTATGTTACTTCTTTGCCTTGTTGTTGCACATGGCTCCAAACGGTCAATAAACAGACGAGGCCAGTGGCTTTCTGAAAGTGCTCACTCTGCATCATAGGTCAGATCATGGGACTCATCAATATTTCATTTGGCTCATCTTGAAATGCAAACAAAGGAGGAGTACACAGCACGGTGAGAGGGCCGAGATCTGGAGGAGAGGTGTGACTAGATACACCACAAAGCTCAAGAAAAGACGGCGAGTCGCTGCCATTCATCTCACTCAGCGCTTGGCCTCTGTACAAAGGCACACACGGATTAAAGGCATCAACACAGAAAGTACTGTTGCAGCTGAATAATGCGAGCGCCTCAAAGACAGCTCTTCTTTCATCATTTTACTTGTACCTTAAGGTGAAGGCTGAAAACCAGTGCAAGCAAACCAGTTTCGCATTACAAATCAGAGGATATTTAGACGCTGACAGAAAAGAGATGTTACTATTACAAAATCAAACTTTCTGAGTAACAAAATAGAGTTAATGTGACAAAAAAAGCCAGATAAAAAGTTCTTTACACTTATATGTCTTTTTTTAAAACTATGGATTAAATTAAAAATACAAAACTGTCCATATTATATATATTTTTTTAGTTCTTATTAATATTATCTGATCTGAATATTCAAGATTATCAATAATGTTGACATACTAAGTCAAAATATTTTGAAATGCGAGATATTGCTACATAAAATATCCAGATAAACAGTAAAGGTAAATATGGAGTATTAATTTAAGCCACTGAAACAATAATCCAAAGTAGGATCATCTCAGTGAACCCTTTTCTAAACATACGGTACTATAATAACAACATGAACTATAAAGAAATAGCGCAATTAAACACACAAACAGCTAGTTAGAAATTATAATAGTCATAAAAGTTACTTATTCAATTATTTAGAGTGCAAATCTGATCGTGGTATAAAAATGAGAAGCAAAATCTCAACAAGTGCAAAGAAACGGTATATACAGTAAATAATGTGCCCCAAAAATATTCTAAAGTTTATGATGAACGATAAATTGTTGTAATCTATTAATGTTCATGACAGACCTAATGTTTGGCCTTTTTAGTAGTGGAGTGCAGAATCAATAATTTTCCGACTTAATACACAAAATAATAAAATGCATAAACAATACTCCTTTGTAATGTCGACTGTGTACATTAATAAATCATGCACAAACTTTAAAACATATTTTTTATCTGTGAAAGAACACCCGATATAGTCCAAATGAGGAACAGTTGGCCCGCAGGAGAGGCTTGGCTCACTCTGACCAGTTGGACTGCACCTCGCTGCAATATGGCAGGACCTCCTGACCATGTGTGAGGCCTTATGTGATCTGCTGTAACACTGTTTGAACTGGGCTCATGAGCTCCTGCTTCTGAACATGGCTCTGTGTGGCAGTCATTCACAAGCACAAACCCTGACACTTAATCCCACACAGCGGAGTCGCACCGGAGCAGACAACAGAGGAAGTGACATGGGATAAATGGGAATGTGGCAGGATTCCCAGGATCCTCTTACCTCTACAGGAAGTGCCCCGGCGCGGATTAATGCCTACCTTGGACAATACATCTGCTATTTATTTGTGTTGACACAAAATGTAAAAGAGGTGGGTCGTGATTAGGGCTGCAAGATTAATCACAATCCAACCAAATACACAATTTGAATGGACGCAATTAACAAATCGCAAAGGCTACAATTTTTGAAGTACTCTCATTTCCTTTACAAAATATCCTGTCTTATTCTGCATAAAAACTGCTAACCCTGTAGTTTGGATCTGTACAAACGTGTGCTGAAATGCAAGTTATTCACTTCAGTTTTTGTCAATTCTCCTGAATGTGTTTTATTGTGAACTCTGAGCTTTTTGCACATGTTTTTCAATGTAATTTTTAAACAATAAATGACAAAAAATACAACCTATAATTAGATATTTTTCCCAAATTGTTTCGCGCAAATGATAATACAGTAAACTGACAGTGTTACAATACACACAAGAGCAACATGTTAAATACAACATTCACAACTCATGTCTGTGCATTCTTGTTTTCCTAGTAACTGTTTTAGAGTAACAGCGCTCAGGATTAGTCAAACAGATGGAAGATGTTCAAAGCTCAAAAGGAGTAAGCAGAAGTGCAAATACCCAATAAGATGTCAATGCCTTAGAACAAATCAGAGGATTTGCATTCATTGTGCTCTTTATTTTATGAAGGCATTTTTTGCATTACTTGCATCACGACTTGTGCCCGTCTTTGCACCCCCCCATGAAGTGCCGAGCAGAGACGACCTGCTGCTGAAGTCTGCTGTATGTAAACAACACAAAGTGGCCTGTGTAGCCTCCTCACCTCCGTAACCGGGGAATGAAAACAGCAGATGTCTGCCACACCTCGGAAAATTCCTCGGAACCACCTGCCTAATACCCAAACACAATGTCTGTGCATCTCAAACACAACCCGACACCTGCCCAAACATTCGGCAAATGGAGGCGTTTATATTATAAGACATAATCATTTTGGAGGAAAAGGGGCAAATCCACCCACATGCATGTATGGGAACTAGAGCTGCAAAATCTATTCTGCTCTTAAAGATACACTAGGAGACTTTTCTGGTGGACGGTTCACTACCGGCTTGTCTCCATGGAGATCTGTCTCATTAAACCTATCCCATGCATTCACTCAATGATAGGTGTCTTTATTGCTCATTCTGAATGGGGTCATCTTTCCACAGATCTGACCCGTAACTTGGCCTGATGGCAGAGGCACCATGGCGTATCTGCCTTCAGGGTACTTTTGAGACATTTAGGTCGTTTGCACAGAACCTTCTTACAATTCTGGAAATGCAATATTAATTTGGAATTATAAGTTTCTACCTAAAAGAAATATGACAAAATGAACATTTTTGGCAATGTTTAACAAGTCAATTTAAATTAAACAGTGTATATGAAAAAGCTTAGAATAGCAAATATTATTATTTCTTAATAATCAGAAATTAATATTCCAGATTTAATCCAAAAAACTAAGATAACAGCTAGTGACATTTACAAAACATTTACTTGTACAAAACGAATTAAAAGTAAGATTAAAACTTAAAATTTCACTTGGATGTGATAGGGTTAATTATAGAAGACATATAGAACCTTATAATTTAGATAAAGTGTACAAAAGGAACCCAGGAACAACACAATATGAACAACTACATTTTGTCAAAAATTATATACATAGAACGGAACAATATTCAAGTTTAATGCCATACTATGGAACATTCCAAGACCCTTCACTAGAAATGGTGCAACTTTAATAAAGACATAAAAACAGCATGCCTTCTCAATGTTCCCTTAAAAGCCAAATGATGACACAACCACATAAACCAAATACCAAAGTAGAACCTCCACCTTGAAATCTGCAGCTTGGCGCATCTGTTTGCCCAAAGAGCAAGCGCTCAGCTGCCAAATTGTCTAATTAAATTGGGCAGGCAGTGAATTTCCTCCGAGTCCGGCCCATTTAAGTCATAGCTTCACCTGCACGCACGCTTCATACTGATCCCTGATTATTTATACGGCCTTTGAGAGCACATGATCACTAATTAACCCCGCAATCTCCTCTCGTCATGTCAGGGTTTGGTCAGCAAAGAAGCAAATTGCCTGTAGCTGATTCAAATGAAAATACCGTTTAGTTTCAGTGGAATTCTCCGATTTTCATAGAAGGAGCTGAAAATGAATTTGTGCAACGTGATAATGTGTTCACTATGAGTCATTGTGTTTTTAATGGCCCGATCAACTACACTTAATTCATCAAGTTTACAGCAATTCTTAAGCAAAAAAGTGTTTCTTAGATAATACTATAGACAAATGCACTCCCTTAGAGCAAGTTTTTTTAAATTAATGGTCAAGTGTGATTTACCAATTACAATTCCCTTATTATAAAACACGAATCTAATACTTTCCATTCATCTATTTTATTCTTAAAAGTGGCTCCATGTATATTCTATTTCTATTGCTTTGTTTGAATGTTCCACAGTATGGCATTAAACATATAAATCTCCATGGTATGTCCAGGTGACGCCAAGGTGCAGGTCAGATCTGTGGAGTGGTGAGCCCGCAAGGTATTTTTGAGCAATAAAAAGACATGTAATAAAATACATGCAAGATAGATAATTTGAATGCCATACATGCATGCCATTACATAGTTCACCTTCAAATACTAATTTTGGTTATGTTTTACCTCTACGTTTTGTCAATTAATTGGTAAATGATCATTTGAGAAGAGTGACTAATTACAGTACACAAGTCATTTTACACATATAAATATACAAGCATAAAATACAAAACAGAGTGATAAAGCTATGATGATTTACAGTGACACATGCTCCAAAAAGGGCAGAGGCAGGGCACTACTGAAGAGCTAATGTGAGAGGCTTGTCATTCACTCATCTATTTTACATCACGCTGCAACTCAAGGTCCCCTTCAAGAATGATTTAATGCCAGAAAATAGTTTTCCTCTGACCTCTCACCCGCACCAATGGATCATAATGTATGTCTTTCCAGTCGCTGAGTGAGTCACAGGGTACGAACATCAAACACTCTCATGTAATGGGACGCTCTGCATGGCAAACAAATCGCTCGGGGCAGCCGATTTGCAGGGAGCTATGAACTATTATTATACGTAATTTCTCTCATGGACGCTATGGGGAAAATCAACTGCATTAATCAGAGGTTATTATAACTAGGGATGTCACATCATCAAATTTTAGTGTTTACTGTTATTGAAAAAAACCACAATGATTTAATAATTATTCACAATTGCTGAGATCATGACCAAACAACAGTGAAATCTTTCGTTTATCTTAGTATTTTCATAGTGAAATTTGTAACCAGCTTTATAAAATTTATGAATTTCCTGTATGTAAAGACAAAAAGAGCATTTAGATGTATTCTTACGAGTACATTGTGACCTGAATAATCACAATCTTGATTATCCCTAATTATATATTACAGACATATGAAAGCTTGTCTATGGCGCATGAAAAGCAGTAAGTGAGATATGGAGCATTTTACCTCACACAGCAGGTGTTGAACTGTGCAGTGGGTAGGTTTTGTCGCGTGGGTGTGAAGATACATTTGTGCTCCGAGCTCATTATCATATTGTCAGACCATGTGATAACGCTCAGGTAAACGCGTCTGCAGCAGCTGTTGCTAGAGCTGCCAGCAGAGCGCACATTAAGGCAACTCTAAAGTTACTCAGAAGGAACAGAGCTCGTCTTTAACTGCGTGTGACTGCATGAGGGAGTCGACAAGGCCTAGGGCAGAGTGAGGCAGCCGGCACACCGCTCTGCGCTGCACAGCTGTATATTTTATGTACTCATCCCTCAAAGACCTTATCCACACACACTCTGTATCAGTCTGTACTTACACACTGACCTTCATCTGAAAGAGAAAACAACCTCAGAATAGCCGCTTCTTAATACTATTAAATGCACGACTGCCTTCAATAGACACATACTGTGTGCACTCCACCGTAATACAACACTACTCGCCATTTATGAAGGCATAGAATTACAATCAGACAAGAAAAATAGGGTCAAAATAGCAGGAGCGTCAGTGTGCATGCTTACTTTTGTCCACAGCCCTGAAATAGATAGAAGTTGTTTGATTCAAGATTAAATGAATGCCCACTTATTTTGAAATTGACTTCAAGTTTGACAGAGAAAGTAGTCTCAAGGTATGAGCTGATCAGAACAAAGACAATTCACCTGCAAAGATGTGTTAAATACAGAGGAAATATTTCCTTCCAGGGACAATAAAATGTACCCTAACGTAAGTAACACAATATTTTTTTTCTCAAAATAATAACATTTGCCCAAACAAATTAAAACCAAGTACATTTTCATTAGCATGGCTATTTTTAAACATGAAGTGGGTAGCTTTTCGGGAAAAAAAGTGTGCCATTTGCTTGACGATTTTATTACTTTGCATGGAATGGCATGCAATTTATCATACCGTGCTTGCCAATGCCCACTCTCATCAGCTCTTGGAAGCTAAGCAGGACAAAGCCTGGTTAGCACTTGGATGGGAGACCACTAGAACAGCAGGTGCTACAGAGCGGCAGCTAGAGGAAATGTTGTAGTGCCCTTCGGCAAGACATTTCACCCACACTGCATAGTAAAGCACTTTGAGTGCCTTGAAAGCACCATTAAAATACATTGTAATAATAATATCTATCTTGCATCTATTTAAAGAAGAACTAAGTGAGATTTTTATCACATTGAACATCTTTAAACGTCTGTGTGATCTTTAAATATGTATTATCGAGGCGTTTGTAGCATTTGTCGTTGCCCCCTGATGTTGTAAGGTTTTTCAGCCCAGAGACATTGCCAAAATCGACGCGAAGACACCTATTCTGGGAAACAAATATATAAATACATAGATACATACATAAGCTTAAGTTAATTAGTTCTGCTTTGCTTTTGTATTTTTATTATCAAAAATTCTAAAAGAAAAGTGGGCTTGCCTCTGCACAGATCTGACTTGTAACTTGGCCCGTTGGTGCCACCTGCTTGTCTCTATGAAGATAGAGAAGTTTATAGTCATACTGTAGATTGGGATGACAAGATTAAAAAAAATTCAATTAGCGCAAATATATTTATGGCTACGGTACATTATTTGAGAGGTTTTTGGAACCTACGGTAGACCCCAGAAGTGTTTCCAGGCGCAACTCGAGTCATGGGCAGCGTGCACACATGTATATGTGTGTATCTGATAAAGCCCAGTGGGTCAACAACTCCTCTGTTTATAATGATTGTCTGGCGTACATGTGACTGTGGATAAACACGCTGAACGACCGCTCCGTTGCACACCCAGATCCACACTAGTGCGAGTGGACTGAGCGAGCTCAATCAGTGCGAGTACAGTTGGGTTATGGCCGCTGCTTGATGAGATTAAACAGGGCACCGCTGACGACTTGTTGGGGTAACAACAGCCACTCAGCGCGAGCTGAAAGTGGAGCTGCTGAACGCACAAGCTCGAAGAAGGAAGAGATCAAGAGGGAAGAGGAGGAGAAGAGGAGGGCAGAGTTTAATCCTACCCGTTAACACTGTTGGGAAAGTTGACTTTCACAAAGTCTCATGAGTGTTACCATGAGGTGCCAGTAGACTTCAATCTATATTATTTAATCCATTTGTGGCAATTATATTTTATTTAAAAAAAATAATCTGCCGTATTAATTGGCAGACAGGTCAATAGTTATAATATAAAAAAAATACAATATCAACATTTCCTTTCTTTTTGCCGATAATCGTGATTCATTGTAAACCTGCAATATTTTCCCTCAAAATGATTGTGACTCTAAAATTTGATATAGTGACATCCCTAACTGTGGAACACTCCCGACAGACAATTCAATAGCAACTCCGTAGAGACAAGCAGGACTTTTGTTTTTGTTTTGACATATACGCTTTTGCATCCTTTGCACCGCGCTAGTTTGGCACTTCACTTTCCATTGTATTCAAAAAGTAATATTAAATTAAAAAATTCAACTAGATTTATGCCAGAACCTGCATACATAACATAAGAACATACGCTGCCAGCATTCAGAAATTTCATTGGAACATTATGACAGTAGCATAATACTCCAAGACGACCTGATTCTTATGACTTATATCAAATTCGACGAAAGTAAACGTGTGGTATTTTAAAGTATTGTCAGTTTTACATCACTAGTTTAAGTCTTGTGAACAGTATTTGCACTGAATTCAAGCCGTTACCTCGCTGCTGTGTTGTGACTTTCAGTGATGTTGTGGCTTCTGGTGCAGCAGCTCGGTGACCTTCACGGCACATCCCTGGGTGGCCCTATTTTCTTTAGCACCGGAGTTTATCTGCCGACGCAAAGTGTGGAATCTGCGGGGACCAGGTTGAGAGTTTTATGTCCTAGCATCACTGGGAATGAGAGCGGCTCCCGGGAGTCTGGGCGCGGGTGTTTCTGGTGGTCCTGGCACTACACAGGTGGAGGGCAAACTACACAACTACACACTGCAATGACTGCGAAAACACACCGTGAGTCAATTCAGCGAAAGCACATTGTCATCTATACTGGAGCGCTGGGTCTCTCGTGAAATGGATCTTAAGACTGAAGAAAAAAAAAAAAGTGTGAGCTTCAAGTTTTGACCTTTTCTTTTTTGGTCTGTTCAATCTCAAAACACCATTATATCACTTTAATTAAACATCCACTGTTCTAACTTGCTTGTCTCCATGGATATGTTATTGCTTTGCCAAGAACGTTCCGCAGTTTATTCAACTTATAGCTCCATGGATAGGCGCAGTTGACACCGCCAGGCAACGTTATAGGTCAGATCTGCGGAGAGGTGACCCCAAACACACTGTGAATGCATGTTTTATTGAGCAATAAAACACGTCTAATTGAATAAGGGGAAGAGAGCAAGTTAAATGTCATATTATGGACCACTCTAGGCAAAGAGAAACATCTCCATGGAGACAAGCAGGTAGCAGTCTTCCCACCAGAAAAGTGTGCAACATGTTTATAATGTTACTTCCTGGTTGGACATGAGCAGCAGATGTGACATAAGTAGAGGTAATTCCACAACTGTAAACCTAAAAACCAAACTGTGAACAATCGATCCCGGCAAATGCTGATGGACTGGCAGGACACTGAGAATATAGATTGTTCACGCTGTAATTCTTGGCAAACACAAAGCCCACCTCTTGACTTCCCCTAGTTTTTATAGATTCAACACAAAAATAGTTATGCAAAAGGTAACCGTAGCTGTCTTATTGATTAGACTTGGGATTCAAATCCTACACAAATATGTAGTAAAGATTTAAATATGCGAGCTCAGTGTGTGCATTCTGACTCACAGCACAGTCTAAAAAGACAGCGGAGCAAATACAAGGGGAGTTAAAAGGTCTCACTGCCCTTTCTCTAAACTAGTTTTTGGTGTAGAGTCGCCTCCAGACTTGACTTTTTCAGCTCATATTCCATTCTCTCTGACTTTATCTGCGTCCATATTAATATTCATAAAACCAGCTCATATTTCAGACGGTAATTCATGAAAACGATAGAGGCTTTCTACTGCTGAAGGTGACTCCAGAGGAAGACAAACTTATAGTTGTGGATTGTGTTAGAACAAATACTACAAGTACATGAGTGAGACGTTCAACCTTCCGGATCACTTTATTGTAATATAATACAACTCCGGTAGACATGCATCTCCTGATCTTGCATTTTCCACGAAGCTGAAGCTGCGACCCCAACGAAGCGTATGAACAAAAAAAGTATGGCGTTGTAGCCTTTTTTGATAGGCAGCACTTTAAACGCGATTGTCTGCTCAAATCAAAAGAACGCTGACACATTTAGCCAGCAAAGCTTTAATAGATATCTGATCCACGCTATTAAACAAACCACCGGGCTGCGGCTGGCACGGCGCAACTAGGAATAGCAGAAGTGAATGGGGATCAGCGCCGGGTCATGTGACGGCATTAGCTCCGCCAGAAGATATTTAATGTATTCTGGATGTGCGGCGTCGCTGTAAGCTCGAGGCACCGTGCTCACATTGGTGGTCCGAATGTCGCCCCGGTTGGATCCAAAGGCATTCTCCTCGCTCTCCGGCGCCATATCATGTCAGGCTTTAAGGTCTGTCCACACAACTTTCAACAGGATGACCACAAAAGTCACCAATGTAATGAAGCTGTGCAGCATTCAACCTGGTCATTCAAGTTACTTCTCCTTCACGCTGTCCGCCAATTCCAGCCTGCCAAACACTAACATGTGCAACTGCAACAAAAAAAAAGTCTTGAAAATGTGCCAATGCTTGCGTGCAAATGTCTTGGTTGCGGTTCAAGCATGTGCAAAAAAAATAACGAATAAAAAATGTACAATGTAATACAAAAGAAAGAAAATATCACTTCCCTAGTTTTGTTGTCTTTCATTTTCGTTTTGTTTGTAGATTTGATACATTTTACTTGATCTAGATCAGGGGTTCCCAAATATGTCAGGCCAGTACCCCCAAAATAGTAATGTAACCGACTCAGAACCACCCACTGCAAAATGAAAAATGCTGATGAACAACTGATCAAGACAACATACTTAATATGCTAATTGAACATGAGCAGTATTTGACAATTCATTATCTTTAGACAATATATTGCGCTCTTGTACTGCGCCTGCGACTCATTCATTTACATAAAATCAAATCACCCAGTCCCACCACAGCAGCGCAACCAGCAGCCACATCAGACCCACATGAAGACGTGGAGGGTGGTATTTGGTTTCCAACAAATCAGTCTCTCACCAGAGCATAATTCCAGCTCTCAGATTCCTGGCACATGCTCTCGTTACATCTATGCGTTTGTTATAGTCTAAATTCTATTGCAAAATGTTCTTCATATTAGTGAGCAACTGTCGCCACCCCAACAGTACAACACATTTTTAATATTAGAATAAGCCCTCGAAGTAAAATACAACCACGACTTCCATTTCCAAAGTATGATTAACGCATTCTAAACGTCGCAGTGACATGTGTGCTCTCCCCGCACCTCACCTTTTTGTCATGTGTCCAAGGCCTTTCGGCACCGCCTACAAGTGCAGCTGACCCCAAAAATCACAAGGGAAATTCTGCTTATCCCTGCACCTTCCCTCTAATTTCATTTGCCGAGCGCTACGTGAGGTGCATACCGAAAAGCGCAGATCATATTATTTCTAAACTGTGTTGACAGAAATTGGAAACAGAGAAAGGTCATGACACTCTATATATAGTGGCCAGGACACACAAGAAGAAAGGTAAAGACGGAGCATGCTGGTATTCTGTACTGTATGTATATGTTAAAACTGTATCACTGACAACTGCTCTGATAATGAAATGTCTTCATTGAGAGCTCAAGTGTCCCAGGCCTGTTTGAATGCAGTTGTCACAGTGAGGTACTCTGTAGGCATGAATGTATGGCGCAATGACGCTTGTATTTCCAGCCCAAGAGGAGCTTTGGCAGTGTTTTAAATGCACCAGTAGGTTCCCTTGGTCCATAGGGGCAGGAGAAGCCTCGGGCCATCACAATCTGCTTAGTAAAACAAATATGGAGGAGGCGCCGTGTGACACTGATTTGATGGAGCTCAAAGTGGGAAATGAGGGAAAGTGATTACTCAGCCAAGTATTCAGTTTAGAGCCATCTTTGATTAAGGTTACAGGATAAGAAATGAGTTTAACAAGAGCCAAGTGGGGGTTGAGGGGTGTGCTCTTCAGCTATTACTGTCAATTTCTCTAGACAAGTGGAAAACTAATCCTACTGTTGTTTTTAATGCTACAGGACAAACAAAACTAAGTGCAGGGGTTAGGGTTAACACAAAAAATCAATACCCAGATACTATCATTGTGTGTACAGAATATTTACATTTGTATATAGACAAAAATTGACCAACTGTGGACACATAGGCAAAATGTTTACTAAAATCTAAAACATAACTGTGTTCACTACGTTTCAGTGAAATGTGTAGTCCAACCTGTCATATAGACTTTAAGTTAAAACAAAGGTCTTTCTTATTTTAGTCGGTACGGCCTTCAGGTAATGCAATTGGAATAATCATTTATTCAAATAGTAATGAACATTATATAAATACATGGTATGGTTGGACTGATGTCACATATTTCTCTGCCAAACACAGAGTGGAGGATGAGAATCTCAGTCTACTATGAAGAACGGATGTGTGTCTTTGAGTGACAGCCAATTTTAAAAGTCTATGTACCTTTTCTGGCGGAGGGTCTGCCGCCCACTAGTCTCCATTGAGATTTCAGTGCTTTTCCTTGAATATTCCAGTGTATGGCATTATCTTTTACGCATGTATTCAATTAAATGTTTGTACTGCTAAAAATAGCTATGAAAAACATCACGTGTGAGTGGACTTGCAACTGCACAGATTTGACTTGTAGCTTGGTCTGGTTGTCAACTGCTTATCTCCACGGAGATGCATATGTTTAATATCTAAGCAAGCATCTCCATAAAGGATCTTTACACCTCTTATATATGAATCGTGATTGGAGCCTACCTAGCAAGCTTCATTCAACCTTTTGTGCCCAAGTCCACTACAGTGCCTTATTTACGACTTGTGTACCAGCAAGGCGTTTCACTGATGAACAGTGCGACTAACTGACACTCAAATACCTGTAATAGAGACAAAGAGACCATTTTACTGCATCCTAATCAATATCACATTAACTTCTCAATTATGCTTAAGCATGTAAGTAGGTGAGATATTGAACACCATCATGCATTTGGGACACAAACTGCTACTCCCTGCGGCCCTCTTGTTCATGACTCACAATAAACCTTCCCTTCCCCGCGCTGACACCGTGTACAGACCTGTAAATCAGCGTTTCTTTGCTCTGGTGCTGTCTGACAGAAGCAAGCCGCCTGAACAGAGAGTTATTACATTAGACTTAAACAGATGTTTTAAAAGACAATCACTCCTGAATAATCCGCATTAAGTAAACTGTGAAGCCACAGCAGTCTGAGCAGTAAATAAAAACATGCACTGGCAGTTATTTAAAAGTGGCTGGCTCTTAAGATGTTCACCATAGAGATTTATATTCTAATAATGGACACGAGCACTTAGGTATGGGCGCAGGGTAGAGAGTTACAGTGGATTTAATGCTGTATTAAAATTTTGATGGATGGGCAATGGCAGTCTTCCACATGCGTCGCAATGACAGTGGTTATCATTAGTGTAACTCATTATTTTGGAGCTGGTCCATTCCAGATGAAACGATAGACTCCAAATGCAAATGAATGTGCATCTTTTACATTATGGACAATTATTTATCTGCAAATCGGATGAGATGACACTGTAATTAAACCAGAGAAGCTCTGACACCAGCTACAAGTCTGGTGATTGGTGCCAATAGGAGCAGGTATTCTGTATAAGAGTGGAGTTTGATTTTTACTTTGAAATTGAGCAGTCAAATCAGCTTACAGTAGATCCTTAAGAAGTTATAATAATACATAGGGTATTAATAGGCTGCCAGATGAAAAAGTAAAAATAAAAAAAAGAATAAGATGATTCACTCCAGTTATTCCAAGCAAAGGTAAAGTTACACACCACACATTTTACAGTAGCACATTGGTTTAGACAATATTAACCAGACTAAAAAAGAAAACAGCAAAGTCCTTTCAGTTTGTGTTCACCGTTTTAATTTTATTTTTATTTTGGGGTTACACAGAATAAAAAGATCTTGGAAGTAAACCTTTGCCATTGTGCTTCTCCAGAGTGTATTAAACTGCAGTTCCAAATGTGTTGACAGTAGAATGGATGAGTAGGCTGCACATTGCCAATACCACTGTGTACAACATTAAGTAGAAAATCAATGGGTTCAGAATTAGGAGAAATTAGAACCATTACCATAGTGATTAAACATTTCAAACTAAACATGAAACTTTGGAATGGGAAATACAGGAAGTAAAAGGAAGCTGAAAACCCGTGAATATTGCAAACGTTATCTAACAGAGTGCATTTTTTTGAAGACATGTGCTTAGTGTCACATTATTTATGGCAGGGATAACTTCCTGTAAATCTGTGAAATAGTTTGCTGATCCAAACATATGAAAAGTTGAATCTGAGGAGATAGTGTGCAGAGGTGCCCGGGCTGTAGGGGCTGTAGACTGTGGGGGAGGAGCTGTGGTTAGCGCAGGAGGATTAATATTGGCCAGGATCCTGTTGGCCTCTGGACTATGTCTCTCTCTGATAAGAGAAATCGGAGCTCAGCACATGTGCATGCGGAGCCAGATAGAGCTGTGATTAAAGCTATGGATACGGACTGGTGCCAGGCCCTTCATTTAGCCCTCCCCGCCGATGCTGACCACTGCTCAGGCAATGATCCAGAGCCCATTACAAGCTGGGCACACACGCCACCCGAACCCTCTACACCAGACTCCTATTGACCACTTGAGCGGGGCTAATACGAGATGACAGAATAATATACCCCCCAACTCTTGTGCCACGGCAATGCAGCTCTCTCCACTTTATCTTACCCAATCTTGTTAAACACTGCTTTGGTGAATTATAGTGTAGAATCAAATATCAAATCTTGTTTATGTCAAAATATTGCAGATACTATGATATTAAGATGGCATCCCCTGTAGAGAGTGTGTGAGAAGAAAATTACAGACTGAATAAAGAATGCCGTTTTCTATTTTAGGACCTCGCCTTTGAAAATTTGATCATACTGTCTAAAACATGGCAGGAGGGGCTTAAATGAGATATTCTCCTCTCACTCATGGATGTGAAAAGCCCAGAGGCAACCATGGGACACTAAAAGAGTATAAGCCTGGGGTTGCCTCGTCTGTCAACATGCATCTTCTTAGCACTGTCTGAGGTGTGAGCGCATATTCTAATACAAAGAAGTGAATGCATAACTAAACTTTGCTTTATTCGGCCTGTGTCAGCTTCCCAACCAATCATGGGAGCATTTATGGTTATGCGAGCAGGGATCACTTGGACATCTGTCATTATTTTGAAGACAAAGTAGCGCAAACTGCTTTCATGGGTATTAAGAAAGTGCTATTACATATTAGCATGCTTACTACTTCTGTTATTTGTAATTTAAGGTGTGTTAGGGTGCCTCATCACATACTGCGACTTATTCCAATGTTCTGCCCAAAACCACAAGTACACTGAAGCAAGTAGCTAGCCCAGGCCAACAGCTATATTCCACTGCTTTTAACTCACATTTACTGGGGCCACAATGGCGCTGCTGCAGTTAACAAGCCCTTTCAGAGAACTCTTAGTCATTCAAACGCACCACGTCTTTGAGAGGAACCCCTCCACTGCCATTTATTCAGACAAAATCCTCTTTTCCATTTCACCAGCCCACGTCAGCAGGTCAAGGCAAAGCTGAGGGAAAATGTTCTTCTTTTTGTTTGCGGTTACTATTATGTCTCTAAACTTGCGTTGACTCATTGTAATTCAATGAGCGAAGAAAATCGTATGTGTACTGAAAGTATAAGGACAAGGTGGCCATTCATTGTAGAGCTATAGGCAACTGTTAATGTACAAAGGATTGCTGAAATATTCTACAGAGAAAAAGATTTATGTAAAAGACATATGGTGAAATCAGAATCAGAATCAGAAAAGGTTTATTTGCATTGTCAATGAGCAAGCTTTGGGGATTCGATACAACACACTACATTGAACAATAATAATAACGACATATATAGAATCAAATAGGGCATGCATTGAAGAAAAATCATTTAAATTTACTATAAGATAGTGACAGAAAGTGAGAGTGCAGTGAGTTATTGATTAAATTGTAGTTAAAGTGGCAGGTGTATAAGAAGTGTTCATGAGTCCAACGGCAGAGGGAAAGAAACTGTTGTGTTGTGGGAGGTTCTGGTCATCCGTAGCCTCCTGCCTGAAGGGTGAGAAGGGTCAGCGGTGGTCCGACCTGCTCGTCCCAGAGCCCTGGAGACGTACAGGTCCTGCAGAGATGGAAGTCTGCAGCCGATCATCTTCTCAGCAGAACGCACAATGCGCTGTAGTCTCTGTTTGTCCCTGGCTGTGGCTCCAGCGTACCAAACGGTGATGGAGGAGGTGAGGATGGACTCAATGATGGCCGTGTAGACCTGCACCATCATCTGCGCTGGCAGTTTGGTTTCCCTAGCTGCCGCAGGAAGTACATCCTCTGCTGGGCCTTCTTGCTGAGGGGGTGATGGAGGGCTTCCACTTGAGGTCCTGGGTGATGGTGGTGCCGAGGAAGCAGAAGGAGTCCACGGTGGTGATGGGGGATTCTGTTATAGTGAGGGGGGGCTGGGGGGCTATGGCTTTCCTGAAGTCCACGATCATCTCCACTGAAATAATGCATATTGTAACATAGAAAATGTCTTATTATTCTAAGAATAGTTTTGAAATGTCTTAATTTCTTAAGTTTTTCCACTTTGACCCCGCATGGATCGTGATGTTATTGAGGTGGGTCAGTATAGTCTTTTTATATATATATATATATATATATATATATATATATATATAACCCATGGGGTGTGTGTGTGTGTGTGTGTGTGTGTGGTGTGTGTGTGTGTGTGTGTGTGTGTGTGTGTGTATATGTGTATGTATGTATGTATGTATGTATGTATGTATGTGTGTATATATATATATATATATATATATATATATATATGATTTTGTGGCCCGTAGGCTTTATTAGACAGGAGAGGACAGTGTGAAATGGGGGATGAGAGAGAATGGAGGACATGCAGTAAATTGTCGGAATCATTAGAACTCACATGGAGCCTGGCATACATGTGCTGTGGCTTCACCACTCGACCACCATGCAGCACAGTCAAGTCTTTTTACAAATATAAGGTCAGTGAGCACTCACAAAAATCTAACAGCCTCATAAGTAATGATACCAAAGCTGCACCATGCCTGAGTCCAACCCATAGTTGGTATGGGGCTTGGGAAATATATATTTTTTAAATTTACATCTACATATTATATATATAATACATATATGTATGTATGTATACATACATACATACATACACTTTGCACACAGGTTTGCTGAAGTACCGAAGTACAACACTTTCTAAAATCAGGGAGACCAAAGGGTGATCCCATGAATCATCTATCAAACCTGTGGCATTTTGACATTTCTAACATAGATCATATCTGATATAATACACCATTTTATGGAGCCTTGATGGGGAATAATAATACCTATTAAGAATTTTGTACTGAATACATTTCCCATACGTCATCTTCAGATATACGTTAGAGATGTCTTGGAACAGCCTTTTGTAGTTCAGGTCAGGACAAAGTTGAATAAAGTTGAACACTGGTCTGTGACTTGTCTTCCAAAATTGTTGTCATTACAGCGGAAGGGCATCTGTTAAGTGGTTTGTGCTGGCTTCCTTTTAAAAGTGGCTGCATGGTTCACATCCAGCTGCTACGCTCTGTCACTTAGCCCCTCCATCTTCCCTATCCTTTCTCCCCACAGCCCAGCCTGCCCCCTCAATAAAGCCCCACCCGAGCGGCGTCAAAAAATAGAAGACTTCCACTCCAATATGTCTTCCATGGACACTGCTGTTTTATGACTTCATGACTTTGCATTACCCCTGGGTCTCTCGGGGGTGCATGCCATTCTCACTTTTTGCCACTTCTTTTGGCTTATGTATCGCTGCTTTTTTGATATCGGAGTTTTCAAACCAGGAGGTCGTTTGAGGTAACACTTTTGGAGGGAAACAAATCATAAGAAGCACATGAATATATGATGATTTTCTGTGGCATGCTCAGACAGCGGAAATTGAATTGAAGCTGTCCCTATCGTCGCTTAAAGAGAAACACAAGAGATGGTGCCGCTGATGGCATCTGCCGCTTTTACAACAATGGTATCAACATCCTGCACCTCTAAGAACTTCTTTATGGACAATGAGCAGCGGAAAGCATATCACAATACGTTTTATGTGCCAGGAGAAAGCAGCAATCTCACAACACAATATAAGTTATAGATCCTTAAAATGTGATTTGGAATACTAGGAAATCCCATGAAAGACATTGCTGCTATCTGAAAGGGAGCCATGGAGATTGCATTAAACCATCTAGAGAGCTGGCTCATGTTTGTTTATTTACACAGTGGAGCCATGCCTATAGGTTGGGTTCACAAATAAAGACACATTTATTGTAATCTTATATTCAGGATCAAAACCACATCTGCTGCATGCCTCTACCTGTTCCTACCCTTTTACATTACATTTTAGATCAACAAATTCATCTTTTGCACTCCATTTTATTCGGACAACTGGCCTCATGATTTATGTCGCTTCTAAAAGAATTCAACAGAAATGTGAGGAGAAAAGTGTCATGCTAATCTGCATGTATTAGTTCATTAGCTGTTTGTGCTCGTAATTCCGTGAATAAGAGCCACCAAAAAGACTGGCTAAAAGCTTGTGAGATGTAAAACATATTTTGGATTCCAAACTGTGCCGCAAGCCTTTGACTTCACATCATCTGCTGTTTATGATCAGGCGCATTGCAGTTAATGTCACTCATTGTGTGCTGCAGAGCAGCGGCTGGATTACATTAGGATTTACCTATTCTTCTTATATATTTTTGGGATTCCAAAAATATAGTTAGATTGTTGTCATCAGGCTAGCCCCACAAAATAAAGATTTTGCATCACTATTGGCCACCCCTATGGTTTTCACCCCAGCCCACAAGAGGAGTTAGCAATACTCAAACAAACAGGCATGAATGTTGTCAGTTGACAAGTCGTGTAACCCTTCGTTTGTAGAAGAATCTTCTATGTTGACATTTGAAATAACTTTACACCACAAGTTTACTTGTAAAGCTCTGGATCAAACCACTAATACATCATCAGGTCTAGCATATGTGGATTATATATATTTCTTTCAATAAATTGCCTGTTCTCCATCTGAGATTATGAAATAAATTCGAGCATGTCATGAATGCATCCTAAGGAATCATGCACTCTACAAAAAACGACCACACCAAGGTTGAACAAAAAGTAATTAAATGCTTATGAAGCTGGCCAGTGGTCTGGATGAGGGTACTTTCCTCCCTGAGGCGGGTCGTTGAGTAAGAGGAACCTTGTAGGACAAAGTCACTGGGGCATAACACCATCAGTGGAATCCGAATAAAAGTGGCAGCTTATTCAATCCCACTGCACTCCCTCTTTCCAGCAACACCCAAAACAATTGAGTCCTATTTTAAAAGTGCATTGGAGGAATTAATGAGTCAGAAAGTATCTAGAAGTTTTAGAAGGGTAAACGCAAAGGTAAAGATATTTACAACGTTGTAAAATAGTGCGGTGTAATAGTTAGGAGTAATGTTCGACGTTGGAGATCTTTTTTCACCAACAATACAAAATCGTCTAGGGAAAGTGTGCAGGGAATGAGAGACATATGAGGAAGACCCCTCCACCAGAAATGTGACATAGTGCACCTTTAAGTTCTGAGCGAGGCATGTTTTAAAGGCATTGTCAAAGCGGTGATATATATGTATTAAGTATAAAGTTTACCTCAATTTCTCCATCTATATTTTGCGAAACACTTATTAAAGCCTTCCATTTGTCCTGATGTTATTCCCATCCAACTCAACCTTCTTTTTGGGAGCAAAAGTGCACAACACTGCAAAATGCTACACACTCAGGCTTACACTAATGATTCATTATCCTGCTCTCAATTGAATTATTCCGATATGTGAACTGCTTGCTAAACACAGAGTGGACCCTGCTGCGTTGGAAAGAGTGGAAGAGAGAAACAGCTTGCGTGCTGGATATATTTGGATTGAAAGTGCTGCATATTCATAAATTCGCATGCTCATCTGTGTTTCCTTGTTTTGTTCTATGGCTCAAGGTGATTTTAACTTGCTTTTGCAGTAAGTGTGTTCATCTGCCTTCGTTGACATTGTTGTTAAAAAGTTGAAGTAGAATCTTCAGCTAGAAAAATGAAAGAGAATTGGCATATTACTCGCCTTTGACACCTACACACCATTCCCAGGGAACAATGATGCCCTAAGGGTTACAGAGAGGCTGCATCCTGCCTTTCGTTTCCCTGGTGATTTCTGCAATTGCCTTTAAAGTGATGCTGGCATGGCATTGTCGGCAGAAGAGCCAAATATTAGTTTATCCTAGCTGTAGCGTATCCCCTGCCCCGTTGCCTGAGACATGTTTGTCTGATATAATTAGCCAAATCATCTTCCTGTCTGCAAGATGGCAGCATGTCAAGTGGAAATGTCTTGCAGGAGAGATAAACTGTGTCATTTTGTTTGAGGAAATGACTGTGGTAATTATCAAAATTCATTCATTTTAAGTAACATTTTATCTTATTACATTTGATTAAGTCTCCCATATTTGATGTTGTGCACGTGAGGTTCTGGAAAAAACAACTTCAAAGACATCAAAGTAACAATTTATCAGTGATTTGAGTGAGTTCTCTGTTTCAACATGTCAAATTTGCAGAAGTAAACAGATTAATTCGATAACAACATAAATCAGAGACTAATTGCCTTAATGCGTGGCGACTGGAACAAATTTGGGACTTGGACTTGATAAAACATTTTTAAAAAACCTTTAGGGGCCACTAGCAATGTCAGAATAGGAGTAACAATTATGGAACGCAAATCTCTGAAGCTGAAAAACAAGAAGTATTTTCTTTTTCAAACAAAGTGATTAAACAAAAAAACAAATCATCCCAGATCTTAATATAAATTCTTTTTTTGTGAAATGTTCTCACTTTTTTGGCGCTAATCAACGCCAGCCTACACACTTAAGTTCTGCATGTCCTGGGTTGGCCTTGGGCTGGCTCTCCCCATATCCTCAAAGGTAGCAACCTCCATTTTAATCTGTGGGTAAAAACATTCTTATGACACGGCAACTTCTGGGATTGGTGAAACAGTGAGATGGCTTGAGGCAAAATCCCTTCTAGTGCATATTATAATAAGTTTAATGTAGTCTTCCTTAGCCTCCCCTGGTGCCTCCTTTACCGAGAAAGCAATAAAGCACAACAGCAAATAGCAGAGACACTGTGAATGCCAATGAGTGCTTGTTTACATTAGCCGTTTCACCGCCGGAGAGTCGGGTGGCATCAGCGTCAAAGCTGAGAATTAAGCAGAACTTTATTACGTGAGAATATGAGCCGATGTACACGTCCCTATAGGAGCAGGGGCAGACTCCCCACCCTGTCGCCCTTTCAGTCTCAGTTCCCGATAACTCTGCTGGTAAATGTGTTTTTGAAAAGTCCTTGTTTGAACTGCGGCACAAAGCAGAGAACGACAAAGAGCGACAGACTGCGAGATGTTTAAGAAAGACAAGATTGAGCAAAGTCTAAAGTACCTTATTTTTGCAAACCATCATGTTCAGTGTTCCTTCCTCATCATCAGAAAATGTCCCAATGACGTTCAAAGCAAGTTAGTATAGAACCTGGCAGCAGCACATCAGAACGCAGGAGTAATCAAATATAATTCATGAGTAATTGTACATTTTGTCATACACAGCAGTGCAAAGAGTATCAAATCGATATTCCCAGTAAATCCTATTATTTTTCTCTTTTTTTCCTAGTTCCACCCCACAAATATTTATTCAACAGTTTGTAACGGAAACCAGGAAGCAAGACAAAGGAGGGATTCAATTATTATTATTATTATTATTATTATTATTATTATTATTATTATTATTATTATTATTATTATTATTATTATTATTATTATTATTATTATTATTATTATTATTATTATTATTATTAACACATTTACAACAAAAACAATATTTACATTCAACTTTACAAACCCATGACTCAAAGTTCCAATGTTATTAGGTCAATAGTGCTAAGAAAAATGACAACTTATACTTAAAAATATAGGATACATTCTCAAATTAACAGCTAATGAAATTCCTATTTCTTTTTTTTCAAGTCAGGTGAGACACACTGTTTCCAGGCTCTGTTTCTTTTTAAGTTTTCTTTTCAGTTTTTTAAACACATTGAGAACAGAAACAAGACACCGTCCGAGAACATAAACATTTTACATGTAGTCCGGTGTAATTGCCCCATTTGGTCCGAAGTCGGTCCAAATTGTCCTTTTTCAAAAAAACATTCAAAAATGTAACAATACAATTCTTACTTAAATACATTTTGGTCAAACGTTGAGACAAACCCCGGAGACTAAAAAACAACATATGAGGAATTAAAACAAGATATAACTTTCATAATTAAAATACAACTAACTTAAAAAACTAGACAAAAAAAGAGCAAATCTAAATATAGACTCCCTAAATTGTGGAATATGGAATAAAGACCAAGACTAAACGAGGTCCAAACAAGAACAGTTTGTCCGAGTCAAATAAGATTCATGCTTTTGCCATATAAACCATTAGAATCATTCCAGGAAGTGTTTTTATGCTTCAGGGTGCAGGTGGCAGCTGCAGTGTGAGCCGTCGATACAAACGTCAAAGCAGGAGACGCGTGTCCTCTTTACGTGGAGGCAAATGAGAGGAGAAGGGTGTGTGCGGGCCAGTGTGAGGCTGGGACGGACACTCACAAGGCAGGAAGTGCCATGTCCTCAATGAAACCCATCTACTGGAAAGGTTAACCCAGTCGACCGCGCTCCTCCACAGCCACACGTCTTTTTATAGGCGCACATGTATTCAAATATGTATATGTGTAAAAAGTCAGGCTGGTCCCCGGGCAGGAGAGGTTTTATTTTTTTCTACAAGATAACACTGAGTAAGGACATCTTTATCCCGTGAGGTGGGCTTTACATAACATAATGGCTAATAGCTTGTGACATAATCGAGGCAGTGTTGTGACTGTGGGCCTGGTGGCAGCGGTGCTAAAACTCTCTGGTCAGATCAGGGCAGCTGTGTACCGCTGTGGAAGGTAGAGCTTTAAAAAAAATAATTTAATGGACATAAACAATCATTACAAAATACCTACATAGGATTAGGCATATCACAATATAACAGTTTTGTTTACTTAGATCATGACCAGAAATCAGAGACATCTTTCCTTTTCTTTTATTCCTATTGTCTAAGACGTTACTGTTCCTCAAGTTTGGGACCAGTTTTACAAAATCTAACTTACTCTGGATGACAAAATACAGTTCGTGTAACAAAAAGAGACAGTAGACTGAATTGCTTCAAAACTGGTCACAATTATTCTTTTTTAGTTCAATTATACTGTGACAAGAATAATCCTGATTATTTATTAACCAAATAATCTTGGCTTGATTTGTGCTGCCTAGTGTCTGCTGCATGTTCTTCCTTCTCTCGCTTTCCCATTTCACCCTCAACTGTCCTGTCTAATAAAGCCTATGGGACAAAAAATTCGGGCAGGGTATTTCAACCTAAGGCGCGGGGGCCAAAGCAAGCCCTCCAAGTGATTTCATCCGGACCATGACCCATCATCTAGGTTGACCGGTTAAATTCTGGGTTAGCACTAGTTTAGACATGTTTTGGTCTCTTAGTTTAGTCCTTGTTTGATTTTGCTTCAAAAAAAATTTAATTCAGAGGTAGTCCTGGCTCAAACCTGCTTATATTCTAGTATATACTATACTGATGGTCCATTTTGCAAAGCAATGTTGGTAAAGCCTTTTGCATGGTATTTCTCACAAAAATCCAATCTATAGTGTTGGAGATAGTTTGTGCCACTGAAATTGCTGTTACTGTAGAAAGTTGTGCACATCCGGCCCAGAGGTCTTGGACCTCAGAAAAGTCTGGCCCTCGGGAAAATGAAGTTGAATTGCTCTGTTATAAAGTGTTTCCAACTTGTAATTGCATAATTTTTGGTTAAACTAGGGCTGTCAAATTTAACACGTTACTCATGCATTTAGAAAATTGATAGTACAGAAGCAGCGCAGATCACTCAACAGCTGATGTTTACGAGTGCGGAGCTGTGAGGAAAATAAAGCCCAAACGAATGATATGGGCCAAGTATTCCACCAAACTACAACAGAACACGAGGTTAACCCGAGCAGCAACATCTGTCTCTGTACGAGCCAATTACACCCGCAAACGAATGAAGGGCCTTGGACCACTGTTGTAACGCGCATGATTAATCATATTTCAAAAGTGTGATTAATCAGATTTTTTTTTTTTTCATTGATTGGCAGCACTAATTAAACCAAATTAGAATGGAATGGCAAAAATCGACACACGACAATTTTGAAATGGTAGTTTTCAGATTCCTGAATGGAAAGTTGACTATTGCCATAAAATCTGCACATTATCAAGAGAGCTTAAACCTAAATCTCCTATTTATGTTGTGTTGTCACCTGAAATCAAGACATTTGATTAAAATGTACGAAGAAAAAGGACACGTTTGAAAAATCTGCTGATGACATGTGCAAATGCATTTCGCAACAGTAACTGTGGGTTAATCTGAAATGAAATGCACCACTTACTGGATGGAGATCAAATGGAAACTTAAATGTGGAGGAGTCTTACTCTGAGTCACAATAGCTTAACAGCTATAAGCGCAATAAGACAGGGTTTTGTTGGCAGTTAGCTCTACTTTAACTTTCAAGAGACTGATTTTTTTGTACTTATAAAATGTTCAAAGGGGAACTGCAGTCTTGTTCGGATCTGGGGGAAAGTTCTGGATTCTTAGCAACTACTAAGAGAAAATGAGATGGCAACAATAGAACCGTTTTAAGCAGAGAGATTATTTGATCGTTTGGAAGGCATATTTTCAATTTTCAAAAGAAAGGAAGATGAATTGCCCTGTGATACTTAGATTATCTGGTGCTCATCCCCCATTTGGAAGTGATAAGGGGCAGCCACGTTGATTTATGAAGTCTTACTCTGAGCTAAAGTCAAATGACTACCTGGAGATCAAAATTAGTTCCATATTCTGAGCTGTGTTTCTTTACCACATTTCAAAGACGCACGGACCGCACTCTTGATGACAAACATTTAAGAGTGAATGCGGTGTTTATATATGGAGCGCAGCAGGCTCATGCCACGCTCTGAGATGTAGGTCCTGTCTGAACTCAGGAAGTCTCACCAAATCTCCCAAGATTACACATGATGTAAGAGTAAACAAACAACAAGTTAGTGCTACTTTTTTACGGGGGAAAGGAAAAGCCACAGCCAGCTTGCCTTTGAACCTTTGAAGCACTTGTTGGCAAAAATAGTTCAACTTTAGGGCAACTTTGTTCTACTGAGCAGATCGGTTTGGATGCAGAAAACCACATATACTATACAGAACCCACAAACACAGGAGCCCGCCTCGGCATTAACATAAAACACTGAGCAATAATTAAATCAAAGGGGCATGCATTAGGAAACAGTTAAAATCACAATGACAATATCACAAACAGAGCAGATTGTCGCAGTTTCGCCCAAGAATCTCAATCATTTTTTGAAGGCAAGTCAACATAGCTAACATTAAACATTAAACATTAAAAAAACAAAACAACATGGTCAAATGATGTGTGAATAATAGGTCTTGCAGTAACATATTTAACGAGCCCTTTCAAGCTGGTCAACTCCTGCTTTTCAAATTATTAAGCCATTTATCAATTACAGTGAACCTAAAAGAAAAAAGAAAGAAATAATTTGTATCTCAAGAAACAGATTGAAAGTGCGGTGCTAATTTAAAATTGAAATTATATTAAAACAGATGTTTTTGTTAAGAATGAATCATTTCACCGAAACTGGCATGCTTATTCTAACCAAGATATTGCAGCAAGAATATAACTATTGAAATAAAATGAGACAGTACACATTCTAGTCCTGTGCAGCAGCATGAGCTCCAATGACCAGACACACTCCCAGAGAGGAGCCTGCTCTGAATGACACTAACAAGGCGACTCTCCTTCACAGGCAACTTACCCATCCATAAATCAGCATTCATTGTTTATTAACCACCTTTGTTAGCAATCATTTATGATTTCGATACATTTTAATGTGACTCCATCTGGCTCTACCAACTCTGGCTAGTGACACTGGCTGGTTCGAAGACCGGCTGAAATCACGATGGATTTGCAATAATTCAGGGGATGACCAAATAAACACGCTCATTGTATTAATGACAGTGAGCGATTACCCGGCTTGTAAACACTAATCCATGAAGAGAAACTAGGTCACATTTATTCCATCTGCTCAGACAGTGGAGTGAACACGATGTTAAGGAGGTATCCATCTTTATAGTTAGTATAGATGAAATCTGTTGAAACTTTTGAGTGCAGTATGCTGACATGCTGAGCCCATCTGGTTCCAATAGAGAGCGGTCAACTTTAAAAGCTGTCAGCAGGTGCGCAGCTTTTCATTTGATAAACAAGTTACAAAAACTCAGGCCAGCGCTACATCAAGTTGAACGTTTTACAAACTGTTGTCATATTTGAACTTATAATATTATTCTCATTGTGTTCCAAGTAAAAGTTTTCAGAAACTTTAGACTGTTTTATGGGCTACATGTGTTGGGTATTGGCACATATTGTTTGCTGGCGGAGTTTCCACCTTGTCAGGCTGTTGGCCAGTGGAGGTAACACAGTGGCAGCCTGAACCTGACATGCCAAATAAAACAGCTCATCCACGGGGACCAGGCCGACACCAGTATTAGGCTCTCCATCAGTCCACATGTGCACAGCTCCGAAGGTAAAAGAGACACACTGTTAACTTTGAAACAGTGTTTTCTCACAATTGAATGCTGGATGTGAGCCTGGTTCCCATTTGAACATGGCGAGTCTGTCATGCAGGCCGCTGTGATGACTGTGGATGTGGATGGGAGCACGTCCAGGGTGGATTGTCCCTTCACCGTGAGCAAACAGAGCTCGGTGGGATGCTCCACAGCTCTCTGGCTCCGCGACAATGCTAACGTTCCGGCTGATTGTGAGTTCGCCTCATTGGCTCGCACTAACAGGGGCTTTCACCTTGTATTCCAGCGGTAAGTACCCCAGCCCACAATGTCTGCACTCCACTGAGGGCTGCGCTGATGAGACTGTTAAACAGCCACTGAGGTCAGGTTTTGAGAATAGCAGGGGTTCACATTATCACTTTGTAACGTAGAGTGGAAGATCACGAAGGACACTTTTCGAATAACCTTTAGTTGGGAGTAATTACAAGTAGACATAATTATAGACCAAACTACTATAAAATAATCATCTATAAGGATTATGGCTATTTTTACTACATGCTATTCAATAGATGAAGCTGATCTTAATTAAAGGCTAATTGCCAGCAGGGGAAAAAAGAAACGCACAAACAAAGAAAAACCTATACAACTATTCCCCTCAGAGTAATTCAGGTATTTGATGTCCCTTCTGGAAAGTCAATCTATTGCTACTGTGGCAATACAGATTATCCCGTAGCATTTAAAAATATGATACGGTTTTAGTTTGTTCTTAAAAGACAAATTATGCGGTTAGGGGGTATTTGGTATTAAACTATAACAAGGTCATTATTTTACATTTTGTTCATCATGAACTGCAATATATGTTTTGTTTTGTTTACTCTAGTCTTTATTTGAAGGGAAAATGTACAAAGACATTAAGCTCATAAGAAACAGAGACGTTCCGCACCACATTATAGCTAAATAGCTAGTTTCCTTTGGCAGTCCCTTATTTACAGGAATAAAATATACAATGCAAATTACAGTACACTCAGTCAACAATAAGAACAATAGTCCACAGTGTCCACTCTTTGAGTCATTAAAGTAAAATATGTCTCCTTTGACAATAATGTGTGACAAAAGTGTGACATGTGCCCTCTCCTAGATTAATTATCTATAAAAACATTCAAAATTTAAATGCAACAATAAAATGCATTTAACACTATTACCGCTGGATATTGCACACATTTAACTGAGTGTTGCATGTCTCACAGTATTACACATCCGAGCAGCATTTTTATCCATTGAATATGTCTATACTTTCTTGCTCTTTGCATCACTAGTTCTCACGGTAAATTTTAAATAAAGATAATCCGAACAATGAAACGTATGCTTGCTGCAGTAACTTGTAATTTATTTCCAGTCTGTTGCTGTGAACATTCATTCAAAGTTATAGATTTGCCAGATTGTAAAAGTTTCTCATTGGTGGTTGCACATAACGAGCGCATTTATCTGTACTTATCCCGGTTACAGTATCCTGAATCATTAATACTGGATAAACCTGCAGGCACTGTATAGTTCTGTATACACCGATATTCATAATATTGTTGCATGTAAACAGAGTATTCTAAACTTCTCAACACTGGTGCCGTAGCAATCATGTGTGAAATCTCAATTGAGTCTTAACAGACATTACTCATCACTCACACACGGGGGAGACTGCCCTGCTCCTTCTCCGTGAAGGAGGGGCTTATGCGGGTAACAGAAACATTTTGTGTTAGAGATTCGGGTCCGAGCAAGATGGTTCTTGGATCCGTGTTCGGACCGGAGTCTACCTATTAGTTACTTGGGCTCTAAATCCTCTTCTGATTCTCTCTCAACCTTGTTGTCAAACACCGCTGTTGAAGACGGAAGAAAAATGTTTTATCGGTTTATGCATATGCATTTTTTCCTTTCGAGGCACTTTTGTTTGGTTTGACCTTCACATCTAGTTACGCTGAATGTGCAGCCCATGGTACATCAGCTAGCCTCCATCCCCATCCCCACACCGAGAACCCGACCCCTTTCGTCTGATTGGATCTATGGTGGTACACATGTGCAACATTGGCCTGAAAGCCAGATTTACAGGGTACACACACAAACTGACACCAGTTGGTCGCACTCTGGAGCTCTGTATCCAAAAGTCCACAGCTCTTGTAGTTGTTAAAATGAACGGTTTGTTTTACCCTGCAGAGGTATTCAAACCTTCCGTCGTGGGCATTCCCTCACTGTATTTGGCTCATAACCAGGATAGTTGAACCACCGGACTCAGATTAGAGGCAAAAATGATGACACCAACTCACCTCACTAACAGATTGTAGGTTATATCACATAGTTTGTTCATTTTTTTGTTTTGTTCACTGTTGTTTGACAGGCGCCTTAGCTTTCACATGTTACTATAAACAGAAAATATGTGACTGGCGTGAAACGTCGCTCCATTCATGCTGCAAGGGTTTGATGAAAGACTCCCAAAATTTGTATGCTAATGTTATGCTACTTCTAATCTGGTTTCGGGGGTTAACTGTCATGCTTTCTATATACTATTTGTGTGACTTTGGTGGTTTAGTCATTTTCTAATTAAATTCTGCCAGAGCTGAAGCTGATTTGTCTGCTCTGGGCTTCATTCAACTCACGTTTTGGTGTGAAAATTTTAAATGATATAATTATTCATGAGAAAAAATTGACAGTGTATTTAACAACATTATAATACAGGAGTTGTGGGATGAAATTGAGAGGTTACGTATGTTGTGATGTGTTTTTTCAAATCTACTTCCATGGCTTTTGTACACGTATTAGCTTTACGCCATCTTTGAGAGGGAATGTCAACCACCAGCTTCTTTCTGAGAGTTCACACTTCTCTCTGATTAGTTAAATCCGCCTTTCACTCACTCAGGCCAGGACAGAGGCTGACCAATAGGACGAGCGGGTGGTTACGTTGAAGGAAAAAAAGAGTGGGATCATAATTTTCTTTATTTCAATCACAATCTACGTACACTTCTATTGTCATATTGACTAAAAGAGATGAATAAAGTCATCTGCTTCTTCTGAGAGTTAACGCCTCAGAGAATGATGGAGCCTGACCAATAGGAGGCGTGTCTGTGTTTGAGCATTGAACAGCGAGGCCATCAACCTCGATGAATGAAGGAATTACAACATCCTTAAAGTAACGAATTGTCAGAGGATTTAGATCGCAATTCAATTATTTTCATCGACATGTAATGTATGACAGAGTAAAACGTGCCGGTCATTTTGCTTGAATGTAGTCAAACGAATGTTATTAGTTTTGTGTTACGCTCCAGAGGACACATTAAGCTTCTGACCACAAGTTCACATCATGAAACACCACAGAAATTGCAGTCGCTCCCCAAAGAGCTCGGAAAGCAGGCTTACTTCATATTACTTATTAATCACTGCTTTTTGTGGACGCATTCATGTAAGGCTCCCAGAGAGAGCCCAAGATAAATTACTATGCAAATTGAATGCAAAGTTTCCTCCTTTTTTATGTAGCGGGCTGGCGTGTTTATGTAACTATACCATATCCACTTTGAAAACTAAGAGTCCTTTCGTCTCCAGTGTATCAATTACTCCCCTAATCAGGAATTTCTGAATTAAATTACCTGGAAATACGGCACAGTTTAAAGTCTGGAACGTCTCTATTCTGGCTTTTATTTAATCCAGCAAGGGAATTCAGGGCACACATGACGAGAAACACAGGGAGAAAAGTACTTGAAAAGTTTGAAAGAAGCTTGGGAACGAAATGGGAAACATCACTGCAAATTATCAATCGGACCATCTCATCAATTTGCTTCAGCACCATTTTCCCAGGGGACAAGCGGTGGCATGTGAGAAGAATGGTGCGAGCGTTGGGGAGGGAGGTCACGGGTTCAAGAATACCCCTGAGCATGACATTAGTGAGATAAAGAGCGGCTCAAATGAACTTCAGCTGCCGGGTCTTTTCATGCTGGGCTTGGACATTAGATTTTTTTGCTGACAGCGCTGAGTAATTTACGCTTTTTTCCTGTCTGTCATTCCACACACAGAACCTTATCTACCTTCACTCAATGTAAGTTATTTCCATTTGCACAATTCGGGACTTGACCTTTTCAGGAAACTACATTCATATCACTCTTTGCTTTTTTTCACATTGAGCTTTTTCAATGATTGGCTTGGTTCTCCGAAAAGCGCAGCTCGATTTTGGATTCATCCCTTTCCGTGACTGCAGAAGTAAAGAACAAAATACACACAAACCGAAACGTGTCGAGCTGCATTCCAAGTGAACAGTGGTATGAGATAAAATACTTCTTTTGACAATTGTAGAAAACCCTTTTTTTGAAACCGGAGAACAGTCTTGTACCAGGCGAAGATAAACAACTTTTGGTAAGAACAAAGGGTGAAAATGAAATCGGAAATTGATCGGATTGGGCGGCTCCGATTGCATTTAGATAATAAAAAGCCTCTGTGTGAGCCGCTGGAGGGTGAAGTCATGTCTGATCTGAGGAGCAGAGCGGCGTCTGATTGGCTGGCAGCGGCGGAGAGTGGCGGCAGACCTGCTGTGAGAGCGGACAGGACGGCAGGTGTGGATCTGGGTTGGCGCGATGAGTTGCGGGCCCAGTGCCGGTAGGTGGTCGAGATGGGAAAAAAAGTCTGGAATGGTAAAGAGCTCGCCTGTGTTTCTGGCAGTAAATGTAACAGCAGACTGTGATAACCAACATTTGTGAAAGTACCAAGGAGTTATGGTCTCTTGTGTGTTGTTTGGTGACGAGTTTGTGTGAGAACAGTTAAATATATCAAAGGCTACGAGGATTCATATCACGATTTCCTTGTGGTCAGATCTGATCTTGATTTTTAATGATAACACATGTAGAGGTGGGAGATACCTAAAAACATGATCAAATCATAATTGTTGTTTTGGAAATATGCAAAATTTGAATATTATTCATGTATTGTCTATAATTAAAACAATTCAAAATAAGCTCAAAAAGAGACAGCATCTTCTAATGCATCTCCCCCCCGCCCAAACAAGGGTATAAGGGTCACGCCACACTAAGTGTACAAAAGTGCTACATGAAGGTTCAAATTTAAAATAAGGAATTTTTTAAAATTTCAACTCACATCAGAAAGTACAAACTCTAGGCATCATAAAAATACCATAAAGTAGATGAATGGATAAATCAGCTATTTGTACAATTGACTCGCACAGCAAACTTACCTTTGACGTAACATAGTTCACTTCGTCAGACACAAAACTTTCAAAACAGATTTCTCCCTCGCTTGACCGTCTGTCAGACTGCTGAGCGCTCCACGCATGTGCGAGTGGCCAATTTGTGTCGCGCAGTGCTGCAAAACGCGTTGGAAAGATGTTGGTTTTCCCCATGCGGCAAACAATGTTGTTTCGTCGTAACAACTCAGAAAAAGGACTCAAAAAGAGATCGAAATTATGATGGAACGCTACATGCTCCCGTGAGTAGACCCAACCAAGACAGTTCCACCGTCGAGTACAGTAATAAAGCGTCGCATTTTGATGACGTAGCATGACAATTAGAGTGACGTTTTATCATATATATATATATATGTATAATATATATACATATATATATATATATATATATATATACGTATAATATACAAGGTTTAAAACATAACAAGGACTTTGTCATTTCTGCTTTTGGAATTTGTTTAATGATTGAGTTAATTGTACACTTTAGAGTGGAGTGACCCATAAAGGGATATTTCTGCACTTTTTGGATCAATTTCATGGTCCTTTCATGTTTTGTGCAGTATTTCAATTACACATTTTGCACATTCAAGAGAAAGGTTGAATAAATTGTTTTACCAAAATGGCAGCTTGAATGCGTTCGCAAGCCCAGAATAGAGCAACGTTCCAAATGAAAATGAAGGCCAATTAAACATAGTTAACATGAATACTATTATTAGATAGGGGCAAAACTTAAGTCAAAAGAAATATGGCTTTGTTTTAAATGCAGTGCATCCTTTACTTGTAAGATTAGGGGCGGGGGATATTCTAAAATAAACTTTTGGATTGGCTTAGATCACATCTCAGATTTGATCACAATTCAGGTACACTTCATGTAACTATGTAACTTTTCTGCTGCTTGTCTCCATTGCTTTAGCTGGAATGTACCACAATATGGCATTTTACTTGCATTTATTCAAATGAATGTGCCTGCAGTTGAAACACAGGCATTCATACTGTACCTCTGCATAGATGTGACCTGTAATGTTAAATGCTGAAGTTAAAGATCATACAGTTGACCATTCCAGCCAAAGCAATAACATCTCAGTCTGTGTTTGAGCATAAAGATTATTTAAACAGAATCCAGTTACAATTGGATTTATTTATCTCCCAGCACTGTGAGAAATATGAGTTTTACATGAAAAGCACAGAGAATTTACCCCTGAACAACCCAGTCTACTCCTGGGTGCTATCCCACTGCAACATACAACTTAGTTTTCAATATGGTTAAAATGAGTTGCAGGGGAAGTGAATGAGAACTAACTGTGAGAGGTCCAATCTAACTCCTGCAGGAAGTGTATAGGAAAACTCACATTTCTGCTTTTCCAACACATAAGGACAAGAGTCTATTAGCAGAGATGTTCACAAATCTGTGAACATCTCTGCTAATAGACTTTCCCTCCAGATTATAAATATTGCAAAAGTGCCAAATGTGTCAAAAGAATATTTTGTCTGTCCCTTTACATGAAATTAAAGTTAGCCTGAACATTGGCTGAACAGGAAAAGAAAATTACCCTTAATTAGTGTCAGCTCCCTCGTTTTTAAAAAGTAGTTAGAAAGCAATTATCTAGTTACTACACTGGACAAAACTACAGGCCCCCACTTTTACACAAGTACAGTACTTTTCTCAGCCTTGCAATTACCATTTTAATCTAGAAAATTTGAGTTTGGAAATGCAGATGCTGATTATACATATCTGCTTTTTTCTGAGCCCTGGTTTGATAAATACAGGTTTGCAGACTTATCTAGCGACAGGTGCTAGGAAAAGAAACATGATGTTGACCAAAGCTGTTTTACAGCTCATCAATAAACTGCAGTTCAAAATATGTATTCCGCGGGTTGGTTGCATTTGCTAATGAGGATGATCTATCAAAATATATGTCGGTAATTTCCACCATTTAAGGTTCAATGACACCAATCACTGCCCCTTTTCTCAGAGCAGAAGCAGGAAATAGCCTTGTAAAAAGTAAATTTTAATGGCAGTTAATGTAAAATGTGGACAACAAAGCACCACAGTTACACCCTTCCTTCTGATTCAAATGGAAACTGATTAAACAACGCATTTTTTATGAATTGAAGTATTGAGATTTTGCAGTACTTCTGAATATGTGGCACAGATTTGTCTGGGCTATCTATGCTGAAACAGATTTAGAAGAGGAGAAACTTGAATTAGGAGAAGAGAAACTTGAATCCCAGAGCTCTGAACACGGTTAGATTTAACATCGTCTGACCGCGGGAAGTATATCTCTTTGTCTGGTCTTTATTGAGTTTTGGAACTCCTGCAGGTATCAATAAAACTCCATGTCTGGTGGTCATTATTGACTGGGCATGAGCTACGTTACAAAATACACGGTTGTAGGTTCACATTGTTATTGTGAAAACCTGAATGAATAATAATGCATATTTGATAGACCATCTCATATTAATTATAGGTGGACAATATACCGAAACGTATATTTACATTATACGTATACATTGAAAGTTGTTTTGAAGATATGCAAAATTTGAATATTGAGCATATTGTTTATAGTAAAGTGTGTTGCATAAAGTTATTGATAAAGACACACTGTGATATTTGTGTACTTTTGTCTGATAATTGAACCTCAAAGAATACATTTAAAGACATGTTTTAACACATTTCTGTTGGATTGACATAATATCGTCTGATTACTGTTATCGAAATACTCCAAAACAATATATTATTCATTTCATGTCAATAATGCCCACCCCTATGTTTACAGTATATTGCTTTGAAATGTATTTGGTAAGGGCAGTACATGGTCTTGTTCTGTCAATGCTTTGGTATTTAACATAAATTATAAATGCAAATGAGTTGTTGAGTTTGTTCACAGATCTACAAGCATGCAAACAATAGAACTTTTAATGAAAGGACTTTTAAGAGCATTTGGAATTTTAACTGCGCATGTCAAATCAATTTGCCACCTTTTATTCCCTGCCCAAGGCTTGGTGTTTAATCCAATGCCAAAGCCAGTATGTGCTGTGTTCGTGGCAGGTTTGTAGCTCGCCTGTACAACTGTGGGCTATTGAGCAGTGAGAAGTCTAACCACCGCCACAGGAACACTGCTGTGGAAGTTATTCAGTAAACCCCTGAGAGGAGAGCGGCACCCATCAAGCATACAAATGACTGATAAGGCAGGGCGAGGAGAAAAAGAGGCTTTTTCAGAACCGACTTTAGCCTCATTGCTTTTTAACCGGTATAGACAAGAAGCCATCCATTCTCTTTGGGAGGTGAGAGGAGTGCCCAGCTAAAGCAGTTATTCATAAAACATCAGCTGGAGTGCAAAGTCTCCTCAGTGCTACATGAACAAAGTGCTCATAGTTTTGGTTTGGTTATCAGTGGTAAATCTGATGCAAATGTAAAACAATTAATAATAATATAACAAATTAGAAACTATGATAAAAAAGTAACGGGTAAAATAAGGTGTGGGAATAAGAATATTGTTAAAAAATATTGTTACAAGCAAAAACCTAAAGAAATGTTTAAGTGACTTTTGAGCACTTTTATTCACTCAAATGCTGTAACGTTTTGTTCGGAATTGCTAATTGCCACGGTAAATGGTTTTCATTACTCTGAAATCCATGTGTGGCATGATAGTGAAACTCAAAGTTCATACAGCCCCATTTATTATCTCCAGTTTTAGTGCCATATCGTTAAGGTCACAACAGGTGAGCGTTTCTAGGCCAAGTCCATTCAATTCTAATTTCCGTAACTTCTAAGGCAGCCCTTCAAATGTGAATAAAACATGTTTTAAGTTCAGCTCCATTATGTGTAAAACAGCTGGACACATTTGAGTCTGATTTCCGACCGCTGGGCCAATCTAAAAGTCAAATACACTCGCTGCACTTGCTAAAAGACTAATAAAGTGAACTGCGTGCTAAAACGACTCCCCATCCACAGCACGCACCCACGCATCAGGGTTTCATCTGCTTAAATACAGTCTGAATAAGGGGCTACAAAGGCGTGGCTGTCAGGGTGAGTTAGGTAGAGGCCGGGCTATGGGGCTGGCTCTCATCAACACGTCTGGCTGTGCGGCGCAGGGACCACACCGAGCCTGGACTTCAGCCACTAAAGCAGGTACGAGTCATAAATCAACCAGCCAGTCCAGACCCAGGGACGGAGGAGACACAGGCCGTCTGCGGAGGACATTCAATGTGCACAAAATTAACTGCGCTGGGTGAGAAACACAGCTATGGAGAACGAAGATGGAATTTGAATAAACCATAGTGTTTTTATATCCACTAAACGCTGACAGTTGACAATTCAATTTCAGAAGGCAGAAAAGCTGTGAAGCAAAACGACTGGCCAGTTGTGGCATCCAACCCTACACAGGACAGAACACAATGATAATGATGAAAAGCAGTTTCAAATTTAAAATGTGGTTGTATATATTGTTATAGATCAATTCTTCTAAAACTATCCAGAGAAGGTCCAATTGTTTCCTAATGATGGCATTTTTTTGTATCGATTAGTTTCAAAATGTCATTTATTTGAACAAGCAGTGGCTCATTTGTTGGCATCTGTATCAAAAGTCTTTATAAATCCATCCCACAGCTTGGTCCAAATCATGTGTAAAAAGTTCTTTATTGATGTATTTGACCACGTGATTTGATGGTATTTTATAGATGCTTCATTAATACTATATGTGTATTTTAAAAAAGCACAATTCATTGTAGCATGTGTGTCAATCAAACAATAAAAATGCAACAATATAATCAACAGTAGTATATTATGTGCATGGGAGTCAAAAAGCTTTCAAAGGCATCATTTTCAGGGGAAAAAAAACCCAAAACCTGCTCCTTCAACACAATGCCTCCCAAATTGTAGACACGGTCTCTTATCATTATTTTTCACTTCATACGTCAGTGGGGCAATTTTAAGTTGAACAATATCACAAAGCTTCAGACATTCTGATTTTATAAACAACACATTAGTATGATCAAAATATACAGCATGATTTACGATTCGTATGGCTCTTTTTTGTAAATGCTTTTATGATTCCTAAATATCATGACCTCAGTTTTATTTATATCTAAGGATAACTTATTTGCATCAAACCAGGATTTTAGTTTTTCCATTTCTTCTGACATAGTTTCTAATAACTAGCCGCAGATTACCCCTTGAAGAAAACATTTTGGTATAATCTGAAACAATGACGCATTTTAGAACATTGGACATTATACAATGGTCATTGGTATATAGTAGGAAACAATTTTGGATCCACTACCAACCCCTGTGGGACCCCTAAGGTAATGTGCAGTAAGTACATTGCGGACAAAAATAAAATGTGAACCTTAAATGTAGAACACATCTGGTTCTGTGCTTGCCATGAAACGTGTTAATAAGCAAAGACAAAACATGGACACAAACCAAACAGCCCTGCAAGTTATATTAGCAATACTATTTATAGGAGTTGGAATTCCCTGTGTTCAGATAACTTTCAAACTTACAAGCTTTGTCTACCTGGTGCGATGAAGCTCTGTGAAGCGCTAACACCAACCAGGAAATGTTGTTTGCTTATAGAAACGGTAAGGGGAAAATAATGTTGCCATTGGTGCGTCCCTCTATCCTTTACCCAAACTGAAGTACCACAAGAGACACACTGGTAAAATGGCTTGGCAAACTTTCCCAGTAGGCAGTATAGCTGTTGCCAAAATCAATCATTTTCAGCACAAATAGAAAAGCCAGTCTGTTGAGCATTTGGTGTTCATCTCTGAGCCGGTTGAAAATGGGTAAAAACTGGCAACTGTGTGCTTTCCTTGCACCTAAATACCATCATCCACAAACACGGTCTCTTGGCAGCATCACTGTGCACAAATGACAATGGGCTGTCTGTCATTTGATGGCCCAGTGCAGAGGGAAACAATGCACATGGCTATTTTTGAGACCAAGAACGCACACTTCTGTCTGCAGCCCCTAGGATTTTTAAGACTTTAAGACTATAATGTAAAAGGCATCAACCAGAAACCATGTTGTAAAACTTCAAATTTTATTTAATTAAAACCCTAAAATGGCTAGAATAAATATATTGTAAAAGACAAAAACAAAATGCTGTTTTAACTATACTGGAACTTGGTGCTAACAATTGTGCTAACAACTATCTGACCTACTTTCAAAGGGCTTAATAGAGACAGTTTATAAAAGTTTGCGTACCTGATGCTTTTTCCCCTGTGCAAAAATAACAGTAAATAACAGCATACTCCTCTTGAAATGGCTTTTTGCTTTTGTGTTCCTTTTTGCATAGCTAAGGCATGAATAGGCAGGGAATTAGTCCAGAACCATAATTAATCCAAAGTGAAGTACAACTAAAAATGAAAAATAATAATTCAACCTTTGCAAGAACAAACATTTAAAGTCAGTTAGCCATGCAGTTACAAACAATGAAAAAAAAGCCTATCTTGAGCTTTAAAAAATGACAGCTTTGCCTCACACAACCAGAACCATACAAACTCTGGTTCTAATTACATACAACATCCTCCAAAACATTCTTAAGGATGTAAAATCTGAATTTCAACAGCATGCGTCAGGTTCTCATGTTTTTCGAATTATGACTATAATATATTCTATTGTGGGAAAGTTGCTGTGGTAAATATGAGTTTGACATCATTAATCAAGTGGTAGTTTGTGAAGAAAACATTTTAAATAAAAGAGGAAGAGGCCCTTTTCACGAAGCTAGTTTGGGTTTCTTATTCACTATATTCCAGAAGCCCGTCCGGGCGCCGCCATATGACGTAATCCTCCCTCCGGTTGTATTAGTTAACATAGGGCTCCCGCCCTCGAGAGAAAATAAGTTCTGCACGGACTAAAAAGCGTTTTTTGGGCTGCCCCAAAATATTATTATATTTAAGTTCATGTTTGTTAGCATTTAGCTTTGACAAAAAAACTTTTATTAACATACAGGTTTCCTCCGGTGACATATTTACATGGTACGTAAAAGTCTTAACATGCTGCCAGTGATTATCCATCTGTAACTCGCTCTCTGCTGTGAGATCATTTTTATTTTTACTTATTTTAAGACTCTACTAATTCCTATTGAAAATAAATGGAATGAGAAGTGAAGAGCCCCACTTTTATGGCAACCGGTACTAGCCGAGCCTATCGTGAAAAGGAGTAGAGCTGAGTTCTAAAACAGAATCCATCTGTCTATGTCATCAATAAGCGACATTACATCCAAAATGCCGGGACAACTTCCACACAAAAGGCATAATTATCTGATAGTTTAAAAAATAATTGACAACAAAAATTACGGTGTTATCAGTTACCAGGACTTCTCTGGAAAATAGGTTTTTAATCTCAATGGGACACTGCTGGTTAAATAAAGGTAAAAAAAAGAAAAGAAAAATAAGCAAATCATAACTTTTGTGCAATTTATACGGATTTTGGCTAATGTTTAGGCAAGGCAAGTTTATTTGTAGAGCACAATTCGTACACAAGGCAATTCTAAGTGCTTCACACAACAATATAGTTGCTAGGTAACAACAGCATTTGAATTTGAAGTCCGGTTGCGTCACTTTGGAGGCTACAAGGCTGTCCCGTTTCATGCAACCCACGAATGCCGCCGACAAACGAGGCCCACGTTTCCATGGAGGACACATCCGAGCATCCTTCGTGGCCTCATATTTTAAATATTTCTGCACTGGTAAGATATTTTGAAAACAGACAGCGAAACAGCTCATCATGTCATCGTGACAGTGGAGAAAAGCATTAAGCTTAATGAATTTATTATGAACAAGTCTGTTGTCATAAAATAAGGTCATAACGCTCCCCAAACTGTAAAAGGAGTTCGGTTTAAACTGTGAGCCGTGGTGATTTGAGTTCAAGTTTAGCTAGTAATCTCCATTCAAACTGTCATATTTGGACAGATGGACAGTAATTTAACAGATTTATGATGAGATGGTTATGGAGACCTGTATCTTTTATATGCCTATAAACCAAATGGTAAGATAATAACAATACAATGTATAAATAATGCTTGTCTATTTTTCATTTGCAGCTTAGTGTCTGAGGACAGTCAATGCTGCTGTGGTCATAGAATTGTTTACTAAAATTGGGTCAAAAGCAGCGGACATTAAAGCGCATCTGACACCGTCACACGTTGACATATTAAATTGTGAAAACAAGCAAATCTCAAAGGCATGAGTTTCTTGTATTAATTTTCTCAAGATGTGAACTGTGGACTTCATTTTCAGGTCAATAATTAGTATTCTTAGGACTTCTTTGTGTATTTTGTTGTTGTAACAGGTTTTCAGTAAACAAGACACATGGTCCATTATCTCAAAAAGAGTGTGAATCTTCTCTGCCAGGACTTGGTTCATCTTGGCTGGATCCTCATCTTCTTCTTGACAAGCATCAGGGTCTCCACTGTCCACTGCATTGTCCAGATTCAGAGTCCATGAATATGTGGTGGTTGATCTTCTCCCACTGACTGCAGAAGATCTGTGGAGCAGTCTATGGTTGCCATGTCGGCATCAAGCACAAGTGTCTCTGTAAAGTTGAGGTTCCTCCAGCTGCCTCAATGTTTTTAGCTTAACCAAAGACCACCTTAACAGCTTTAGATCAGAATCTGAAGTTTTATTGCCATAGTCAGTGAATGACTTCATAAACTAGGAATTTGCTTTGGGGATGTGGTGCAACATAAAATAATGAATTATTAGTATTATTAGTCAAATAAACTATGATAAATCTCTAGTCAGTTACAGAAAATACATTTGGTCCTATATTCTATCATTTTCAAGTGTGTGAGGGGAAACTGAACAGACATTACGGAGATTTCTGGAGTAACTTTGGGTTTATGGTGAGATGTAACAATAGTTTGATGTATGTTTTGATAAATTACCGACCACATGTAGGGTTGCATCACAATCAGCAAAAAATATTATTTTTGTATTGTCACATGCTTCACTAATGGATACAAGTGGTTTATTTTTACATACCTTTATTTATTGTGTTTTGTGTAATGGGATTAATATTAGATATTCCCAGACATACATACTTTCTTTTTCATCACAGATCTCTCCCTTTGTAAACTGACTTAAATGTATATTTTACCTTACATGTATTCTCTAGTCATTATAGAAGACCATTCCACAATTAAGCACATTTCATTACTTCTGTTGATTATTTTTTTTATCACAGGAACATTGGCAATTATTATATTTTACAAGAGCTGAACATAATATTTGTCATCTTTGTTTTGGACATAAGATTTGGGTGAGATAAACTTTAATCAATGTCTGAAAATGTTCTTTAGTGCGTACTGTTTTCACTACATGTGCGTAATATATGTGCCGTACGCCGCGTCAGCACCAGTCCATATTTGGCAGTCTACACAGAGGAGGGTTATAAACATCACCAAAGTTATCAAACTGGGGAACTTTTTGGGGAGATTTATTCACGTTTTACTGAAATGTGTAGTCGAACCTGTCATATGTACTTTAAGAAGCTATTTGGATGAGTGGCGAAACTTATTCACTCTAAAATCTTTAGTCCAGTTGACAGAATTCTGAATCAGAATAGGTTTTATGGCCATGGTCAGTGAACAAAATTCACAAACTAGGATCTTGCTTCGCGATATAGGTGCAACATAAAACAGTGAATACAATTCCCCGTACCCCTGGTAGGGAAAGCCTGATTTAAATTATTTAGTATTTACTGTGATCCATAGACAGATTTTATCTTGGAACAATGTCTTGGTACGGGCACTTTCTAAACAGTTGAATTCTGCTTCTGTAGTTTTATTAATGTGTCATGAGCCATACGTATTTCTATAAAATATATTGCTCCCTGCTTTATATGAAATGTCTCCACCTCTGTCCCATTATTATAGCTATAACACTGACTAACCAATGTTTATCATGTATAAACAAGATTTAGAATAACCGTTCTGAACAAGGTTATGAACAGAGAATGGTGCAGTAGTGGTTTGATTTACAGTGGCCTTGTAGTCAGCTGATGATGTATGGCCGGGCTCCTGCGTTTTACATTGTGATGAATACAGCTGGGTCGGGGCATAGATAAATTCTAAAGGTACTCTAAGGGTGCCAAGTACTCGGGCCAGGGAGGGTGCAAAAGAAAGAGCCAAACATTATTTATTGAAATACCAGCACGTTTCTGCCCTTTCTCTCATAAATTCATTCAAGACACGAGCCAAACATTCACACATCTTGTTAAAAGGCAAGAAAAGAAGGAAGGAGAGATTTTATGGTGCTTTGAAAAAGAAAAGGAAATAATAAATCTGCGTCAGAAAGATGAGAACATAATTTGAAAAACCCAAAGGACGAACAAAAAAATACAACAGTGAATTTCTCAGGGCCAGCTGGGAATTCAAATCCAATTCAGGTGTTGCTTCATGGGAATGTGAAGTACAGACAGAAACATTGTCAAAGGCGAGACCTGGCAATTGGTTTTCCCACTGTTTTAATACAGCTGCCTCGTTCATGCCGCGTTCTATACTGCGTCAGTAACCCGGCTCACGCCAGATGGATATGTGAAGCAGCCTGAATTGAGTTCTACACATGAATCAATCTGGAAAGACTCTCGCCAAAAGCAGAAAGGGAAAGAGCATGTTTCAGAGTGCTTTCTGGTCACTCCTCTGGCATAATCAGCAACCAAAATGCAGTCTATAGATGTCTGTAATGGAAAAATGTCTCTCAATCAATGTTGCAAATCAGGTCATGTCTCTCTATCAAAGTTGCAAATAATGTCATCTCTGTGTATCATATAATATTATCTTAGCTCCGGCCAAGTCGTGGGTCAAAACCTTGAGGGGTGTCCTCAATTGATTAGAGCTGATTTGATTGTAACAATGTGCGTACGTGTCGATGTATGTGACTGTCTTTAAAAGGATGTGTACTGTCATGTTCTGGAGAGAGGAAGAAGATGATCTTGTCAGGGAAAGTGTTTCTATTTTACTGTCACAAGTAAATAAAGATCCACCTGTTGAGAACGACAAAACTCTGTTTACCTCTCTATTTCTTGGTACTTTCCACAGAAAATCCACAACATGTCTCACTTGGAACCATGAGGAAACAGGTTTCTAAATAGTCTCCTGAGAACCATGTTGTAACTTTGAGCCAGGATCTTGTTCAGAAGTTTCTGGAAGACAAGCCATTTGTTATAGGTTGTTTTGACATGGAAAACAGGGGGAACCGAGCGGGAACCCTCCCAGGACTTGAGGGGGGCATGCAAACTCTTCAGAAACTCACTTGCTGCTCACAAATAACCTAAAAACATGTTACTGCTGAATAGGAATACAATTTTACAAATGTATGTTGCCAACAAAACGATGTGGCAATGATAGACATCATTCAAAATGTTCTGCAAAATTACCCTGAAAATATGAAATTAAATGCTATTGTTATTTATGCATCAATATCCATTCTGACTGACCCTGACAACTAAAATGTATCGGACACAAGTGGAGCCAACAAAATAGAAAAGCCTCATAAATCTTGATAAGCAAAGTCTTGTCCCTGCTTTGGGTGAGTATGCATCCGTAAATAACAGCGCACCCATGACTGACATCCCTTCCGTAACATTGTGGAATTTACATATTGAAGATTTGTAATCTACATGTGCATATACTCTGCAGGAGGCAGCCATAGGTGAGAGGGCAATGGAAATAAACTGTACCCTTGATTTATGTGTGCGAGGATATTCTGCGATATCAGTGCAGTGCTTATGCATGGAAGACAGACCCCTTCTTTCAGACGGCTAAAGCGATTCTCCACAGGTTACACTATCTCCAGTTTAAAGTCATTAACGGGCTAATCCTCTTAAACGCTGGGCATGAATCTGAAGATGATCTGTAGACAAAGGATCAGACGAGCGCAGATCACCATATCGCCTGACCATCCACATCCACTTCACTCATATCCTGAACTGATATTAAAAAAGTCATACAATCTTGGAAAATGGAAATACAGCAAACCAGATTGCATATATATCTCTTGAGATGTGTCAAAAATAGTCTATTAAAGTGCATAAAAGTTGTATTTGGTGAGTGGCAAGAGCCCCCCTTTAGATCAGGCATTTTAATCTGACTTCAATCAGCTTTCCTGAATAATTAAAATATTTTAAGGAACCTTTTATAAAGTGACTGACTACATCACATTTAAAAATGTTGGACCATGTCAAACACAGTACTCTAACAATAAAGCAAGAAACTACAGGAGTAATAGCAATTGAATCAAAATTCCAATCTTGAATGACATGTCACAATTAGCACAACACTACAGAATGTACTTGGAACTCTCTGTGCGACACCAAAATATTCTATCTTTACTGATGTTTAAAGAGTTGCCAAACCCTGTAGTTTAGACCAGGCGGTTATTCAACTTAATTTACCTGAGGGCCAGAATTTTTCTTTAGGGCCAAGACTGCTGGGCTGGAATGTGCACAACACAACACAAACACTACTGTAACAACATATTGGTGTGCACAAAATATCCCCAAACATGTTTCAATACATTTAGTTAATACAATAAAATAACTACTGATAGATTCGTTTTTGTGTGATGTGAAATAACATACTTAAGCGACATTTTCTTTGCAAAAAATTGCCCAACCAGGTCTGAACCAGGACTGACCCTGAATGTAAACCAGTAAACCAAGATATCTCATATATATATATATATATATATATATATATATATATATAAAGGAGAAGAGAGAGAGAGAGAGAGAGAGAGAGAAGATCGAGAATGAAGACGAGAGAGGAGAGAGAGAGAGAGAGAGAGAGAGAGAGAGAGAGAGAGAGAAGAGGGAAGAAAGAGAGGAGAGATGAGAGAGAGAGAAGAGAGAAGTAGAGACGACGGAGACGACTCGATGCGAAGAGAGAGATTGGACGAGAGAGATATAGATAGCTATAGATGGATATAGATGGATATAGATATATAGATATATAGATATATAGATATATAGATATAGATAGGTTGTGGAGGGCATGATTGGAGGGCATGATTTGGCTTCAAAACAAAAACAGCAAATCTGATTGCATGATTTTCCTCCAACAGCTAATATCAACAATAACAAATATCCCCAACAGTCATATTGACTGCACTCATTAATCGGAGTCAGGGAGATAATTATTATAATTATCATAATTTAGTTGTTAACTTGATCTGATCAATTTTATCTTCTCCTTTGCAGGAATCATTTAGTCTTTCCCTCTATTGTCGGATGAGACTTTGCAGCCGCACTTAATGCCTAACTCCTCACTTTTCAACAGAATTTAAAAGACAGACAATTGACAGTTCATTTAACCTACAAGTTCATGCAGGGCGCAGCCGTTAGTGTCAGTTGCATTTTGGGTTTGTGTTGCAGCTTTGGTCATTTTTTGGCAAAGTTCTTTATATAATACATAAAATATAGCCCAAGACCAATGTCAGGGCTGTCAGATGGCCTTCAGACTTTTGCACACATGCTCGCTACTTTTGAAGTGAGGTATTTTTTGTCATGTTGTGCATTTCTTTTATCCTGGCTATGGCTTTGAAGTTCAGTTCGCTTTCTTCTTATGCCTCAGTATTATGGAACGATGCGTAAACTGCAGTATAGGGCTGGGCAAAATGATTATACGTTTAATTACAATGAATTCCCTCATCTCACTCACACATTTTGATTACATTTTATTTTGTCCAATTAAAAACATTTTTTTGGCTGGTTTCATAGGTCTTCTGTCATTTAGTTGGTTATTTGGTCGATGAAGTCTTCAGACCAAGGCATCAAAGATATCGGGTTTACATGCAAAGTGATGGACATGTGTCCAAGCTGTCCAGTGTTTCTGCAGCATGTTCCAAGCATTTGGTGTGGCGAGTATTGCGCGTTCAGGCATTTGAAGCAGCTACATATACAGTACACAATCCCAGGTGTCAGAAACCAGAGTTGGGAAAGCTGAAAAGCTTTTGGCAAAATTTGCGGCATGTCAACTAAACAGGAGTTTCCTCCAGAGTAGCAGTCATTTCTAAGAATAGCAGTCATTGCACAAGCAGCAAGATTTGCATTGCTTCAAACCTATGAAATCAAAGTCATAGGTGTCCAAATGCACAATTTAGATTCCCCCGTCTGAATGCAGGATTAATCAACCAACCGTTTTTAACCATTTTATTTTGTTAGGATTATAAGGATTTTAATAGACAGCAACAGGAGGAGGCATGGGGTATGTTAGACATATATATAAAGACTAGTAGTGCTTCTCTGTATGTTTAGTGCCTTGGGAGTGCAGTTTATATAGTGCTACTAATAGTTTTGAGAGCTACCGATACACCCATTTTAGTCAACTATCGATACACACAACGCATTTTACCAACAATTTTATTTTTCAATAACAATCCCCTAACATGAACAATAAACAATAAATACTTTTAATCATTGCAATTTAACACCTAGAAAAGTTTAAAAACAATAAAGCATAATAAAAGGTCATTCAATTAAAAAGTCTTTATGACCACAGGGCAAGTAGGGTTAAAATGCCAGCGCGAGAAGGGATAAAAGAGGCTTTTTAATTGAATGTTTTTACTTTTCTGAATCTGAAGCTGATCCCTTCACATCAAAGTAGCACTCCTGCCAGCTAAAATTCTATTAAATAGTCAAATGTTCTTCAATTAAAAATATTAAAGCACAAAATTGAGAATTAATGAATTACCATCTTGATTCAAAATCTATTTGCCCTGCATTAACCTATGTAGACTTTTTACCAAAGTGTCCTATATTTATTTGAATATGTTCTCTTTTTAAATGTGAACGATGACAGCCTTAATATAATTATTTGTTTTTGTAAACATTTTGATTTCTTATCACTGCAACCATACGCATGCCTAAATCCTACACAATTGCCTCACTATTTGATCCTTGTCAATCAAAATGCTGCAATTCCAACAAGCAATCCAGACTACCTATGCTATCGCAAGAGCCCCAAATACCACTATAAATGTCAGCTAAATTAATGGCACATGAGGAAAAATGGAATCTGCCACACATGTCAAAGGTCGTCTTTGATCTCTCTTAAACCCTAGCATTAGCGCTGATATTCAACAGGATGACTAAAAACACCCCATCTGTTTATCTACAGTCGCCGGACGTAAACTCTGCTGGAATGAGGGCACTTCAGACCAGCCCCCTTTAAGCTCTCGAAGACCCATATACCAGAGCGGAAATATCTCAAATAACATCGTTGTCTCAAGAAAAGAGTGTCAAGAAAAGATGCTATGGACTCCAAATACAACACGCAAATTCAGGTGGGCTCATACAAACAATACGGTGGTGGGTATTGTCAGAGGATTAGCGTTGAGGTGAGCAAATCAAATATACAGCAAATCACACAGCAGGGACCAATAACGGCACAATGGAGTGGACATAAATCTGCCGGATTTGGAGTTTAGCATGGCGCGGGTAATTGTGTGCCGTCTTTAACTATACACAACAAGTAGGTGTAAACATATATGCTGACTATTGGGATTTAACAAAGGCCCCCTCCAGAGAGAAAATAGCCTGGCTCTTGCTGGGGGTAAAAATACGGCATTAATCCTCAGTCACTCTTCTGCACACATAAACCAGCGGACGCGGCGACCTCATGGCGACATACTGTCAAATCTGTGAGTGGTGGGAGACCGGGCACAATCGCAAATGCGCAGCGCAAGGTTAAAAATAGACTAGGGAGAATTGACCACGTAGCCTTACAAAATCACTTTAAATGTGGGACAAAGAAAAGCTTGAGTTGATCCAGGCTGTGAAAAAGGGTCTCGGAATAATCTCTGCTGGGAATCTGGAGCAGGAGCAACAAACAACTGGCTAAAGCAGGGGAAAACACAATTAAGTGTTGCAAACAGGTCAAGCTTGTCCTCTACAAAATAACAATGAATTCAGTTGTTTATGTCCTTTACTCCGGTTACAATAAAAGCTAGAGGTAAAATGAAGGATTGTAACCAAAAAAGATTGCTACTAAAAAGGCATTCACAATCCCAAATCTGCATAAATTGAGCAGTTTGAGACAAAAACAAAGCTAAAGGCAAGAATGAATACAGGTTAAGCTGATAATAAAAAAAGAACATAAAATGGCATTGGTGGATATCTTAAATCAAACAATACATTTCAAATGATATCATATAATACTTAATATTGCACTAAAACATAAGAAGATAGTGATTTCCCATTTTTAATCATAAACTGCAATATTGATCTAAAATGGCTTAATAAGAGAACCTGGTTTATTTACTCCCTGTTCAAAACTGTGAGTGAAAACATTATGTTCTGAGCATTCGCACCTCAGCACCTCGATTCAAAATTACTCAAATATGCAGGATTCTATCAAAATGCACCTGTGAGGAAACACCGTTGTAAAAGCTATATTTTGTATTGTATTGATTTATTTTGTATAAGTGTGGGCAACATGGTCTCACAGCCTCACAGCAAAAAGATTCCAAACAGCCATATGCAGGATTGTTTGCATGTTCTCCCGGTGTCTGGGTTGATTTTGTCAGGTCAGCCCCATCAGCTTCAAACATGCGTAATATAGGCTAATCCTACAGATTTCAGACAAAACCTGGTTCAACATCTGGACATGGCGCCCCGGCAAATGTCCTTAGAGCTTAAGAAATACTTTTAGAATGTAAATTTAACTGCAGCGGTTTGGTTAATCAACACTAATTTTCACGCAACATGTCTGATTGTTTTCTATGCTTATCATGATCAATTCTTTAAACCAGACAGCGATGAGATGAATAAGATACAAGATGTTTTCATAGCAAAGCCGGGGTGTTATGAAAGCAAACAAAAGGTTTATAGGAAGGCGCCTCTTTGCTAACCTTGTTTATCAGTCAGTATCTGTTTTTGTCTTTTGCCGTGAGACTAAAAACTTTTTTCTTCAACCCAAAGCCGCCTTCTGTTATCAGTGTTTACTTCACCAAACCAAAGTCTATGTGGCCATATTAAAAGCAGGCGCAGATAGAGCTGCCGTTACCTATGCTAATGAGATAATGATTAGATAGTGTGGCAGAGCATGAATTATAGGCTGTCAACACTCAGGCTAAAATGAAATGTAAATTACAGCAAAAAAAAAAGAGGAAAAATGTCCTTGTGCGTATTATTAGGAGTTGTGCATGAGGCGAGATACATGCCTGTGTAATATCATGTTATTAAAGGCAAACATATGGAGTGAGGACTGATTGAGTTATACTGAAGAGCACATTCATCACCATTTATGTGCCGCATGAATCATTTACATATGGAGACACCTTCATTTTCCAATCCACACTTCCATTCAACTCATCTTTACCGAGTTTCCATCTTTAATGCATAATTTATCAAAAGATGGGCTTTTACAACAGGTAGAAATCACATTGGAACACAAAATGGAGAAGTTCAAGCAGGCGGCATGATTCATTTAAAAATGATTACACAACTGAAGATTTTAGAGGGATTGAATTTGTAGGGTATTTTGCAAGAAGACAAAATGTTCCAAACTTGACTTTGACTTTATCTGCTTCATCTAAAGTTGACATATCGGTGTAATCATCTAAAAGTCGGTCTCTAAGCAAATGAAGAGACGGTTTGAAAGAGGAGTTAAGGAGGCTATTTTTGTTAAATAAGAGAATCCCTCTTTAAACAATTTACCGGTAATATAAATTAACATTTTGAATCCATGGGGTGGGATCAGCCCTGTCCATTCAGATGCTAATTAGGTGCGGTAATCAGGTATGAGGGAGCTACAGCCTGCTCACAATAGGATTTCTATGGCTCATTACAAGGCTATTAGGGTAACAAAGAAGATTAGCTGCAGCGGACAGTTAAAATGGTGCAAACAAATAGATAAACAGGACAGGCTATTATCAGGAGGTTCAGCCTGGTGGGCAGGGCTTACGCAGCTCAGAGTAGGATAAATATCAAAGTTCTCAGACTAGATCCGCAGATTGAGAATGACTGTTGGATGAGAGTCGAATCGTCTTGTTTGTCTAGATGACTACAACTGAATCTTTTTCTTCAATTCATCTAAAGTATCTTTTTGGATTTGTATTTGCGTCAAAATACAACTTTTAATGATTATTATTTCACAATATTGCAAAGTTAACAGCGAAAACAAACAAAAAATGCTTTTCATTAGCCACTTTATTATGTGTGAGTCACAGTGACATGATATATGATAGGGACAATGCACTCCTCTTCAGAACATCTATAAAGGCTTGTGTCCATTTAGCCTCAGGATTTGATCAGCTCCTTTTACTTATACTTTTTCAGGTGTACATGAGCCATTTTGAGACCATTTTAGCTTTGCTTTATGTATTTTGCTCATGTATTATTTATATGTCTGTTTTGTATTGCACGTATTCTGTAGTTGTGATCTTCCTCAATAAAGTGAGATTGTTTTGGGGACAAAAGCGGGCATCATGGATGTCGTGGTGAAAGTCCTCCTACTTGGCATCCATTCCCAGTTCAGATGCACAGGGATACACCAGCAAGGGCGGATATAAACTAGGGACGCAACGATACAGTTGTGTCACAATTTTACAATTGGTTCAATTTATTAAAATGTTACGTGTCAGGCTATTTTCATACGTAGTGATTTAATATTTTTTCCAATTACACAAATACATACAAATACAAAAATACATATATCTATATATATTAAACCAACGGAGTTCCTGCTGGACCTGAAGTGCCATTACAATGGAAGTGCCGATCTGTGCGAAAATGTTTTTATGTTCATGAAATCGTTACTAAAAGCCATTTTTACTTTGTTTTTGGGGGAAAAAAAAAATCAAGATCAATCAATATCAATTTAATAAAAACAAAAATATGGATTTTTTTGGGGTCTTGGTCTCCACAGTAGCAACAGACAGAAGCTCCTCCCCACAGCCTCCTGCTCTTAACACAACTCTCTCCTCTTTTCTTTCGGATCACGGAAATTATTTTATATTGCAAATAAATGCTTTAGCAGAGCATTTTTTATGTAAAACTTTTACGATAATGTCAGAAAAGAAGATTGCAAAATGCAATGAAGAAGGTGAATTATTTAATGAAATACAAAACCAAAAACAGTTCTTGAATCTTTAGACTATTTTTGTTATTCCTGGGTCTATCAACGTAACATAAAAAGTAACAAAAGATACCTCTGATAAAATATAGCAGCTTTAAGAGTCTGGGGAGATGTTTACTTCCTGAATTTGTGAAGGACGGCGCAGCTTAACCTTTTCCTTTCTAAACCAAAATATATAACAACACAGCGACGTGGAGCGACACATCCATTTCAACTGATTAGATATTATATCGAATATCGTTCTATCCCTAATATAAACAGTCATGCCAAATCAATAAATGAAGGACTGCACTCTAGCATTATAGGCTATAATGACTGGAAAGGAGTATAACAGCAGTGTGTTTGGGAGCAACAGAAAATCTTGTTACAATCTCTCTGTTTTTGCCAATTCTTTCAAGTTTACCTTTCATTTTGTTTCTCAGTAAAAGCACATGCGTCAGTGTAGAGACAGGGCGGCGCATTGACTAATTCAGATTAACATCTCCGCACAAACAAACACAAATAGGCCCATGTCTGACTGTTATTGGCAGGGCTTGTTTATGAGAGTCAGCCGCTGCCTCACCACTGACCCACATGGACGACACCACACAATGCGACCAAATAACACACACTGGTCCCATCAGCGTGCTAAATGTGCGCTAGGAACAGATTTAGAAGATTTAGAATAATGGAATAATCACTGTGAAGGAGCACGCCGCGCACAAGTCACGCCAGAGTAGTTGTGGCGACCTTGGATTCCGTCAATACAATCAAGCAATGCCCTACCTCATCTCGACAACAAGAGGTTTGTTACCTTTCAGACGCTGCTCCCAATCAAACGCAATCTTGGCTGCGATTACGACAAATAGATTTCCCGAGCAAATGAAGACGCAAATAAGAAAAAGAGACAATGCCACACAAAAAAAAACCCGACAAAGCAAAAACTCAATTCGCGTTCTTGTCTTTACACAAGATATAGGCTAACCTTTGAAGTCATTTTTCACTCACTTAAAGCTAAGCAGCAATGTTCCGCAGACGATTATGATTTATTATTATACCCCGTGGCGATGTGCACATTTCGACTATATATGGCTGTGTTTATAGGCGTATAATTCCATCAAAGTGGATCGGTTGTATGCCGCTGGAGCGCTGTGTAATTGTGTTGTCACCGAAGTGTAGAAAGATCTGCCAGGGAGAGGCACATGCAGAGATGGAGGGAACGGAGGCACATTTGGGTGGTCAGAGAGATCAGCGGTCAGTGCAGAGTGGCTTCCCAAATGTTGGGGCGTTTGTCTCTATCAATAAATTCTTGATGGGGAGCGGAGGAGGGTTGTGGACAGGACATATAAGCAGGAGCCGTCTAAGAAGCACTCACTTGTAAGCTTTAAGCCATTTAGCTTCTGTCCTTGCATACCTGACTCCCGCTTCCGCTCTCATTTTAAAGTGTAATACAACACTGTTTGTCCTTTGGTGACACTGGAGGTACTTCACAGCTTCGTGTCAAAGCACACGGTTAGCCAGTGGCCCTGGTGTTAGCCACCTGTGTCGCTGTGAGAGGCGCTGGGTCAGACTGTCTAGAAGGCTAATGGAGAGGACATAAAAATGAGGTCAATTTTGCCATTCACTGTCTACTATTTTCAAAAGAGTTTTTCAAATTGCTTGGACATTTCACCAAATACTTTAAAACATGTTCTGTGAGATTATTTTAGTTATAAATTAGGGGTAGGCGTAATTTGAGTATCCCAATAATGATCCTACAGAAATGTCTTAACATATATATATACACACATATATATATATATATATATATATATATATATATATATATATATATATATATATATATATATTACAGCACACACAACCACATGGCAGAAGACGCATATACATATATATATACGACGCATATATATACACACGCATATATCATACATATATAATTTATATATATATACACACACACACACACGCATATATTATATTTATACACACACACGCGTCCGATGCGTCGATGACATTTGGTCATCGACGCAAACATCAGACATCTCAGTCCAAAAACGTGCAGTGCTAGGAGCAGCAAAGATACTGTGCAGAACCCTCAAGCTCCCAGGCCTCTGGTAGATGACCCGAGCTTAGAAACGAGACCAGACCACCTGCCTCTGTGAGAGGGGAATTTCTATATTGACTTTTTGACTTGTTTCTTTATCAACAGCGTGGAATTCTCACTTTACCATTCCAGTTACGTGACTCTTTTCCTTCCTTGGACGCCACACTGTTAAACAAAGATTCATCATTAGGTCAACAGAAAGGTTTTCGAGGGTCAAAAAAAAAATCCAACCATCAACTCAAAACAGTATGCTTTTACTTTGAGTCAAAATCTTCTGGACCTCTCTGACCGTCCTCTCTTTCTCGCTCTTATTTAGAGAGGGATTTGTGATCTAAGATGAGGGCTGCTGTAATGCCCTTCTCAGTAGACTGACAGATGATACCGCCTGCCCTTTGCGCCCCAGTCAGAACGGCTACAGATCAATACCCAAGTTGGCTGCCTGTCAGCATTCCCATGGACATGCACACACGCCTGCAGCCGGCACACACCGCGCGTTCACGTGAGAGCACACCATCAAAGCTCCCGTCGGCCTCCACAGGACCGGGATGTGAGCAACGCCACAGGGGGAGCATTCCCAGGATAGTTCCCAACTGACTGGGAAGAGCAATGATAGCATATGATGGAGGAGCGGGATTCCTCAGTGGCTCCGCAGGCTGGTTAAATGAACGACCTGGTTGAGTGACGGAACAAAGCAACAGGCTGAAGAAACAATAAAGAGGTGAAGGAGTGTGGTGTGTGTGTGTGCTGTGTGTCTGTTGTTTAACCCCGCTGTAAACTGTGTGTGAGGCCGCTGTGACTGACACATTGTTCGGCTTGTGGATAAGAGAGGCTCTGCTTGGCTCTGTTTGCTCAACGTCCCATGGAAAGGCTGTACAAGGTAGCTCCCTGTAGACTGATTATGAGGGCAAACAACAAAAACAGGCGCTTTCATAGTTTAGTTGTTTCGCTCATAATTGGAAAGTCTGATGGAACTCTCAGTCTCCCTGCATAATTAATTTCCAAACACAGCAGCAGCCAGAAGTAGCTAAAATGTACTGCAAGAATAACTTGTTTTTCAAACCAAAGGTGGCAAATTGTGTTGCATTATTTACTTTAATTTTCTTCATTTTCATCTCTGATTGCAGTAGGCTTCTGGTTCAGATGTTGGACTTGAACTTATGACTGATCTCTCTACTTTACAGTCAAATATGATCGCAAAACTATACATGTGCTAGCTAACATACTAATATTTATTCCAGATGCATGGAGTGCTGCAGCTGTCGTGGTTACGTTGGATATGTAGCAATCAGTAATAATTGGTTTTCTCTGGATGTTCCTGTTTCGACAGTACTGTAATAAAAAGTCAACACAGCGCAGATCCAGTGAGTTCCTAATCATCATGCTTCACTTGAGCAAAAATAAATAGTATAGAGTAATTACTGGCCAGGGAAATTACAACTCTCACCGCCTTGCGAGCATCACTCTGGCGTGCGGACATTTTTATTAGACACGTTCTGTGAAATGCAAATGTCCAGAAATATTTATCAGGTGCAGTATCATCCAGGAAGGTCAGTTTATATTTATGGTTTTCATTTAAATTCATCAGCTTCACATACATCCAACAGACTGTATGTTTTAACAACCACCATGTGCTTATGGTGTCGGATTGTCAAGGTCGTGGAAATGCTGAAGAAGATTATATTTTTTATTTATTTTTTCAAACACAGAATAGCTCATCGTTTCACCATATACACAATTCCATCTCGCAGAACATCCAAACACAATCGATGTGTATTGACCTATTCAAACAAAAACAGACGCTGCATTACCGCTCTTCCATCACACCATTGCGTCACCATTTCCTGCCACATAAATAAAAATGAGTGAGGTGTAAATAATGCAAGGTGCAGATTTGACTCGGAGAATAATACCCCCGGACCCCCCTGGCTTTCCGGATCGTCCGCCTGACAAGCTCTCAAGCAGGCGGTAATTTATTGTCTCCCGCTGCCAAAGAAAGAGTCAATCAATAGCCAATTAAAGACAGGCAGAGAGGGTCTCGGATGGCCACAGGATACTCAGTTTGGCCCGGTGGAATAAGTATGTAAATGGGTCACGGCTGAAGTACAATCTGTCTGTGGGTCTCGACGTGCACAACGGGGGGGGGAACACAACGGGGGGGGGGGTATTGATACCAGACACTATGCCCACGCTCCCCTCCTTCTCTTGCCACTGGAGCTCCTTATGCAGACCTCAACGAAGCAAACTCTTCTGGGCATCAGGAATGAGAGATGTACGTCTGTCAATATGATGAATAATCCACTGCATGAAGGCCAGATCCGTTAGTCACACTACAGGGTGCAGGGAATCTTATAGAGAAGACACTTGGATAGTACATGTAGGATTAGGGAAACAGAAAAGTGGTGCCTTCAAAAAGCAAGGCTGGCAAAACTTCATTGATAGATGCACGTCACATTGAAATCACTGTTTGTGGTACCACTTTATAGGGGTTAGGATTAGGAGTTAGAGGATGTAATAATGTTCTGAATTGTTCTCAATAAACCAAGTATTTGCCCATGCTTTATTAAGAGATTTATTAAAAGTGTAGATATGATAAATGAGGGATTACACCGACATAGATATGATAAAGTGTTACCGTGTTTGTATTTAATGGTGCACTACGTAACTTCCCGGATGGAGTCTGCCATCTGCTTGTTACTGTTGCCTGGAATGTTTCATATTATGGCATTAAAAGTCTCTAACTCTATGGAGACAAGCAGGCCAAGTTACAGGTTAAATCTGTGGAAAGGCAAACCCGCTCACCATAAGAATGCATGTTTTTCAAGGTATAAAAACAAAACAATTTAAACAAATATATATTTATGTTTGTTATGCCATGCTGTGGAACATTTGTGGTAAAGCATTACTTTCCTCCAGTAGAAAATGTACATAGTGCATCTTTAATATGACAAAAATGTATGTCAAAATTCTGCAGCTACAGTATTGTTCCAATTCAGCCTTGTGGGGTTAAAATCCCTCTTACTCTTTTTGCAGTTCAAAAGTAAACAGAGATATTTAAAGTTTGAAGAAAACAATATTCAACGCCATCTTTGAATTAAGTTAATAATACATAATAATAAAAACATAAAATCACTACTTGACAATAAATGTAATTGCAGGTTAATGTCTTCTGTACTGCCAGTCTATGTGCACCAGGAAAACATGCACCTTCTTCCACCACAGCACCACTAATTACAATTACAAAATAATGACTACCAATAAACATCTCTTATCGAAATGGCATACATTTTCCCCCAGGCTAAACGCTGTGGCGACATCTTGTGTATTAATCATAAAACTATTGATCAATTGATAGTAAACACAGCATGCTTGTCAGTGTATGCAGAGCTAGTGCACAAAATCAATCCATCATCAAGAACATACATTATGAGATTATTGAACCACTCAACAACATGTTTGCGGTTGGTGAACACGATTTTGTCAGTCAAACGTTACTTACAAATATCAAATATTGTACTTTCTGGTTTAGTCCTAATTGTGCCATACTTCAAAGGTTTGATGACTGTCTCAGTTTGATATTAAACTATACAGACAGACAATCTGTATTGAGGTTCAAGCCTTTTTCTTAGCATGACAATCGACTTTGACATGTTTGTATCTTAACGCTATGATATGCAAGACTTATTAGATCTGGAATTGAGTTAAATTTGAATCTTGTAAACTCTTGTGTAGTCGCCTTCCTTGCAGTACTAATAGGCTATATGTTGCTATGTGTTCTTATTTAAAGTCCTTGTATAGACTACCTGTGTACCTCCGCCATGTACAACAAGAAAACTGAACTACGAGTGAAGGCGGCGTGACACTCCAAAGAGCTGCTGTTTATTTTTGCACGCCGCATACAAATGCACACCTCAGTGGACTCCCTGCTAACTTTAAAGCCCTGCCTACGAGTCACTTATGTTTCTGGCTTACTGAAATGTTTTACATACAAAACCTTGACCTCGCAGTGTCCGAGCTCCTGTGAATAATCCCCCTTGGTGGAACGTTACACCTCGTCTCTGGCCTCTTCAGCTCGCATCCTTTAACATCAATAGCATGTCGCTTCTCTCTCTCTCTCCACATTCCCACTTGGGTCCCGACCATACCACCACTGGCGCCGAAGAAGAGCCTGACAGTTTGTCCCTGCTTTGATCCTGAGGTACAGGTTATCTATTGCCCCGGCTAATTTTAGTTAGCACTCTTAAGCTTCTTTTCTCTTTGAAGCGCTTGGGACTTGAGTGTGAGGTCGTTTCTTAGTGAGACGATTTTGTCTGAACACAGAGGAGCGACTACTGTAATGTGGACAAAGATGATCCACTTGGTACATTTATATTTTAATTGAGGCCACACGCTCTCAAGGGGGGCTTTTACAGTGCAGGGACTTTGAAGGTAATGTCGTAAGAGAGTCATTTCTTTCTCATTGTAAAAGTATTAAACAGAGAGATAAGTTGTTTTTTTACATAGGAATGAAAAAGTAATTAGTGATAAAAAACGATCATCACTTATTGTAAACAAAACAAATACTAACGTTTTATGTTGCTCAAAAATGGTAGCAGCATCCAACATGAGGAATAATATAGTAATGTAAAGTAATAACAACAATAACAATGTAATGTGTATTGAGAACCGAAACATCGTACAGCTCTTTCTTGATCATTTTCTGGTCTGCGTGTATGAGGAACATGAGAGTGCACAGGGAAATGACGAAACATTTGATTTGGGGTGAGTAAAGAGCTTTTCCATAAGGTACTTGAGTGAGTGGAGTGATGCACAGAAGATGAGCACTGACGAACCCCCAGGGTAATCAGGAGCTCTCGCTTTCATTTAGCAGCCACGCTAACAGATTGCGTTAGCAGACGGAGCCGGGGTGTGGCAGGTGAAACACAAAAAGTACCTTTTCTCTGAGAATATGCTGAGCGAGAGGCAGGCTGTTGCTTCAGGTCTGTGAGGTCAGGATTCTGCAAAAAGAGAACATTGTCTGTTAAATACTCAGCAACACAAAGTCAACTTTATTTATTTACCTCACAATTTATTAAAGCACTCAGTCACTAAGCAGCAGTTTACAGTCCTGTATTCTCCCCTTGGCTTCACCCATGAATTATTACATCCTATAGGGATGGTGCTTATTCAAACAATAAAAGTGAAAATATAAAACTTAGGCTTGGCCTGGAGAGGCTATAAAAATTTGAAGAGCATCAATAGCAGCACCTCCAGCTTGTGTTTACAACAGGTTATGTAGCAGAACACTGAAATGAGTGATTTTACAGAGTGCTCAGCAGCCGGACACCAGCTAGAGGATCATAAAACTCTGAGGGTGACCTCATCTCCTCTTATTGACAAAGTCAAGAGCACAGTCCTAGAGCAGCACCGTGTGTCAGTCCTCAGTCAAACAGAGGCAGAGGAGAATTCACTGGGGACACTGTGGGAAGAGACATTGGGCCTCATTCATGAAGCGTTCTTATGCACAAATTTGTACTTAAGGCCTTCTTATGAACATTTTAGGCATTCACAAAATGTGTTCTTAACTGAAAAAGTGGTCTAGAAGAACACATCCTAAGAATAGTCAGGAGCACTCTAACAATTCCTACAAGAGTGCTAGTTATATATATTTACAAATTATATTATATAAAAACTATATTATATTTATTATGCATGTTGTTGAATTTGGCACAACTCTCATTTGAAAACAAATGTGTGTTCTTAGGAGCACAGTGAATCTGGCACAGAGTTCTCTCAGCACCTTCTTACAAACACTTTCAAAAAACACATTAAATCAGGCCCTTTAAGGTTTATCTTCATTTACACCTCATTTACATTTGGAAATTCAAAACCCATATCTTTCTGAATGTTTTATTGATGGTTTTACTGACATTTTATCTTGATATTACATTAGATCTGTGTTTTGTGAACGCACGGTAACCATGGAAAAGAGAGCTTCTGTCATTGAGGTCTTCCCCTGTGATATAATAATAAATAAATAAACATGCCAGTACATACTATCCATGTTTGTCTCCAGATAGCTTGGAAACGTAATTGTAGAGCTTCCATTTTGAGAAAAACATGAGCAACTTGGAATGACTTTTTCCAGGTTTCTCACATTTTGTGTTGCAGGTGCACATGTGTTATTTCCTTTCATACAATTGCACTCTTTGATACAAGCTGAAATGCTCAAGAATTCACAACACCAACAGCTTTTCTTCCCGTGCTAACAATGAACATGCTGTGGCCCTACATGGAATATCAAAGCTCCAGTTCTTCCTGTTCTGTGAGTGATGCTCCAGCACAAGTGCCTTCAGTTGAGAGTAGCAGGAGGTGTCCAGCAGCGGATTTAGCACCTCAATCTCACATAAAAGGTAACATGTTTAATCTGTTTTTCACTGTCGCCCCTCAAGGCAACCGCTGATGTGATTTTGGGCGTAGCAAAAATAAATTGAATTGAATTGAATGAATCTTAAATTCACATACCCCTCATTTGAAGACAGTGAGGTGACGATTTTACGCTGGAGAAGAGATGGTTTGAAAGAGGAGTTAAGGAGGCATTTTTTGTTAAAAAGGAGAATCTCTTTTTAGACAGAAATGGAGGTTTAAGGTTCAATTTTCCGGTAATGTGCCACAATATTTTGAAGACATGGGGCAGTATGAGCCCTGGCCATTCTGATGCTAACCAGGTGCTCATCAGGGATGAGGGGGCTGCAGCCGGATAACAACAGGATTTCTATGGCCCATGTCAAGGCTGTTAAGGTAACAAAAAAAGATTAGTTCTTACTCAGAATAGGATGAATATAATATCCGAATTCAAAGACTAGATCCGCAGATTGAGAATGACTCTTGGATGAGTGTTGAAACGTCTTATTTTTCTTTACAGTGTGAATCTACAATGGATCAGTCCTGGACAAATGAGGGATTACAACAATTTAATGCAAGATTGATAAATGTAATGCCATACTGCAAAAAACTTGCAGGCAGCACAGTAACATCTCCATGGAGACCAGCAGTTGGCAGACCCCCAAAGGTTATATAGTGCCCCTTTGAAAAAAGAAAAATAATAGCATACCACTATCACTGTCTGAGCTCATAGTTCAATAACCATTCAATGTTTCCATGCGTCTGAGACATTGTTGAATCTTTCTATTCGAGGCCCGGGCTTAGGCAAGTCAATGTTCTTCTTTCTTTCTGCTCAATATAGATCATGGAGTGTATTCTATAATGGCCGGATGAAAGGGTTTCTGAAAATGTATTTTTAGATCTTTTCTATTCAAAAGTATACACAGCAAGAGCGAATGAATTGGATTCAGACTTGTTTGAGTTTATATCAAAAAGATGAACCGGAAGAAGGAGATCTGGTCAAGGCACTGCTTGTGTTGCTCAGTGGGTGGGCAGAGGTGGAAAATTGAACAGAAAGGTGATGCCTCAGAGATAATAGGGTCAGATAGGGAAAAAACTGTAGTCAATAGATTGGAAAGGAAACCAAGTTCTTGACAGGACTAAATAAGGCAACACGGAGAATGACATTGGCTGCAAAACAAGGCAGATCCTCTCATTAGTGTGCTGGATTAATTAGGATCCTTCTCCTGCCCAAGAGGACACAAATATAATTATGTGACAGCATTACTCGTCAACATTACAACCATGCTTCCTCTGGTCCCCAGTGGTCTGCAGTGAGGCTCCCGGATCAGGTTGTGGTCAAACCAGTTAGAAAGATTGGAATATGATTAAAAAGTAAGGTAATGCTTGAAAATTATTTTCATTAGTAAACTATTTATAAGGCATTAATAAGCACTAGTTATTTGTATATGGCACTTATAAAGGCACTTATTAGCATGTATCACTTGGTTATTGACGACCATTTAATATACAGCTCATTAAGGCTCCTTAAACATCTTGTACATGGTTTATTAACATTCACCTTTTTGGTTAATAGATTATTAACATTTATAATGCATTCATCTCGGACATGTTAGTGCCATATGAACCATCTCGGACTCTGCGGACATCAGGGACCGGCCTCCTGCTGGTGCCCAGAGTCTGGACTAAACATGGGGAATCTGCGTTTCAGTTTTATGCAGCTAAAATCTGGAACAGTCTTCCTGAGGATGTGAGACAGGCCTCTGCTCTGGCATTGTTCAAATCTAAACTAAAAACTGTTTTGTTTGGCTGTGCATATGACTGAAATGCTTTTCTTTGCACTCTTCTCTTTTATGTCTTGAACTATTATTTTGTGATTTCTGCCATGTCTCTGTGATTTTAATGCATTTTTTCCTGTTGTGTGAAGCACTTTGAATTGCCTTGTGTACAAATTGTGCTCTACAAATAAACTTGCCTTGCATTATAAACCACTCTACAAATGCTAGAAATTGTCTCATAAAGCTAGAACTAGTGCTTAATACTTCCCTCTGCATATATTATTAAAGAACCTTATTTTAAAGCCTTACAAAAAATACATCCAGTCAATTAAGAATTATGTAGCTCAAGGCTAACAGCTTATAAATATGTTGACGATTTAGAAAATACAGTACACAACAATTAAGAGTATAATATATATTTTATATGAAATAAGCTTTAGCTGTTTTGAACACAGCACTTGAATAATAGAATAACAATCAATTAAGTAAATGGCCAAAAGCAAAATACATAAAATAAATTCAGCAAAAACTGACAATTGCGGAGGTGGCCAGCGCACATGTGCAGTGGAGGGATTTTGTCCTATGGCAGTTCAGGTGTATTTACTTTACAAAGTCCAAAAACGGAGGCGATCGGCTCGGTGGCTTGTCTGGGTCCCACACATACTTCAGAGGTGAGCAGAGTTTAGTGAATATCATTATTGTCTCCAAGAGCTGCGCAAGCCCCCAGGGCTCAAGATGGCGGCCCATTCAAGTCAATGGCAGCAGCTCACTGGCACAGTTAGCCTTTAGCATTTTGGACACTGTGGCACGGAAGTTACGTAGGCTTGCATACCATGTGATAACTCTGACCAATCACAATCAGTGTGAGAGTTCCTAGAGCTGCGCAGAGGCCAGTGCGAGAAAAAACTGGTTTTAAGAAAACTGAAGGATTTTGAACCGGAAAAAAGTTAATGTCCTGATAAAAGGCGCTATTTTAGTAGCTCCATGGTGCGCACGGAGTTAGGTGTGAAATCGCTGTCACTGTGTAATCATAAAATCAAGCAGGTTCAACCATGGATGTATTAAAATATCGGGTTTACCTTGAAGTCTAGCTCAGGGTCTGGCCTAATGCTGTTGTGGTCACGGCCCTCAGATCCACGGCCCTCAGATCCATGGTGGTCATTATTACACTGATTTGTTCTGTTATCAAACTTATGAATCCACAGTTTTACGCCAGCGGCTCGTTCATGGCACTTCGGCTCGTGCACATCACCTACACGTGCTGATCAGGAATCAGCGCACGAGCTGGGCCAGAGCGGCGTGCTAGAGGGTAGCCGAAGCTAACGGCTTAAAATGCGTTTTAAAGACAACTGAAGAATTTTAAACCGAGAAAAAGTTAATGACCCCGAAAATAGGTCAAAATTGCAGCTGGTCCATATTCACCTGCCGTCAGTGAAACATAGATCTGAGTGTCGTCTGCATAATTGTGATAGGACACAATTTTGCTGCGTATCAACTGATCTAACGGCAGCATGTAGAGGTTGAATAGGTTGAATAGGTCCCAGGATTGACCCTTGGGGCACACCACAGGTCAGGGGCATCTGGTCTGAGACACAGTTACCAATTTCAACAAAGTACTTCCTGTCTTCCAGATAGGACTTTAACCAGTTTAGGGCAGTGCCAGTGACGCCAACCAAGTCCTCTAGTCTCTGTAAGAGGATCCCATGATCGACAGTGTCAAAAGCAGCACTCAGATCTAACAGAATTAAGACTGAGGCTTTGCCCGCGCTCCCAGAATGCTAACCAGAATTAGACTTGAAGGGCTGTTGTGGCCCCGCGTCCCAGTGTTCAGGTGGAATGTCCATTTGTCACCCCTTGAACAAAAGAGCAGTCCTCTGAAAGGCTGTGAATGAGGTCTAAAACCTGACTGGAAAACATCAATAAAGTTGATTATTAAGAGGAAATCGGTGAGCTGTTGGTAAACAACCTTTTGAAGGACTTGTGCCCAAAATGGCAGATTAGAGATGGGTCGGTAATGACTCAGTACTGCGGCATCAAGACTGCTCTTTCTTTAGGAGAGGCTTTATGACCGCAGTTTTCAAAGACATTTGGGAATGTTCCAGATTGAAGCTAGGGCTGGACGGTATACCCGTTTATACCGGTGTACCGGTGTTTTGTTTTTTTTATGATATGAATTTTTCATATACCCCACTACCAGTGAGTGTGTGCGTACGTAGGGAACACACAGGGGCGGAACGTTGTGCCACGGGACATTGTTTGAGAGGGGGACTGTTTTACAGTGACACCAAAACAAGCTGCATGCACAAGCTGAGAGCGGTTTTTCTGGCGGTGCATAAACTGTAGAAGTGTGTGTGTTGAGCGGTGAAACAACATGGAACAGAAGAAAATGTCACAGACACTGAGGAACTCATACTGAAAAGAGGAGCCGTGTCGGTTGTGTGGAAGCACTTTGGATGCTGATCAAACAACTATTATCTGTAAATGTTGTCGGGCTGTAGCCGCAGGAGCAACACAAGCAATTTACTTCACCACAAACATGCCCTGGAATATGAAGAATGCATGAAACTAAGCATCCTCTTCCACGTCTGCGGGTAATGTTGGTACTCGCAACACAAAACGCAACACAGACGTCACTGAAAGATGCATTTGCTGAAGGGACTGCCTACGACAAGAAAAGCAAACGGTGGAACGATATTACTAACGCTATTGCTCTCCACTTAGCCAAGGACATGGTGCAGCTTAGTACTGTTGAGAAATATGGCTTCAATTATGAGTGCCACTGACCCTCTTTAATGTGAACAGCATAATTTTCTGGACCATTCAAACTTGGCTTAATACTAGTCGGGTCATTTCTAAGCCAATTTACTGCATTAATTATTCTCTAAATGATTTAGGAAATGGGGTCAACACCTATTCATGCATGGGAAAAAAAAATAACTTCAAATACCGTGACACCGATTTAATTTTGAAAAATACTGTGATCAATTTTTGGTCATACCGCCCAGCTCAAATTGAAGCGACATGTTAACTATGTGAGTGAGTGGTGCTAACAAACTGTTCAGCACAGACTTTTAGAAATCTGGTGGGTAACACATCGAGGCAGCATGTAGATGAACTCAGGCTGGTGATGATCTCCTGGACAGTTTTGTCAGTTACAGGTGCAAAGTGAGTCAGCTCTAAGTGTGTAGGTGGTTTTAGGGTTATTTTATGCATTGTAAAATTTTTTAGCCTTGTTAATGCCCTGAACTTTGTCATTAAAGAATAATGCAAACTCGTTACACTTGGATGTGAAAATGAGTTCTCACGGCAGCTGAGCTGGAGGGTTTGTTAATCTGTTTACTGTGGCAAACAGGACACGCGAGTTGTTACAGCAGCTTCCAGTTATTTCAGAAAAATATCCTTCCCTAGTTCTACATAAAATGTGGAAGTCTGCCGCAAAAAAGTTCAGCTTTGTCCAACTTTTCCGCTCCAGAGCGGCCCAGAGCAGCCCAGAGCTGCCCAGAGCTGCCCAGAGCTCAAACGATTCTGTCGCGCCGCGTCCGCCACTCAAAATGCAGGATTTGCGCAGCAAAAATGCTCGAATTGCGCCGCAAAAACTCTGGATTAGCAGGTTGCGCGTCCACATAGACTTTGAATGTAAACTGGCTGCTTTGCCGTAGCAGTGTGAACTCAGCTTTAGACTCCTTCGAGTCCATAGAAGCAGGTTTCCAGATGTGTTTAGCTCATGCTCAAATTACCTGCTCTCATTTCCATTTATATCAATACAAAATTGTTGTGTCACAGTTAGCGTGAGAAGAACCACAATTTAACAATTATTTGTGATTATTGGCACACATCAATGCGCCAGGGGATGCATTCAGTCAGTTGGTTTCAATGCCAAAAAATGCTATACACTATAGGAAATGCTCAGTCTAAGGGTTTTGGCAGACGTTTATAAAGGCCAGGATATTATAAGGACCTCAAAGCATTAATGGCATCAGAGTGGCCTGTACCTATTGGCCTATCATTACTATACTGTGTTTCAATGGCTGATTATACTTATATGAACATAATGCTGTATACGAGGTCAAGGTATAATTCAAGCTCAGTACATCAGTGAAGCTTTGTTCAGCCATGCTCTCCACCGAGGTGATGAAGATGCCCTTTAGTGATTGCTGAATCACTAGAATGTTGTATGCTGCCGATTCACTAATGAACGATACACTGTGTTACTGACAGACAGCTGAGAACACTTTGTTACTGGCACAAGCATCACAACAGATGACGCAGTTCTTTGCATCCAGCCTGCTCCAGCTGCTCAAAAGTTTACGTTGTAGCTTCTCTCATCATCTTTCCATCACTTAGTGTGTTGGCACCAAGCGCATGGACCTCCAATGACCTCATGTTTCAACGCCAGCTTACCAAGGACAATGGATATAATGTACATTCTACGCTTTTAAACTATTGGAACCTGCACTCAACACTAAAAAAGTAATAAGAGCCAAGTCAATATTCCCTTTCCTCGCACTCTCGCCCCAAGTGTACATGATTTATCGTGAATGTCTATAAATCACAAAACACATTTGCACCTATTTGTTTTTCCAGAGCAGAAAATATGATTTCCGCCGCAGTAAGTTACGGTCAATGAGATAGATGTGTGTTTCTGGTCATCAGGCGCCGAACAACACAGATGTAACAGTGTAAATCTATTCAGTTGGTTATGTTGCTGCAGCTATAAACAGACTGCAAATGTGTCTGCATCACTCACTCGTGTTGGTTATAGCCACCATCTGTGGGACTTTACCTCATTTGTGTCAGTGCACACATGAGGAGCAGGAACATGGCTTTCTGGGATGTCCTGCAGCAGCCATGTTTAGAACCTTTTATCCTGCGACACACTGGAGATTGGGGGGACACTGTGAGGACACGGAGAGGATGATGGGAGCCTTGTGTGTTTGAGTTTTCACATTGACAATTACTCATACTCCCATGGGAAAAGATGTGACCTTCACTGTCTTGCGTCCTGGTGTCAAGGCTGTGAAAAAGCTGGGTGTAACAGATCTCTACTCCAGGGATCGCTTCAGCCTGACACAGTGTCATGCAGGCGGCCCTCTCCATTCCAAACAGAATGGTGAGGTACACAAATAAGCTTGTTTTAATAAGCACAGGGGAGATGTGTTGAAAAGTCACCAGTGTGCTGTGTGTGTGGTAATGGCCCTCCATTTGTCTGGCGGTAAAGAGCAGAGGCTGCAGCTGCCGTGCTTCCACACTGTGAATGAGGCAGTGTCAGCGCGAGTTGAGCTGAACGCCTGTTTACTCAGAGGAAAGAGAGGGCTTCACCCAGAGCTGCCAGCTGCAGAGATGTGGAGACGCTCCGACACACAAGACCCCAATGAAAAGTATAGAACAGAATATTACATCAGCCTAAAAGAGTTACACACTTTTTGTGCAAACATGCAGCATTCTACTCCCCTACAGTATATGCTGTAAATAAATATGGACAACCCTCTTTAGTGTGTGCTTCACAAGGGCAAACAACCATATGTTCCCAATATAATTAGTATTTGATGAAGTGCATTTTAAGCTGCTTTTTACAACTATCTTATTTTTTTTGTTTAAAAAGATTTTTTAGTTGTTTATTTATCTTTATTTAACCAGGAAACTGTGATTTAGAGTCACTCTTCCAGGGGAGTCCTGGCCCCAGAGTGAGGAGCCTATTATACATGTTTTTAGCATGTGTTAGTACTAACAACAAAACATTGTAAACAGCTTTTACTCAGTAATAATTATAACTTCCATTAGTATTGCACTTGACAAACTGTTCAAAGCACTTTTACTTTAGCAACTCATTCACAACACTTGGCAGTGGCAATTCTATATTCACAAATTAACTTTTACAGAAAAGTTGTTGTGTACAACTGCTGAAAATGAGTGTTTAAGTAATTATACCATCCAGAATGTATCACCTTGTTGTAAAAATCATAAACATATGAAGCATTCACTCCCCTCAATTCTCCATTGTACAAACCCTTAATGAAGCAACAAACACAACAGGGAGTTAAATCTGAAGCATGCACTTTGAGAAATGACTGTAAAATTGCTTTGACAGTAAGTATGGTGAGCGCTCAGGTGAAGTGAAGGTTACAAGAGGATTCTACATGACAAAAGCCGTTTGGAGTTCACATACGTGTCTCAGGGCCGCTTGGAGGCGAGTGTGCATAAGGTGTTATTGAAAACATAGTGCTGAGTTGGCTTTCATTACCCAGGCCTAAAGGTAATCCAAAACACCATCAGAGATACAAACAGCATACTTCATGGCTGCATCCCTGACTCACGCCCCACTCACTGATGTAATGGTTAATCTGTCTGCCTGGATCAGTCTCTTCCCTCTCGAACAAGAATTCTCAGGACAAACCTCTAAAATAATGGATGTCCCGTAAGCCCCGCAGTCACTACACTCGCAAATTATGCATGTCCCTAAATTGGACAATAATGGAAATGAACATTAGGCGAGTGTTACTGTGCAGTCGTGCAGTGCATCCTATTAGCAAGGCCGGTGTCTACCAATAGTTTCTTTTTATCTGCATTATTAAATAGTAGGCATTGCAGGTGTTGGTGAAAGTCCGTAAAACTGGTGATATTCACTAATGAGGTTTTACAAGAGACATTTTCCCAAGTTTATTCTGGCTAGGTTACGCTCAATATCTATTAGTCCAATAGTATAACATTGGCTTTACAATATTTTATGGCTCAATTGGAGATTAAGGTTTCGCAACACAACAAGAAAGGAGAGCGAAAACCTCAGCAAATTAGAAGCTTTATCTTGCAATGGTCAGTTTTATGGTTTAGGGGTAAATATATATATATAGTACAGAGCTTCATTCATATTGATAATTATAATACACTTTTGTATTTTGCATATTGCACTATAACAAACAAACAAAAATAATAATAATATAAATAGTAATACTGTAGACAATGCAATAAAGGTCAATAAAGCTGCAAGGGCTAAAACAATGAATCAAGTAAATCGAATAATTCGATTACAAAAAGCTTTATTTACAATTTTATTCCCTTGATTTTTTCATTTATATATTTAATGAAAACCACGACAATCTGGGGTGCGCAGAGCGCATGGAAATACTTATTTCTCACGGAGCTTGTTTCTGCACGGTACCTACTTTTTGCGGCAGACACGGCGCAGCAACCGATCAGAGATTACACTCCAGTGACGTACCTACGCACTACCCGGAAGAAGGACCAAAACAAACCCCGCACTGATTAAAAAATCGGCCAGACGCAGCTCTTGGAGCAAATAATGATATTCCCTAAACTCTGCTTACCTCTGAAGCATCTGTGGGACCCAGACAAGCCCCCTGAGCCGATTGCCTTCGTTTTTGGACTTAAAAATAACGTAACATACGTAAAATAAATACACCAAAGCCATTCTCTTAAGACTGCCATAGGACCAAAAGGGAAACACAACTCCACTGCGCATGTGCGCTGGACACCTTGCGCGTCTGCTGGTGAGTTTATTTTTTGGAGCCAAAGCAGTGGGAGACGTGGAAAGACCAGTGTGTCTACTGTGTCTTAAAATGTTTGCAGCGGACAGCATGAAGCCAAATACATTTTAGACAAATGATACTGCAGTGGGCTTCTAAAAAACATTTTTTTCACCCCATGTTGTCAAGTACGGGGTTTATACACCCACTGTATTTATAGTTGCCCCCTATAGTAAGGGCCTGCAAAGTGTTTTCTTCTTCCTAGGGGGGGCTTAACAGAAAATAATTGAGGAGCACTGGGGTAAACCAACACTGGCTTCACGTAACAAAGTGCAGATGTTTCTTTTCTTCAGTGACATATAATGCAAATTAATTCCTAGCTACTGTTACTGTGCAGGTTTAATGTGGCCAGTTAACAATACTGTCTGGTGACTGGAAGTTAACTTGACATTTATAAAGATTTTAACAGTAAAAGTAAAAGTAATCTTGTTTCAGTGGAAGACCAACATGAATCACTTAAGAAATGAACGATCTCAAAGAGACTGAAATGTGGCAGATGCACTCATCATGGCCGTTTGGACTAGTGTGTGTCTATAGAAGGGAAATAATGCTGTTTTGGAGACGTACTTAGGTGAAATTAAGACTAAAATGTGTTATTTCAAACAGAAGGTCCATATTTGTTATTTGTTTATTACTATGAACTATAATTGTTATTCTAAAAATGTATAGATTACTCAATTAATCAAATAAAATAATAAATTACTCAATGACTAAAATAATAGATAGCTGCAATGAAATGTAAGATAACACAAACCTCACATAGATTTAATACAACTTACATGATATGGAACTATTTACATCCGCCATTCCCAATGCAGAATGTTCTCGCGTTACGGTATAATATTATCATACTTGTAAACGAACAAGGTGCCGCGGAATTCTATTTACATTCCGAATAGCTGACAGCTGTGGCAGTAAATTCAACTTATTCACGCCTTTGCAAAGTCTTCCATTTCATGCAGATCGGCCACTTTACAGTCACTCGTCCTATAGGACCCTCCAACGCGGGCGCATGACGGGTCCATGTAGGAATGCTTGGACTCGCAACTGATCTGATCCCGTCCAAGGAGATTACGAGGGGAACGAATTCTTTGAGAAGTCACACCAAATGCCACACACACGTCCACTAATAACTGCGTAAATGACAACTAGTGAGATCTAGCTAAAACATCACAATAAAAAATACAATTTAAAGAAATGCCCCTGATAGAATAACTCTTTAGCATGATAACCTTTGTGAACCCTTTTCTAAATTAATCATATTTTAAATAAGATGAGCAGCGACATATCAAAACGATAATGACTACAAAAACATATACAAAGCTCTTAAAACTTTCTCAAAATAGTCACATGATAATACTAAGCCCAAAACAATATGGTTCATCTATTCTATTCATTGAAGGATAAGTTAATATAGTATGTACTGTGACAAGGCTAAGCTAACTTCCCTTTACTCCAATGCAGTCTTCATGTCAAACTACATAAGGCACAAGAACATATCCCAAGAATTGCTGTGTAATTTAAAACAGCGGCCGGCTGGGCTTAGGCCTGATTGCACGGCCAATGTGTGTGGAAGTGAAGATGGAATGAAGAAGAGGGAGGTTAGGGGATGCCAATCTGTGTGGCATTTCTGACAGATGAGATACACCACAGGAGGTTTCTGAATTCAACGCACAACTTTTAAACCGTGCAACAGACTCTGTACACAACGAAGCCTGGCTACAGCTCAGTGTTATTGTTCCTACTTCTGCTCTTATTAGATCTCTATGGGGTTTCTGCGGATACTTAAAGATCAAGCATGCAGGTGAACATGGAGCAGGGCTGTGGTACAGTGGCCCATATGGAGTGCGCTGGGGCTCTCACTGCTGTCTAAGGATCCACCGATATATAGGCCCAGAATTGTTATCGGCTGATATTCACGGCATTGAGTTATATCGGCATCAGTCAAAAGCACCGATATCCGTTTGCAAATATTACGCTCTGGAAGAACTCTGCCGTCCCTTCGCAGAAACAGGAAGAAAACAGCAGCTCCGTGGACAGAGGTTTTCTGCTGCTCTGTTCAACCAGTCTTTATTCTGAGTCAAAAAACCCAGAAATGACAAAGTTACAGACTTTTAGAAATTTAAAGTTTGAGACAAAACGGATCATTAAATATAAATATACTCAACAAATTTACTTGCAACCTGTGATAAATGCAATTATTTTTTTCAGAAATTATTTAACTAGTTTTTATTCCAAATAACTTTAGTGTGAATGGTTTCAAGAAGGAGAAGACACTGAGTGTCAGATAGACACACTGAGGAGCAACACGATGACACATGGACTGGAGAGGTACAGAGACTTTTATTCTGACATATAATCTAAATGAAACAGGAAATTCACAAAGGAAAAGCGTGAAGGCAAATTTTACCCGACTAAAGAATAATCCTATTATAGCATAAGTATAGCTAAACATAGAGCTAAATAAACAATAGCTCTATCAAACCTTTTCCTTTTTTTCTTGCATGAAGTGTATTATGTGTCCTAACTATAACATTGTATTGGTAAATGTCTATATTGGTGCATCACTACAAGTGTCATAGCAGAAAAGCAGCCTGGATAAAGTCTGTTAGAGTAAAGAGTATGCATGCATGCCCAATAAAACTCACTGTATCACATGCAGAAAAAGTAAAGTTTGCTTGCATTTTGGTAATCTAAAACTGTGTGTAAAGTGTGCGTTCGAGTGTGCGTTAGAGTTAGAGTTTGCGAATGCCAGAAATCTTGGTATTTAGGCCTAAAGTACACATTTGTTGGCCTCTCGTTCCTGCATGAGGCTGAACGAGAGAACAGTTTACAACATATTTAAAAGTAATATGTTTTTTGTAACGCATGAGTGAAGATCAAACTGAGCCGTAAAGTGAGTTTGCCTTTCCAAGCTGCTACTGTTGTTGCATATTGATTTAGCATTAGCACAGCAAGCCAGACCAATTTTCTGGTCTTAGCTTTGGTGCATAGACATTTAATCTAAAGTGAAAGTGACAGTAGACTCAGAATGAACTGCCCATACAAACCCAGACAAAGCAGAGCACTTGAAGGACCATGGACGCTCACCAAATTGTATTTCATCCAAGCATTTGACATGTCTAAATGTTACATCAACAGTTTATGAAAAAATTGGATTTACTAATTTTATACAGAATTAGGTAAGTTTAGTTAGATGTTTGGTTATATTTGAAATCATGGTTAATTACTTACCTGAAATACTAAGACTAGGGTTGCACGATTTGAGAAAAATATCTTATTGCACTTGTGATTTGAAACTACCGTTTTAATAATAGGATTCTGTTCAAACATAACATTTTCAACGCATCCAGGAGAGTTTACAAAAAGATGGAGATAGACCTATGAACTGACAATCTAATAAAATAATCAGTATTTCAGAACATGTTTGTACAGATCGAAACGAAAGGTTTATCTGCTTATCTGCTTAGCCTTAGTTTCTTCCTCATCTCTGATATTCCATGCGTTTAAATCAAATTGTTAGTCCTACAAGTGTATGTGTCATTCTCAGACGAACCCCCAGATGACAAAGGCTGACAGTGCATTCCAAGAGTGGGTGGAGAGAGGGTGCAGAGAGGGTGCATGGGTCAGCAGGGTGCCAAGGTCCATGCCGACGCAGAAGACTTATGTCACTGTGCTGCTTCTCATCAGCCAGCCTGTCACACATGCTGCATCGTTTATGTGAGAAAGAGTGGCCATCAAACAAACTGGAAGGCAAATCACCAGCACGGATTCTGCCGTTGGATACAAATTTCAAAGAGCCAGGGCTGGAATGAGCAGCAAATTGGACTGATATGAAGTATGGGATGGCGCATCATAATAAATCTGTGCAACGTCATATTCATATGAGGTCAAGATTTTATCTGTATGGAAATATATGCACTCCTGCGAAATAGTAAATAAGTCAAGATGGCTATGAGCAAAAATAAATCTAAATGAAAATGAGTCAACCGAAAGCCTCAAAGACAAAAATCTTTAATTGGATGTAAAACTTTGAAAGTCAGATACATTCTACTTCCTATACATTTACATTAGAAAATGGAGATTCAGAGTGAAGTGTGAAGATACAAATGTAAGTACTAAAAGTGATGACCTCATTCAGTAAAAAGTGTTATTCCTGCTACCAGATTTTTTTCTTTTTTCATCTAAATAAATATTGTATTCAAGAGAAAAAAAAATCACTTCAGTGTCTGCCTCAAATCAGACTTGACTTCCCCGTGTTCTTTCTCCTCTCTGCCTTTCCTCCTGCTCATCTTCTCTTCTCCATCTCTCCTCCTCTGCCTTTCCTCCTCTCGCTTGTGCTCCTTCTTTCAAGTAGCCATTCAGTTCTAGCGTTTAGAGTTGATGGTGGGTCTGGCCGGCAGTGTAAATACCTGCTCAGTCCTGCTCACATCACCCAACGTCACCGCAGACATGGTTTTGTTTTGTTTTGAGCCCCTTTCAGTGCCATTCACGTAAGATTGCATAGACTCAGGGTCAATGTTATCGACTATTATCGTGGTCTTTGAATGCAAGATCCTGTCCCCGAATGTGTTAAGCTGAATGTCCTCTGCAAGCTTTTGGCCGTCTGTGAAGAAAGTTGACCAATTGTGGGGAAAATCTTGTGTCGTGACTCAAAAACATGGGTTGTAAGCCTCACAGTGTGACAGGGACAAAAAATGTAAACTTGAACCGCTTTGGAACCAAAGACAACCTACAATCTGTTTCAAGCGGTGCCAGATCATTTGGAATCTTGGTTGCAGAGTGAGACCTCCTCTCGTTGTATCTATGATTTATCTCTGTCAAACATGTGACCACAGTAAACACAAGCGCTCCTCAAAGTAAAAGCAGAGGAGCTCAGCCATGAACCGGGATCATATCCTCCTATTTCTCTTTCATTTACTGACTTTTCCAAACCCATGTAGCGCTAGCCTCAGAGTGACTCCGACCACACGCTGCCTAGAGCTTGTGAACAACATGAATGCACCTGTCTTCCCAGGTCTTATAGTGCGGCATCCAAAAATCTTATGGGATGAAATTAATTGTGTAGTGGACAACTGGCACTAAACAAACAAACATTTACAAATTGTTGTCCAAACTGTGAATTATCATTTCTTTCTTTATTCCTCTTGATCCACCATCTGAAACGGATAAAGCTAAGGGACACTTTATTGTCCCCATAGGAGGATTTTACCTTGTGCATGCTTTGTGTCGATGGTGTAACCGGAGAGCCTGCAGGAAACCCACCCAGACATGGGGAGAACTCCACACAAAATGGTGTGGAGTCGAACCTGCGACCTTCTTGCGACCTTTTTGCTGTCAGGCGAGAGTGCTAGCCACATTCTGAGATGTTTACACATAAAGAATTACCCTAAATTCACAAACATTGTCAAAACCCATTGTCAAAACCCAACAAATGCCCAATCTATTGTCAATTGGATCATCTCTCTAGACACCAACTTTACTCCTCCTGTTAAGCAGGTATTATTTACAGGGTATAATTTAACTTCAGGACAAGTCTGTGTGGATACAGACCACATCCAGTATGTCCATCAAATAATCCTCCAGTGGTACACGCACACATCTGATGCAGCAACACATCATGTCCACCTTTTTATAACTCAATCACTCTCACTTTTTCCAACATCTGCTGGTATTAGTCCATCTCTGAGCAGAATAGAAGCTGCTTCTAAAATCATTGGACTCCCTGTAAGATTTCTGTCCTCCTTCTGTGAGCAGCAAATTGTGAGCAGAGGCACAAACACCCTCCAGGACCTGATCCCACTTTATGGTCCCAAAATTCATCTGGCTCCTGTTTGGGATGTCTGCAATGTCCAGGACTGCTTTGGCTCAAAGTCTGTTACCCTTCTCAAAAAAACTGCCCTGAGGCGAGAGCACCTGATTGTGACCTGTCCTTCTGTTCACTTCTAGTACTTAGAGGATAAACAAAGTTATTTGATTGATTAATTGAGGTTTGTTAAAGCCTGTCTTTGATTTTATACATATAAAGATGCATAATTGTATATATACAATGTATACCGTATTTTCCGGGCTTTTAGCCGCTCCCCTATATAAGCCGCATTTGCTCTATTTTAAAAAAAACGATAATAAAACAATACATAGGCCGCACCTTTTGTATAGGCCGCAGAACTCTTTCCTTGACTTTTGGCATCGCATGAGCTCGTCCCGCTGTCCCCCCTCCAGCGTGCTCTCCCCTCCAGCGTCTCACCGTACATTCATTGATGTTAAGCTTGCGTGCAGCCGCGCGGCTTTCCTAGCAAGATCGATGGCCTTCAGCTTAAAACTTGCTTCGTACGAACTTCTTCGTTTGGGTTCCATAATGATGCGGCAAGAATTTGAAAATAATTTATAGTTGGTAATTTGTCGTCCGTGTTCTATTTGCTAGCTGAATAAAAAAGCAACATCTGCTTCTTTGCTTAACTTTTCTGTAGTTTTGATTCCAATTCCGGTTAGTTCCGCCCCTAGCGGTGAAAGAAAAAAACCACAGAAAAGCCGCAGCCTCTAAATAAGCCGCATGGCTCAAAACATCTGACAAAAGTAGCGGCTTATAGCCCGCAAAATACGGTATATAAACTGGAGGAGTGGCTACAACAGATCCCTGGAAAAACATCAGACATCTCAGTCCAAAATAGTGCAGTACTGGGAACAGTAAAGATACTGCGCAGAACCCTCAAGCTCCCAGGCCTCTGGTAGGGGACCCAAGCTTAGAATATGGGATGAGACCACCCGCGGAGGGTGAGAAGGGATTTAATTTTTGTGTGTATATATATGTGTGTGTATATATATATATATATATATATATATATTTTAATCTCTGGCTAATAGTGTTGAGTTGCCCTTTTGCAAAAGTTGATGCAAAAAAGGGGAAAAGGCTAATTTTGATGTATTTGTTTTTTAATTATGGCTCTTCTGATTAAAGAGTTTTGTGTCACTTGGAAACAGCACACCTAGAGCTTTATTTTAATTATTGATTATTTTTATATTCAACTATTACAATTAGAATACATTTAGTTTTTGAATGTTTTAATAACAAACATGTATTACTGCGGAATCAAAAGCATTGTTGAAGATTATCATTGAAATTAACTTTAGTCTATTAGATCATATTGCATGTTATAGTTATTATTTAAGCATGCCAAATTCCTTGAATATAGTAAATAATGGATAATGAAATGAGAACTAAAAAAATATATACCTAAAATATTTCCAGCAGTCAGTCATGTCACTTCCTGCCGGGACATAAACAAACCTATAAGTTTCACTCTAGCTCTTTATTGTGGATTTCACACCATTATGGACACAGCATAAGTGACTGTATGATCAGAAAAGGGGTTTTTCCCTGGATCTATGCTAACAATTGGACATTGAGCAAGCCTGGAATCTCCTCAACTCGAGGTAAATCCTGTTTTTGACGTCTCCATTGACTTGAGTGTAATTTAGACAAAACCTGCAGGGGTGCCGGTTTGGCACACCAGATGCGACTCCATTTGGCGTATTTTGGGATCGAACAAAACAACCAAATATGACTTGGTTCAAAAACAACTGAAGTATCTGCTGATATATGAGCACAAAGAAAACCTACAAAGCAGATCTTCTTTCTTTAAAACACAAAAAAGCTGTAACAAAACGCATCTAAAGATGATAGGACACCTTTAAGTAATTATAGAAAAGTGAGACGATCAAATATGAGTGTCAACACATTCATTGATTAGCTTGTTGGAACCTATCAGAGCAGATACCCACTATCATAGCAGTACTTTCCTATTTACAAGATCTATAAATGTCCTTTTAACAGAATTTTGATTTCTTATGGCCTCTGTAGCCTTCAGATAAGAGTTATGGAGCAGCATGTGGCTGAGTGAGCACTTTGGCCACACGACAACGCTGTTCAACGACCCTGTGGCAGCTTTGTTGTGATTATCGACAATTATCTTCTCACTGGAGGAAACAAAGACAAACAAACGTCCAAACATTAACACAGGCACATACAGCCCGCAGCGAAGATCTGCTTTGTCATCGAGAAGAGAACGCGAGCGCTGCCAAGCCCTCTCCTTTCTCCTCCTCCTGACACGCCAGGCTGAGCACAATGCCATCAAGTTCATTTCCAAATCTGTCTAAACCTCACAAAGGAATACCTAAAGAAGTAAAGATAAATGCTGAGGTAGTGTTTCAGCCAACTTTGGTGCACCACTTTTGAGTATAAAGGTTATGCAAAATTTAAGGTTTTATAAAATGTCATGAAGTGGTATTATATGTTGTATAACGCCTAAAATTATTCTTTAAAGTTCAGTTGAAAGAAATGGGATCGACCATGAATGTACAATTCCTTTGAAAACGTTATAAACTGCCCATAGTTTGAGCTGGAGGGCAGGTGAAACTTCAATGGAAGAATTTGCTTTTGAAACTGTCAGACTGTAGAGGGTTTGACGAGGGTTATGGTTCGTATCTCTGTAATTACTGGTCCTATTCACATGAAATCAAAACTGTCTCAAAGTTCAACGTCTTTCCTGTCAGCACAAATGGACAAAAAGGTGAAGACTATAGCTTTTCACCTATAGCGTCAAAATGTTCTGGAATTTTTCAACCCCAAAGGCATGACTGTTGATTTGAAGACATTAAGATTAGTATGGTTTAAGTTTGTGGAAATGTGGTAAGGTCGAACATTTTCTGTTAGGAAAGTTATTTCAAGCAGAGTGAACATTTGATTGTGTGTCCCAAAACTAAGTATGAGGCCAGAATTCAATGGCATGAATTTCAGTTTAACTGTCAGATTGAAGACTTGTATGCACCAAAAACTGGCACAAAGTTCGACGTCTTCTCTGTCAACAAAACGCGACAGTATGTTTTCACTATAGCTTCAGTGGCGCCATTATTCAACTCCAAAGACCTGATTGTGGTCGGTTAGAAGGAGTTCAAGCCAAGTTTGTAGAGCCAAGTCCAGTCAAAATAAAATTGTAGAACGTGCGCACAAACTATGAAGACTAGGTTTATCTGTTTTCCAAAGAGTTTAAGTTTGTTTTTATATATATATAACTAAAAACAAACATTGAGCTGCCCTATAGAACATGCAATGTAATATTAGCAGCAGAAATGTTTGCTAAGGTGGGCAGTAACACCACGGAGAAAATCACACACAACACAATAGTATTTACCAAGGACTTAATGTTGTTATAATCTGCTACAAAGGCAACACATTTCTCCAGAGGCCAGTTCTACTTCCATTAACAAACATATGGAGGATAAATGTTTGATTAATAGCTCTCTCTGTTACACTCTATTGAGACTGAATATTTGTGTACTACACTTTGATGTGCTATGCCATTGTTGCCGATTACAACTGTTGTTTGATCTTTAAAGAATTTTAATGTGACAAAAGTTTACGAGTGATTCCTGAATCAGTGTTTTCTGTGAAATGTAAAACAGGAAATAAGCCATGCATCATCATCCACTATCCATCATTTGCGCATGTCTAAACTATCCTTTTCCGACCAAGCTCCATCAAAAAAACATCATCACAAACAACCATCTTGATCACAGACAAAGAGAGCCTCCGGTCTTTGTGTACAGTGAATGTTTGGCTGCGTTTCTGGATGCATCGGTGAGTGAGTGCTTCCTTGATGGACCTTTGAGGGCACTTTTAGAAAACACCTTTACTTTAAGTCTACACTCTCTTGAAGGACATGCAGTGTGGGACTGATTCTTCTGCAACTGCAACTTTATTTATAACGCACTTTAAAACAACCAGTTTTACCAAAGTGCTACAATATTAAAAGCATTTCAAATAGTTTAAAACTCTCTTCCGGAGTCCCAATGATTGACAGGTGCCTTCCGGTCCAATAAACGCATGCTCAATTCCTGTCAAAATCAAAAGTCCCTTACAAATAAAAATTGAAGAAATTACAAAGCTAAAATGCAAAAATGATGTGCACTTAAAGGGCCATGAAGGTGAAAATGAGTCCACTGTGTGCTGTCTGCATGAAATTACAAAGTGTTTTTTATTCTCTGCAAAACTGGAAGTTTGCTGTTAGCGTGCTCATGTTTGTTGCAAGGTCTTTTCCATGACAGTAAACTCAGCTCTGAAGTTGCTAAAAGCGCTTATAAACTCATTGCGGTGAATAGTTAGGATACTCAGCATGCACATTAGGTAAGTGAGTTTACATGTGGACTGCTGAAAAGAGTTTCAAATGAACTGTTTTTTTTCCCAAGTTTTAAGACGGTAAAAATCAGATACAGCGCCTTTAACACTGATAAACTGATTTTGTTCTGAATCATACCAGAATATTTGATAAGATATTCAATAGCTAATGTCTTCCACTTGATGTGCAATACAAAAAGTGGTTGTGATTGGATCTGCAAAACCTTTGCTGTAAGCCTCATCTCAGATCCTCATAGAACAGAAATAGCTAATGCAATAGTATAAGAGGCTGGATATCAAACCTGGATGTGAGTCAGGAACATCTAGCACTTATAATCACTACAATACGCTCGAATATTGCCACTCAAAGTATGCCATTTCTCTTAGTAGGTAAAAAGAGAAAGATAAATGTGTGATCTTACCAGTTCTGTAATGTAAATCGCCAGTGTTGAGAAAGTTTGTCCATGTTTAGTTTTTTCCTTCTTTGAGTGAAATGTCTTAAATGCGTGGGAGCAACACAAACAAACAGATGGCAATGGGTGGAAGCGATGCTGAATGTAAACGAAAAGCAGAATAAATTACTTTGAAACAAGCTCTCTCAATAACAGTCATTACACGGTGAATAAAACTCCACCATCAAATCAATAGAAATTTACAGTTTCATCAGATATGCATGATCCATCAGGCATTTGTATGTAGCGCACGTTGTAGTACATGTCACATATATACATTCATATATGCAGCATGGTTAATAAAATATGGAGGTTTTAACATATCCACTCATAGGAAATACAAGAGCCATACAAATGTATTCTAATTGCAGACCCGTCCCCACAAGAGCTAGGAAGAACACTTCCAGGCATAATGCGCCCATTTATCCACGTTAACGTGTCAGGCAGAGCAAATGATGTCAAGTCGGAGCTAAAAAAACGTTCTACTGCATGCCCTGTTTTCCAGCAAAAGCCAATTCATTTCTCTGTATAAAAAAATATCCTGTTAGAACACATGATAAACATACTCCACACAACTTTTATTAACCACTTGGGTGTAATATAGTTCCTGCTACTAGTTATGAAGACAACAAGCTTCGCATTTCTCCTTAAAACACACAGGAAGAGATTTTGAGTTAGAAAAAATATATTCATGGTTGATTTACTGTGTTTGTGCTGTGATTCCCACATCCGCCTGTGCTGTATGCTGTGTGAGTGACAGAGCTTGTTTAAAAATTCACTATTGTTCAAACTGACAGCCCATACATTTGGAAAATAATGCATTGGATAAGAGCTGCAGCAATGCAAGTCAGAAACTTGACCAGAATAAATGAATACATAAACGATGTCGAGATACCAAAAACATTTCATTATGTTTAAATACAGTTAGACCAGTGGTTCCCAACCTTTTTTGCCTAGAGTGGTATCTTTATCGTTATGTTTTTTGCAATAATGACATAGTTTAGTGGGATAGGCCCTTGTTTATAATTGGTTGCCAAATAGCTGTCTGTTATCCATGAGTAGGGATGTCAGGATATCAAATTTTAGAGTCACAATTATTGTGAGGGTAAATATTGCGATTTTATGATTAATCACAAAGAAAGGAAATTGATATTGTATATATTTTTTTTCAATTTGAAAATATTCCTGAGAGAGGAAAATGTGTTAATTATAACAATTAACTTTTCTACCATCTAATACAGCATATTATTTTGAAAATAACATATAATAGCCAGAAATGGATTAAATAATATAAATGTAAGATTATAAATATTGAGATGAGCTCCGTGGTAACGCTCAGGGGAGGGGAGGATTACTCTCTGGCCCTACCTGTCTTCTCTTGTCCCCGCTTTACCCCAACAAGTCGTCAGTGGTGCGGTCCCTAGTGTGTAATGGACCGGTCGTTCCACACGTTTATACACAGTCTTTTCGACACGCTGGGCTCTGTCCGATACACACACGCCGACCATGACTCGACACATTTCTGCGGTATACCGTAAATTCCCAAAAAACCATGAATAACCTACTGTAGCCATAAATATTCAAGGTAATTGAAATAATGGTTAATCTTGACATCCCTATCCACAAGTTAAAAGGGCTCCATGTTTAACCACAGCTAACGCTTAAGTTCTGTACCAGCATCATCCAGCCGGTTCTAACCTGTTTCCTGACAATGCTCACACTTAAAAACCAGAACATTTTCACAAAAATTGCTAGTATATAGCAACAAAAATCATTGGACTACCTGTTCCCAATCTCTCACAAAGACAATAACAGAGGACCACACTCATCCACTGCACTGTTATTTCACTCTGCTGCACTCCAGATGCCAATATAGGACTCTCAGATGCAACAGAGCAGGGTTTAAACACAGTCTCATCCCGACAGCCATTAACACGCTGAACAAACTGTAAACCTCCCTGTTTGATTATGCAACTTATATTGTGTCATTTGTGTGTTGGTATGTCATGTAAATGTAGGTGATGCAAGAGTCTTTTCTGTGAAATGGCACAACTGTGAAGACTAATTTCCCTGGGGGGACAATAAAGTAACTAACTAACTAACTAACTAACTAACTAGCTAGCTGTTGTGGAATTATCTATGTCACATCTGCTTCTCATGTTCAACTAGGAAGTACCATTATAAACATCACCAAAATGTCAAACTGGGGAAAAATAGGTTTTTTTTGTTAAATCTTAAATATAATCCATACATTTCAGTAAAATGTGCAGTCTAACCTGTCATTTTACTGAAACGATGTATTAATTTTCAGAGTAAATTAACCAATTAAATAATTAGTTTTACTATTAAGATTATGATTATTATGTTTCAGCCCTTACTTACTACCTTATATTGGGAACTGAAGAATCACGATTATCGATTAATTGAATAATCTTTGATATCCCTAATTACAATGTGTGCTCACACTGCGGCTGAATACAAAGAAATCATCCTCCGGTTCAAAGACAAACATCTAAAATTTCCATCGTATAATCTAGTACAGAACCTTACTTGGTGCTTTATAATACTTGTCCGCATTGGTTTTGGGAAAAGTATCGTTTTCATTTGGATAATGAACGCACACAAGCGACAACCTTCCACATCTGTATCTAAAATTGGTTTACACTGGAGATTAGACACACCAAAGCCTATAGTCCACAAAGAGAGAACACAAAGGATTCCCAAATGTTCTCTACACCATAGGCAACAACACCTCAACTGGACATCGACTGTCAAGGACTGTGTGCAGCACAAGAAGAGATGTGAGGAACAAGTTGTAAAAGTGCCTGTTCTATGTAACTGTAACTGCCTTTTGAATGCAACAAATCCTCCGAAACCGCTCTCAGGATATAAACTTTTTAAAGCAGCAAATAAGCTCTACGTTTAGTGGAGAGAGAGGAGCGAGTAGAGTGAGTGCATTATGGAGGCGTTCCCTGAAGCCTGGCCCTGCACCACGGTCAGCTGTGGTGTTCATGCACAAGAGGAGGGAGGTGAGGTCCTGGGGGAGACATGAGAGCAGATTATCACCTCCGCTCAGAGATAAACAGCAGCCATCATGGAGAGAGAGCGGGAGAGAGAGAGAGAGAAAGAGAAAGAGAAAGAGAAAGAGAGAGAGCGAGAGCGAGAGAGAGAGAGAGAGAGAGAGAGAAAGAGAAAGAGAAAGAGAGAGAGAGGGGGAGCGAGAGAGAGAGAGAGAGAGAGAGAGAGAGAGAGAGAGAGAGGTAGCAGCAGCAGCAGCAGAGGTTTGGCGTGTGTCCAGCTCAGATGTCCCGCGTGTGTGTCAGGAACTGTGTGTCCATGCTACGTGCTTGGCTTGGTGATCCGGAGTGAGTGACAGGGGCTGAATGCCAACATGGCTGCTTATTCCTGCACTAATCAGTCCTGGTCATTTTTTTACAGGACTTGAAGGTTTTTTGTTTCTTTTTTGTTTTGCTTCCGTTCTAAACAATGATAAGATTAGAGATGAGCACAGTTGTAAGGCTGGAATTGACTAAAAACATATAGTACCACTGGATCAATTAGTTGACTAAAAGGGGGCAACAATTTGTATAGAAAAGTAGTAGGTAAACAGCTGTAAAAAGGAAAGTCGGTGTAAGAGGTTAAGGTAACAAAGAAGATATGTTTCAGATAAAACTTAAAACAGTACTAACATATAGATAAACAGTTTACTAATTTCATGCCTTCTCATTGCTGCTGCGGTCCATATAAATGCTTAGAATTACAACAAAATAGTTAGTCGACTAAATAAATATTTGATCAAATAGACAACTAAAGGTTTACAGACCAACACGGTTGATATCTGCCCATGGTTTGTAAACTAGTCCTGCAGCAGGACCAAAGACATAGTTCTCAAGAATAAATCGATGTAATCCTTCCTTTGTCCAGGAGTGGTCCATAGTGGAAAATGTTTCAAAGGTAGTCATTTTGGCACAGAATTTGAACTCTAGGACAGTTAAAAGAAGGAACTCTCAAAATGTTTGTCTGGTTTGGAGGTGGAGTTCTTGTCCCACATGTTGCAGGACAAGTGGCTCTTGTTCATTCCATTACAGTTTAGCCGACAACGCTGTGCCAAGTCAACCCTCGTGTTGCTGTTCTGTGCTCGTCCTTAAGGAATTTACTTTCTAATCCAGCGTGCAATTGGTGGCATCTGCGACGTCCACTATGCCAGGATTCTCCCGTCTGCCCCTAAACACACAGAGACGGGGTGCAGCATCTGTTCAGACCAAACTAAGCCAGCAACCACAAGTGCAGCAGGGAAGTCATTGAAACTAGAGATTTTTTTATTTTTTTTGACACAATCATCAGAGCAGATGCTATAGGGGGCAAAGGAAGAATGTCAAATACAAGCAATACAAATGACACATGACCCAAAAAAGTCAAGTTCGCCTCGATGAACAGTAAGAGCCGTTAGGAGGTGGGCCAATGGTTGTTTTCAAATTCTAGAAAGTGATGATGTTCTACTCCCAGATGGGGGCCAGGAGCCAGATTTCCCTATTGACTAAATCGTATTTTGCCATAAAATATCTACAAGATAAATTGACAATTGGTTAAATCTGATGATTTCTTTTGAACTTCTTGTAATGTACCAAAAACTCAATTTTAACAGTTATAATTTAAAATGCTAGTTTAATTCTGGTTCCTGGATTGGGAATGTTGGTAAAGCATTTTATATTTCTTTTCCACAAACATCTAATATTAGAAATTGAAACAGATCTAATCCTGAAGATATTTTGTGTGACCCCAAATTAGCCCTACCCACTCCTGGTAAATAATGTTTAATTATTTTATGAGCATTTTCATTTATATTTTTTATCATTTACACTTTAAAAACGTAAAAGTGAAATACAATCATTATTATTTATCCCCAATGGGGCATAAAACACATAGAACACAATCATATTAAAACAAACAAAGTGACAAAAGGGACCACATAATGGTAACCAGATTGAAAAAGTGGTAATATTTCTGAGCAACGGTAATGGTGGGCCTTCTGGCAACCTCGATTTCTCCAAGACTTAGCATTTCCATGTGACTAGGGGGCACTTTGACATAGTGTTATGAAAAACGTGATAAAAGGAATTCTTTCAAAACATGTGATCTTGTAGTCATCCATTGGGATTTACACTATATATTCCCACTCTTCGTCAAAATAAAATTGCCTTATTTTTCCCATTACATTTTAATATATTTAGTGGCATGGCTGTCCAAATTGTTAATACATTTATATAGTTAAGATATTATTCTCCTTGAAAGTCATGATTTCATAAAAATTGCTCAGAAATATTGGACTGAGATCAATAAAGTGTCTACAGACAATTCAATTTCAGAGCTATGTATTTGGCCTCAAAACTCCAGCCATGGAAACGAAAATGGATACCTATAGAACTTTCTTCTATAGGTTATTAGCCCCTTTTTTGATTGAATATATTGTTGTTTTATTATTACTCAGTGTTTATGTTGCACCTTAAGCCGAGACAAGTTCCTACGTTTTTGAATTTTGTTCATTGACAATGGCAATAAACTCTTCTGATTCTGATTCTGATTCTGTCTGCAGGGGAAAAAGCTATCCCTAAGAAATGGAGGACACGACCAACCAACGATTAAGGACTGGACTGACATTATAATGACATTCGAAAAATGGGAAGATACATTATGACAACATTTAAATTGTTATAGATTTGGACAAATGGGCAAATACGCCAGACTTCATATTTAGGACTATGTATCATCTCTATGTTGTCTCTCTGTGTCTCTTTCTGTGTCTTATTTTGTTGTTCTCTGTCAAAATAACACAATCACAACTCTAATAATTTCAGCGCTAAAACGGGGTATGTTGCTAACAAGTGTGTTGACACGTAATACAACAGTTCTCAGTACAAGCAGTCACCCCTCCTTTTGAATAACCTTTTTTATGTATAATTAATTCTATTTATGTGCAACACAAGTGCAGATGAGTCCAGAAGTATTTAAAAATGTAAAAACTATTGAAAATGTTGCTGACTGACCAAAGAGTCAATGTACTTTCTCAACTTCTCTGATGAAACTGAAGTTCAAGAACAACATTTATTGCAGTTAATTCCGGAGGTAAAAAGCATCCAAAATGACAAATCTGTTGTGGTATTAGCTCATATTCCTTATGCTAATTTCAGTAAGTCTGCATGCTCCATGGGGTAATACAGCACTGGATTTACAGCAGATAAAAGCATTAAATTTTCACTCCTTGTGCCGAATTTGAATGAAGTTAATAGAAAGGCAGGAATGGCACAGTCTGGGTAGAATAACAAAAGGGGGTGAAGGGGAAAAGGCTGGGTATGATAAGTGTGGACAGGGAACACTGAGCAGCAGATGAAGTGTGTGTGCAGGGAAAACATAATTAGTCAGAATGGATGTGGTAGGCTGCAGTGCGGAGGACAAAAGCCCACGCCACACTCTCAAACACAGACTGAAGACTAAAGCAGTCCAACCATTCCTCTCCTTAAGGCCTGATCCACATTTTGAGGAGGGATTATGTGCACTGAGAAGCTATAAAAAAAGCTCTCACATAGTTTTAGAGCAGTGAATCGATGGAGTGGAGAGACCAGACTTCCACTTCTGTCACGTCAAATGAACTTTTATGGAATGATCATCAAAATGACAAAAGTGAGCAATAAAGCAGATCAAATGATTCTTTCTTGGTGTCCTTTTGTTTAAGGTTGTGTGTTTTGTGCTGTGTGATCCCAAGGCAAAGGTTGATCAAAGGCTAAAGACAGTGTGTTGAAAGGTTGTCTGAGACTCCAATGTATATGTTCATTTGGTAATTTGTCTACAAGGGGAGTTTATACTTTGGTCAAGTCAATATAACATTTTGAGGGTCGGTGTGGACATTTACAGAAAAAAGTGATACCCAGCAAGCACCGGTATGTTTTTAAAAATCATTACAAAAAAGTGCATGTCACTATCAAGAAAGGCATAACATTTCCAAATGTTGGGGTGGCTAGCAAACAACAAAATAATAATAATATCAGCCAATTATATAATATCTACACATCCATGTTCCTTTAAAATCTTTATTCATTTTAGCGTATTGTTAGCTGCAGTACTGTATAGGGGGTGCAACCTTTTATACATTTTCCATTTTTGTCCCCATTACTTTATGTTTTATTGCTTGTTTTGTGCTGTGGCTGGTTGCAAACTAAAACGCTTGTTCTCACTGCACGCAGCGTCACCTTCTGCACTTGGGGCGTGCACGCGTCACCTTGTGTGCTCCAGGCTCTGGCTGCTGCAGGCCGCACTTAGACTGCTGTTAGCCGCAGTTCGCCTTTTGTGTTTGACCTGGTGGGCCTGGCAGTCGTGTTTTTGTCTTTTCTTTTGACCAGGTTAGGTATGTTTATGCCATTAAGTGATGTTGGCTCACAAAAAAATGGATGACACAAAATTATTAAGGATTGTTCTGACACCATAACATAAAGACAGTGGAAAAGAAATCACAATACGAATTAAACTTGGAAATTCTACATAAACTAGACCAAATGGAACTCATATCATAGACTTTCTGTGCCTTAATCTTTCTTTTTTCTTTTATTTCTGGATGCCATCACTTTTCCTAAATTTACATTTTCAATTTTACTCAATCTATCTTTTGTCTGGACCTGACCAGTCTTTTTCTTTTCTTTTTATTCTTTTTATTATTATTATTACTTCTCTGTTCGTAAATTTGAATTGTGTTTTTCTTGGTCTACCTGGGTTGTAATATACATAGATTTGAGTTCAATGCTCAGCATGGAGTAGACCTATTATAAATAAATGTGCTGTTGCTATAGGCTCTGCTTGTGTCTTGAGCACCATTTGGCCAAGTCCGTGAGCCCTTGCAGGTGCTGAGCTCAACACAAATCCTCACTGGTGAATCGCAGCTGAGCCCTGGCTACAAGGCTCACCCTCTGACTTCCATGCTCCTCTCTCTCTCGCTCGCTCTTTCGCTCGCTCTCTCGCTCGCTCTTTCGCTCTCTTTCTCTCTCTCTATCGCTCCTCTCTCCTCTTTTCTTTATCCTTTCCCATGCAGCAGGCTGGGCCAATCAAGGAGATGGACAAGACCATGTGTCAGAAAAGTACACAGTACACAAGCGCATGTACAATGTAGAAGCAGTCGAGTGCATGTACAACTAAAACTGTATGTGAATGACTACATATTTGAAACAGAATTAAGAAACTCACCACTGTGGATGTCTTGTTGATTGTCTTACACTTCAGTTTGAAAATCTGTGAATGAAAATGAGATATACACGGTACTCAGCCCATCACCATGGCATCAGACAAAATACAATTCAGTGTGTAGTAATGATTGAATTAATTTATTTAGTCTGAGTCTGTTCATGTAGCAAGGTAGAGAAAATTAGTAAAAATTATAACAACAATAAACCCATCAGTACATTTGGTGCATTTGAGTAATAATAAAACAAAGGTATTACATAAACAATGTATTAAACCTAAATGTAAACGCCTTTTGATCATTCAGAAGGCCAAAAGTACAGGAACTAATTGAAAACATTGGATGGAAAAGTAAAAACTTAATCTTCATGCCTTGTTGATATCCTTTTTAAATAACTTTACCAACTATGTAATGTCATTGTGTTAAAATACATAGTTGGTTATTTATAGTGAGAGAGTACACAAACGTGAGGTTTAGTTATCAAATTATTGCTTGATCATTGAAGAGAAATGTATTAGGGGTGTTCAGGACCTAGTACAATTTGATTCATCACAATTCTGTCACGATTCTTAAAATAATGCAAATGTTTGTGTCATTATTGGTGACGTTTTAATTATGTGAATCGCACAACTGTAGCCTATAGGGCTATATTTTAGTTACATTTAGGATGCATCTTTATATGAGGTGAACTACTTGATGCATTTAGCCTGTGCTTATCATATTCCACATGTGAGTTCTTTACTGTAGAAACAGTAGAAAGAAGTGTTTCTGCGTCTTTACAACAGTTTGGTGAAATGTTTTGCCAGATTTATTTGTTGGAAACACTTACACGCTGTCGACCACCATCTATCTTGGCCGTGCACACACTCTGTCCCGGTGCAGTTCTCTGTGCATATTGTCAAAGCATTGTCGTGCACGTTGCGTGGACACAAACATGTATGAGAGGAGATAAACTGTACGCTCAGCACTTTGATGTTTTTCACCGCGCATCTGTAAATTTTGTGTCAAGACGAATCGAGACACGTGTACGATACGTCTCGTGACATCGATTTAAGAATTGCTACGCAAAAAGTTTCTTTCCCTCTGCTGTTGGACTCATGAACACTTAACACCTGCCACTTTAACAATTATTTAAACCAATAACCATTCATTGCACTGCTTTTTTTTTTTTTGCACTATTCTGACCATCTGTTCTGCACTCCAACAGTACATTTTACTGTAAAAACTATGTACATAGTAAGCCTATTTTTATTTTTATCCTATAGTAGATTAAAGTTAAATCATTTATTTTGATTTCATATATGTTGTTTTATCATTGTTCATTGTTTTATGTTGCACTGAATCACCAAAGCAAGTTCCTATGTTTGTGAATTCTGTTCATTGGCAATGGCAATAAACCTTTTTCTGATTCTGATTCTGAAATTGTGTATATATTCAGATAAAGTCTATATTATTTTATTGTATTAGTAATACTAAATGTTATGCATGCCCTATATCTTTTTTGCTATTATTATTATTATTATTATTATTATTATTAGTCATTGTTATATGTTGCACCTTAATGCCAAAGCCATTTCCCAGTTTGAATTCTGTTCACTGACTGACACTAATAAATCTTCCATTGCAAGTACCAACTTTAACCAGCTTCTGACCTATTATGTGCCTTCTTTAAACAAGTGAGATACAATACCAACTGTCCAGAAAGATGGCTCCGACCTGCAACTTCTGGCCCGCAGATGGTTTATAGTTCTCATAGACTTCATAAAGAAATCACAAGTCAGTTTGTCTTGCAATACATTCCGGGAACAAGTCGCTTTCACATTATTATTAGTACACATGTTGGTGCATGTGAGAAGGACAACTCCTGAATGATAAATCGCTAATGCTCGGTGGCTCTGTGTCATTTGTTTTTTCCGCCTCACTCGAAAATCTTGGAAGAAAATATCCCTGCATTATTTAGGTTTGCGCTTGATAAGGGCAGAAATGAGATATAGCTCGTGGAAGCATGTCTTGGCAGGGACATTAATACTGCGAGCACTACACACGGGCGGTCTTCTGATTCTGCTCTTCAAAATTGGAAACGGAAAAATAAAGTATAAAGGCAGTGATTCATCGGACCAGATAGAACGGAAGGAGATAGTGAAGGATAAGGGCCAGCTCAGAGCGGTGGCAGATAACAACAAATTGGATAGTCCTGTGTGTACAAGGTCAGGTGATTGAGAGCCAGGGAGTTAGATGAGAAGTGTAGAACAGGCAGGCAGTGGTGAGTAAGCAGCAGATTTATCGTCTATTGCATTTGCAGAAACTGAGGGAGTCCTGTTGTCGCCCACATCGTCCTCCGCAGAAAGACTACAAGGATAGAACTACGCAAAGCCAGCTTCTCCACAGGTTTAACTCCACAGGTTTAACTCATCAGCCGGCTGACAGGCAAGTTGAGGAGCAAAGATGTCTGAATCCTACTTCTCTCTGGCTGAATCATGTTGCAGATGGGGCAGGCCCTCTCCTGCGGCTTTGATCCCCCCCAAAAGACTGACGCGCTGACAGATGGGCCCCAGTCGCACCCCTCGGTCCATTTGTCTTCCAGCCAACTCCACTGCAAGTTCTACAGCTCAATTCAGATCTGTCAACCTGGTAAGAAACTCATATTTACAGATGCTCCAGAAACAGGTACAGGTAGATAGAACCTCTTGTAGTTCTACATTTAAGATCATTCAGATTTGACATATACTTTAAAGTAGTGTACACAATGTTAGAAGATAGTTAAGTTAGCTGTGGTGCAAACTCATTACCGGATTTCCTAGTATTCCCAGTGTCCTATACTTCGTGGAGAAATATTTACTGGAATATATACTTTAATAATAATTTTCAGGAAATTCTTTTGTTGCAGCAACTCCTTTGTACAAGCAGAAAAAGAACAAAACCATCATTCATTCACACTGATTAAAAAAGTGCCCAAAAATATATGACCACTGCATTAAGGAGTCTTATTGCAGCAGGAACAAAAGTCTTTCTGAAGTGCTCAGATTTGCTCTTTGGTGCAATCAGTCTCTGACTGAATGTGCTGCTGTTTGTCCAGCCTGATCCTGTCTGCAGAGCATATTCCCTCTCCACTGCAAGCGACCACAAAAATCAGGGCATTAACCACGACTGTGAACAGACATTCCACAGCAAGGTGGGGGCAATGTTGAAAGATCACAAGTTTCACAACCTTTAGAAATCGTAGCGGAAGTGTTATTGTAACACAAATACGAACTGGAAACCTATTAACAATGCACTAGTGACACCTCCAGATTTGCGCTTCATAACAATGGTAAAGAAGGGTTCTAAGCACCTCCATGTCCTATTAGTAAGACATGACCTACCACAGCAAGACCTGCTAACCATCTACACCACACCGGTGAGACCATGTCTAGAGTATGGAAGTGTCTGTAATAAAGGGTGAAGAAGGTGCAAGAGTGCCCTGAAAATAATCTCCAGAGGAGAACCCACAACACTGGAGCCCTCGTCACTGCAGAGCAGAAGAGAGCAGAGTGCAATTGGTCACACAAATGGGTCACTTTGAACACCCACTGCATCAGTTGCTTCCTATGACCAGAGCGGAGAACTCACAGAGACAAATGCATTGATCCATCCTTTAATGCCACTGGGGAACCATCAGAAGCAGAGGGCACCCCCTTAGTAGTATTCAGGGACTCCTCTGAAGGCATTGAGGCAGAATCCTGGTCAGGAGTAGCTAAGGAAGAATGAGGGGGAAACGTTTCTACATGGTCTGGAATTCATGACTGAAAATATCTGAGAACATAAACAGGTGTATGTAGTGAGTCTTTGCAAATTCTATACAGAGTGTATAGAAATGCACATAACTAATTCTAAATACAAAATATATTGCAATCAAATTGAAGTCGCAATTTGAGATTGCATCTAAAACAGTGGTCATCAACCTTTTTCAGTTGTGACCCCGAAAATAACAAGAGTTGGCATTCACGACCCCCCAAAAGTGATAATGGAGCCTCATGCATTTGTTATTGCATGAGTTTTAAATGTTTCCTTTGCATCATCTGGGGACCCCCTGAAATAATTTTGCGACCCCTCCATGGGGGGTCCCGACCCCTCGGTTGAGAACCACTGCTCTAAAAAACATGGAGAATCACCAAATACATTGTAAACCTTAAAACCAAAACAAATTTCATTGGTGAAAGCCAGTTCATCTACATCTAAAACACAGTCAGTCTGCTCAAAAGTCATTATATTAGCCCATGGTAGAACGTGAGAAGTTTTTAGCGTGCATAAGGGATTATAGTGTTCGAATTTTTTTATGCTGTGTAAGGGAAAGCAGATTGTCCCACCACATTTAAAGTGAATTTAAAGGGAACTTTAAATGCGTTAAAAGGGTCAAATCCGAATTTACAGATGAATGTGATGTTCTAGTAAACTGCTCTGATTGGAGCTGAAAAAAGTCTCTTGAGGGAGGCAGGGCAACATTGTGAAAAATTGTATAAAGAAAATGCTGAATGCAAAATACAGAATCATATTTTCAATGTTTAACAGATTGTGTCTATTCATTATATTAGAATGAATGAATTTAATGATTTTTTTTTTGTTTTATTAAAAAACTTTGCTTGAATAGTGTCTCAATTGATTTCTTTAAAGTCTTCATTGCCTGCGACCAGCAGGTCACGCAATCATGTATACGAGGAAAAAATAATGGCACGAAAGAGTTTTTAATAAGTCCTGAATATGTCTAAAGTTTACAATACACATTTTTGTAACGTTTGATATTTTTATCAAAGTTGAGTCCAAATACAAATAATTTATATTTGTATTTGTACTTAGCTTTTTGGACATTATTGATAACTTCTGCCTACAATACTTACACCACGTAGGTCTTTTATCAAGTTTGTGGTGTACTTAAATGAGAATTGTGACCATTCATCTGAAAATCCTCAGTGTAATAATCTCTAATCATTATGATGGTTCTGTGACATGAAAAAGGGGAATAACTTTCAAAGGCAAAGGCATTGTTCACCTGAATCACCTGAAAACCTGCACACTGCCTACTGTCAGAACATGGATCATGCCAAAACCATATATAAACACTGCTTACAAATACTAGGCATTGATTGAAACTGATCTGTTCATATGCGAGGCCAGCAAACAGTTTAGAACATAAAGAGATGTTTACGATATAGAACCTATATAAACCAACCAATATAAACCTTGGAGCCCATGTAGCCCATGTAGAATGCTTGAATAATGTGCTAGTGTAGTAGTTCCATGTGTCATTTTAAGAGCACAAGACATGATTTTATCTTATCGCCCCAAACCAAAACTGCGTTTTTAAGTGTTTTCAAAATGGCCTCAAGCTTTGCAAATCATCAAATATTTAATACCAATTTAGCCTGAAGTAAAAGCATTTTATTTCTTCATATATATATTTTTTTGGATTAACACATGTTAAGAATGCTGCACAAACTACATATACTACTACAGGTTGAATCAAACGCAGCTGCCAACACTTTTACTCCCAACCAGGAAGTTTCTTTAGGGCTTGTGTTGTGACTGTGGCTCTACCTAGATGTAGACGTGAGTGGTGACGTTCCGGAGACGTCACCAAGAAATAGAGCAAAAAGAGCAGTCCTCCGTGTCTATTCAGGGCCGGCCACAAAGATCTTTCATACACGGCCTCCTCCACACCTCTTTCAAACCAACAGGAATGTGTCCTTGATGTCAAAGGAGAGGCCTGTTGCCTCTGTGTGCAGATACATAGCAGAGTCTAGACCAGAACAGAATTTATAAAGAAAAAGAAACATATATACGTATACATACAGTACATATACATAAAGGACGCATCGGTCTATAAGCCGCAGGTGTTCACGTTGTAACGAGATATTTACACAGAAAGATGGTACACTATAGTGAAGAGTCAGATCGTAATAAAACATGCAGCATTTTGAAGCTTAACTTACAGAGAGCACTACTGTCCCCTCTGTGCTTCACTTCTCTGTATGAGCTGATTTACCCATGTTTGTCTGTGTCTTCACATCTAGCTCTTGTATTTAGCGACTGAGCAAGGGCTAAAAAGCTTCATAGAGCGCCCCTAGAGTCTGTTAGCCCGTAAAATCTATAAATCAAAGCGTGTGAAAAACAGCGTATAGTCCGACTTTTATGGTATCTAAGAATAACACATTACCTTTCATTCACAACTGATTTATTGACAATATCTTGTCAATAAAGACAAGATCCAGCAGTGCTGTTGTCTCTAGTCATGTACATGATTATTCGGTCTTAGTCAACCAATGTTTTTATAAGTCAACTTTTATATTGTATAGATATTTAGGATTGTAGGGATTTATACGGACCACAGCAGAAAGGAGAGTAAATTGTGTCGAATTAATTCTGCCTGTTTACAGATAAATACAGTTTACTAGTAGTTTTCTGTATAATGATTTGTAATAACTCCTGATTTGTAACTCCTTTGATCTTGTGGCCTTGTTAGTGAACTTTAGGTCAGATACATGATCAGAGAGATCATGTATCTTTTTGAGGGCTTTTGCTAGCACAACACGTCGCCCCTTTTTAGTCAACTCAGAGCATGTCTTTGGTCAACCAAGAATTTCGACAACAGCCCTGCAGATATTCATTTATTTCAAAATCACCAAGCCTTCATCTCACTTTCCATCCACTCACCTCAATCACCGCTTTGACATTCAGATCAGAAATGTCTGTTTGCTTGGTATACAAGTGTCGCAGTATACGAGGTGCAGAAATATGAACCATACAAAAACATATGACCAAGTGCTAAGATTCTGAAATATCATTTGCTTGTGAGATCAAAGCTACACAGCATAAATCTATTAGCACCTATGGGACAGTCTGGCATTTGACTGAGTGTATATAATGACTGAAAAGATCAGAAGAACTCCAAGTGCAGATAAAGTGATGGAATGATAGATGAAGTGAGAGCCTGAGAACTTGGCAGTGCAGATAGTGTATTTTTTTTTAAATGACACGCTTTATGGCTGATTCAAATGCGCCTGACTAATTATGGGGTAGCCACTTAAGCCTTTTTGTACTCGGCTGAGAGATTGGAAGAGTGGTGATAGTGAAAGATATGAGCGCTATAAGGACTATGAGAGAGTGAGTTCAATCAGACACTCAGTAGAGCTAATGTATATGGTTAAATGTCACAGTGTATTTTTATAAAGAACTGCAAAATCCTGTGGTTCCAGAGAATATAAGTCCTTAAAGGGCCTACATAACGCATTCAACTTAAAAGCCCTAGCGTTAAACTGGCTCACACTAGATTGATCTGTGTCTCACTTTGAATTGAATTCTTCACATGAGTCTGGGAAGGCTCTCGCCAAAAGCCGTCGGGACATTCAAAAACTACTGATCGAAGCGTCGCAACAGCGGATGAAGCATAAAAATCTAAATTGTGTTAGGGTTCAGAAAAGCATAGTCCTCTTTCTCATCCACAAATGTACAAAGCGCCATTGTGTGCACATTTTTGAAAGTGTCGTGGGAAAAAAAGGGTTATCAAGAAAGAAAGTAAAACAATAAAACAGAGTTGTCTTTTGTCCAACGTGAATGGTTTAATTCTGTTGTACAAACAGAATGAATCTCTGTCCCTACTTCATACATCCCTGTCGTCTGCTGACAGATGACAGAGATGTTACATCCCTCTGCTGTCCCTTCCTGGTCTCAAGTCCCCACAAAGGGATCCACATTCATTTTATAGAATACAGGTCAAGCAGGTCACATGGCATGCATCACACGGAAAAATACTGACTTCTGAGACCTCCTAGGCACAAGAACAAAGGGAAGAGCAGGGGGGACCAATGCGTCGATCGCGATCTACCAGTCGATCTCGAAGGCAGTGGCAGTCGATACCAAAGCAAAGTTTATTACAGTATACACACACACTGCGCGAATGTATCACATGGTGCACACATGGAGGTCCCCAAAGGTGCGAGTGAACCATGAGTTACTATCAGCGCGAGGAGACTACAGTTGTTATTTTGTCCGCTTTCTCAGTGAGTTTCGGCAGGAGTACACGGTGCGAGCCGACAACACAAGACAACAGCGGAGCACATTAGGGAGGCGAGAGAGGAGAGGGAGTCAGGACGAGGAGCAGTAGGAGGAGGCAGGTTGGAGGTTAGAAGTAGGTTAGACTACAGCCTACTCCTGCCTGTTCACACTGATTCTGTCCTTCACAAAGAAGTTTGTCATTGACGTGACCCAAAGGAAAGCTGACTTTCTCGATGTCTCAAGCCCCTCCTACCAGCATTACCATGGAGCTTGTCTTATAATAATAACTAATATTATAGTTAAAAGAGCTTCAAGTGAGGTGATTATAAGCTAAACCCTCTGTTATTTAGTCTAGTTATTATTTTATTTTCAAAATAGTCTGTATTAATGGGTCTAGTCAAGTCAATTAACAGATTTTCTCTTCCCTGCTTTATATTGCACGTCTATACATAATAAAATATGATTAAGCCTATATTGTGTTTCTATAGCTTTTTATTAAAAAAAAGCAATGTAAATCTATAGGTAGCTCTTCGGGCTGTGCCGAATCTAAAAGTAGCTTGCACGTTGAAAAAGTGTGGGTACCCGTGGGGTAGAGAGTTGCTGATTATATTTACATCCCGACCGTCTGGCAAAGAAAAAGACAATGCTCTGACCAAAAAGTCAGGAGTTCATGCAAAGAGGAGTTTCAGTCTTTTGATCAGGGCACTTCAGAGTAGTTTATCAGTTGGGTGAGAGCAGGATGAGTCATTTTACATAAAATCAACAAGTCTGGTATTTCCTGCCATAACAAAAGGCAGACTAATCCATATTTCTTCTAAAAAATGCCGAAGTACGGCTGTCAGCGCCGCCATGTTTGCTTTGGTTCGGGTTGTTTTGACTTCCGCCCAAACCACAATGCTGCATTGTGATTGGTTCCAGTCCCAACGCCTGTGGGCCCTAAATGCCATATGGTTGGCCCGTTAAACCACTGGTGCGGACTGCAAATTAATCAGCAAGCAAGATGGATTCTTAACAGTTTGTGAACTCAAAAAAAAACACAAGAATTAATCTTGCTGACAAGGTTACCATCGTGCAACTTTGTAGCCAAAAATGTACGTTTTACTTTTTTTTCCTATTCTTTTTTACATAGAAAACATCCCACAAGAATCCTTATTGTGAGTGGACTTCTCCACAAACTTGACTCTTACGTCTGAAGGAGCCTCCACCTGTTTGTTTCCATGGAAATGTTGTTCCTTTATGATATTCCACAGTATGGATAAAAGTATCTATCTCTGTGGAGAATGTTCCCAAGTCTGCTTTTACGTGTCACATCAAGAAAAGTTACACCGTGTCAGTTTAAAGCTGGAGGACCCGACTTTATTCTTGTAAATGTGTCAATTCTGTATTTTCCCCCCAAAAAGTATACTGTAAAGGAAACACTTTGTGGCAACTTTAGTCTGCTGCTTGTAATTAAGTATTTTAGCACTTGCTAACCCAGAAGTAAGAGCCGTAAGCAGTGCTATGATTGATTGTGCTTTCGCGGTTTGTCCAGTTTCTCTTTGGCATGTGAACAAAGCAGTTCTAAAACCTTCCACCTTTTGCAGTTTGAAAATCAGATGCTCCATCTTTAAAGTAGAGCTGAATGAGTATCTTATTGCGTTTTTTCTAACAATCATTGTGATTAGATACGTGTTAATAATTGCACATTTAAAAGAAGATTGAAGTGTGGCCTGCTAAACTAATACAAGAGTTTGTAAAGGTCTAAACTAAAGGTTAAGTATTGGTTTGGCCTTATAATACAAATTGTTATCAAGTTCTGACTTTCAACACCATTTAATTTATTCTTAACTTTGACATTTACAAATTCTACCCATAAGTTATTTTACACAGATGAAAAAAAAAAAACTATTTTAAGGACACCCAGCTATATGTAACCTCTTTCTTAGCTCCACAAGTGTTCTTCATGGACATGCAGACACACACCATGGCACCATATGTCCGTGACGGAGAACACTATGGATTCTCCAGATGTATATATTTGTATGTGCATATGGCAGTGTTTTTCTCATCAACTATTCATCCTTAAACTGCCTCCCATTTGCAGTTCTGTTTTATTCCCCACAAAAAATCCTCCGGGGAAGGCTTATTGAAGAAATACCTGTTGGATCCATTATAGGTAAGCAGACTATAAATCTGACCATGACTTATGGAGACGTGAATTCCACTCTGAGGTCTCTAGCTCGGCCACAATCAAACTATTAGAGGCTTCGCGAAATGGCAATTCAGTCCAGCGCCGAGTGCATAAATCACATCAAAATGCCATGCAGCGGTGGTCCCACACAGGAGGCTAGAGTTAGGACTGGACAATATATCGGTGTTAATATCGGTGTTGGCGATATTGGGGGAAGATTTCATGTGTAAGCATTGGTCAAATAACTCTCCAATATTTAGAACCAAGGTGTTTTCTAAGCCGTTTCAGTCTCATGCGTCATTCCCAGTTTATCCACAGCGGATTCAAGGTCAATTATAAATGAGTAAAATTACGCGAAAGAGGTGGCTATTTATAATCTTTATGAAAAATATGTTTGTAATCATTTTTACATATGTGGAATGTTATGTTGTGAACTTTCTATCAATGTGTGGGCCATGCTATGGACACTATTTGACACTAAGAAAAAGGCTTGATACCAATGTTGATACCACAATTTAAAAAAGTAGTTTTTTAGACAACAAAATGTAATTTTCAACACAAAATTAAAGCTTACTTAATATTACTATGTGGACTTATACTAGTTATGATTTATGAGTTATTGAGGCGGGTCTGCCTGTCCGTCCGAGGGAGTCGGATCTCTCCTTCATTGTGGAACTCCTACAGGTTTCTACTTTTTCCCAAAGAGGTTTGGTAGTTTTTCCTGGCCGAGAAGGATGGTCTAAGGACAGGGGAGCTTGGGACATCTGTCTAAGGGCACAGGATGCTGGGACATAACCAAGTCCCTATGAACATTGTTTATTTTGTTTTTTTCCACTGTAGCCCCTCGAGGACAACTACTGTTGTGATTTTGGGCGTTACAAAAAAATAAATTGAATGATTTAAATCAAGACCATTCTAAAACTATTCAGGAAAGGTCTAAATATGTCGTACTCAAGTTATTTTTTATCAATATCAATCATTCTAGTGCGCATTTAGTTTCATATGTCTAGGTATTCAGTGTTTCCCGCAGGTTTCAGAAAGACTACGAGGGATGAAGCCACATGCATTTTTAGTTTACGTTGGTATTATTCTTTAACTGAGATCATTCACAATAATAACTATTTCATTGCCAAGAACAATACCATATAAGTGTAACTTTATTTAGCATGACTTTATAGAGTAATAGCTGTTAGTCACAACCAGAACATAATTGTGAGTGATTAGGGGGGAGAAAAAACGCATCATATTTCCTGCAGTTTTGAGTATTTCCTACTGGTTTCCTGACTGCCCGAAGAGAATTATAAAACTATTATTATTCAATGTTTTGTGTCATCTCATGGCAAAAGCCAATTGCAGGGACCGCAGTTATCTCTGAGCGCAATAGTTTGGTACAAACTTGCCACTTTAACTGCAACTATTCATCACTCACTGCACTGTCCCGTTCTACTGTAAATTTAACTGTAATTCTTGTGTACATAGTAATGCCTATTTTTCTTTTATACTATAGTAATTTTAAATTGTTTCCTAATGCATGCCCTTTGGATTGAATATATGTTATTTTTATTATTGATCAGTGTTTTATGTTGCACCTTAAGGCCGAGACAAGTTCCTATGTTTGTGAATTTTTGACAATGGGAATAAACCCTTTCTGATTCTGATTCTGATCCATTTTGAACCCTCATCCAAAGTTTGAGAAACACTTAATCAGCTTTCATCTGCACTTTATAATTATTATTAGTTTATTTGAACTGGGACAGTGCACATTAATCAACATTTCTGTAAATGTGCCAGTATTAGCTGTAGTTTAGCTAGTTTCCAACTGTAGTCCCAGGCAAAGTGTAAAATGGCAGAAATATGACACTAAACGCAGACTTACAAGGCAGCAGCACAAGAGCAGCAGAGGAACATTATCATTTCTTTTAACTATGGTCACAGGTTTGATTCTCAAGTAACCATGATTTCAACACATGTTTAAAAAATCTGTGTGTATAATCATTGCATATGTGCTGTGCATATGTATTGTGTTCCAAAACTGTACTGCTCGTACTGAAAAAAAAGATTGACCGAAAGCATTTATATTTTAGTGCCATAATTGCTCACAATACACATCCACCTGCATTTAAACTCTCTCAGAGTCTCTGCAAAAATCAACTGCACCTCATTTCAAATAGAACGCAAATAAACTAAAATCTAATTTCTCTGTCTTTGGCTGGGACAATGGCATTAGTTTGGATAATTTCATTTTGGAGTTCAGAGGCGCTCTTTTAATCCATGAGTAAAGAAGTGGCCCGGGGTTGTGTGCGCAGTTACGGGATGGGAGTAAGAGAAGAAAGTGTGGAACAGCGCTGTGATGTAACGCAGATCAGAAACTGACTGGAATCGGGATGAAGTGAGTAATCAGGTGTAACTGTGCAAAAATATACATTGATTAACTGTGCAGTTCTGCTATGTGCCTTTGCACCACATAATCATATTTTCAACCTATTAAAAAGGTTGCAAATTGACACGAAATGTAGCTTAATTTGGAAAACGATTTTGAGTCAGTCTGAAGAAGCAACTGAAAGTTCTTAACTGGTGACAACATCTGCACCTGAGCAATGAGACATTTTAACAAATGAATCAGCCTACTATGATCAATAATAATTAGCCTCACCCACGCCACTAACGCGCCCTAATCTTCCTCCTTTTATTACACCTACTGATGAATCTGTGGTGCTATCGCGCCTTCTCCTCTTCTTTGCCTCTCTCAATTTCCTGGCCTGAGTTGAAAAAAACTTGCGCGCAAAGGTGAAACCCATTTACAACTGAAGTTTTGGCCACAAATTCAATTCAATTCAATTTATTTTTGTAACGCCCAAAATCACAACAGTAATTGCCTCGAGGGTCTACAGTGGAAAAAACTAAATCAAGTTCAAAAGAGCTTATACAGTATTAGCTCCAGCACACACAAGTGCATAAGTAAACAACAACAACAACAACAACAACAACCGGAAAATAATACTATGACAATTAAAAATAGTCTTATCTTAAAAGTCTGAATATCAGGGAAAATGTCAAATAAAATACAATAAAACAGATGGATGAAACTTATGTTAATATTGCCCACCCCTTGGACCAACCAGACTGCATTGCATTTGGAAGCCGACAGCATTGGTTGTGGATCTCCCTAACATGGCGTTACTGGTGGGACAGAGATGGAAGCTATGTTGGCTGCATGGTGACAGAAGGTGCCCACTCAATAAAGGCCACATGCACTGTCAAAATATGTGCGCGCATTCATCACTCACAGCCCACTTTCCCAGCAGCCCCTCTGTGTGCACGCCGCCAAGCCTGCTCATCCACACCTTACCGATGCATATTCATTCACTTCATGGGCACAAAAGCTGCAGATTGAGGCTTGCACTGTTGAAAATTGGCAGGAGATAAAGCATGTAAACTCTTATCCAGGTGTAAAACAGGCTTAGCTTTGGATGATTACCTGTAAAACACTATCAGAGAGGTCTCCTAGTGTAGTTTGAGTTGCTTTATTTAAAATCTGCATAAACAACTATTACTATGGATGGAAATAGTAATGCAACAATCACCTCAACATGTCAAACAAAAATGTATCACAATCACAGAAAAATTGCAATTTAAAAGTAGAAATTAGCTAATTGTAACGGTGTTTATGCAATATAATGTCCTCTGCAAACAAACTATTCTATTTTCATGGACTTTTAAAACCTATGCTAACCCAATAGACTTCCATAAACATGTTCTGAAAGACAAGGTATATTTCAGTCTTGAATGCTCCGATGTGCACTATGAACTGGTTTTTATTTTAAAAAATATAGTGCAAATGTAATTGCAATTGCAAAAAAAAACAAAAATTGCATATAGATATTTTTGCTAATATCGTTCATCCCTGTCAACTTGGCCCCACAGAGAGATCTTCTTCACTATAGCCATAAGATTATGCAATCAGTCTATGAAAGATGAAAATGTAATTAATTAATTTGAAGAAGAGTTTAAATTCTCTATGACATTTAGAGAGTTGCATTGGATTATAAAGTATTTGGTTGATTAAATATTGACCTGTTGTGTACTTTGTGCAAAGGACCATGACAGAGAATCATGAAGCGACCTACTGCGCTTAGATCGAATCACTACATCACTCTAATCGCGAGCGTGAAGCAATTTACTACACTTAATATTCTAAATGTTCAATATATCTAGTGCCTTAGAATAATTGCATAGATGTTGTGTACACATCATCCAAAAACTGGATAAATGTATTATGTTCCAAGGAGGAAATTAATGCAAGTCTGTTTTTATACAAACAAAAACAGGGTTGCTCATAGGGGTGGGTGATATGCCATAACAAAAATGTTATGTTTATGTTATGTGTTTTTTTATGTTATCAGTTTTCTTGGAATCAGATCACAATTTCATTTTTGTCATGATTCATGTAAACGTATATCTTTATAATGCCTTAGGTAACTAAAGTTAAAAGGTAACTAAAGTTATCTGCTGCATCAGAAACGCTTTGTTGAAATTGGTTCAATCTGCCTGTCACTCACACAGAGCTTTGCTGAGGCTGATCAAAAGGTGAAGTGGGTTTGAAAATATGTCTTTGTTCAAGGAATGAGCGGCATTCAATAGAAAATGTGTGAATGCCAAAATGGCAATTTTACCAAATTAACTTATTGTCACAGGAATGAGATCACGATTTGATTTTTAATCACCATTATACCCAGCCCTAGTTGCTCTCGCCCAAAACCAATGACCTTACTTTTCTAAGTCCCAGGTGAACTATAGGTTTGAGTTACAATCATAAAGGTCCATAGACGCTCCCCAGTAGGAAGAGCATAATATCCTCCATGTAGCACTTCACTGGCAGCACAGAGACCACCCAGTTCTGAGGGGTTTGGCAGTGGGAGGTCATGCGGAGGACCAACAGGACTCGACAGGAGGGCTCTGACTAACTCAAACAAGACACCTGTGGCTCATGCCCTGCACTCACAACTCACTCATTAGTCTGTCTAGACACGTATTTACTGTAAACAAAGTGCTTTTGAGGAGAAATAGGATAACAGAGCTGCTGCTGGAGAGCTGATTAATCACGGCATCAGTGTCAGTGTGGATGGAGCCTGGGTCACCACTGTGGGTCAGAAAAATCCCGTTTCAACAGAAAATGTTCCAGATATGTGGAAACTAAGAAAATGTATCGTACTGTACAAGTGAGGCTTGGTGACCCAAATATTGTGTGAAATAAATCAATTAGATTTACTTTTGAGGCAATTATAAATAGTTTAATTTAATAAATAATAGTAAATTATACAAAAAGTTAACTGGAGAATTATGCAAAATTATTATCTCTGTTAAGAAGTGTACAACAAGAACAACGTAGATGAGATATAAATATTGTACGGTTTTAAATGATTATAGCACTTCATTAGGACTGTATTAGGACCACAACAAACAAATATTTTTTTGTCAGCAATATTTCCTTTTCAAATAATCGACTAGTCAAACAATTATTTCTATTGTACAGAGACATTTTAAATACATTATCAGTCAAGTAAAGGTTGAAATGGTGACTGAAGGCTTTTGTACAGTGCCTTCGGGAAGTATTCATAGTATTCACCTTTTCCATATGTTATGTTATGGCCTTATTCTAAAATTAAAAAAAAAACAATTCTACACACAATACCCCAGAAGCAGGACCTTTCAAGCTCCATCAGGTTTGTTGGTGAGTGTCGGTCCTCAGCCATTTTCAGATCTCTCCAGAGATTTTCAATTGGGTTCAAGGCTGGGCTCTGGCCACTCAGTCACAGAGCTGTAGCCATTCCTTTGTTATCCTGGCTGTTTTGCTTAGGGTCGTTGTCTTGTTCGAAGATGAACCTTTGCCCCAGTCTGAGGTCCAGAGCTTGCTAGAGGAGGATTTCATCAAGAATGTCTCTGTACACTACTGCATTCATCTTTCTATTAATCCTGACTAGCCTCCCTGAAAAACATCCAAAGATGCCTGGCTTCCACCAGATACCGTATGATGCTTGTTATTCAAGCCAAAGAGAAGCTTTGTTTCATCAGAGTCCTTCAGGTGCAATTTTGCAAACTACAGGCAGGCTGTTATGTGCCTTTTACTGAGGAGTTGCTTCCGTCTGGCCACTCTACCACACAGGCCTGATTGGTGGAGTGCTGCAGAGGTGGTTATTCTTCCGGAAGTTTCTCCTCTCTCTGATTCTGATCTCCACAGAGAGGTCGCCTCCCAGACTAAGGCCCTTCTACCCCGATTGCTCAGTTTGCCCAGGCGGATAGCTCTAGTTTATTAGTAACGATTCTGGCCATTCACAGAATGCACCACACCACGCCCTAAATTTGCTTCACTCCACGTCATATTTCGGTATGATCACACCTCTTGTTCAGAATTCCCCCCCTGCTCTCTCATTAATTGCGCCGACACAATATGTGACGAAATGAGCTCCGCAGCGCCCAAGTTAACGCTAAGACCTGGGGCAGAATACAGCCCTGTATCTCACAGTTTTGAACAAAATATGTGCATGAAGAACTTTGTGAGGCTTCCATTTTTGCAACTACTTGCCAAGGCCATGTATAACACATACTTGTCACTTCATGCTAACGTTTTAAATTGACCTACATCTAGGCTCTCAATGTTCTGTTCAGTAAATGTGTACAGGTCATGAAGAATTGCTGAAGATCTGCCCTATAAAATTCCTCATCGAGTACAAACTGTGAGTCCAACCTTGAGAGCCTCGTCTAAAATATGGCTGGATTATTTAAATGTAGGGAGCAGCAGGGCATATTTTTTCAAACAATTATTCACTTATTTGTCTCATAAAGTTTAAACTCACACAAAGGCGGGTTGAGATTTATAGCAGATATGACAAGTATAATTTTCTTCTGTGTAAAACTTCTCACACAACCAGCTGATCTACAGCCCTTACAGTGCTGCATGCGTAATGGGTAATCTTGGCTTCAGCGTTGTACAACTCAGGGGGCTGCTTAGAAACCAGCTTTTGTCTGCCAATTTTGCTTATTTGAAGATAATGAGAATATGTTTGTACTGTGTGCCATCAAGTCCACATTAAACATATTTATTCTACGATAACAATACTGTTATTGGGAACCAGTAACATTAGGCCAATAACAAGGGCGCATTCGTGTTCTTCAATTTGATGATGATGAACTTCAGATGGAGGGCAGGTGTCTATATAACTACACTGGACAAAATTATTATTTTGTGTTTGGCCCCATTTTTCATGAGCTGAACCCAAAGATATGAAACTTTTTCTATATACACAAAAGACCCATAACGCTAAAATAAAGTTCACAAACCTGTCCAAATCGGTTTTACTGAGCAATTAATAATAGTAATCCATCTCGGCATATCAAGATGCTGATGAGACGGCATGACTATTGCACAGGTGTGCCTTAGGCTGGCCAGAAAACCAGTCAGTATCTGGTGTGGCCACCAAAATGGCCGCCAAAGTTGCTGGATATTGGCAGGAATTACAACATGCTGTCGTATTCGCTGATCCAGAGCATCCCAAACATGCTCAATGGCTGACATGTCCTCTGTTGTGCCATTCATCCACAACCTCCGTTGCAGCATAATAATGCACAAGCCCATGTTGCAAGGACCTGTACACAATCCTTCAAGTATGTCACCCACTGAGAATGTTTGGGAAGCTCTTGATCGGTTAGTTAATATTTATTGCACAGTAAAACAGAAATGGGTCTTTTGTGTATATAAAAAAAAGTAACCATAAACCAGGTCAAAACATCTGACAGTTAAGAGGCAAAACATAGAATGTGTCATATAACACTCACTTATACAATGTTGTTCATACTAATAACACAACAGTATCGGTAAAGTTTTTGATAAGTTATGTTTAGGTTTAATATGTAACTTTTCTGGTGGAAATCGCTTGTCATTGCCATGGAGATGTTATTGCTTTAACTGGAATGTGCCACATTTATTCAAATACACAAGATTTTTTTTCCTGGCATGCGTGCTGCCGCCTTAACCACTCCACCACCGGGCAAGACACTGCAAAAATCGTTTCAGTAGAGCAATAGCTCTCCTCTACATATACTGAATAGTATATGGAGATAAGCAGTTTTTTCACAGAATGTTTGTTTGGCAATGAACTGCATTTTAAATCCTGAGTGATATCAAGTGTGAGTGGCTGAATCACTTGAACCTTAGACACTGACAAACCGCACAGATGGGCAGACTTTGTTATTCAGGGCCACAGCTCTCATCACTGATAATACAGCTATACCATAAACCTGCAATTAGCAACAACAAGAATTACAGTCTGCTGCAAGTTAGCACAAGGAGTACGGCACACTCGAGTGAGCGCTAATAAGAACACTCGCAACTTATTAGACAATGAGCACATGCACAATTAGATTCAAGGACTTTATAATACAGAGCAAATGTCTCTTTTTGTAGTTCCACCTGGAGATACTCAAATGAAGACGATATGCATTGGAAGATGATGAATGAAATACAACTAATGATGATATGAAGATGTACTGTATATTAATAAATACATTTGGTTTGGCGCTTGCCAATGCTGAGCGATTCAGGAAGTGCAGAGCTGGATATGATGGGAATCTTCCTCTTGGAGCCTTCATCTAGGGATGCATGTTTTCAAACTTTTTCTTTAACCAATAGTTGGAGTACTTCACAGTCAATTTATGTTTTTTTAGATTTTGTGCCAGTAGGCTTTATTGACAAGAAAGTTGTGTTAAATTGGAACAAAGGGAGAACATGTCGGAGTCAGGAATTGAACTCACAACACTGTGGCCAGCTGCACATGGAGCCTGGCATATGTGTGCTGTGCCATAACCACTCAACCAGTGGGTAGCACTTATGTGTTGTTTTACTGTAAACACAGCAAACAAGGCTGGATCAAAGCTCCTATAAACACTGTTGTAGTGATTATGGATAACGCGCTTTTTATTGCTCACATTTGTGGATGGTAATTATTGAATTTGTTTTGTTTTTAGTCAAAGTAATATTGTGCAATGTTTTTTCTCTTTTTTATTGATTAGTAAAACATGTTTTATAAAATAACATATTATAAATCATACTTAATAATAAACTATCTCCTTTAAAAGTGGTACATGTACAAATGAAGATCAACCTTATGAAAGTGTCATACGGCCAGAAAGTTGCAGTTTATGAAGCCAGTAATAACATCATGAAGGTCAGGACTGAGCAGGAAAAGAGCATCAAGTGTGTTCAAGGAAGGCCATGCACTGCAAGTCAATGTGGAAAAAATACATTTTGAGATCAATCATCCATTTCCTGTGGAGGAAGAAAAATGAAAATAAAACATAATAAGAAAGAAAAAGAAATGAAGAGAAAATGTTTGGGAAATACATTGAAATTACAGCCTTCAAAGTTACACTTTTATATAAATCTATGGATAAAGATACTAAATAATATTTAGTCTGGCGCCCCAAGACTTACTGAAAATTTAAAGACCATGTCCAAATACTCATCACCAAAACATATCCAACTGTCACCTGCTGAATGCTCTGTAATAGGAAAGGTCTTTTTCATACGCTCATTCAGAAGGTGCAGGGTTTTCAGCTCACAAACACGGCTGAGGTCCAGACAGATTTGAAGCAGCACAGAACCAGCGACATTGCCAACGCATAGAAGTGTTGTCAAGTATTGTTCTATTTAAGTGTAACAGGCTGAACAACAAACATCTGAGAAACATCTGTACAGCAATGATGAAAAATCTCCCGGATAGTGTCCACATCGGTTTATGACAGGCACTATTGCTTTTGAAACACAATATCTATCTGAGCTGACAGATGCTATCCGAAACAGCGTGGAAATAAAAGCGGGTCTGACTTTATCTAATGCCCCCCCCCCCTCCTTCCACTGGCATTAAACTGCAACAGGAGAAGTGTCGCCATTTGGTCATTAAGCCCGTGAAGGTATGGATAGGAGCTGATTCATTGTGGTCACAGCACTGGCCTATGTGACTCCAGTTCTTACCCACAGAGTCGCTTGCTAAATTTACTGGCTAAATTTACTGCCCCCTTTCCACCTCCTTGCCAAGCATACAGCACATCACGTTGGGGATTCTGTTACTCGGCACCCTCAGATATACAATCATGTGCATGAAAGCCGGCCAAGGTCTAGCATGGGGCCCTTGTGGTGCCCTGACTGTCCACAGCTGATGGCCCCAATGCCTCTGCCCCTTCCTGGTGCCCCTATGAATCCTTATCCTTGGGGGACACCAGCAGTCAATGCAAATCCAAAAGAAAAGTTAGATAGTGAACCTTTAAATTGCTATTTATTGAAGATTCAGTTCCTATAGTGCAGGTAACCTGTAGGTAACCTACCTTCAGAGGAAAAACTGACTGCTAAACTAACGAAAGAATAACATGCATTTCAGACATATTTGTGGAGCTCTTAACAACTGGGTACATTTTATACACAATAGGATGCCATGAACCAGGGAGAGTCAGTTCTCTGCAGAAAGCATTTTATCACCTACAAAATTAAATTACAGTCTTTGTGGTTTGCTGAACGCGACCAATGAAAGTGTATAAACTTACATAGCTAATACTGGCCCACACTTCATGGAGTCAGGCAACTCACATCACATTGAAATCTAAATGTGTTGATATAATTGACATTTACACAAAGAAATCCAAAGAAACAGACAATCTATTTATCAACACATCTACGCAGTCAAAATAGAATGAATAGTGCACATGAAACTTTTCTTATGGTTGTTCGTGTTGGTGGTGGTGTTGGTGGTTGGCGGCGGCGCTTTACGTTGAATGTTACACTATGTATTAAACTAGATGGATTTATTTCATTGCAGGTGTTATATTGTTCAAAAATACCTTGAAAAAAAATGCATTGCGGTCGCCTCTCGCTTGCTTTTATAAAGATAGACCCAAGTATTGCCCTTAATGTGGAACATTCCAGACATTGCAATAACATCTCCATCAAGATAAACCGGTTGCGGATCTTCCACAAGAAAGATAGCACATTTTAAAATAAACCATGAGCCACAAATAAAAAAAATGGCACTGTCACACTATATCATCCACCAATGTATCATTTCACATCCACTCCTTGTCCTCCTCCACAGCTTGTAGCTTTTAAACCTTCGACAGCTCTAATTACACCCTCTCCCATCCTGAGTGTGTATGTGTGGGGCTTGGGAGGGAGGGGGTCAGGGGTGGGATGGTAACGGAGAAGAGGGAGGAGTGGACTCTCAGGGATCAATAAGGAATGGGACGGCTGAAGGATGGTTCCTGTTATGGTTGGATCGAGAGGCAGGTGGAGACAAGGCCTGGAGGAAGATCACATGTTTGATTCCTTTGTATCATGACCAATACAGTATCGGCATCAGCAGGAGGACACAGAATCTAAAGCAGGGGTGGGCAAATTATTCTCCCAACTGGCTGCAAGAAAATCTGGAACAACCTAGACTAGAGAAATAATAGATATCTGGATTTAAATGTCTGTTGAAAATATGTTTACAATGAAAACGCCACTAACGATGCAAATAATGCATAATATGTGTTCTTAAAGTTATGTTAATATGTCTCCACAAGTGTCTAAAAGAATATATGACGTTTTACTATTTGACAAACCCTACAAATTGTGTCAACAAGTAAAAAGTATTTGTACACCAGGAGTTATATGATAACGATAAATCAATTGTTCTCTTTAGTAGTACCCTAACCCACCAAAAAACTACAACTTAAATATAACGATTTGGCTGCATGAGATACAACTTTTTTATATGTTTTTCTTCTTGCAATTGAAGTTCACTATTGACATGAACAAGCAGCAAGTCCATTCGGGGCGCAACAACACGCCCTAGGGCCCTACATGGAGCAGGTCTAATCTAAAGTCATGTCTGCCTTGTATATGGGCTTGAGAATATGTTCCGTGGTCATCAGTTTCCCGACTAACGAGTGTCCATGCCGGTGTCGCAGCCAGAACGGTGCGACGCGCAGCTCTTCTGGCCATGTTTGACAGTGTGAGTCGCCGAGCCTGAAATAGACTGAAATGCGTCAATGGGGGCCAACAGTCATTAGCTATTTCTTTTGAACACACGTCTTCTGACAATACATCAGAAGCTTATGCAGACGAGACAAGCAGGTTGGAGGCTCCTTAGGTTAGAATGCCACACTACAGACTAAAGAAAATGATGGTGAAAAGTAACTAAGCTCTAGCAGTGTGGAGTCCTCCTGCTGCAGACATGACCATAAAGCTCACTGCAGCCTCACCTCCTACTCATCTAAAAGGCATCTTCACTCCCCCAACGCCACTGCTCAGGGTCACACTGACCTCTAGTGGTGTCAGAAGGAACACTGGGTTCACAAGCGCAGCATTCAAATGAGATGTTTGTTCTTGAAGCACTCTTCAACAAGAAAATTGATTATCAGAAGAGCGCCAGTGGATCTCAGGTGATGGATGATTGGAGGTTTGGGAATTGAGCAGTGAATGTGAAATGTGCTTTTCAATTATGCCCTAAATGTGTGATTTCTCCAGCTCATGTTTTTAGTTTATAATAAGACACTATAACATCTGCACCTTTGTTTATTCTTTTACATAACACAGACAATGTATGTAGTCACAGATTATTATTTTTTTATGTCATTCTTAATAGGCTCCGACATTTAAAGATGCTGCAGATATGCTTTTTATTTGTATTCTTTCACAGGCTGCAGATGAAAATACGTGTTATAATCTTTGAAATTCACTAGATGGTGCACTTTGCAAGTGGATAAAATGTGTGCTCATGATGGCATAATGCATTTGTAGGACATTATAACAATGTCATGCATAAAGACGTTTAAATGACAGCTCTGGCAATAACAAAATATGGACGGCACCATTGCAAACCCAAGGACATAGTAAGGTCCTTATGTCTACAGTACCATAACTCCAATGCACACCATTAACTGATCGATGCCTGTCTCTAAGGATGCACAGACCATGTCATACGGTTGTCATAACGCTCGGCGCTTCCACATTCTTCAGTTTTATGTTCCTTTTCAAACCAATATCCATTTTCATTACAGAACACATGAGACATTGCAAAGGTGATTTCAATGTTGACAATGTATACTACAGACATGTAGTCAAATTCACTTTTTGGAAAAAAGAAAGAAAAAATATATTATTGCAATATGTTAATATAATTTTTGACTCAATTATTTCAGTTATATTAAATTAATATGTTCATCCTGTAATTTAATAGCAAAACTCAAGGCTAATTTAGATTGAATAAGGAAAATCGTGAATAAAAATCTGCCTTTTTTAACGTTTTCATTAAAACAAAGTGTTCAGCGGCAAAAGGTCAGCGGCATGAGTTCGAATTCGGCTCTCAACAGTTTGTTGCAATGTCCTTCCCCAGTCTCATCCCCATTTCACGCTATACTGTCCTGTCTAATAAAGCCTATGGGACAAAAAGTCCCAAAAATATATCTTTATATATTTAGTTTGTTATTTATTGATTATTGCTTTAGACAATATTGCAATATCGATACTTTTGCAATATATCGTGCTGCAATAATGAAAGAATGCCTTCATTTTGACTTTGTGACTAGTAAGAGCATTCGTCCTTGAACCAAATATTCCCAAGTTTGAGACAATGTTTGAACACATCTTTCTGAAATGAGATGGGAACAAAGCCTTGTTTGAGGTGCGCAGTCTCCTAGTAGTTCAATAATATTCATGTTGCCTATGTTATAGAATTTTCAAAATGAAGAAAATATTGTAATAAAAGCACATTTAAAGATCCCATATTATACAAGTATTTTTGAGCATCTTTTTGGCATGCTTGTCTTTCTAGATAAAAGTAATTCAACTGTGATTGTTCTGCATACAAATTCCAACAGAAGGCTCCAGCTGCTGCCGCACTGCAAAGTAAAGTGTGAAGGCCAGGAATGTCAATACTGCTCAAATGTTTAGCATAGGAATGTTCATACAAATATTTCAATACAAAAAATAGCAGATGCCTTATCTAAATCAATGTTATTGACATTTAGAAACTTGATAATACAAAAGTGCAAAATTAGACCTCTCTGCAGTAATAGCACATCATGGAGAACTATATAATGATTGAATTTGAACCAAGATGAAAGTACAGCTCACGTATGCCATTATGTCATGGTTAACAAATCGCACAACAGCTCCAGAGACACCGACAGGCGTTCTGCAGCAGGCTGGGTGGCACGGACAACATGAATATTAATCATCTGTCTCACTGAATGAGGGAGAATTGCAGAGAAGCGCTGGTAGGCATTGTTAAGCACTGCCCTCTCACCGCAAACACGTCACTCAGAAAGGGCTCCAAGCTTCAGCATGCTGCTTCAGCTCATTGAGAAGCCAAGTTAAATGTTCCGCTGTTCCATAAATACAAGGTTGGACTGGCTAAAATGTTGAAGACTGTTTGGTTTTAGCTGAATTTAAAATATAATGCATTTGTTATAGTAATATGTAGAAACTAGGGCCAGTATTGTTTAAAGGTACCAGTACAGTACCAAAAAAGGCACAACTTGTACCAGAGGGTTTAGGTGTTAATACAGGGAAAAGTATTGAAAATACTGTTCAGGTAAATTTGTACATTTGTATAGGATAGTTACACATTCAAAATCTGTCATAATGCAATTTATTTCATGAACAGGTCTTGACAATTTGGTGTGGACGACGGCCTGGTGGAGTGGATCCTGGACTACCTCACAAACCGACCCCAGTTTGTGAGAGCCCGGGACTGTGTGTCTGACACTCGGACCTGCAGTGTGGGGGCGCCCTGGGGCGTCCTCACGCCCTTTCTCTTCACCCTCTACAATGCAAACCTCAGACACGACTCGGACAGCTGTGTCCTGCAGAAGTTCTCTGATGACTCTGCCATCATCGGACTCATCACGGGCGACGACGATGCAGAGTACAGAGGACTCGCGCACTACTTTGTGGACTGGTGTCAGCAGAACCACCTCCTCATCAACGCGGGGAAGACCAAGGAGATGGTGGTGGACTTCCACAGATGCCACTCTGCTGCCCCCTCACCAGTGAACATCCAAGGAAGGGACATTGAGACAGAGGCCTCATACAAGTACCTGGGTGTTCATCTGAACCACAAACTGGACTGGACTCATCATACAGACGCACTGTACAGGAAGAGCCACAGTCGGCTCGACCTCCTGAGGAGACTCCGATCTTTTGGAGTGACAGGGCCACTCCTGAGGACCTTCTACGAATCGGTGGTGGCATCAACCCTCCAGCTCCTATCTAATTTGCACACTGGCAAGAGCTATAAATTCCCCAATAATGTGTAGTATAGTTGTAAATAAAGTATAAGTCTGATATGATCACATGTCCAGGACAGCACTGTGTTCAATGCTAGTGCAAAATGTCAAAGTTGAAGGTGTCATTGTCTTTGTCTTATATTTTGGTTTGGATCTTTTTACAACTCAATTCAAAAATATACCACCAGCAGACAGAACTATTGACTGTGAGGATCAGTTACAAGCTTTTTGTAAAGCACCTGCTGCAGAGGACAACACATGGAGGCTAATGAAGCAAGCAGATATATGACCGCCAAATGACCTCATAGTGTTCTCTAATGTCATCCATGCACCCAGATACACCGGAAATCATGTGTCATATTGATCCAGCTATGAGCCTGTGGTTAAAGGACTACAAACATTTATAAATAATTCAGCTATGATTAAATGTGCGTATATATGAACAAATTCTAAATCAAAATTGTCGTTTTGATGATATGTAAATAAAAAATAGAGTATTGTTAAATGTAGAGGGGCTTAACTTTTAATGTGATACTCAAACCTCAAACAAAACGTTTACAGACATGTTTTTGCAAACTTATAGTTGTAAATATCAAGATAATACTTTCTGTAAATATTGCCCCACAGCTATATAAATTCACATTTTCTGTAACACTATAACGCAGCTGTGCAGAGATTTGATGAGTGCATATCATCATTGTGAGCTGTTTGGAAGATGAATACCTGCTTGACTGTGGCCGTTCTGGGAACACATTAGACACGCCTTAGAACGTGCCGTTGTGACTGACACATATTACATCATCTCTGTGATGTTGGCAGACAGCCACAGCAAAATATATCAAAGATGCAGTGCAGTGAACAGAAAAATGTGAGTTTAGGAAAAGGCTGACGGAGCAACAGGAGCATCCTTTAAACGCACTTTGATGTTGCAGATCCCATTGACTTTGATGACTTTTTAGACCCAACATAAAAAAGTTACTAAAAAGCCTTAATGTGCAAAAAAGAACTTTGGGTTGTTTAAATTATACATGGATTGTTGCAACTGGAAACATTTGACAGTTTTGTAAATTGTCTTGACAGAAAAGTATGTTTTTACTGACTTAATTCAGTGTTTTAAATAAAAATTGATGCAGTTTTGTTGTACAACCTGCCTGTCTCTATGGAGATGTCATTGCTTTGCCTGTTAAGTTCCATACTACAGCATTAAACTATATTGCATTTGCTTTTCCCTTGGAGCAAAGCAGGCGGGCTTCCACCAGAAAAGTGACATAGGGCGCCTTTAAATTGACCATATACAATAAAAATTACATCTGAAGAATGTAATAATAGTTTTAGTACAACTAAATACGTTAGTTCAGACATGTCATGATACTAAATAGTCAAATTCTATTTCAATACCACAATGACAACACAGAATTCCCTTTTTTGAGTTATTAATTTTCAACATAAAATAATAGTACTTTTTTATTATATGTGGTTTTATACTAGTAATGGTAAAGCTTAAAGATCACTCTAAAACTGTTCAGGAAATATTGCTAATGTGATTTTTTTTTACTATCACCCTACTTGTTCAAAGAAGTATGTATACAATATTAGTATCAATTAGTGTCTGATTTCCTACTTTTGACCAGCCTAGTTCAGCAACTGGACAGGATGTTGTCTGAACCCATTTGAACCCGCCACAGTGAGGCTGAAGTTACGCTCTGCTCAAACAGCTTTCAAACGGAGCTGTGGTGTCGTGCTGGGAGGCTCGGTGCTGTGCCTTGATGTTTTACAGCGAGAGCACACCTGGGTTTGCTCCTTTCCCTCTCCTTCAACTCCCTCCCTGCTGTCCCTCGCCTCATCTGCGACTCACGATTCAGCAGCAGGTCTCTCACGAGTTGTAAGTGTGTTTTGTACTGTAAAATGTGCAATTATACGGTTGAAAAATGTAATTCATTTTGTATTCACTTGTTTGATCCAAAATTGTCTGTCCAATGTAGTGTCACGATACTAACTTTTCAAACTTAGTTTCGATACCAAGGAATAGGTTTGATACTCGATACAGATTTTGATACCACAATGATACTAGAAATTATTAGTTTTATGTTTCTTTATTTTTGTTCCGATGAGGTCTTATAGTTCTGATAAAGCTGATAAAGTTCAAGAAAGATCACTCTAAAACTGTTCAGGAAAGGTCAAAGCGTGTCCTATAAAAATTCCGGATGATTTTCCTAACTAAAATGTCTCCCAATTCAAACTGAAGCTGTTCCTGAACCCTTTAGAATACAAACAATTGGTGGCTGATTTACTGTAACTATAAGTGGAAACAAGCTCTGCACAGAGGAAAATCAGATCTAGAACCTAGAACCTAGATTTTCTCTGATCCATATACAAAGGAGTAAAGCTGCTGTTGGGAAGTCTGGACTGACAGACAATGGATTGAACATTTGTTGGTTTTTTGAAAATTCTCTTTTCAAAGCTGAAGCTAATTTAACTAAAAAATAGATTTAGGGATTTGTAATAAAGTAAAAATGTTTAGGCAGAATACCTATATAAGGACAATTCTTTGTTTTTCTTTCTTTTTTTTACATTACAAAACTGACCCTGATTCTCCTAGAATTGTTATTGACTGAAAATAAGTGGATTATAGCTTTATTTTTATATTTTCCCTTCAAAGAAGCTTGATAGTTATTTGTACCAAATTGAATACATTCTGGAAATGCCGTAATCTTAAGAGGCTGCGATTTTCTTTTTATAAATACTTGCTCACTGGAAAAATGTGTCACGTTTCTTTATAACACCATGTCAAAGTGCCCAATATTCATGGGGAAATGCTGGCTGTTGGAGAGGCTGTGGCAGCCAGGAGGCAAATCACTATCATGTGTTTTGGGAGGGTCCTGTTGTTCACAACTTTTGGACGGAATGTCTTACAGACAATTTATGACATCACCATCACAAAGAATTTCAGAACTATGTATTTGGACCTCAGGACTCCTGCCATGGACACAATTAGCAACTATCTCTGGAGCATCCTCCTGGTGGCAGCAAAAAAGGCCCTCACAAAAGATCCTGTGGGACTTCCAGATACAGACTGACAGAATGGTAATGGAAAACCAACCAGACATTGTGGTGGTGGATAAACAGCAGAGGAGAGCCGTTGTGGTTGACGTGGCGATACCAAGTGATGGCAACATCAGGAAAAAGAACACGAGAAACTGGAGAAATACCAAGGGCTCAGAGAAGAGCTGGAGAAGGCGTGGAAGGTGAAGGCGAAAGTGGTGCCCGTGGTCATTGGAGCACTCGGGGCCGTGACCCCCAAATTGGAGGAGTGGCCACAACAGATCCCTGGAAAAACATCAGACATCTCAATCCAGAAAAGTGCAGTACTAGGAACAGTAAAGATACTGCGCAGAACCCTCAAGCTCCCAGGCCTCTGGTAGAGGACCCACGCTTAGAATATGGGATGAGACCACCTGCGGAGGGTGAGAAGGGAATTATTATTATTTATTTGTTTTAAGAATAAAAACCTGCTCAAATTCGTATCTACCGTACTCTTCAGATTTTAAGCCTCTTTTTCCCACGCTTTGAACCCTACGGCCCATACAACGGTGCGTCTAATTTATAGATTTTTACTAGCTAACGGCCACCGGGGGGCACGCTGTCACACTGTATCAGAAGACGTCAGTGGACAGGGTCACTGTCCAGGGGACACGTCCTGCTCTGTTTTTTAAGCACTGTGTGTTTTATTTACAATCCGATTCATATTCACAAAGAAATTAGTCTAATGAGTGTATCTAGACGTGGCAAAACACAAAGACACACGCAGCGCACAGACATGTGATATACGGCGGTCTGCAGTTTAGAACCTGCCGCATTGAAATGAGACTTTCTTGGCCAGACCTGACCAGCAGATCAAAGACAACCTGTGCATCACTACCTTGGAACATATTTTTTTGTGTAAATATCTCATCTTACAGCGTAACACTGACCTGCTAAGCCCAAGCTCAGGAGCAAATGAACCAGAGGTGAAGACTCAGTCACAGGTAAATCAGCTCACACAGCGTAATCAAGGACAGAGGGGGACAGTAGGGACAGCTGTGATGTGTTTTCTGTTTGTTAAGCTTCAAAATGCTGTGTGTTTTATTACAATCCAACTAATATTCACTGAGAAATTTGTGTAATTATACCTGCAGCGCAGCGGACCGCGAGTGCGGCGCGAGACACCTGGTCCAAAAGACAATGGTGCATTACTACTGTGTACTATATGTGTAAATATCTCATGCTACAACTGGGCACCTGCGGCTTATTGACAGGTGCGGCCGGTATATGTACAATTTATTTTTCTTTGTAAATTTCGTTGATGTGGCTTTTATTCAGGAGCGCTCTATAGCCCGAAAAGTAATTTTAGTATTGATTAGTATCTGGGTTTCGATACTTGTGAATTCCACTTTGTGAAGTAAAACAAAACCATTATCTGATGTCATGTTCGCTATACAATATCATGGGGAGAGGAAAAATTATTACATGAATGGTTTCTTTCAACTAGGGACGAAAAAAATTGTCCCAATTCAGCAACATGTGCAAAACAAATGTGTTTCAGCAGAGGAGAGAAAAAAAACTCTTGTTAGACCGTTTTAAAAAGTATCAATTTCACAAGCCCCGTGTTGAAATCCAGCCTGCATTTAAAGCCCTGTTAAACGTGGTCATGTTTGACAGTGCATGAGAAAGTGCAAGGAGCAAAAGAACTAAAAAAGGTTCCCCTAAACCTATGTATTTATTCTGTTCCCGGAGCTTTATACAGACAACCCAGAGCCATTATTTAACTCCAGAACAAGTAGCCTCAGCGGACGGCCTCCTTTACAACTGTCCGGAGGTAACACAGATGTGGCTGCCGCTGAACCATAGCCCAAGGATCCCAACACTCTACAGTCGCAAACCTTCACTTTTCATTTGTCCTGTAGGTTTTCACAGACGGTTATGAGCTCCTTCATGGTCCACCTGCTAAACCGCAGGTTCTGCTGTCCGACCTTGGCCACTAAATCCTAATATTTAGCCAAAATCTTTACAGAAATGTTCCATCATTAAAAAGATTTCTATTGTAATATTTATGTTGTAGTGGTGATTAGTTCAGAAAAAAATTACTGAAACAACTTAAACCAATCGAATCAAAAGGCCACTGAGGTATTGTCAATGTTAAGCTTTAAATGTCCACACAAAAAGATGAAATTGAGGGGGGTTATTTGACAAATGCACAGGAAACTTACAGGGGAACAAATCCTAGAAAAAAAACTGTGCCCACAATGCCTGCAGAGCCCTCCCATCTTGACCCTTTTATGCAAATTAAGAAGCCCCGTAATCAAAGAAACAACTGCCTTGATAGTACGTAAGTTAACATAAATTATCTAAACAATGGATAATCAATAAGCAAAACAAAGACAATGTCTCAGTGGCCTTTTCATTTGTCTGGTTTAAGTTAGTTTAAGTTTGTTTTCTGGACAAATTGCCACTATACATCACAAACAACTTGCATATCCTCTTTATACCTTTATTCATGCTTGGATTTGGAATCATAATGTTACGCAAGTTTACGCATCAAGATGAAGTAATAGCCTGAACAGCAAAGGTAGTTAAAACATGAGACTTGAAGTCTCAAGTATTTCTGGAAAAAGGAGACTAATATATTAAAAATTCTATAAATGGCTTTCAGCTTCCTCTTACAGGCAACTCTTTTCACCATTCAAAAGAGATAGGATATTTTGATTTGAATAGCTATTTTCATTTATTTTTTTCTTCTGAAAACCATGGCTAAAATGAATGAGATTTACTACTGTATTAGAACCCCTGTGAAAATAATTCTTATTATTGGTATAGGTTGGTATCAGCAAGTACTGAAAAGAAAGTATCCGTATTGGGTTGGGAATAAGTGGTATTGATGCATCCTTAGTTAAATAAATTTGGGTCATTCATAAGCATAGGCGGAAATCACGGGGGGATCGGGGGGGTCAGGACACCCCCTTGCAGACTGGTGTCCCCCTCTCCCCTCACAGTGTCCCCCCCTCCCCTCGCATAACCTTAAATAGAAGTGTTATATACAGTAAACTATTGTCAAACACTATATAAAAATGTATATGATTACTATTCACACACACCACTCACTCTTATTAAATAAGTCTGAAAGTCTAAGGAGAGCCAATCTACCCTTTCAGTTGTGACACATTGGTTTAGTCCGTTGCGTGGTGATGTACACTGCCGCCTCACGTGTTTCTGAGGTGCTACATTTCTTTAAATGTTTTCGCGCCGAGGCTGAACTTATGAGGAAATGTTTCTCTTGAACCAGCACCTGCATTTAGCTTCCCCATTACTCTGTATAATAAACAAGTTTGTATCGTGATTACAGCAATGTCCAAACATGACGAAAAGACGAGCGGATATAAGGTCATATTTCATATCGCCAGAACGCCTAGTAAGTTTCACGGTGAAGCAAATGTATTGCCATAAACCTTGAAGAGTTATTATAGCTTAATGTAGGCACGGGATCTTGAAAAGGGAGGAGATGGGAGTCACAAGCCGAAATCCTAAACACTACGTATCAGGTAAGTTCATTTGGTTTAGTGATTGGGACGTAATGCCAGAGGAAAACAATGAGTACACGCCCGCTGGGTACAATAACTGAACTCGGAAGTTGATGTTCCAACATTTGAGTAATTGAAGCCCATTAAAAACGCCTCCTGCGTGACCCAAATTTGGATTCTCGTAACTTGTGCGATTTTAAAGCCGCTGTGCTCCGTGTGCACGCTCACTGATCATAACTATTATACATTAACATTAATGATCACTGAAACAGCCAATATACAGCCTACCTGATTTTATACGTTAAAAACTTGTCTATGTCCTTTTATAATTTTCCACAAAACATTGACAGAAATTCCACAACACAACGCTCTTTATCCAATTGGAGGCATTGTTTAAAACAAATTAAGTGTTACAAAGACAAGAGAAGAACCTCAGTATTAGCTGTGAGTACTGGTGAAGCACTGGTGAGTTAACAACCCACTACAGCCGCCTGTGTAGCCAGCTATTAGTGGACATTTTTTTCTTCTCAACTGCATCACAGTTTACAAAATAATAATGAATTACAAGTTTTGACTTGAATCTTACTACAAGTAATGAAATTATTTCTGAATAAATGTTGACTGTTTAAAGTGCAAATACTTACATTAGTATTCTAATATTATTAACAATGTTGTTGTATTTTTACAACCCCATAAACGCGTTAAAGGCGTTATAATTGTCATATATTTTTGGACCCCCCTTGACCAAACTGAGAGTTTCGCCCCTGTTCATAAAGCAGCCTTAGTGTCAAATAATATAGTCTGACCCTCCAAGGCCATAATTTGAATACACCCCTGGTACAAACCCCACAGTTTGCAGTACCTCCATCTGCTGCCAGAGGTCACTGCCACACTGTCAGCGTCACCACCACCACACTCAGAGAGCCCTGACTAGAACTAACTGAACTAGATTCTAAATGTTTTACTTCAACCCCGAACATTAAAAGCAGTGTTTTTAGAGCAAGACAGGTGCTTTTTTCTGTACACTGTGACCCAAAATGAAGGATAACAACCAGCCTTAACATTCTGGATCAGCTGAGGCCGGCTTGCTTGACAACGATGGTAAGGATTCAGGCTCAGAGGAACACTATTATGTAATAAAAATAAATAAATAATTTAAATTGGTTAGTGCTAGATAGTCGGGTCCGTAGGGATGGAAGTAAATCTTTTCCTAATCTTACCCATTACTCTAACCGTTTCCTAATTTTACCCGTTACCCTAACCCTTTCATAATCTTATTCATTACCCTAGCCCAGGTGTGTCCAAACTATGGCCTGGGGGCCAAATGCGGCCCTCAGACAAATTTTTGTTGGCATCCGGTGAAATTGGCCCAAACAAAAAAAGTCGGAACAATTCTGCTATAATAACCAAAATAACACACATTTTGATGAGATACAGACTTAATATGAATGTTCCAAGCCTCATTAAAGGAGTGGAGGCTCAGCAAAACGACATCAAATGCCAAATGTCCAATGAGTCACTCCATTGTCATATCGTCTCTGGCCCTCCTCTCCGTATATGTTTCAAAAAGCGGCCCTCAGTGAAAAAAGTTTGGACACCTCTGCCCTAAGCTTTTCATAAATGTATCCATTACCTTACCACTTTCATAATCTTACCCATTACCCTAACCGTTTCAGAATTTCACACATTACCCTAACCCTTTCATTGTCTTACCCATTACCCTAACACTTTCATAATCTTACCCATTGCCCTAACCCTTTCATAGTTTTAGCCATTACCATAACACTTTCATAATCTTACCCATTACCCTAACCCTTTCATAATTCCACCCATTACCCTAACCCTTTCATAATCTTACCCATTACCCTAACTCTTTCATAATTTCACCCAATACCTTAACCCTTTCAAAATCTTACCCGTTACACTAACACTTTCATAATCTTACCCATTACCCTAACACTTTCATAATCTCACCCATTACCCTAAAACTTTCATAATCTTACCCATTACCCTAACACTTATGTAATTTTGCCTATTACCCTAACACTCTCATAATCTCACCCATTACTTTACCCCTTTCAAATAACCTATCGACCTATATTTTATTACTTTGAATGCAGACTTTCCCTGTGGACCCGACACTCTAGCACAGAGCCATTCAACTTCATTTTCCCGAGGGCCAGATTTTTCGCAGGACCAAGGCCTCTGGGCCGGAGGTGCACCACACTCCACTGTAACTACTGTAATTTGGATCGCTCCAAATATCCCCAACACCGTTTCAATAAATTGAGTTAATACAATAAATAATTACCGATAGATTAGATTTTTGTGAGAAAAAAAACCAATGCTTTGCAAAAATGCCCTGAACAAGAATTAAACTAGAACTAGAGTAACCCAACCAGGTCTGAACCAGGTCTAATTTCCTTAGATTTAGATTTTCTCACCTCTGCAATGAGGAAATCTAAGCAGTGGACCAATGAGGCAGCGGAGGAGCTTCATGCGTGTTTGGACATGACAGACTGCGAGGTTTTCAGAGCTGCCACAGATAGTTTGGATGAGTACACGGACACTGTGACGTCATATATTCGTTTCTGTGAGGACAGCATCATACCAACACAAACCAAAGTGACTTTCACCAATGACAAACCCTGGTTCACTCCAAAACTGAGGCAGTTATGGCAGCAGAAGGAGGCAGCGCACAGGGCTGGTGACAGAGATGCTAAGTATGGATTTAGCAAAGAGGTTTCTTGAGCTAGATCACAGTACAATACGCGTCTGAAGCAGCAGTTCTCCGACAACAACCCCGCCTCCATGTGGAAGGGGCTCCGGCTTCTCACCAATCATAAGTCCCGAGCCCCCCCTGCTGCAGACAATCGAAAACTGGCTGAGCAACTTAACTTCTACTCCAGGTTTGATGTGACCACCCCCTCCCCCACGGTGGCCACCTCCGCCAAACCTGGTCCCCCGCACCTCCCTCACCAATCTCTCAGTTCAGGAACAGGATGTAAACAGGCTATTACAGAAATCCAAACCCCGAAAAGCTGCTGGACCAGACAGTGTTTCTCCCGCCACATTAAGACACTGCGCAGGAGAGCTGTCCCTCGACTTCACAGACATTTTTAACACCTCCCTGGGGTCATGCCAGGTACCAGCCTGCTTCAAGTCTGCCATCATTGTCCCTGTCCCCAAGAAGCCCCGGATCACTGGACTTAATGACTACAGGCCAGTGGCACTGACGTCTGTAGTCATGAAGTCATTTGAGCGCCTGGTCTTGCCCCACCTGAGAAGAATGTCTCAGACACTCGGACTATCAGCACAGGAGCTCCACAGGGCTGTGTACTTTCTCCTCTGCTCTTCTCCCTGTACACAAACTGCTGCACCTTCAGCCACGACTCCCTAAAATTGATCAAGTTTGCAGACAACACCACCCTCATCGGGCTCATCTCGGACGGGGATGAGTCTGTCTACAGGAGGGAGGTGGACCGGCTGGTGTCCTGGTGCAGCGGTAACAACCTCGAGTTCAACGCCCAGAAGACAGTGGAGATGATCGTGGACTTCAGGAAGGTCACAGCCCCCAGCCCCCCAGCCCCCCTCACAATGACAGACTCCACCATCACCACCGTGGACTTCTTCCGCTTCCTCAGCACCACCATCACCCAGGACCTCAAGTGGGAGCCCTCCATCAGCTCCCTCATCAAGAAGGCCCGGCAGAGGATGTACTTCCTGCGGCAGCTGAGGAAAGCCAAGCTGCCAGCGCAGATGATGGTGCAGGTCTACACGGCCATCATTTAGTCCATCCTCACCTCCTCCATCAGACCTCCTCCATCACTGTGTGGTACGCTGGAGCCACAGCCAGGGACAAACAGAGACTACAGCGCATTGTGCGTTCTGCTGAGAAGGTGATCGGCTGCAGACTTCCATCTCTGCAGGACCTTTATGTCTCCAGGGCTCTGGGATGAGCAGGTCGGATCACAGCTGACCCTTCTCACCCTGGACATGGTCTGTTTGAACCACTCCCCTCAGGCAGGAGGCTACGGTCCATCTGGACCAGAACCTCTCTCCACAAGAATAGTTTCCTTCCCTCTGCTGTTGGACTCATGAACACCTCTAAACACCTGCCACTTTAACTGCAATTTAATCAACCTCTCACTGCACTGTCACTTTCTGCACGATAACTGTAAATTTAACTGTAATTCTTGTGTACATAGTAATGCCTATTTTTATTTGTATTTTATCCTATAGTAATTTTAAATTGTTTCTTAATGCATGCCCTTTGGATTGAATATATGTTGTTTTTATTATTGATTAGTGTTTTATGTTGCACCTTAAGGCCAAGACAAGTTCCTATGTTTGTGAATTTTGTTCATTGACAATGGCAATAAACCCTTTCTGATTCTGATTCTAACCCTGAATCAAAACAGGTCAAAAGCCGAGTTAAACCAGTACTAAACAAAGACCAAACCAGATTTAAACAATATTTTTTTATTTTTTTTTAATATTTGGAAGCTGGATCGTGGGCCGGATTAAATCACTTGGAGGGCCTGATTTGGCCCCTGGTCCTGATGTTGAATAACCCTGCTCTAGCATTTACCCTTTAAATTTTATAACAATATCAAAGTTGAAAATGTTCGTGTAATTAGATCTGGTTTCAACATTAATTTAAAAGGTGCACAATGTAACTTTTCTGGTTGAGGAGCGGACACCTGCTTGTCTTTGTGAACATGTTATTACTTTGCCTGAAATGTCCCATAGTATGGTATTAAATGTATCCTTATCAGATTTATTAAACTTTTTTAGAATGCTCAAAACAAACCAAGTGAGGTTACTTCGCCACAGATCTTAACTGTGAAACATTCAAGGCCAAACTCCAAACTCCAAAACCAACTCCATGGAGACAAGCAGGTGGTGTGCTCTCCACCAGATAAGTTACAGAGTGCACCTTTAAAACACACGCATCTATGTAATATTTTCAAAGTTATTTAATTATGAGGTAGCAATACATGACTTTGTGAGGCAAGAAATAAACAAGGATATGATCAAGTTTCACATGACATTATACATTTTCTTAAAACTCATGCAACTATGGAGCTAAATATGGCATATACTAGTGCAAAATAAAGACATACTGGTTACGAACAACCAAGCAAAAATGTTTTAGCCACAGATCTCCTGAGTGTCGCTTATTCTGCTTGGCCTTTTATGTGAGTTCATTCAAATCAGCCTGTGATTAAAGCTGACAAAACAAAAGAGCATCTCCTCCAGCTTCCAAACATTGACATTGACTCAAAGGTTGACTATTAAATCCAGTAATGTGCCGTTACTGTGACCTCAGAAAATGTCATCTAATTTCAGCCTAAGAGCAAGTCTGTGCTGTGTCTGCATTTCATATGGAAAGTAGTAATTTGGAGCAGATACCTACTGCTGGTAATGCAGGGCTGGGAGGTCACAAACTTAGTCCCTATAACGCTTGATTGTGGACCTGGAAGTGGTCGTTTCCGCTCGTCATTCAGTCCAGAGATTGGAGGTAGGCTTGCAGGAAGCCCACCCATACCACAGCGGCCAGTCAGCACTAAACAATCTGCAATTTGCAACGCTTCCTGAACACACTATTTTCCATTCTACTACAGGCCTATGAATGACCCCTGCATTTTTTCATCATCAACCTTGATTTTCCAATTGTTTTTCAGCACTTGCTTAGTTAGGGGAATATTTATCAAAGCTAGAGTTGGCTACTGGTGCGGTCACTAATCAAAAGCAAAACACTGGCAGAGAATGAAAAACAGTGTAATTGCTCACCCGTTCTGATGTGGTCACAATCAGAGGCAGTGGCGCTGGACTTGCTGTCGAAGCCTGTCAAACACAGGAAGGAATCAAATTAAATTGATCCTACAGGTTTAATTAGTAAAAAAAAAAAATTAGATAACATGGAACAGAGATGTGTTTTGCGAAATTGGATTGATTACAGTTTACATACAGCATATTCTAAATCAATCACTCAACTTCAAATTCGTGTCTGTTGGGGTATATATGTTCCATTAAGGACCATTAAGTATTACATGCCACTCACAATATATCGAAAAAACATCGTCATCGCGATATTGGAGCGTGCAATATTTTAAATTATTGTATGTATTAATCATGCATTCGTTACATGTGTGAGCTTGTTTTGACTTTTGACAAATCAGATGCGACCTTCACACGCACGGCGGAAGCAGCTGTCACATACACACCGCACCAGAGGAAACAACACTTGTGGAAGCGAGAGGCAAAGCGTTAGAGAGCAGGAAAATTCTGGACCAACGTCGCACTTCAAAAGCAGTCGTCTGAAATAATGGGCTACTGCTAACGTAGCATTAGGCTGTGGAAGAGGACGTTTGACAAAGGAAAACACTGTAAAGGGCGCGCTGGGGAGGTGGAGAAGTGCTATCGTAGCCCGCTGCTAACTCGGATCCAATGCCACAGAAACAAACTGTGTTTCGTGTGATGAAGAAAAAAGGTCAGAGAGGGAAGTGATTACGCTGCACTCACTGCAACTTCAAAGCAAGAAAAGTCAGAATGGCCAGAATAATCACAGGGACAAAAGTTTTAGACCTAGAGTGACACGCTGTTACTTCTACTGTGTCATTACATCTGCACATCTCCAGTCCTTCTAGTGATGTGACGCGTAAAGAGCACAGAAACAGGGCCAGTCACATCAACTATTGAGCTTATACTATTCACAGTCCACAGTAAATGAATTGAAGTTTACCCCTGTGTCCTTTACCAAAATGCAAATAATCCCCTAGAGTACATTAGGCAAACAAACAAAAAAGATATATTGCAATAATATTGATATTGCAGTACTTGACTACCATATCACAGTTATTTTTTAGATAAATCCATACATTTTTGAGTTATACATCACATTCAACAAGTCTCTCTCTATTTGCCAATCGACAAACAGCTGCTTTTTACAAATGTATTAAATGATTAGTTTGACGTTTCTAACATCAAATCTAATCCCAATTTATTTGAAAATATACAAAGACAAAACAATGCATCAAAGAAGGGAAATGGTAATGGAATGGAAACAGATTTTATACACGTCTTAGAACTATTGCTATTTGAGTCACTGCACTGCGTTATTACTGCATGCTATCTCTTGGACACTAATTGCAATTGACTCCTTATCTCAGTTTCACAAAAATGAGCAAAAACTTAGTTTTTACAACTTGCATTCCAATTTTGTGTATCAAATTCTGCAAGAAACTGTAACTAAATGCTCAAACTCAGGACTTAACATGGAGAAGCAGCGACATTCTGATGACGTTAAAATCCAGGCTAAAGAAATTCTAGCAATGCCAAATTAAAGTAGTATATCTGGAGTCTCTTTTAATTAAAGTTTACATTGATTCTCATTGTTTATTGTTTGCAGACACCAGTGTTTTTTCGTAAAGCACTTTCCTCTGCTTTGACCATATTCTGCTTTTTGTCCTTACTTGTCTTCATACGTCATTATAACGGTCTTCCACTGTCGATGACGGAGCTGTTTTTGCTGAACAGATAGAGAGATTACAGTTCATGGCAGAGCACTTCCCAAGCATCCCACAGAAGTTATTTCAGACCATTGTGGATATAAGCGACTGTCACACGATCGGACGTTCCTCATTCGTGCCCGACAATCACAGACAACTATTTTAGGCATGTCCAGTCTCTTCCATACGTTAACTGTCTCGTAACAGGGCAGGAAACCATTGGACTGGAAAACGCAGGTTCAAAACAAAAAAACTATACCCAGATTATAAATAATACTAAAAATATATACCAAACCAAGTACAAATAAGTATCAATACTGAAAAAACATCACAAAAATTAGGGCAGAATTGGACCTTTTCCGAAGTTTTAGGATGGTCCTGGTCTGTATTAGTAAAATAGGGATGTCATGTTGTATGATTGTTGACACCATAACCAAGGAGCAGTGAAATCCTTAATTCCTGAATGATAAAGTGAAGTTAATGTGGCAAACATTTAGGTTCAACATTTTTTTGGAGTAGATAGAATGGAAATGAAAGAATTTTACTTAGTCGCAATGATTACGTTTTACTCCTTATGATTAAATTGAGACCCAAATAATCCCGTTAATCCCGATTGACCAAATACATTCCTAGTTAAATTCCAAATGAAAGTATTATTTATGTATGTTACATTACCTTACACATTGTACATTTATACGTCTTGGGAAATGAAGATGGAAATGAGCTCTGAGACATGAGTCTGGTACAAAGCATCTCTTCAGTGTTTTCTTTGATGAATGCTCCAGTCCATGGGCCCTGTGAATAAAACTAAAGAATCCTAACTAAAACTGAACTCAAAGAAAGTTATTTAGCATTGGAAATAACTATTGTCTAAAAAGTGTTTCTATTATTATTATTGAGGCATCAGAAATAGCATGTATTAAACAAGCATTTTCCTTATTATCAATATAGTGTTTAAAATTTCATATGAAACTGTTCTATATGTGTGATCAATCAGGTCACAGTATAATCAAAAGAAATGTAGAAGCAAAATAAAAAGTGTTTGGTGTCACATACTAGAGAAAAGATGATCGATTAGACAACTGAAAGTGCATAAAGCATTTCAGAGATATTGGGTCAAATCGTGGTGAGTCTTCTTACAATGTCAGTAACAAATCATGACATGCATTAGCGGTCTTGTAATGGGGGGCTGGTAACACATGTAGAAAACACAGGTTCAAAACAAAGCCAGATGTGATGATAGAAACAGTAACCACAATAAAGGGAGCGACTTTGGTTTTTTTTTTTACTTTCCTGCCAGCTGATGCAGAAGCAAGTGAAACATGTCTCCAACCTGCAGCATGGGTATACTCTTTTAGGTTTCAGTCAGACAGCTTGACCACAGCAAAGAGAAGAAGGTGAATTACTTAACATTTAGCCCTCGCGCAGTGTCACTTTTTTAAATAAATATGCCACATGAAAGCCCAGAACGAGGACAAGGACAATAACACATGTCAAATGCCTGGTTTCCCGTGTATTTTGTCTTCTCATTCCTGTAACAAGGATAGTTAGAGGTGAGGTTTGGAGCTACAGAATCAAAGTGGCCAAGCTGGAAACAGATTTTTTTGGCCCGTAGGCTTTATTAGACGGGACAGGTGAGCGTGCAATGGGGATGAGAAATAAGGGAGGGCATGCAGTAAACCGTCGGAGCGGGGATTGGAACTCACAACACTGCGCCTTAACTCAACCACCGGGAAGCACAAGAAGAAACAGCGATTCCTAGGATTCTGTGACTGATAAAAATGTTTTCACAAAAGAACAAAGACCCCAGTGCCTTTATTTTTGGAGCCAGTGCTTGATAGAGGGTATCGAACTGAAAACTCTATTAAAACGGATCTGTGGATTCTAGTGAGAGTCAACAAAACATAACTCCTCAAAGCCTATAGAAGTATTTGTCGTTCCTCTTTTTAAATGGCAGAGGAAAGCAAAATGTCAACCCAAACTTCAGAAGCGGCAGCTTTCCAAACCTCCAGCCAGTGTTCATCTGGTAGATCTGTGTTCTTTTGACACCTGAGGAAATGAGCTGACACTTCAAGTGCAGTGTGTCTAAAATTCAATTCAAGCGGAAAAATGCTCTGAATTCTAATATATGACTTTACTGTCAAAAATTTTGGATTAAAAGGAAAAAGAGATAAGCAAATACATAAACACAGAATCACTGCTCTGGTTTTCAAAAGCTTAACTATGTCAATTCAAATAAAAAAATGCATTAATTCAGAAATCTACAAAAACCGGTAACACACATACGTAATTTCTGAGCACTTTTCACAACGGATAAATGTATTGTGACTTTAGTTGCTGCAGAGAAAAAAAACAATGAATATAATAGCCAAATATATTTTTGCAAAGTTTACCTGCCAGTAATTACATGCGGATTACTGAAGTTTTTCTGAACGGGATTTGCATTTCACTGACCAAAGCAATTATTTTCAGACAATGACCCATAACAGCTGCATACATATTTTATAGGCTTTTTTGTACAAACTGTAAACACAAGACTTATTGAGAAATGTGGTTCAAAATTGGCACAACTATAAACACAATTCTATCTCATACCACGCAATACCTTCCAGTAGATTTTCTTTGTCTGTCGGGTCATTTGCACCAGCAGCTGGGTCCCACTCCCCTTGCGATGTCGCGGCAGATGATTATTAGGAGTGATAATTTACCTCAAGAAAACAGCACACTGCGGCCAAGCCTGAGCCAGACAAACCACACGATCATTGGGCATTAGACAGAAAGCACATTAACTGCTACATTTAAGTCATTTTTGAGTAATAGGATGTGTCTGTTGGGACTGTTTTTGAAAGGAAAACGCACAAATGAACCCTCTCCTGCGTGCGTGTCTGTGGTGGAGTGGTTTAAGGCTTTGCGCCGTGTGGTTGTTTCCACCTTGTTTCGAACCGTTTGCTGAAAGTTTCTCCCCATTTTACGCTACAGATGTCTTGTCAAATAGCTTCCTGGCCAGAAAACTAAAAAAGAAAGACGGAACGAAAGAAAGAACCCTGTATTTGATTGTAACCACTTTTGAATAGTAGATGATTGAAAATACAGGGAAATCATTTTATGTCAGCTTTTTTTTGTTTTAACTGGACAGGCCCAGAAATTATAGAGATATTAATCACAAACAAGGACCGGAGTAGAATCCTGAGCAGCTTAGACATCAACATCTCATGAAACCAACCTTTTCTTTCCTCCGACAGCATTTCAGACTGAATAGTGCGACACAATTTTTTATTCATTAAAAAAAAAAAAAAAAACATGACCAAACGTGATCACAGCATGTTGTCCTGAACACGAGAGAAAGCAATAAACATTTACACCAAAGGCACAGTCGGCCTCCGTTTCCAAGCTGCAATGTATTCTCTCTTAATGGGACACGGTCAATGGCTGTGGATGGAAGCTGGACACACAGAATTGGACCAGCACCAAAACGAATGATTCGGCAATCAATCAGGGAAAGGTTTTGGCAGCTTAAGACACAGACGAACAGCCGACAACATGCACCAGCTCTGGAAAAACATGCATTACCTTAAGAATTGATTGAAGCCTCAAGATTGCAATCCGATTACTATCAAGAGGAGATGCATAAGAACTGATGGTGAATTATATCCAGCTGGATTCTCTGTCTGCCATGTGCAAAGTAAAGGAGGATGGGGGAAAAACAAGGTGTGGGTCATGAAAGGTCGTACTGCTTAAAGGGAAAAGCCCAAACTGAAACTTTTCCCATCAACAGTTTAAAAATAACAAACCGGTGTGCTCCAGGGGATGAAAACAATACAGACTTCTGACCGGTGCTATAGTGCAAAAACTGTGTTAAACTCCAAGCAGCAGCCCGTAGTGCACAGAGTGATTTTTAGTCAGCGCTGACACAAGCTAATTTCTACTCCACAAGGTAGCGGTGCACCAAAGCAGTCATCTGTAACACATTACACACTTCCCAGGAGTCGTGACCTCCATGCAGCATTGTAGCGAACTGAGAAAACATGAGCCAGGAAAGCGGAAAGAAGAGGACACTCAAAACTGGCTGCATCTAGTGCCAAGTCAGAAAAGAAGTTAGAGCATATGATAGTAGACATCAAAAATATATGATCTGATCCTTGTGACAGTAGGCTATTGGTGTGCTATTGTGAGTCAGTGCTTCATTTTTGAACTCTACAAACACTTTTCCACACATCCCCATCATGCGCCGAGTGAGTGACCACAACTTTCAGAAGAACATGGATTTAATTGCCTCTAAAAGATGGGTACCTTACTTTTTTTTTTGAAATTTAAACATCTACATATCCATCTAGCCTGCTGTCGTAGTGAAAGGTGCCTGCGTGTGTTTGATAACTGTTAACTGTAATTCTCGTGTACATAGTAATGCCTATTTTATTTTTATTTTATACTCTAGTAATTTTAAATTGTTAATTGTTAATGTTAAAATCCTTTTGATTTCATATATGTTGTTTTTATTATTGATCAGTGTTTTATGTTGCACCTTAATGCTGAGACAAGTTCCTATGTTTGTGAATTTTGTTCATTGACAATGGCGATAAAGCCTTTCTGATTCTGATTCTGATTCTGATTCTGATTCTAACCTCTACCAAGACTTGAATCATTCTGTTTTCAAATCCAAATGTTGCAGGTCATAAATAATAGAATAATATTAAAATAACTTAAACAGCAGCAGGCAGAAGCCGTGAAACAGATGGCATGACTTTATACTGCACTGGATGAGTCAGAGAATTGAAATTTCCTCCTTTGAAGACATTTTGGTTTGAATGGAACCATACCAATAATTAAGGAAGGCTGGACATATTTTAACTTTGGATTAACATGTGCATGCAGCTGAAGACATCTTGTGATCTAGCAGTAACTGTTGTTAACAGTAATTATGTAATCAATATGCCACCATAAATGTGCAAATAATAATAATAATAATAATAATAATAATAAAGAGTTCAGCCATTTCAGTAGGCCTAAAACATAAGAAAATACACTTTTACTTTTCAGTCTAGTTCAAAAAGTAGAAAGTACAGATACCTGCACTCAGGAGTAGTGAAGTAAAAAGTTTTATTTTAATTAAGTATTTAACATTTTGTACTTCATTACTCTACAATAACAATAAACAATAATATTACTATTGCCCCAATGACACAATTTAATTCACTTTCAATTAAAGTTATTTTTGTAACAACCTAAATCAAAAGGGCAGTTGCCTCGCAAAGCAAATGGATTCACTTTGCCATTGCATCCAACAGATCAGTGGTGTACATCAGATGTAAAATAACTTTTTCTAGCTAAACTCAGACAAGATGGAAGTAATTATTTTGTCCTCAATTACTCTGGATTACTGTAACGGCCTCCTCACTGGCCTCTCCAGAAGGGCGGTAAGACAGTCACAGTATCTTCAAAACGCTGCTGCTCGGGTCCTGACTAGAACTAGGAAGTACGATCACATTAGTCCTGTGCTCAGGTCTCTGCACTGGCTCCCTGTGGCTCAGAGAAAAGACTTTAAAGCAGCTCTGCTTGTATACAAGTCTCTCCATGGCCTAGCACCAAAGTACATCTCGGACATATTAGTGCAATATGAACCATCTCGGACTCTGAGGACCTCAGGGACCGGTCTCCTGCTGGTGCCCAGAGTCAGGACTAAATAGGGGAATCGGCGTTATACAGCTATAATCTGGAACAGCCATCCTGAGGTCGTGAGACAGGTCTCTACTCTGACAATGTTTAAGGCTAAAACAGTCCTTTTCAGCTGTGCTTATGACTGAGGGAATTGTATCTGCATTTTACATTTTAATGTGACTATTTATGCTTTTACTCTCTGTATTGTGGGTTATTTTGTAATGTGGTTTTTATGCGTTTTATTGCTGTGAAGCACTTTGGGTTACATTCTGTATGAATGGTGCTCTACAAATAAATCTTGTTCCAGAGCATCGCTTGTCCTTCGACCCTCCTTCTCGGCAAGGAAAACAATAGCCCTAAAGCATAATAAGAATACCAACAAACTCTAATCTAAAATCTATAAATAATAAATACAAGGTGGAATAATAAAATAGAAAAGTTAGTGTAGATAATGAGTTAGAGAAGTCGTGACAGGCCTAAGCACAGTGCCCTTTTATTGTTGGGAAAAGGATTCAAAATTGTCCTAAAATAGCCTCTTAGGAGAATGAATAACTAAATGAGAAAGGGAAAAATAGTAATAGCCCTATTATGGTTTATGTCAAAACCCTACCACAGAAACACACCAAAACCATGACTTGGAGAGCGGCCTGACTTCACCACAAATGTAATCAAGAGGCAGAACTCTGGGCAGCAGTGGAACGGATCCGACAGGGGAACTATTGTGTAAAGGCTGGAAGTGGTTCAGAACACTGAGTCTTTAGTCAATATGCTACTAATTCATCAGAAACAATAGTCATTAGAGCTTGAAAACATCTGGACATATCACAGAAAAACTGGATTTGGGTGATGCTTGCGTGCCGGAGAAATCATGGTGATGTGATAATTTTTTTTGTATGCATCAGTGTAAAAAAAATGTAATTGTATATCTGCACTTCATCAGTATTGAAAGGCGCACATTAACACCAGCAGTGACAGGAGAAGTACTGATAAAAGCATTCCAAAATCAACCTTTCCAGCAACAGCAGGTGGAAACATGTATTTAAAAAAAAAAAAAACTGGCACACGGTTTGATTTTTGTTCTTTTTATACGGTTGATGTCTCTGTTCCAAAAAAAAATGGAATTTGAATCCAAGTCAGAAACCAACCAATTTTTGTAGCGTGTGCTGGAGCAAAAAACGTGGGCAACACATGACAGCTTTCCAAGTTTGACATTGCAGACACTGAAAAACTGTTCCATTCACCACAATTCATGGGTGTGAAAAGACAAAATAAACACAAAAATCTCACTTTGCTCAACCAACACATTATATAATCTGCTATGTGGGTTTTTATGTATTTGTAAAAAACAAATCAACCACTACAACGTAACACAAACGCGACGCACATTTTTAATATATCGTGTATATATCGTTTATGTTGTTTTTTTTAAAATGCTGTAAAAAGAGCTGATTGAAAAACGTTATGCTGTAAACTATATACAAAAAGAGTATATGGTGATATTTCTACAGTCATTTCACATTTACCTGGTATTTAAAACTCAACGAATAAGTTTAAAGACATGTTTTAACACATTTTTGTTGGAGATTGTTATAATTTTTGTCAATATTGCCCATCCTTATTTCATACTAGAGCTAGATCAAGTGTTTTGCTCGAGCACAAATAGATGTATTTATTTATGCACTCTGTAGCGGCTACCTCCTCTTGTAAAGCCGCTGAGGAGCGAAGTTGGACGGTCCTGTAACGTTGTATGACGTGCTTGAAACTAACAAACAAAGACACTGGATCCGAGATTCGTTTAGTTGTAATTGAATGAAAGAGCAGCGGGAACATAAACGGACGTGGACAAAGAAAACAGAATATTGCATTGATGTATAGTGAATTGATAAAAAGAAGCCAAAGACAAATAGCGGTCAACAAAAATGACGGCTACCCAGAACCAAACTTTCCCTGCTCTGCGTCTCAGGTAAGTTCTCTTTCACACTTCCATTCACACACACCCATGCCCAAGTGACACCCCTCCCATCCTCCGGGGGAGCAGCCACACGCTCAGTCACACAGTGCCCGCAGTCACACACTGGCTGCGTCCGAATGTCCACGCCATTCCCTGCATAGGGCACTATTTAGGGCTCACGCCATTTTTAGTGGTGTCGGAATGTCAAGCAGGTGAAAAACTAGTGCACTGAAAATTTCCCACAATGCACCTTGAAAAGTAGCGTGCAGCCATGGCCACTAGACCGGTCAATATAGATCTACCACAATGCATTGCGAGAGTCGGAAAAACAATAGCGACAGGTCTTTAAATGGACACAACAACTGAATGGGCTATTTAAATGCACTGTTGACTCAAGAATATGAACAAAAAAACTCTTAAATAAACCGTTACGCCGCAAAGTTGCTAGCATTAGCCACTTACCTTAGCTTGAGTCACCATCACAGGTAAAAAGTTGAACAATCCAGTCCGTTTGTTGTTTAACGTGGGATCCATGACTTGTATGGTGATTATTTGTCTATAAATATGGACGTACCAGATGGATTTTACCAATATTTCTTACAGAAATCGTTTTTTTTTTCACTCAGACGCCACAGTCACGTGACCTAGGCCGAGGAGGAAGTAGCGAGCTGTGCGTCCGAATCGCTCTGTGATTGAGTGCACTATAAAGTCGGCTAAACATTGCAGGACTGTGTAGTGAATGAGGGGTCAGGGGACGAGTGTGGACATTTGGACGCAGCCACTGTCTTATATACGCTCATCGCACTCATTGAAGCGAAGACCAAATCACCAACAAGTTTACGGGGAAAAACTATCCCTGAGCAACTGCCTCTTTGGACATTTTGGATCTTGAGTAACTTCTTAAACCAGTGCAGCTCCTGTAAAGAATAGATGACCATTTACAGTATTTGAGCTGTTGGTGCCTAATGTTACAGACTGCAGCTTAGGGCCTCCTTCCAATATTGCTGAGGAAAATGAAAGTAATTTGAGCCGTTTCCAATAATCATTCTGTTTCCACTCCACGACACATGGACCACACACTCCATCTGAACACTCCTCACACCGCGCTGCATCTATGGCATCTCTGCATGCTCGGCTGAAGACTTCTCATTTCGTAACAACCAAATGGAGATAGAAGAACCATTATTAAGACAACACAACACTGTGGTCCATTGCCCTCTATCGAATTGGCACCAGCACTTCTCAACAAAGCACTTACACTTGTTTCCCGATAGTAAAAGAAGGCCACATATCCGTTTCGAGCTCTGTGAAATCATTGCCCACAACGCTAAATACAGAACACAAACCACAGCTAGTGCTAATACTCACTGATGACTGGGTAGCCTGGTGTTTTGGCCACACGACAGTAGAGTACAACTTACTGTCTGATCGCACCATCATTTATCCAAAGCACAAACGGAGAGTTGGCGAATCTGCAACTAGACTGTCCAGAGAAAATGTTTGCTTTAGTGAATGTATCAAGTGGGAAAAGATAGATGTCTTGATATCAGTGCAGTCACAATATTAACGTTTCAAACCCAATTTTGATACTGAGGAAAATGCGGGATTCTCGACACCAACGTCAATACTACAGTGCCTTAAATCGTTTATGTTTACATTCTGCTTATCTGCACTTAACTTGTAACAATAATAAATTCTTGATTCTTGATGTTGATAATAATATATTGTTTTTTTGTTTTTTTTTAGACAATAGTTGGTTGGTTTTTAACACAAAATAGCAGTAATAGTAGTTTCTGTAATATTACCATGTTCGTTCTAAGTCTGACACGGATCAAAACCATTCAGGAAAGGGCCATCTTTATTATTTGAGATCAATACTCTATTTAGTCCTACTTTATTTGTCACTATGTTTATTTATCACGCGCCGGTAGATCATTGTGTATAAAATGTGGGGGAAATACCAATAAAAAAATAAAAAATCTGGGCCATGAACCAGATTTAGATCAAGGCTATTTACTTATAACAGTCAAAAATATTGACTCCAAAAGTGGGACTACAGCAGAGAAATATGCCTCTTGGGCTAGTTGTTTAGCTTCTTTGTAAATATACATAAATAAGGCAACAGGAAATTAGGAGCCAGAGCAGCTCTCGCACAGAAGCAAGTAAAAAAAATAAAAAATCTGTACTGATTTTATAGAGTGAATTAATTAATACTCTGATGATTTTGGTCAAACTTAAAGTAACAGTGACTTTTCAGTGTCAAAAGTATGCAAACCTTGTCTTACCTGCTTACCCCAGACATCATGGAAATAAGACAAGGTTGATAAAATTGTGATGAAATTCAAAGTCTGTTTGACATGTGTGCAGATAAAACATAATTACAAAACTCCAATAAACCTTTGAGATAAACAATAATAATAGTTGCTTCCCTAGGATTAGAATTGAACGTAAAGAGTTTAATTCAAATGTAAGTCACAAACTTTGACGATGCCTAAAGTTGTTCATAAAAGTCCAGCTGATACATTCCAATGGAGGAGGTGTTATAAGGACAGGCAGGAAAAAGTGTGACGACTTCAAACTAAATTCAAGGTGAAGAAGTAGACTTATTGTCCCATTGCTACAATGGAGCAGATTATTACAGTATTTCACTTGCAGAACGCCCGCAGCAGAGGAGCCAGAGAGCATATTAGTTTGACATGTGCACATCTACTCTTAGGAATTTACATTAAATCACATGCAAGCATAATAAATAACACCAAAACATTTTGAAAACAAAAATGGAGCTCATTCCCTGACTATTTGGAGGATTTCATCAACTGGCACCAAAGAAAATGTTGTAGATTTTAGAAAGTTCATGCGACTTTCTTTTCTTGTCTATTTTTCTGCTCTTCACAATTGAGTTATTTCTTAAATGACTGAACAACCCTGAGCCCACTGCACATAGATATTACAATATCAATGTGTGCACAAAATAGTCACACTAAGGTCACATTGGAGGTATTCCCTGAAGAAACATTAAATCAAAGCCTGGCAATCCAGGATCATTAAATCTTCAGTTCCTCCACGTGTGGATGAGCAGAGTTGGCTCTGAGTTGTCGTGACAAGCGCTCAGGTGTAAACCTGGTCAGGACCAGATTAGCTGTCAAGATTATATTAGCTTTGTTTCAACGAACTTCAAACGTTTCAGCATGTGTACACTTTCACACCTGTGTTAAATCACTCTCTGTCTGAATAAAGTTTAGAAGTGACTTTTTGTTCAAGTATTGCCTGACATTTATAACCAGCCGCATGCTCCTGCACTGGAAAGACAAGTCTGTGGACGCTGCACTCAGATATTAACACATATAGCCTACATGATTTTATTCAAATTAAGGCCCAAAGGCACTGGGATAGGCTCCAGTCACCCGCGACCCCTAACGGGAACAAGCGGTAGAAAATGAATGAATGATTTTATTAAAATGTTCTCTACCCATTTTACAATACTTTATTCAAATTAAACATTGTTCTTAAAGGTAATTTTAAATCAATCAAATGTTTAAACACTAGTAAAAGTAGGCATACATTTTATGCTGTGGCTGTTGGTGTGAAGTTAAAGCTGCTGCTTTTGCACAGACAGATGCTGGTTTGGAGCTGGACTTTGAGGTTTTCAGGCGGTTCTTACTGCTCCTTCAGCCCTCACTACGTTTACATGCAGAGAAATCAGACTGCACGCTCCCTCCTCAGCTTCCTCCTCGCTCCCTCCTCGCTCCCTCCTCGCTCCCTCTCGCTCCTCGCTCCCTCCTCGCTCCCTCCTCGCTCCCTCCTCGCTCCCTCCTCGCTCCCTCTTCGCTCCCTCCTCGTTCCCTCCTCGCTCCCTCCTCGCTCAGAATAAAATGAAAACTTCCATGTTACAAATCAAACTATTGTCCGTGCACACTCTGGCCCCTCTTGTTTAATCAGATCATAAAAGATGGCCAATGCTCCCTTTGAGCTCATTCTCTGTGGTTTCAACTTAATCTTCAGGCCTAAATTAGAGTTGGTCAGAACCAGGATAATTTCTTTCATGGAAAAATCAGCTGGAGATGGAGCTAGTTTCAGCCCAGGATTTCAAACTAAGCCTGGACTTGTTTTTCATAAAATCCACAAAAAGTAACAGAATGAAATTATTTATGATCAAAATACCTTGGATACATTTCAACAGTTTTAACAGGTTTAGTGATTAAACTCAAAATGCGTTATCAGAGCCATTAAACGCCCAGTAAAACACAAGGGGAACCGTAAACTCCATCAGAAAAGTCTCAAATTCCCAGAAAAAGTTTCAGTAAGCCTAATCAGAACCAGACTGATTGAAGAAAGAGACAGACAGATCACTCAGTACAAACCTCTTTGTCTCATTTCAAATTTGCCAAGGTAGAAAGTGAAACAGATTTCCCAAAATTCAAAAGAACTGAGCAATAAGCGACTTGAAAATGAGAATGGGCGCTTTACTGCCACAGAGATCCAAGAAATCATGAAGGTTCTTTAGCTACAAACACAGGCGAGAGGTGACAGGAACGAAAGCAGGATTACTGACTCACTAACCAGCCATTTCCGTTCGGAGGATTGGAGCTTTACGCATAAACAAGCACAGGGCACAGGCAGACCCAATAAGAGTGACACAGCGCAAAGTCATGCCATTCATTCTTTTCTGTCAGAAAACCAGAGGCTAAACTCAAACATTTTTGGAGGTACATGTGCTTTCTGTGTAGCCGGAATCATTAATCTTACATTGTGTTGCGTTTCCCCATTTTGTTAATTTTATCGATCTTCATACCACATTTGCTTCCTCATTGGCCTGCGCGATATTCCTCCGCTCCGTTTTCACACATCTGTTCTTTAAAATCTCTACAGAACATATGGAATCCTTATGCACAGTACAGAGTAATAAAACATCCCAGCCTATAAAGCCAGCAGCCAGATCTAGTCGTCTGCCAATGTCCCACCCTTTAACCAGGCTTATTTTGGGCTGTCATCAGATAACAAACGAAATATGTGTACGATTGTTTTGAGTAAAATCGGTTCCAAATGTAACAGCTTTTTCTCAGAACTGCATTTTTAAACAAGCTTTGCGAGTCCCTGTGAATATGACTGCACTTGAGTGTGAGTGGGAGAGCAAAGGGAACAGTGTGAGTAATTTAGCACTAAACATGAGTAATTAAATAAAGTCATGCAGCCTGTGTGTGGGTGCAGAGGTAGGTCTTCAAAAGCCTTTAAACTGTGGGGCATAGTTCAAATAACTTACAAAGCAAATCGATTTAAAAGGGGGACAGATGTAGCCTGTGCTGTTACCAATTTAAACAAGTGTTTCTCATTCTCAGTACATGGACAAGCCTCGTTGCATGTTCAGCTCAGGATCTCCAGAATTCACAGAGCTGCAGAGGCTTTCATGACTAGGGATGTCACAATATCACATTTTTTGACGATTATTCACTATTATTGAGACTGTGACCAAACAACAGGGAAATCTTTCATTGTATTTCATTCCGGTGGTCTAACATGTTACTATTCCTCAAGTTGGTGACCGGCTTTACAAAATGTAAAGACAAAATAAAGTTAAATGTGACAAAAACAGGCAGATAAAAAAAACGATTTACATTTAGGTCTATTTTAACATCTTCTATCTTAACATCCCTATTCATGAATTCAGATCAGAGAATTTAAAACAACTGGATAAAATCATAGGATCTGGAAACCGAAATGAAAAGAGACTCGTGAGAGAAACCAGAACACCAACTTAGAACATGCAGTAGATAACTTGGCCATCATGTTTAACAGGGATGCACGTTTTCTTGATTCGATAGTTGGAGCCCTTCGAAGTCCAGTTGTGAACACTATTTTACTATGCAAGTCATAATTAGCCCAAAGTGTATTACAAGAATGCACAACACGAGTAAAAGCTCATATAAACGCTGCTTTGATGCATGAAGAAAAGAGTCACGTTGTAAAGTCGCTAGCGTTAGCCGCTTACCTTCGCTTGTGCAGGTGAAAAGATCGATAGTTTTCCATCTGAGGAAAAAGTTGTCCGTCAAATCTTAAATAAACCATGTAAGATTAATATTAGTTGATCAATGCAGCAGTGTTACTCAGTCTTTATGTGATAAATCCACTGTTTTGGAGTTTCAGCAAACTTATTTTCACTCAGAGACATCACAGTTGCACGAGGGCACGCGGGGTTAAGTATAATACTTAGCAATACAATTCAGTGCATATATTGATTTTTTAAATAACACATTATTTACTTTTTTATTTCTATGTATTCTGCAATACGCACCACAATCATATTTGGAAAATGAACACTATGCAAATGTATAGTGGGCATAGCATACTAAAATATGAAATTGCTTCCTTTACTTTGGTATCACTTTTGATAGTCTTTAAGTGTGTTATTTGGACAAAATGTTCTTGTTGCAAAATAGTTGGAATTTCGGAGAGCTGAATGAGGATGAGAATAGCACAGTGCCGCCAGTTAGTGTCACAAAATATAAGTGTATTCTTTTCAAAACACTTCACACTTCAATCCCAGTGCCTCTGGCCATAAAATAATATTGCACTTTTGAGTACAGGTCAACTGCTGCCATCCATCTTTCAGCAACTGATTTTGATCATTTATGACAAAGGAATATGAGGAAATCTGTTAGTAGAAAGTGTGTTTTAAGTCACAAAATCCATTGTTTTCTCAGCTTGTCCAATAATGACATAATGACATCTTAAATATCCAAGTGGCAGTGAACAGTGAGCATTATTCACGCTATATTTGAGATCTCATTTGCCTTTTTGCCTCCATTACCTTGACATTGACTAACAATATAGGAAAGCAAGTAGAAAAGTATAATGAGACGGTCCCAAGCGCTTCAAGTTTTGTCCCATGCAGAATGTCACGACCCCCAGGGCATCACTTCAGCTGAAGTGAGTTTTTATACATCTATTCAAACATCAAGAGGCCGAGATGCTGCAACATCAAAGTATAGTTAACACATTTTAACTATAGTCATGACAGTCTTGAGAAAACATGTTGGATCAGCCCATTCTCCGCGCAGATGTAACTGCATAGAAACATACGGGAGCGAGGCGAAACCAGCGCACATCAATGCCATGGCTCGCTCGCCACTTTCACTTTTGAAATTTTAGCTTTGGCCCTGTTAAAAGGTTTGGCTTGTTAAGTACTTCTCCATTTTACTAACAATGGAATCCTAACATCGCTACCGTGAAAGAAAGTGTCCTGCTGTCTCCGCTTCGTAACGTTTACCATCTATATTTTTTATAATTTTTTGTCTGTTCGGTGTATTTTCTTGATTTAAACAAAAATATCAAGCAAGATGAGGGGTGGGGGGTTCCCATATTGCCCAGCCCTTCTCCATTGCATTGTTTAAAATCTCCTGTGACCAGTAGAGGTCAAAATGATCCCAATACCAAATTAGGTCATCTTAAACAACAAACAACATCCAGCGGCTACAGAAAGACAATCAGAGGAAGCAACCGGAGTTAAAGAAAGTGCTTTGTAAAACCACATCCAGCAACAGAAAACAGTATTTCACATGTTGCTTTACTTAAAACATTCCGTCACATGTCCGGCTCATTTTTCCACTGATAAAACCAACACGCTGATTTAAAACATTCAAGAGCCTTACGCTCACGTTTTGGCACAGATTAGAAAAACATCTGATGTGTCCGTGTAAACAATAGTCACTTAAAATAAAATATGGGAATGGCCCACAGAGTCCAGTCACTGAATTGAGTAATGTTCAACGTAAGCCGTGGGAATGCATCTTAGAAAAAGGTCTTGGTGTAAACAAATGCTTGCTACTTATATAGCAAGGTCAAAATATAGGCCTAGAATGTGCTGCTGACTGTGTCCGTAGATATGTGAGCTACATCTCATGAAAGTGCATTGGACACATCTATAGCATAACCTCTTCACAGCATTTTATTTCAATTAGATGGTAGGGATGGGTGATATTGTTCACAAGGACGACATTTTGTAAAGCCAACAGAAATGTGTCAAAAACATGTCTTTAAACACGTTAGTTGAGGTTTAATTGTCAGACAAATGTGAAATGTCTGTAAAATGTATCACAAATGTGCAGAAATATCACTTTATACCCTTATTTGAACCTTTTTACGATACTATAAACAATATGCTCGATATTCAAAGTTGGCACATCTTCCAAACAGCATGCGCAATATTAGCTCCATCTAAATTTGTATATATTGTCCACCTCTATTAGCAGGTACTTTATACAAAATACAAAAATTGGACTACACTTTTTAGTTGATTTACCTTTTATGATCAGAAGTTCAAAAAAAGCCATGCTAAAAGACATTTAAATTGGAATTAGATCCAAGAAGACGCTGCAAGTGGACACCGGTGCTGAAACGAGCATGCATTAAAATGAGCCTGGATACCTAATTACTCCTAAATCATGCCTGTCTAAAAATATAACAATGAAAACAAAAACAAAAAACGACAAAAACTAAATGAACCAGCTGCTGCAAGGTGAGATTGTGGACATCCCAGATCGACGTGCAGCGTAACAAGGTGCGTATTTTATATAAATTCTTAGGTTTCAGGCAAATTATTTCTCCCTGATTTGAAGGATTTTGTGAGGACCTTTCTCACGTTCAAAAGATACACTATTTTTTTCTCATAGAATGCCATGGATTTTTGTCTTTGGGAAAAGATTTTGTTACTCCTTTTCACCAAATTAGACAGAGCAGTTTTCCAAGGGGTTGAACTGCTTTCTCACAATTGTTTCCCCATATTTCGCCTTGGGATAGACTTAAATTTAAACTGTTCGGTGACCCCGTGCTTTAAAATGGGTCTTATTTAAGAATATACTAGATGCCGCGGAGTTAAGTCAGCTGAACTCTTCTTCTCTGGGATTGGCCTGGAGGCTATGGCAATGGCAGCCACAGAAATAAATGTTGATATAGTCGCACAGCCCACCCATTGTACAGGCCCAATGGAGAGAGATGTATCGAGCTCACCCCCCGCCGCCGCCCCCTCCCAGAGAATACGAACGTTCATGAGGGGAGCGCACAGAGGAGCAGCACATGGGCGGTGTGTGCAACAGAAGGCCGAGGAAGTCAGCAGACATTGTTGTGTTTGTTTACAGCGCAGAATCAGCCAGACGCTCCCACTGGAATCCCTCCACAAAAGCCTATGATTGTTCCTGGGGCGACATAGTTAGAGGGAAGGTTAGGCGTTCTTTGATGGCAGTGTGTGTACGGTTTATATTATGCAATATGCAAAGTTTTGTGAGGCAGAATAGTCTTGTTTCTCTCAGTTGGTTCCAGGATATTTGAGTCTTTCTTGTGTGTTTTCTTGTGTTATTTTGTCATACTGATCACCTTTTCTTTTTTTTTTTAAAACCGTAATTTTCTAAATCAATTCAAATGTGTTTCAATATACATTTTCTAAAGATAACGTCAGTTCCACTTAGATCAAACAATATAAAGAATGTATTCCTCCGAAGTCTGAATTCTGATCCAAACCAGCTGCTTTTACTGACAGAGGATTGGCTGTGGACCTCTCAATTAAAAATGCTCCAACTCAAGATCATTCACGATTTGAAATGACGGAACTACTGAAGAATTTGATTAATTGCACTTCTCTAGTAACAGTTATAGGTCAATATAGGTTACACAAGAGTACACACAAGATTAAAATAAATACCACATGAGTGGTATTTTAGCAGTAACATACCATGGAATAAAAGATTTATTGTGCAGAGTTGCTTATTGAGTATAAGCACTTACTTGAGGCTAAACACTAAAGGATATTGACAATTGTTAAAAGGCTTTTGCAAAAGTAAAGAAAATTCCTCACATTCCCAATGCCTGATAAGTAGTCACATCGTTTTCAGTTTCACTTTTATGGAGCAGATGTGAAGGACAAATCTACATGAACATGAATTTTAAAAAGAACCAAATCATTTTCTATATATTTTAAAACAATTCTGAGTCTAAGAACGCCCCCCCCCCCCGGTCTAAGAACGCCCCCCCCCCCCGTAGGTGTGAGGTCATTGGAAGTGCGACCTCATGCCAAGAGAGGAGCAAGAATGTGGGGTTATGTTTTGCAGTGCTGCCTTCACTCATGCACCAGAATAGACACCATCCACTGCGTATAATGTCTGAACACGAGGTGAACCCCAGCTGCTGTTATAGTAGGCTCCCACATGACTATGAACCTGGACGAAGGATTTCTTTGGTAACGTGTCCTCTAAGAACATTTGAGAAGGAGGGTAACTTATAACAGTATCAACAAAAACATAAAACAGTTTTCTGCTTATGGTAATTAATCAACTCATAAACTAGGTGCTGCCAAGGTTCTTTTCTCTACCGTTTACACAATCTGACCCAAAGCCGTTTACAAAAGCCATACCAAAGAGAATCCCAAAAGCCGACATACGTTTTGCACACATCTGGTAAATTCATCATCGCATGGACCAACCACAAAAAGTCACCAGTCCTCACTTCCATTGGTCATACTATTAATTTATATACTAACAAGAATCAAGATCCAAATGCAGTCTCTGATTGTCATAAAAGATGCCACTCAATACAAAAAGTAGTATCAAAGCTAGATACAGATTTGAGCAGGTATTAGTACTTACAGAAAGTGCAAAAGTGCAAAAGACCACATGGTGTGATTAAAATGGAGATGCCTCAAATGTTCCACAGTATGGCATTTAATGTGGAGATGGAGGTACCGAAAAATGTATAAAATCACAGTTGTTGTTTTGTACATATGTAAACTTACAAGATCGAGATAAAAGTCCTTACAAATAACCTCAAAAAGACAGTATGCAGGGATATTTCTGCCCTTTTTCAACCATAATTACAGGCACATTTTAGAACATATCATAATAAATATAATGTAAAAAAGATATATATTTCAAATATTCCTTATTCACCATTATTTTTTGTGCGGCGTCGCCTCTCCAGTGATCCGACCTGTAACTTGGCCAGGTGGCGCCAGTTAAGCATGTGGTTATCTTTGGCAAATGGTTTTCCAGCTTGAAAAATGCATGAGTGCTGCCCGGTGGTCGAGTGGTTAAGGCAGCAGCAGCAGCACATATGCCAGCCGGCTGGAGTTTTGTAAGTTTGACAGTTGACTGCATGTCCTCCCTTCTCTCTCATCCCCATTTCTCACTCATCTGTCCTGTCTGCTAAAGCCTGCGGGCCAAAAAATGTTTTTTTTTAATTTATCTTAAACATTTGAGCTCATTGACTAAACGTTACCACATTTAAGAGTTTACTGTCAGTTGTACATAGATAAGAGCAACATATTTGCGCGAAAAGACAGTTTCTACTACAGTTTGATGAAGATGAAGTATCTATCGTACAGCTAACAACGACAAAACTTACTGGTTACCTTTAATAAATGCTGTTAAAAGCACATGAACCCAAACAAGTCAGAACCTCGACTTCTCATCTTGAAATCCAGAAACGCAAAGACCACATGAAAGCAGCATTACAAAAACATCTCCATGGAGACAAGCAGGTGGCAAACTCTTCATATACTGATAATAACATAGCATAAAAAGAGTGTTCTTTTATCATAATTGCAGTATCAAAGTCCCTATCGACTGAGTCCTTTTCTCTTCTTTCTTTTCAGTACCGTGACGTCACTAGACTCCGGGGCCAATTTATTTTGATTTGAAAAGGTTTTAGTTGTAATTTCAAGCGTCTTTCTCTTGTGAGTTGGTCATGATAGGCGGAGCGATTGGACTCATCAGGGCATCGGCAGATATGTGTGTGTTGACCGGGCTGACCACAGGCTGCTGATGAGACCATAGTCAGCCGAGGAGACGTGCCACTTGTTGAGGATAAGAAGAGGGTCTAACTCAGCTGTCGTCAAACGGATACAGGATCTGCCATTTGATTCCTGACATTCCTTCAGAGTTATGTAATCAATTTATAATCCAAGCCATACATGTCTTTGGTTGCTTATTCGTTGGAGCAGAGGGAAATTAAGACAAGATCATCCAAAACATCTGAACAAGTTTATGAACAATAAAGGCGACCTGATTGGTTTGCTTTGTGTCAAATTGAATGTGAACAGTTTTGGAGCAGGGTAACATGGCACTGGTCTTCTGGTTTTAAAACTGTGCAAAAGTGAGTTTGAGGTTTTACAAAGATTATGTAGAATAACAAAATGTATCGGAGCTTCATGTTCACAATGCCCTTAATATACTAAATACACAGAATACACGCATCAACGCTGCAATCAGAGGGGTAATACGTGTAGAACTCTGTGATTTATAATGAATGTATGTAGTTTCGAGGTACGCATATTGCTGAGAAGTCTATCACAATATATTGACGTATTGACTTGAGAGAGGGCACATTGCCACGGATTTCAGTCAGAAACAAACACAAAGCTAGTTCCTCACAGTTCTCCAGAGAAAAGACGGACAAGAAGTAGTGTATTCATTTGTTTGAAATTGATTAACATTAAACACAATCTGCAAATGGTTTATATTCATAACTTGCTTAACCTAATATCAAACTTCTCCATGGGAAAGTGCAGCCGCAAACAGTTACAGCAATGAGCAGCGACCGTTCGCCTCCGCCATCTGACAGCCAAAGTCAGACTCAACATCGGGAGGGAAACAGACTCAACATCGGGAGAGAAACAGACTCAACATCGGGAGGGAAAACAGACTCAACATCATGAGAGAAACGGACTCAACATCGGGAGAGAAACAGACTCAACATCGGGAGGGAAACAGACTCAACATCGGGAGAGAAACCGACTCAACATCAGGAGAGAAACAGACTCAACATCGGGAGAGAAACAGACTCAACATCGGGAGGGAAACAGACTCAACATCATGAGAGAAACGGACTCAACATCGGGAGAGAAACAGACTCAACATCGGGAAAGAAACGGACTCAACATCGGGAGAGAAACGGACTCAACATCGGGAGAGAAACAGACTCAACATCGGGAGAGAAACAGACTCAACATCGGGAGAGAAACGGACTCAACATCGGGAGAGAAACAGACTCAACATCGGGAGAGAAACGGACTCAACATCAGGAGAGAAACAGACTCAACATCGGGAGAGAAACGGACTCAACATCAGGAGGGAAACGGACTCAACATCGGGAGAGAAACGGACTCTCAACATCGGGTAGAGAAACAGAGTCAACATCGGGAGAGAAACGGACTCAACATCGGGAGAGAAACGGACTCACATCGGGAAGAGGAACGACTCAACATCGGGAGAGAAACGGACTCAACATCGGGAGAAGAAACCGACTCAACATCGGGAGAGAAACGGACTCAACATCGGGAGAGAAACGGACTCAACATCGGGAGAGAAACGGACTCAACATCGGAGAGAAAACGGACTCAACATCAGGAGAGAAACGGACTCAACATCAGGAGGGAAACGGACTCAACATCGGGAGAGAAACGGACTCAAACTCGGGAGAGAAACGGACTCAACATCAGGAGAGAAACAGACTCACATCGGGAGAGAAGGACTCAACATCAGGAGGGAAACGGACTCAACATCGGGAGAGAAACGGACTCAACATCGGGAAGAGAAACTGAGTCAACATCGGGAAGGGAAACGGACTCAACATCGGGAGAGAAACGGACTCAACATCGGGAGAGAAACGGACTCAAACATCGGGAGAGAAACGGACTCAACATCGGGAGAGAAACGCGACTCAAAATCGGGAGAGAAACGGACTCAAACATGGGAGAGAAACGGACTCAACATCGGGAGAGAACGGACTCAACATCGGGAGAGAAACGGACTCAACATCGGGAGAGAAACAGAGTCAACATCGGGAGAGAAACGGACTCAACATCGGGAGAGAAACGGACTCAACATCGGGAGCGAAATGGACTCAACATCGGGAGAGAAACGGACTCAACATCGGGAGAGAAACAGACACACGAGGGTCTTTCATAATGTCCTAATACTATACAGATATAACTTCACATTCCAGTGTGATATAACAAGTTAAAGTGCCAAACTGTGCTCCAAATTTAAAGAGATAAAAATAGTATCTTGTTTGTAAAGTCTTTATATTATTACATTAATCAGCCTGCTGACTAATACTAATACACAGTATATACAGCATACAAAAGTATACAAAATGTCGCTTTGTGATTGCCCTGGTGACACACTTGTATGTGCAGGTGAAGACGGGCATAGAAAATGGGCAGTTTTTGCTCAACAGTGAAAACTGTGTGTCCAAACTTGCTTCCCTTCCTTTTTTTTTTTTAAAGTAAGAAGTGTGGTTTTCGGAGAACTACTTTTGGAGCCCGACATGTAAAAAACCCATGACTAGCATCCAAAAATAAGTGCTCCTAAAATAACACTAATAGGAACTATATGCCCATTAGAGGCCATCCTAAAACTGCCCTGAAGTTATTTGTGACATATTAGAAAACATACTTCAGTTCCCACAATAAAATATAAAGATGTCAGATTTAATATAGTTTTCATTACACACGCGTTGTGGTGCGGTTACTTTATGATCGTTGCATTTAGTTTCTGGAAAAGTTTGAGTAAGTGGGCTGCACATGGAGCTGTATTCGCAGTTGTGTAAAAACGTGCCCCAGCGGAACGCAGCGGAACAAGCCTAAAACTGTCCGAAATCAACACAAAAGCGTCACACGTTACCTGAGCGCGTCTCCCACTCGCGGCTCGTCTGCGTGGGAACTGACAGAAGAGAAGTGAGACGCACACGCTGGAAAAGAGGACTCGACTCCGTCAGACTTAAGCCACTTCACCTCAAAGTTTCCAGTTTCCACTCAGACTTGCGCTGGTTTGGTCTAAACTCCAACCAAACGCGTCCGTTCTGACTTCCCCTTGCACAAACAAAAGTCCCGGGGCGCTGCAGTTTGTCTGCGTGTCTCATAGGATGATGAATGGGAGCAAAGTTGTTTGCTTGGACAGAGGAAACACACTGACTCCTACAGGCGTGTCGCTGCTTACAGTGTTTTTAACGAAGGGCTGTCGGAAAAAGCCACACTCTCCTGATGTTAATGTTGTAATATTCATCATAGAACAAGATTAGAGTAACTAAACCCACCATCAAATAGCCTATAATTACTATGCGTCATATGTCCAGTCCCTGCACAAAGCTCTTTGAATGGCTATGTCATGGTTTGTTTTTCTACTTTATTTTATCCTACAGGGAGGCTGATATTTTGATTGGATGATGCTATGACAGGGCATTTGGAAAACACCACGTTCACTCACATTTTCATGGCTGTATAATGTATCTTGTCTGTTCCTTTCTGTTTTGGTTTGAATGTTGACAAATACCTTTGGCAAAGCTGTGCCTTAGATCATACGCAAACTTAATTATTTTCTCTTGTGCCATTATGTGACATTACATTATAATGATATTATAAAGGTAATAACCTTGTCCAGGCTATTTTGGTTAGGTGCATTATTTGCTCATCAGGCCTTCAGTGTATAGTGTATGTAAACTTGGACTTGTCCCTGTGACTGTATTCTGTGTCGGTGTCATAATTACACCCCCATAAACTTTGAGTCGCTGGGATGAATTTAAAAGTCATGATCATTAAAGCCCTTACACTGGTCCCGGCTGATTGGAGCATGAACAGATCGTGTGTTTAAACTCTGTAATGACTGCCTAGTTTGTTGGCATTTCAAAGAGATGAAGTACTCTGAAGTAAAAGTGTTTTTGGAATCATTGTAATAATAAATGTAATTGAAAACTAGCAAATGTGACACTGCTGCTACTACTCCCATCATGACCTACTGCTACTGCGTGTACTATTACTGGTGACTACTACATTAAGAGTGGCCATAGGCTACTACTACTTTTACGATCAATGAGTTAAATATACCATGTTAAACTTCAGGTTATAGTTTGTGTTATGACATACAACGGTTCTGCTTGTTCACAGGTGCATTGCTTAACAGACAGTGTTTGTTTTACGAATTGCCGTCTCCCGCAGCTTTGTCGGACATTACGATTTGACCCCTCATTTTCATCTCAGCTGGCCATAATCTGGATCCCTTGTGGTCTGTTTCACACTTCAGCACTGTGCGGAATGGAATGGAAGCCCAGGTGTTGCATGCTGGGTAATGGCCTGATCACCAGCGTGGGACATAGTTGGAACGAAGCCCGTTGATTGTGCTAATTATGCTATACCTGTGCGTCTGAGGGACTCCCAAGTTCAGAAACAATGATGCACACTGCAAATTAGCACTCTGGAGAGAAGTTGAACGGGGTCTGCTCACCTTACAGGGGCCGTTTGTTCTCATTATGAGCTATTAATGTCGGCTGAGCAACATATATCATTCATCACTGCTGTTTTATTGTAATTCACGATGGTTTTGGGCAAAATGTGTTGTGATTCTGGAGAAAATGTAGTCTCTAGTGACAATACAACCCTGATCTCGACAACTGTGTCAAATGTAATTATGGGTTGATATAGCCACATTTTTTATGGTTAGCAGTGCGTGCCACAGCAGATGCCAGAAATTTCGCTCCTTTATGATGGCATTATAATAATTTTGCATAATCTGATTACTCTTCGGGACACAATTTTGCAGGGTAGAAATTTGAATCCACAATATTGCTATTTAACTATTTAAACAATTTAGCGTAAGATTTTGTAGTAGTAACACAAATATTAAAACAACAAGTGTCTTGCTTAAGTCTTTATTAGTCCAAGTCACTTAGGGCTAGTTCTAAGTCACTTAAATGCTGTGCAAGTCAAATTAAAATGATTCCTAAACAGCATTTAATTCAGAAACGCAAATATCAGTTTTTTGGCCCAGAATTTGTTAATTTCCTCTTTGGCTGTGGTTCCCATCGGCGTAACATGTCTGCAGAGGAGAGGTCTGATCTGGAGAGAGGGGGCTGATCTGGAGAGAGGCTCTGTCGAACAATGTCCAGCTCTAGAGTGTGTTGAGTGTGTTAACTCTGCGACGAGCTGGCCCCTTTCAGGTGTATCCCACCTGAGGCTCAAAGTCACTGGGATAGGCTCCAGTCACCCGTGACCCCTAACGGGAAAAGCGGTAGAGAATGATTTTGCTTAGTGGTATTCTTTAAAAAAGTAATTTTGATGGCTTGACCCTCTGATCAGACATAGTTCTGGGGACCCGCAATCTCCAGCTGTCTCTTAAGTGAGCAAAAGAGCGTCATCTGCTACATTTATTAGTTAAATCATTTATAAACTAGCATGTTCTTTAAGTTGCAAAATTATGAATATTTATCTTATAGTTTATATATAAAATGTGTTTAGATGATGTAGCTGTCTCCCAGTAACCAGCTCCAGGCGACTGCCCTTCAAGAAAGATGCAGACATTCTCTCACCCTCTCAGCTGCAGATAGTCGTGCAAATCAACAGGTCAATAGTCAATTAGCCTCTTCAGAGCTGAAGGTGTCCTGCAGTCACCCATGGGAGATGGCAAATTCCAGCTGGCCCCCAGAATTACTATTGTGTGGTGTGCATTTGTTCATTCAGTACTAAAGGCATGGATCTACACACCACTTTATTATAGTAACTGCATACATAGCATAAAGGGCAGACTGATGGAAAAAGGCTGCGTTTTTTAAAACTATTTATGACAAGTAGCTTGATGTTTTACCTGTCGAGTGTTACTTTCACAATATATTTTGGATATCATTGAAAACAGACATCAAATGTATAATTTTGCTGTGAACTGTGAACATTTAAATGCGTTCAGTTGCCGCATGTATTTATTTCCGCCCACATTCACAGATACTATTTTGAAGCAATAGTATTTGATGGAATCTCTTTGTGCAGGTCATGGCATCCTTATAATCCACAGAACGAGAATTGTCCTGGTTGAAGTTTGCGTTTACAAGGTATTGTAGAAATAATTTGAGTAGCCCAAGCAGAGAAAAATGTATTTACCATGAGTACTGGACACTGAGACATGAACACTCAACCCACTGCCATAGTATTGTCCATTCAAGTGTAACCTTTAATGACATACAGGCCAGATAACTGAGATGGAGATGTCTTTGGTACAGTATTACCCCATCACAAGGAATTTCAGTAAGCGTTGATTACAATACCACCCACCGTCTGTACAACCAAAACATTAACAACTCATGCGCCTGCTCTGGGCACCTGCAGGGCACATTGCATCACTCCAATGATACGGCCCATTGACTAGACACAGTCTGCTTTGGGACCGAGGGAGATTTGTAATCCATTTTCTCCGTCAACCTGTGGAGCGTGCAACAGCCCGAGGCACTGGGGTTTGCGCAGTAGTTAAACTTCCACTCTCTCTGTTGCCTGTGGTGGAAAAGGGCTGCAGTTTTATGACCCAAATCTCAATAGGGACCTCAACGTGGCGGCTCATATAATATCCTTAAATGGCTTCGCTCATATTAGATTACATGCATTACATACAACAGTTTGTGAACAAGGCGTCGCTATGCAGTGCCCTCGCAATCGACATTCTCAGTGTGGGAAGCGACTTGAAAAGCTATTACTGTAATACATCTTTCAAAGTCACCAATGAACTCTGAGGTAAGTGAAAATTCTTGCCATAGTTTTATGTGCCTCTGGGCTTTTCAAACTCTGACATTTGGGCGTTTGAATCAAAGTCGTAACCCGCAGCTTTTGCTCCAAACCAGTCTTGGTGAGGGTTCTGTGCGGCACTAATAGGCAGACAGAGATCAGTTGAGGGGGTCAGAGACGACAGTTGCCGTACCGATACATTCGTCACGAGCTGCGTGATTAGGCAAATGGGTTTCTGCACAGCTGCTGGCGCTCTACCTCTGTCACCGCGGCGTTCTGTCACCTGCTGTCATTATCAGAGTGACCACCTGCTCGAGGGTGCATCCTGCTACAGCTGAGAGGGGGGGTGGGTATGAAATAAAAATGCTTTTCAATGAGAGTCACTTTTGCTTACGTCCAAAAATGTGCAGATTATTATTTCACGAATGCCATATCGAAACATAGTATTACATGCACAGAAAGGTTGCATAGTGCGCCTTCAAATAATATGCTCTTTGCAGTGGTGGAAGAAGTACTCTTTCTTAAATAAAAGCTTTGTATTACCTGCATTTTTTTTATATTTTTTTATTTTTTTTTGAGAACTGTTAAAGCATGCTGTGATTTTTAATATAGCATTTTTTATGTATATATTTGCTCAAAGCTGGGACTTGTACTCAAAACTTTCAAGCATAATATCACCATGAGCGTTATAAAAATAACTCCACTTCAAACACTTCAAAAATGTACGTGTACATACACATGTATGTTTGAAAATAACTCGACAGATAAAAGTGAATTTGATACATTTAGGTTTCAATGGTTATTTTCATGCTAGAACATTTGTGATGAGTCATAACTACTTTGTCCTTTATATGTGCCAAAAATCTGCACATCTTAAGATGTGCCAAAGACCTGACTGCTGGCTGGGCAGTTTTGGTGACCTTAGATCAGTTACACAGAACAGACACGTTTGTTTATTTTGCTTATTACCAAGGTGAGTGAAATGAGGTGTTCTGTCTCTTAATGGCACACACCAAGAGCAGAGTGAAAGTGACAGACTATAAGCGATTAAACAAAGGACGGAGGTCTCAAGACACTTCAATGCAGAAAACCAAAACAATTTTAGACAATAACTCTTGACTCTGGATAACCTTGTGCTCAAATTATTTACCGCTGTGATTTTCTAAACCCATTTCCCAGAGTTTCATTTCAGTCAGAGTGATACATGCTTTATGGGCAGCACAATTTCAGCTCTGGCACATTGCAGTAACATAAATGTTAAGTTGATTAAATCCAAATAAACATCCAAATTCATAATATTTATGCAATTAGAAACGGGTGGCTTGTCGCTTGAGGATATGTTGAAAATATGTTGTTTATCAGTGCAGTTAAAAGGACAAAAGCATAATACAAGCATTTAAAAGCATAAACAAACATTAATAATTCACCACATTGTTCAATATTGTATAAAAAATATTGTATTCAGATTATGTTATGCTTGCAAAGTGATTTAAAACTTGATTAAACTTATTTCTTTTGACTAAACTAAAAAGGTCCAGTATGGGTATGCCACCAGCACATCTTTAATGCCATACTATGGGACATCCCAGACAAGCAATTGCATCTCCATGAATATAAGCAGGTGGTGGACCCTTCGCCAGAGATGTTACATAGTGCATCTTTAAAATGGTTTGAAACTAAAATGTAATCATGCTTGAACCCTGATTAGGAGACCTTTATGTAAAAACACACATTAAATAGTTAGACGACTGTTCCCTGTTAAAAATCTGTGCTGGACTTGGTCGTTGTTATTTCAGGGGCAGAACCTGGCTTCCTTAAACCGAGAAAAAAATTTGATGGAATTTCTCATAATATTTTGCAAATCCTCTAAATGAGCTATAGATTATCATAGAAAGAGAACATTATAACATCTCTCAATTCTGATTATGAATAATACATTTAATAAAAAGTGGAAGTACACGCAATCCTTCTTCCAGTTGGTGTTAGTTAGAGAGCTAGAGAAAATAAATTCTACACAAACAAGTCGTTTTCAGGCCGCCCCGGGAATCGGTGAATTGTTGGTCACATGAACATTGGATATTTTACACAAATCAGTTTACTTTATATCATGTTTTCGAGAAGAGACTTTTCGCTCATTCTCCATTCAATGGAGTTCCTGCTGGACCGGAAGAGCAATTACAACGATTCACCTGGGAAAAGTGGAAAGAGTGGGCGGGGCAGAATAAAGTCAATAGGCTGCAAAATTTCTTTGTCGGGATTGAGACCATCGATGTAACATCAATGGCAAATGGTCACATTTATATAATGCTGCATCTTCAAGAACCAGTGAAACAACATCCAAGGCAAAACATAAGACAGAACACGGAGCATGGTGGCAGAGTGGCTAGCACTCTCGCCTCACAGCAAGAACGTCTGGTTGGACCAGTTTCACTCCCGGGACAGACGGGCCTTTCCTTGCGGAATTTTCTTTTTCTCCCGGGTCCGGGTGGGTTTCCTCCGGGCACTCCAGGTTACCCCATCAACCCAAAACATGCACAATAGGGAATGCTCCCACTAAAGGTGAGCACAAGATCTAGAGATGGATCCTCACGGCCCCTGACAAGTTTCCCCAGCGGCGTTGAAGAATGGCTCAAGTTTCCTTGCCTGCTTGCCAGTTGGTTTACCAGGCAAAAAAAATGTCCCTATGGGAACAGTTAACGCTTATCTAATCTAGAACAGGTCCAGGCCACCTTGGTTTAAGGGTGTGTTCACACCCTGCAATAGTCCTGGTTTGCTCTAGTTCCAGTTCAGTCCTGATTTGGAGTTTGTGCAAGTGTGAACACACACCCTGAATTTTAAAGGCTTTACAATGAAACAGTGATTGACGTGAACTTCTGGTTAACATCTGCCAAAAAATAACATTAAAAACACTGTCCCTAAAGGTGAGAAAATTCCCTCCATATTTCCTTTAAAACAGCTTTTCTATAAAACCAATTTCTATGAAAATTCTCTGAAATCCTATGTAAAATCTGAACCTTGTCCTTGCACCATGAACGTGCTGTCCATAAAATGAGGTGGGTGGGTGACTTCAGAGACTTCTTATGTGACTAATTACTATGGGTTACTATGGGTTACTATGGGAACTGGGAGTGTATAGTTATTCTAGAAACATTGATTAGGTTGTTTAGGGAAAGAAAGTGAAGTGGAATAGAAGTCATGACAGTGCGCTCAGGTATGGAGTCAGGTGTTAGAACTATTTAGGGTCATGTCATATGTGAGACTGGCTTTTCTACCACTGCACTGGCTAATTATGACTAACTTCTCCCTCCAAACATCTTGCAGGGGAGGGGCTCACCAATTGACTTAAATCCCACCATTAGTCTGCCAGTTTAAGACGCATGAAACAGTAATTCTGGCACTAAACGGCTGTAAAAATACACTCTGACATGTTGCAGAGACCGCAAATGTCAAACCAAAATGACTGTTTGTGTTGCAACGCTAAAAACCTGATGACCACAGCTACAGCAACAGTCGGGAAATTATTCAATATATTTTTCTTCATGGCAAATCAATAATGCTCACAGTGAAGCGAGTCGGGTAATTTTAGCATCCTGATGGTCCCTGCAGGGTTGTAAAAACACATTTATATGAGGTATGAGACTTTATTCCTGTGTGGAGCATTGATTTTGTATTCAACAGCAGCGCTTTTAGTTGGGACGCTTAGCCAGTCAAGGTTTTACACATTTCCTTTACAAAAACTTACAGTGAGTAATTTAGTCTCATATCTTAGAGTTCTGATTTGCAAAATTGACCGGCAAATTAACCAATAAAAAAAAAATGTTAATCCATCTATAGTGGCTTAAGAAAGAAGAGGAAATAATACAGAACAAGCAACAAGCTAAATCCTCCTGCCCAAGATACTAGCAAAACAATGGATCAGATGCCGGGGACAAATTTATGCGTGGAATTCCTTCTCTTTACCAAATTTTCCAAGCCATTTGTGTGTAATTGTTCTGACGCATTTGAGCCGTATATACAGAATAAAAATCGCAAATATTTAAAAACAGCCAACATATTAAAACATAGACAAAGTGGAGGGCCGATGACTGGTGATGATGATGGTGATGAATACTGTGAATCATTTAAAAAAATAAGACTCGCAAATCGGTGTTACAAAAACAGCAGCAGTCATTCGCCGACATGTTCAACTTCTCTGTGCATCCCGTGCGATCCGATGTGATCCGTATGATTCGCATGTTGTTTCACCCAACGTGCACTTTGGACACATTGGTTTAGCACAGATCACGGTAGGCGGGTACTACATTACGCTTCGACCAATCAGCTTGAATCATTTACCTTAACGTGAGCCAGGTTAGTAAAATACCTCCAAAACTCTTCTTTAAACCTGTAATGTTGCACTTTTGGCCACCTACGCTATAACTTTTCAAGCCGTCCGTACAGTGATATAGAAACGGCCCCTGGATGACAGCACGGCGGCGCGGCCCTGGTGTCTGGGGCCTGTGATAAAGCGCAGCTGAGCCCGCCATCTGGACCGCTGGGTGTACCTTGGCAGCTATGCACCACTGATCACTGAACGCAAACATACAGTGGTAGTGTATGCGGAGGACATAATGAGCCTGCTACTGCGGCCTCCGGGAAGCTGGCTAAATCGCCCTTAGATAAGATGCCACCGCAAGATAAGCTCATGTCTGCTTGACTAATGTTGAACGTACATGTTAATCACGCCGTTTCTCAACTTGGCAGCCACAGCAATGATTATGTTTTCATTAATCTATCAAGGCTTTTTAGTACATATTAAACGGAGGATGATGGGTTGCATCTGACAGCAACATCTGTTCAGTGATATCTCTAAGCGGGCCTGGACACGTTGGTTGAAGCACGAAATACTAAACAGCCAGACACTGATATCTGTATACATCTTAATATGTAACGTATGCAATGGTCCAGCAGTGGTTTTGTTCATAATTAAATGGTCATGAGAAAATGCTTTTCTGTTATCGTCGTAATCAACCAGATAAGAGGGAAACTGATTGATTGTTTAGAGTCGCGTGCATAGATTCTGGCAGGTAGAACAAAGCGAAGAAGATGGAGATTTTCTTGAGCTGCATGGAGGAGTTTGGGGTGAGTTGTGGCACTTAAGTTAAATTATAGAGTGGGGGAAAGAGAGGAAAGAGGGAATTTATTTGGAGACAAAGACTGGGCTAGACTAGGAAAAGAGTATGTTTCAGCTTCTTTAAAAAGCTCATATTCTGTAACGCCAAATTGAGCGTTTGAGCTTTATACTCTGGTTTGTTATGTTGTACCCTCATCAAAACATGCATGAAACGTCTGTTGCTGTTTTTTATCACCTGTGATGTTCGTTTTAGCTTGTTGCAAACGTCTTCACTGCTAACACTGACACCCAAGGCATACACACATACACTGCTACAAGGAATACAAACTGTGTATTCACCTTATTCCGCACCACCCACTTTCACCTCTTTTTTTTGCTATGGATCGGCACTTCCATTGTTTTGAGCAATAATTCTGTTCACTTAAGTGGAGAACTAGGGAAAAGTCTCATCAAAATATGATATAAAGTAGATTGATTTGTGTAAAAGGTTCAATGCTCATGTGCATCAACAACGCACCATTTCTCTGGTGAAGTAAGTGGTTCAAAAAGTAAGACCTTTAATAATCCCTTAATGTAGAGATGTGAGATCGGTTAAGTGTCTTACCTGAGGACACAACAAAGAAATGTATACCAAGATTCAAACTATAATGTGTCATACGGAGCGTGTAAAGCTGCTTGAGTGGCCCGCGTTGTGTTGGAGATGGTGCCCACAGCTCTGTGCGGTGGTTGCCCCGGTGATTAAGACCGTGACATCGAGCACTAATCATCCTGTAAATTTCTCATCTCACTGTTATCAGCAAAGTCAACAGCCAATGATTTCTGATTACACACATAATTAGCAATTAGCTCCATTTGCTAAACATCATCAGCTTCTGTAAAGATCAAGTGCACCACTGAGGTGTGTATTCTGTGGGCGTTTAATGCTACAGAGAGATTGGTTAATACTGTCACTTTGGAAAATTCCACAAATGGACCTCAACTTTGCGTGTTCTGTTGCTGTCTCACTGGTGTTAAAATGTATTTATATTGTCGTCACTTTTTGGCCACTCACATTTGCATAGAATCATAGGAGTCTGAAGCAGTTTGTTTGTTTGTTTGTTTAAGAATTATGATGCTTAACAGTTTAAAAGTGCATTGGTGTTGACCTGAGGACGTAGAAGATGTCCACTGAACCAAAAGAGGCCACACAAACATAGACATGTGAGTCAGCAAGTTTAGTCAGACAGATATGCCATTCATGCACAGAATTTCCTCAGCTGTGTCCATGGAACAAGCACAGAAGATGACTGCAGAATCACCCTTAGAAGGAAGTTATTGGTATAATTAGATGCTATGAGCTGTTCTGTACTGCAACTGTGCCCTCAATATGTTTTTCTTCATCACAATGACTCCCCGATCACACATTCAGTCCACAGATTTATCCAAAAGAGGAACAATATTGAGACAATGTTGAGACAATGTTGAGACCACATCCAAACCAAGTGTTTTTGTGTTGGCGTAGTGCAAGGACATGGAGGTCTGTAAAGGACATGAGAGGAAGGGAATCACACCATCTTTCACTCTTTGACTAAGTCCTGTTTTTATTTAGTCTTAAGTGAAAACAGCATTGATCACTGCAATGAACAAACTGATGAAAATATGAAGACTCTCATTGGAGCAAATATTCACATGCTGATATTACAGTATATATGTTTAGTGTGTGTTTGCACTAATTGCTTTCCTGACAAGACTTTTACTTTTATGGATTTCTGTGCCAATGAATTGGAGAAGCAGATGTAAATTCCAGCCACAGGCGAGCAGTAAAGGATCACACTATGCTGTTTTTTAAAAATACATACGATATATTCATATACCCTGAAACTGAAAAAATTCTGATTTGGGATAACGCCAAGAAACATTTCTCTGAATCACTCAAGCTACGCTATAATTTATTACATTGCATTTCTAATAAACCAAGCATCTTAAAACAAAGGGGACCAGTATAAAATGCCATTAATTGTATTGGATGGAGAAAGGTTGTGGTCTGCTCGGCTCTTACAATACAGAAAGGGCAGCAGTTAACTGATACACAGAGCTGCTCTGGCTGCCCGAGGAAAAGAACATTTAATGAGCTTTTTGTGCTTTCCGAGCGCTTTATGGTCTATGTAAGCACTTGTGGATGTGCATGGTTTTCCATTTTAACCAGACAGCTCCACACAATAAGAACTACAGCACAAATATGCAATTAATCAATAGGTATTGAAGCTTTAGGAAGTGTTGGCATTTATTTACATCCAACAACACATGAATAAGTTCAGTCTATGTTCACAAATGGGAAATGATGGAGTTAGCCTCATTTCAGTGCGATTTGTTGTGTATTACTTAGCGTTCTTTGTAGACCTCGCCAACGCGGCACAATTTTGTTAACAGCATAAAGCTCCACGGCTTACTTTCTTATCACAAACGTTTTAGGAATTTGTGCTTCGTTTTTTTCAATTCAACCGTTGCCCATGTTCTTGTCGATACGCTCTGAATACAAGTACAAGAGGAATGGTGATTTTAATAGACAAAATTAAAAACAAATTCATATTTTGTGAATTATTAAAATCAAGATTATTAGCGCTGGTATATATTATTTACAGAACAGGACATGCTAAAGATATTTTAGCATTAGCACGTGAACAACATAAATGTGGTCATACCTTTGCAAATGATATGACCACACTTTTGCAAATGTGTAAGTGACAGCTCATTTACTTTGGGAATTAGATTTTCAGACTTTCTAGGAAAAGTCATTTGCTCCCCGCAGCGAAAATAAACACATTAAAGCTGCTTTCTCTGTTAACGTAACAGACCAATACAATGAAACAACACAAGCGGGTGGAGGGACTATAATTTGTGTCATCGCTGATCTAAAATGGGTGAGTGCAAACACATGTCTTATATTTGCCTGGTTGTTTCTTGCCTTGTGTAGTTGAAAGTCTCTTGATTAGTGCCAAATGTAATGCATTATGGGTTTTTGTTGTTGTTTTTGTCAGAAATGCACGTACAAGTAAAACAAATAATAAAGAAGCTCATTTGTGTGTCTTTTTGCAGAAATAAAGATTGGCACAGCTATTGGTGACTCAAGGTCATTTGGTCTGACCCAAACCCAGAACAGAACCAGGGGCTGATCTGTGACATGATGGACAAAGTACCACCAACTGAAACTTCTACGAAAGATACATTTATAATACATTTGAAAGAAATGTTTCTAACAAAGGCTTCAGGCCAAACATCGCAGGTAAATAGGAAAGTTTACCAACATTAATGTAAGAAAAATGTATTATAAGTTCTTCATAATGTTATGTTTTCAGATAAACAAGTCATTTTATGTGTAAATATGGCCAAATTGTCCCAAAATTGCACATATGTGGGACATTTTAATCTTGGTGCAATCGGGTTAATCTTTAGGTCTCTGTCGGAGAAAACTGCATTTTGAGGAGACAAGCGTTGAAGTTTCTAGGTCCCACACAAATATATGTTGATATAATAAAACATTTAATCATAAATCATCTTTAGATTGAGATTGGCCAATGTCGATGTTTCCAGGTGAAAGAGAGCAAACTGCAAATGAGCCTGTAGTGTCTCGTCTTAAGTATTTGTAGTAAGGGAATGGTTGTGTATGTGACGTGCATTTTAACTGTCTTATATTTCAAATGCATATTGGAGATCACGTTGCATTAGCATTTTTGAATACAACCACAGGAAGAGTAGCTGTAAACAACAACCGTTTGCAATTCAAAAATCCTGTTCAAGTCAGACAAGGCCAGAGATTCAGTTTCAGCGCAAATGTAGAATGACTGATTCGGAGTAAATACTGAGATGAGATGTACCATGTCTTCACCGAAGGCTTGTTGACGGTTTAAACAGAGCATCACTCTCAGAGCAGTCTCTAAATGCATCCATCTGAGTTTTAATAATAAGGAAGTACATACAGCATGAAATGGATTAATCAGCGTTGATGGGAACATGTGGGAGTAATTCTAACACTGCGATACTGCCTCCTGCACCTCCAGCCAAAAAAGTCAAGCCGTTCACCTTGGCATGGCTGACTATAAAGTGCTCTTCAAAGTCACATAATGAAAGCAATCTGCTGCCTGTAATCTGAGAGTCAATATGTCCATGGTTCTGTGTGTGTTGTTTACTGGCAAAGGAAGTATTTTGACTATGATTTAGATATTTCATACTTTGATGTATTTATTAGTTCTGTCCTGTGCCACGATTTGTGCCATTTTCCTCTTCTTGAATGTATTTAATATTTTCTTACTTTTTTGTACTTCTTATTTTCTTGGGAACCAATGTGAAGTGTTAAAGTGTGTGGCCATGTCAAATGTATAGTGCCATTATCATGAAGGAATATCAGGGTTCATGTTGTCAAAATGTACATTTGTCACATTTGAAAAATCACTGTCTGCAAAGGTACGGCCTTAATAACCAGCTCACCGCAGTGACTGGGTGGCTAGCACTCGCGCCTCACAGCACAAAGATCCTGCCACTTTCTGTGTGAAGTTTGCATATTTTTCCCCGCATTTAAGTGAGGTTTTTTTGGACTCTAGTTTCACCCATCAACCCAAAACATGCACAATAGGTGAACTCTTAGCATCCATCTCTTTGTTGTAAATTGTAATTACACAAAATATTACAATATCTAAACAGAAAAAATGCTTAACTTGAATTGTTCTGACCAATAAAGATGCACTATTTAACTTTATTGGTGGCATCAAATTGCTTAAAAAAGACCATTATACCCACATTACTAAAACAAGCAATAACATCTCTCACCAGAACGTTACATAGTGGGACTTTAAGCTTCAATATTTTACAGTTTCAAACACAGGAATGTGAGAGAGAATGCTGCACATTGAAATAATACACACCTACGACCACACAATGTTAAATCTCCTCAAATTTGTGTCTGTTTGTGTCTGAAGACTGCCTTAGTAGGCTACTTGTCTTGACATCATTAGCGGTGTCTTTTCTGTTTCTGTGTTGTCATGGCCGATGGGGAAACCTTGCTATTTGGGTAAACCGCGTGATCCATCTCAAGAAGGCCCTCAAACAAAGGGGCGCAGGGACACGAGGCCTCCCAATTGCAGCTTCAATCAAAGTCATTGTGGGAAACAGAATGCAACAGTGCAGTGTTGTCGAGGCTGTAATAGATTTCACTGGCCTGTCTTTGTGTGTGGGTTCAGACAGAGAGGCAAGGATTTGACTTGAGTCTATGAAAACCCACTGACTTACAATAGGGTCACACAGACGCCCACTGAAGAGAGCAATCAGATTCTGTTGTTAAAGTCGTATGCTATAGCTGGAGGCTGTGTGGCTGTAAAAAAAAAAACACAGCCATCATTTTACTAGTATTTGGGGAAAATCTAATACCGACAGTCTGGAAGTAACATCTGAATTTCAAGTCAATGGGAGGACAAACCAGAGGAAGAAGTACTGAATTTTGTAAAGTAAAAGTACGGATAATGAAGCTCAAGTAGTAAAAGTATCACATGCTAAATTCTACTTGAGTAAAAGTATTGAAGTATCACATAAAAAATATGCTTTGAGTAGAAAAAAAAAAATTCACTCATATTTTTATAATAGTTAGAGTCTAATATAGTGACTTTGATATAGAATTCTGCGGATTTTGGGTCAAATGTATGCAATTAAATCTTATTGTTTAAAGTTCTTATTTATTTTCTTTATTTATTGTCTAAAGCCAGGACTTGAACTCAAAACTTTTAGGTTTGTGTTGGAAAAGAACAACCTCTCAAACAACACAAATAGTAAAACAAATTTAGGTGAGTGGAAAGTACAGATACCACTTAATCTTGATCTGGTATTTTCAAAGTATTTACCACAGAAACGAGGAGGAAAAAAATGTATGAAACTGAAGGAGCAGAGCAAGAAAACACAAGTCCTTTTTAAATTTTCTTTTTGTCAGCACAATTGCTTTTGTCTTTTTTAAAACCAGATGTCTGAAAACCACTCCAAAAAGCAAAAATAATCACTTGAGCAAATGCAACTATATCACCCAGCTTTGCAATCGAACAAACCTCTTTAATTCAGGCGTATCACAACAATCAGCAATCAATAAAGAAACAATCTGAGTTAGTTTTGCAGACGGTGAAGTTCTTGGCTTTTTGAGAAATCAGTGCATCTTGGTTCGATAAAAAACGAGTTTGTCATGGCTTTATTTCTCGTTTGTTTGATTTCGTTGGCAAATCAGCCCGGTAGTTAAAAGTTGGTATGAAGTATAAACGAAATGAATGTTTTTCACTTCCAGAAAGGACGAACAATCAGTCAATTACTTTTGCTATTGTATGCTGTTAATTTACACACAAAAACACACACTCTGCAAGATGTTTCGTTGGTCTTGGCTCGATAAAGAAGAGCCCCATGTTTGTCCTCAGTAGCTGATGGTGATTGGTTGCGTGATGGAGCGCTGTGTCAGTCCAGTGATGCCCAGGGCTAAAGGCGCAATTCCAGATGTCCTTCACACAGAAACGCCACGGCAACAGAGAGAAAAGTCCCTCCTCACCACACTTTTCAGAATATAAAACTTCCATCGCTTCAGGGCAGATGTAATAAAGCCCAGGATTGAATGCTGCAGCGGTGATCGCTATTGGACGTGATTAGCAGAAATGGTTTCAATTGAAAATCTAAATTTGGGTTTACATTGTGCGATGTCGTGCCAAACATCTGTTGTATTTCAAGAATGAAATTGATACGCTGTAAATATGATCTGTTTTGGCTTTGCGTATGTACCTGCCGTTTACCAAATTGAATACGGTGGTCAAGGAAACGTTTGTTGTACAGGTTTTGAATGTCGGTGCAGACACTAACAAGAACATGAAGACTAGAAACAAAGAAAAGGCAACAGTATGGCCTGCTACACATTTATGTCTTAACTGAGCAAATTCAAATTGCAAAAAAAATAGAACGTTCCATCTGATTATTGATCTGATACAATTTCCTCTAAAAACACAGCATCTAGTCTCATTATTATGTACCAAAACTGATACACCGCTTTAGACCTCTACAAACTTGATCGAAAAGGCATGATTCTTATTGTGTAGCAGGTCATGTCACAATTCTCTCAAATTGTAATGCTTCTGGACATGTTTAAAATGTGCATTGTGAACTGATTTATTTGGTGTTGCTCATTTGCCAAATGTCCATAACGGCCTCTCTCTCCACTGTCCTGTCCAATAAAGCCTTTGGGTCAGAAAAAAATCTGCTAAAAACGCACAAACAAAATAATTAACTTTACAAATCCGATAATCAATCACAATATGTGTACAAAATAAAAGTCTCAGTTCCGATACTAGAAGGAAGTTTCTCGGAGAGTAAATCCACTTGTATATTCGTCCATTGAACAGCTTAAGTCTTGTAGCGCCCAAACTTTTCACACTAGAGTTCAGATCAGGTCTAAAGATAAACCAGGTCTAAAATGAGACAAAACCAGGTCTGAAATGAGACTGAACCAGGTCTAAAATGAGACTAAACCAGGTCTAAAATGAGACTAAACCAGGTCTAAAATGAGACTAAACCAGGTCTAAAATGCAGACTTAAAACCAGGTCTAAATTAGACTAAACAAGGTCTAAAATGAGACTAACTAATTCAGGTCTAAAATGAGACTAAACCAGCGTCTAAAATGAGACAAAACCAGGTCTAAAATGAGAGAAACCAGGTCTGAAATGAGACTGAACAGGTCTAAAATGAGACTAAACCAGGTCTAAAATGAGACTAAACCAGGTCTAAAATGAGACTAAACCAGGTCTAAAAATGAGACTAAACCAGGTCTAAAATGAGACTAAAACCAGGTCTGAAATGAACTGAACCAGGTGTAAAATGAGACAAACCAGGTCTCAAATGAGAAACCAGGTCTAAAATGAGACTAAACCAGGTCTAAAATGAGACAAAACCAGGTCTAAAATGAGACTAAACCAGGTCTAAAATGAGACTAAACCAGCCGTCTAAAATTGAGAAAAACCAGGTCTGAAATGAGACTGAAACCAAGGTCTCAAATGAGAACTTAAACCAGGTCTAAAATGAGACTAAAACCAGGTCTAAAATAGACTAAAACCAGGTTAAATGAGACTAAACCACGGTCTAAAGGAGACTAAACCAGGTCTAAAATGAGACAAAACCAGGTCTAAACTGAGACTAAACCAGTGTCTAAATGAGGACTAAACCCAGGTCTAAAATAGACTAAAAACCAGGTCTAAAATGAGACTAAAACCAGGTCTAAAATGAGACTTAAACCAGGTCTAGAAATGCAGGACTAATCAGACTAAACCAGGTCTAAAATGAGACTAAACCAGGTCTAAAAGGAGACTAAACCAGGTCTAAAATGAGACAAAACCAGGTCTAAAATGAGACTAAAGACCAGGTCTGAAATGAGACTGAACCAGGTCTAAAATGAGACTAAACCAGTCTAAAATGAGACTAAACCAGGTCGTAAAATGAGAGCTAAACCAGCGTCTAAATGAGACTAAACCCAGGTCTAAAATGAGATAAAACCAGGTCTGAAATGAGACTGAACAGGTCTAAATGAGACTAAACCAGCGTCAAAATGAGACTAAACCAGGTCTAAAATGAGACTAAACCAGTCTAAAATGAGACTAAACCAGGTCTAAAATGAGACTAAAACCAGGTCTAAAAATGAAAAACCAGGTAACTAAAACCAGGTCTAAATGAGACTAAACCAGGTCTAAAATGAGACTAAACCAGGTCTAAATGAGACTAAACCAGGTTAAAATGGACTAAACAGGTCTAAATGAGACTAACAGCGTCAAAAGTAGACAAAACCAGCGGTTACAAATGAGACTAAACCAGGTCTGAAATGAGACTGAACAGGTCTAAAATGAGACTAAACCAGGTCTAAAATGAGACTAAACCAGGTCTAAAATGAGACTAAACAGTCTAAAGAGACTAACCAGGTCTAAAATGAGACTAAACCAGGTCTAAAATGAGACTAAACCAGGTCTAAATGAGACTAACCAGGTCTAAAATGAGACTAAACCAGGGACTGAACAATGAAGACTAAACCAGGTCTAAAATGAGACTAAAATGAGACTAAACCAGGTCTAAAAGAGACTAAACCAGGTCTAAAATGAGACAAACCAGGTCCTAAACATGAGACTAAACCAGTCTACAAATGAGACTAAACCAGGTCTAAAATGAAGCTAATTCAGGTCTTAAAATGAGACAAAACCAGGTCTAAAGAACTAACAGGTCATGAGACTAAAAGCAAAGCTAATCGTCTAAAATGATAACCCAGGTCAAGACTAACAGGTTCTGAAAACCAGGTCATGGACAACAGGTCTAAATGAGACTGAACCAGGTCTAAAAGAGACTAAATCAGTCCTAAAATGAGACTAAACCAGGTCTAAAATGAGACCAGCTTTGAACAACCAGGTCTATCGATAACAGTGAATGAGACTAAACCAGGTCTAAAATGAGACTAAATTCAGGTCTAAAATGAGACTAAACCAGGCTTAAAATGAGACTAAACCAGGTCTAAAATGAGACTAAACCAGTCTAAAAATAAACAGAAAAAAAAACCAGTCTCAAACTTGAGACTAACCAGGTCTAAAATAGACTAAACCAGGGCTAAAATGAGACTAAACCAGGTCTAAAGGAAGATAAACCAGGTCTAAAATGAGACAAAACCAGGTCTAAACTAGACTAAACCAGTCTAACAATGAGACAAACCAGGTCCAAATGAGACTATTCAGGTCTAAAATGAGACAAAACCAGTCTAAACTGAGACTAAAACCAGTCTAAAAATGAGACTAAAACCAGGGTCTAAAGATGAGACTAAACCAGCGTACTAAAAATTGAGACTTAAACCAGGTCTAAAATTAACTAAAACCATCGTCATAATGAGACTAATTCAGTCTAAAAATGAGACTAAGACCAGGTCTAAAATGAGACTAAACCAGTCTAAAATGCAGACAAAACCAGGTCTAAAATGAGAGGAAAAAACCAATGTCTGAAATGAAGACTGAACCAGGTCTAAAATGAGACTAAACAGGTCTAAAATGAGACTAAACCAGGTCTTAAAATGAGACTAAACCAAGTCTAAATGCAGACCAAAACCAGTCTGAAATGAGGACTGAAACCAGGTGTAAAATGAGACTAAACCAGTCTCAAATAGACTAAACCAGTCTAAATGCAGACTAAACCAGGTCTTAAAATGCAGACTAAACCAGTCTAAAATGAGACTAAACCAGTCTAAAAATGCAAGACTAAACCCACGTCTAAAATGAGATAAAACCAGGTCTGAAATGAGACTAACCGTCTCCAAATTAGACTAAAACCAGCGTCTAAAATGAGACTTAAAAACCAGTCTAAACTGCAGAACTAAACCAGCGTCTAAAATGCAGGGACTAAACCAGTCTAAAATGAGGACTAAAACCAGGTCTAAAATGAGACTAAACAGTCTAAAATTGAACTAAACCAGGTCTAAAATGCAGATAAAAAACCAGGCTGAAATGGACTTGAACCAGGTCTCAATGAGACTAAACCAAGGTCTAAAATGAGACTAAACCAGGTCTAAATGAGACTTGAACTCAGGTCTAAAAATGAGACAAACCAGTCTAAAAGAGACTAAACCAGTCTAAAATGAGACAAAACCAGGTCTTAAACTGAGACTACCAGGTCTAAAATGAGACTAAACCAGTCTAAAATAAGACTAAACCAGGTCTAAAAGGAGACTAAACCCAGGTCTAAAATTGAGACTAAACCAGGTCTAAAATGAGGACTAATTCAGGTCTAAAATGAGATAATAAACCAGGTCTGCTAAACTTAAATGAGATCAAAACCAGCGTCTAAAATGAGAGATAAACCAGGTCTGAAATGAGACTGAACAGGTCTAAAAATGAGACTAAAACCAGGTCTAAAGAGACTTAAACCAGTTCTAAAATGAGACTAAACCAGGTCTAAAATGAGACCTAAACCAGGCTAAAATGAGATAAAACCAGTCTGAAAATGAGACCCGAACCAGGTCTTCAAATGAGACTAATTCCAGGTCTAAAATGAGACTAAAACCAGCAGGCTAACATCAAAATGAGACAAAAACCAGTCTAGGACTAAACCAGAGTAAAGAACAAAACGTCACGAGACTCAGGTAAAATGAGACGAAACCAGGTAAATAACTAAACAGTCTAAGAGACTAAACCAGGTCTAAAAATGAGACTAAACCAGTCTAAACATGAGACTAAACTCAGGTCTAAAATGAGACTAAAGCAGGTCTAAAATGAGACAATAAACCAGTGTCGAAAATTGAGACTACAACCAGGTGCAAAATGAGACTAAACCAGTCTGAAGAGCTAACGGCTCAAATGAGACTAAACCAGAGTCTTAAAATGAGACTAAACCAGGTCTAAAATGAGACTAAAACCAGGTCTAAAATGAGACTAAACCAGGCTAAAAAGAGAAACTAAAACCAGGTCTATGATAAAACAGTCTGATGGACTTAAACCAGGTCTCGAAATGAGACTAAACCAGGTCTTAAAATGAGACTAAACCAGGTCTAAAATGAGACTAAAACCAGGTCTAAAATGAGACTAAACCAGGTCTAAAGGAGACTAAACCAGTCTAAATGAGACAAAACCAGGTCTAAACGTGAGACTAAACCAGCGTCTAAAGACTACCAGTTAAAGAACAACCAGGTCTAAAATGAGACTAATTCAGGCTAAAATGAAGAAAAAACCAGTCTAAACTGAGACTAAAACCAGGTCTTAAAAATGAGACTTAAACCAGGTCTCAAATGAGACTAAACCAGTCTAAAATGAGACAATTCAGGTCTAAAATGAGGACAAACCAGGTCTAAAGGACGACTAAACCAGGTCTAAAATGAGACCCTAACCAAGGTCTAAAATGAGATAAAACCAGTCTTTCAAATGAGATCTGAACCAGTCTAAAATGAGACTAAACCAGGTCTAAAATGAGACTAAACCAGGTCTAAAAGGAGACTAAACCAGGTCTAAAATGAAGACAAAACAGTCTAAACTGAGACTAAACCAGTCTAAAATGAGGACTAAACCAGGTCAAATGAGACTAATTCAGTCTAAAAATGAGACAAAAACCAGGTCCTAAACTGAGACTAAACCAGGTTCTTAAAATGGACTAAACCCAGGCTCTAAAATGAGACATAAAAACCAGGTCTAAAATGAGACTAATTTCAGTCTAGAAAATGAGACCTAGAACCAGGTCTAAAAATGAGACTAAACCAATTCTTAAAATGAGACAAAACCAGGTCTAAAATGAGGACTAAAACCAGTGTCTGAAATGAGACTGAACCCAGGTCTAAAATGAGACTTAAACCAGGTCTAATGGACTAAACCAGGCTCTAAAATGAGGTCTAAAATGAGACAAAACCAGGTCTAAACTGAGACTAAACCAGGTCTAAAATGAGACTAAACCAGGTCTAAAATGAGACTAATTCAGGTCTAAAATGAGACTAAACCGGGTCTAAAATTAGACAAAACCAGGATTTAACTGAGACTACGCGAAGTCTTAACTGAGACTAAGCCAGGTCTTAACTGAGACTAACCATGGATAAGATTGTTCTAAATAATGAATCATCCGAAAGAGGATAAAAACATGAATATATTTGTTTCTAAACAAAACAAATACTCCGACTTCAGAGGGTCTCGCATCCCAGCAGTGGCACTCATACCACAGTGGCCATACATAGAAAAACTATGACATAACCTGTCCTGTTTTGACTCTGTTTCAACTTTGTTGATTTGCTCTGACGTGGCAGGAGCAGTTGAACCTGGTTTTGGCTCATAAATGATCTTTTTATGATCAAAGACTGGAGCTTGCTTTAAAAACTTCACACATGGCATTTAAAGAGCTGGAATGTTCCTTTATTGGAGGCGTTTATGCCCTGGCTGTGTTTGGTGTGAGGATGTCTGACGCAGTAAAGCCATTTTGAGCAGCATCACCAGCCTTCGCTTTGCAGTAACAGTCTATCATAGCCCTGACAGTGTTGTGTTTGCTTTGGTCTACAGTCTTATCACTGCTGAATTAACCTTTTGTCGGCACAACTCCATGTGTAAAATGTGTTTGTTATTGCAGTTCGGCGCGACAGTCAAGGGTTAAATACTGAGAGTGCTGTTGATTGTGGACTGTTGTCTTCATAGTCATCAAGACAACAATTTGAAACTTGGAAGAGTGCACACTTCCAAAAGTAGGATAACAATTGGCAATCAAAACACAAATTCTTTGATGTGTGTCAAAAACATGAAGTTCAATGTCTCCCCACATCTACCATCACCAGTCTTCAGGCCCTGGGGGAAGACATCTGATTCAATTCTATTAAGGAGCGCCCATAATCGCAATGTCTTCCGTCGGGGTCTGAGCGCCAAATAACCCATGTAATAAGCTTGCTAAACAGTTTGTTCTGTGTTTGTCTGAGTCTCTCCAGGGTGAATTTGCAATCCATCATAAATGTGCTAAACCGTACAACCTAAACCTTGGCTGGGGAGAAATTATCGAACCAAATATGAATGCACTATGGAATGACCAAAAAAGTCCCAAAATATCACTTTAGATATCTTCACCTTGACAATAGACGACACAGTTTTGATACGTTGCCCACAATTATTTTTCATTTTTATTTTCAGCTGTCATTGTCAATTTCTCTTACCTTTCTGAGGCAACTTGACTAACTTTTATTTGTGTTCTCGGTTGTTTTTTATTTGGTCAGAAGGAAAAAAATCAATCATGTCAAATGGTTGTTTCCTTGATCCAAAATGTACCTTATGATACATCGACCAACCAACCATTGCCTCATGCTTGTCTAAAATGGTTGCTTAAAGATGCAGTGTTTACATCCCGACAGCTGCTGGACACAATACCTCAAATATGCACCTTTTAAACTAATAACAGAACTGACTACACAAATGTTAGACGTAACACAGGGATCTGGTTTCTGTTCACTTTAATCTAATACTGCAGTGACATCAGGGCAATTCTGCAAAAACAAAGCATGAAGCTGTCACATTTAGTTTCTGCAATATTACTCAGCTAATCTAAGAACTCCATGGGTGGCCATGTCGTAGATGTATTTTTTTTTTTAACCTGTAATGTTCCACAAACATGCCATGCTGTGGCATGATGCAATATATCATTATATATATATATATTATATATATATATATAACACATATACATAGCATCTCTTTGGTTTTCACCACGTTTAGAGTCAGGTGGTGCTCCCCACACCAGACTGGAAAGAGTCTATCAACCGGAAATACTGGATAGACTTTCACCAAAGAATATAAGATTTCATTTGGGCTTCCACTCCTGCTTCCACTCCTGCTTCCACTCCTGCTTCCACTCCTGCTTCCACTCCTGCTTCCACTCCTGCTTCCACTCCTGCTTCCACTGGTATATCGGGTAAAAAGAATGGGAGAGCTCACAGGATATAAAAAGCCATAAAACAAGCTTGATGTGAAGGAATGCAGAAGGGAGTGGCAGGCGGAGACTCCAGTTGATCCAGACAATAATAGAGCAGAGGAAGTGGCAGGGAAGGCGGGCGTGAGCGGAGAGCCTGGTGCACCAGTTGCCCCTGCAGTGACCCGGAGGACAGCCCTGAGCTATATTTATCAAGCAGTTTGTTTCCACACAAACCTCGCAATAAGGACTTTAGCCTGGAAAAAAGGTGTGAGGGAACTGTCAAACCTTTGCTAAATGCACCTGAAGGAGTTGCCTTGTTGACCACTATTATAAGGACCTCTGCCTTATATAGCATGTTTAAAGATCTAGATAAAAACACTCTGCTTCTGCTTCTACTCCTTACGTTTTATCTCTTTCATTATTAGAGTATTTCAACTCTTCAGAGCCTCCACAGGCAGTGATGAAGTCACTCTTGGTTTTAGCTGTAACAATTAGCCAGAGTCTGCCTCCGCTCACAACTCAGAGAGAAATTCTCTGCCGTTCACACGTGATTATATTACAATATGCCAATTTTCATATCATCCCCATATTTCACAACATATCACCGTGACATGAAATGGTCTGGGCCTGCTGGGATGACATGTTTACAGAGAATACTTTTGAGACCTTAACAGTGTTTATAAAAGTCTAATTAAAATTATATTACAAGTAAACTTTTGGAACTGAGCTTCCATTACTGCAGCTGGAAAAATAAATGGTTGTAGTCCAATTAAACCCTCTTGTTTACTTGCTTCACACAACACTGTTTTTCTTGTTGTTTTTCTCACAGTACCAATTAGACTTGAGATAACCTCTGAGTAGACCACAAGGAGAAACAAGCTTGAGGAAAGGAAGTCATGATAAATCCTTGTCAGAGTCCACTCTAATCTCCAAAAACAATTAAATAACAAGCGAAAATAACAAGCTTGACATGAAGTCAACGCAAATGCATGAAATGGTGGGTTGGCTGAGTGAGGAACAACTTTGGATCTATTCTCAGTGCCTCCCACAAAGCCACAAAAGACAGACAAGACAGGATCATAAAAAGATGTTGGATTGCCTGCAAATAAACTCTAGCGCTCCTCCGTGTGGTGGTCGATGGTCCCCAGACTCGTTCGCATTATTGCCTTTCTCAAATTGTCTTTGCAGCTAATCAACTTCACCATTAGCACACATTCGTTGTATCTTAGTTCCAGTTGCTTCTGGTGAGTCATAACAAAAGGCCAACTGAGAGTAATTTTCAATCTGAAGGTACTGGCTTGAGAAGCTAATTTGTACATTCTGTTTTTATTGTGGAATTGTAATTGTAATTGTGAAAGTATTGGGCATTTCTCTTAGTATCAAAATCAAGTTTGAAATGTTTTAATGGATAAACTACCCCAACATTTGAAATTTTAGCAACGACTCAATAATGATTTGAGTAATGACATTTTATCATGTCAGAGCTCAAAACACTAAATAACTCAAATGTGAAAACGCATCTGCAGTCTAATAACAAATATAAAGGTCTACAGCCCAGATACATATTTAGAACAGTTGTAGAAAATCAGGAACACTGCAGGATACTTCTGCTGTTAGTGAACAAGATAGTTACTGCACAGTCGGAGAAAGCACTTTCAATTTTACATTTTAGGTGTAAAGATAATCTGAGTGACAAAAAAGCTCCATAAACTAAAATGAGTCCAAAAATAGCAAAGAAACACATTTGATCAGTTGTGCTGCCCATAATTCCGCCACTCAGTCGGAATGTTTGTCTGCATAACCAGTCAATAACACATGTATTTGGATGAATCTAAAACAGAATAGCGCGAACACCAGGGACTTGCAGACTCACAACAGATTGTCTTGTACAGCTAAAAAGTTTTTCCTGCAAAAAGTTTCCTCCAAATGCTGTGGGGAAATGCGCATTTTCCTTTATTCATAACCTTTAGGTAGAATATGACATCTGGGAAAGCAGGCTTTATTCACCACAGGCCGGCAGAGTCACTCATGCAGGAGTGCTCTGTAACGTCTCTGACTGACAAAGCTGCGTACAGGAGTTTTCCAGCTGCGTTTGAGAATAAATCCTTTTGCACCTTTTTTGTTACTGATGTTAATTGGAGATGCGGTTGGGTTTAGGAAGAAAGCATACAAAAACATCAATAAGCAGTTAAAGTGATCTGATGAAAATGTGTGTTATACAATCGTAACTATGGACGCATGTGTTTCTTGTTGAGAGAATTGGCACAACTCAAAATGTTTGACGCTCACATTTGTCAAAATCTTGAATAAAATTACATCTTGAGTAGATCACATCTCAAAACACATACTTGAGGTGTAAGTTAGTTCATTGAGTGACAAATGTGTAAAAAGCAGAAGAAATGCAATCTCATTGTCATGTTTCAAATAAACAGTTAGTGTGTTGGTGTTCCACAGCATGTAAACAGTAAGGAGGGGTGGCATTTGTAAATTTGTGGTATGGGAAGAAAGCATTTCAATGTGTTTGTAATAACATTCACAAGTACAATATGTTCTGTGTAAAAGAAGAGAAGTAGAAAACAGGCTACTGGCAAAGTAATGCACATTTTTATGCTCAAAGAAGAGCAAAATACTAGTCCATATGTTCCTGACGTAGAGGCATAACCAGAAAGGTGTATTTGTGACTTTCACTTTTTTATTATATATATTTTTTTGAATTGTTTCTGTTTTTTAATTCAAGCATACAAAACACAGATCATAGAACTGGATTAGAGAGCAAAAAACAGCAGTAGCACAGAACATTCAATGAAATAAAATGACAGAACATCCAGTCCAAAGTCTGAAGAAAATTCTCAAACATAGGAACTTTTTTCGGTGTTAAGGTGCAACATAAAACGATGGACAATAATGAAAACAACATATATGAAAGCAAAAAGGGCATGCATTAAAAAAAAGCCAATCACCTTCTCAGAAGAGCGCACAATGCTCTGAAGTCTCTGTTTATATAGGTACATTTTTAAATCTGAATGTAATTTCCATTTTGAGAATGTCCGTTATAATTTGGGTCCAGTCCTTGATTAATGGTTTGGTTTGTGTCATCCATTGCTTTATTATTTCCTAATTTAAGTCCAATATTTATAAACGGTCGGACATTCCCAAAACACATGGTAATTATGGGCCACTTGGCATCCAGTTTACAGTTAGCAGTTTACAGTTTACAGTTAGTCAACAGTTAGCTTTGCCCTTTAAATAGTGGGCATTTTGACATGGTGTTATGAAAATCTTTCCAAACATGTGATTTTGTTGTCCTTCTTTGAAATATATGTATATTTTCTCATTCTTCATCTGTCAAAACAAGTTTACCTTCTCTTTCCCATTTACTTTTAATGTATTTAGTCGAACGAATGTCCAGATCATTTAAGCGTTTATATAGTTTAGATATTATTTCCCTTGAAAGTTCTGCCTTAAACATTTCAGTCAGAGGGTTCTAATGGTCAGTGTTGATTTTTTTAATTTGTGGTGGTAATAACTCCTCCTTAAGAGTTAATTTCTTTTAATCAAAGAAATTGTCCAATAAACACTTAAAGACTATTTCACTAAATCTACATTCATCCCCAGATTTATAAGCAAAATTTTAACGTTGATGCCTCTTTTCTCAGCAAAAATAAATAAATAATTACATAAATAATAATAATTTTCACACAAAACCCTGACCATTGTACAGAATGAGATTTGTGTGTGTGTGTGTGTGTGTGTGTGTGTGTGTATTTTTTCATCGATATGGTAAACTAAAATGTTTAGAAATCCTAAATTCACCGCTGTATAAAGTCAGCAAAAAGTCAACAAAAAGAACCAAGAAATGTCCTTCAGTTTCACAGACATTATCCTGAAGTATAGGTGCACAACTGTTGCCAAGACCACCGTTCCAGCTCCAGACCTCTGTCAGTGCCTGATCTGATCACTTTCAAACCACATACAAATAGTGCATGTCCTGACCTCTTGACTTCAGAAGAAACCCTCTTAAAGGATTGTAGCTGCCGTGTCACTGAGTTCTAGACGGTGCGGACCCGTGTTTAAAGACTTGCTGAGCTTCCAACATGATTTTACTCTAATGCATGTGAGACCGATGCTGCCAAAAGAGTCCGGTTTTTGTTTCTCTGTTGGAAAGGTGCGTCTTTAAATGCTCCGGAAAAAAGGCTTCGGGAACATCAAAGTATTCTGAATCCGACTGCATCCACCAAGAAGTTCTCAGTTGGTTGCACTTACATTTTGAACTGTGGTCACTTTTCTTAAAGACGCAGATATTATTCATGTTCTTCCAGTCCACTTAACACTTAAGTTTAAGAGTTACTGCTACAAAGAGTTCTTCATAAAGGGATTTTAAAGTACTTTATTCTACATAAAGTCTAATCAATTAAGTAATATTCTTCACAACAAACAAAATTAACTTTAACATTTCATTTATCCCCATCTGAAATATCCTGCTTGTATCTGCAGCTCTAAAAGCACTCACTTTCCACATCATCCATAACTGTTGATCATGTATTTAAGTCAGTGCTCAAATTGCCTTTCTCAACTTTTGCAGTTTTTTAAAGAATAATCCATTATACCAGAAATTGCAGTTTTTGCCCAAATAATCTGCAATCAGTCATTATTGTTTTAGGAACTCAAAAAGGTGAATCACAGCCAAACTTAATAATGACCTAAACATCCACAACAAAATCCATATTCATGTTGCGTCGAGTTGCATCAGACTGAGAATCGAAGCGCCACAGTGTGACAAGAGATAATGTTATAAGATTTCTACAATCACCGCAGGGCTTAATAGTCATTTGAATGATGAGGTTTCAGTCTGCTAAGATGTAAAATGCATCTTAATTATTGTCGACTGACAGGAATATGAATGTCTCTGGGGCTACACACACAGAGAAGAATGATGAATACATTGAAAGCAACAAGTGGGTCCAAATGTTCTTTTCCAAAATGTTAGCTTCCTCGGATTTTTGCTTTCATTTGAAGCCTGGCTCAGGTCCTGCAGCACTTTCGTCACCCACTGCTCTTTCTCCAGCACCAATGGCGTTTGGGACAAAAGCTGAGAACAAATTTCCCAACAGGTACCCATCAGTCTCAGCCTTTTTGACCAAAAATCAGCACAAAACTGTATCGCTACATTTGACTCTTAAATATTTCTCAAAGTCTAAGCGTTAAATGCATTTACTACTGCACTCTTTTTAACATGTTCAATGCTTTTACTTTCATATGAGAATTTAGCTTCATATGAGTAATTTTCTGCTCTTGTAACTGTGCTTTTACTTACAAATGTACTCACCTACTCCAATACTGCTTAACATATAGTACATTGTTATTAATGCACAGCAGCAGGTATTAACTGCTTGTTATAAATTTACTGTGGACTACAATATACATTCCCTGTGATATTGGAACATAATTTTGTCTGCCTTTCTACGTTCTGTCTTCCATCTGCCTCTCCTTCATTTCTCAAACATTTGTCTTGGCTTGGTGCCTGTACTCTTCCACCTGCCCCCCTCCTTAACCCCTCATCCCTCCTCAAACTAATGGAGCACATTACAGGCTTCGGACTAAAAATAGCCACAGACGCAAAGTCCATGCATTTTCCTTCCTCATTCTGTCTTTCTCTAGTTCTAATGCTACTATTTTTTCTACCTCCCCCAGGACGGAAATGAGGAGCGGTGTGAGGTCTTGTCAGCTCATTTATCAGCTGGCAGATTGTGGTGCTATCACACTGAGGCTGTGGGACGGCTCCCCTGGCTGCTGCTCCGTCGATGACCACAGAGCCGAGGGGACAGAGGATGAATGAGAGAGGCCGGGGTCTGACCTGCTAAATCTCCACTCAGGCAGGAGGCAGACACAGGGATTTATTCTATTTGATTAGCTCTCTGTAAAGCTCTTTGTGATTTTTATATGTGAAAAGGGTCAAATCTATAAATAATAGTAATTATTTGCTATGGTCACACACAAAAATGGAAGATGGAAGAAATAAAGCTCTAAAGACATTTCCACACTGCACAGAGAAAAATTATGATTTCAATAGCAAGTGGTTTTCATGAAAATGTAATCATGAATGCAATTATTGCGTAAACTATATATATATGTATTTTTAATTCAAAATGTATGTTGATATTGGCTCTTGTTCTGCCACACAAAGCCCAGAACATGGACACACATCAAATCTCCAGTGGCTTTTAAAACATGAATAACAAAATTGTACACTATTACACAATCTGAGTAAGTGTGTTATTCCTTTGCAAGTTACCTTGCAATAATATAAATTCTTAAAACACTCAGCTGTACTAACATTTCTCATTCTTACTAATATGTGTTTTTAGACTACATCAAAGACAAATGTCTATCAAAAGTGAATATTATCCTTAAAAAGAACAATATTCATACAGGATTTTCTGTGTTTACGTACTCAGATTAGTGTAGTACATTTTAAGACTCCTGTATTTTCATTTATAAAGCAAAAAAAGTTAAAAAATAATAATAATTCAGAATTCTGTCAAGAAGAATCTGTATCCCATTTTTCTAGTCAGAGAAATGACATCAGTAAGTGAAGCACCACTTATAAACAATGGGAGAGAGTGATAGCAACGATTGTTCCAAATTGTTTCGAAACACAGATGTTCCATGTAATTATTTACATTTTTGAGTTTGTTGATTTGACGGCCAGAGTCACAATGTAAACTTAGCAGTTTAATACAAAACATAGCCAAAACCCCTATTCTTCATGTGCACAAATCTGGTGTTTCCCCAGAAGTCTAGAGTAGTGGGAAAGGTTAATGAAACTAATTGCAGAGTGATGGCTGACTCATTGCAACTGTCTTCTGAGTGTAATGATGCTGCAAGTATCCCCGATTCCCAAAACGCTGCCTAAACAAAAAGGCCTCCACACACAAACACCCAAACTGAAACAAAAATGCCAATGCTAAAAGAAACTTTCACATGGTAGTAGAAGATGATTTTTTAAAAATAAATATTTTGAGGCAATTTAATGTACATTTTCCCAATGAAACAGTATCATCCTTTTTTGTTACAGAGGCCCAAACCAAAACACAAACGTGATGAGGGTCCACCAAGCTGAAGCAGTAGAAAGGTTATTTTAATTCATAATTGACTTACTAATTACTAATATACTTGAATGTACTTTAATTTGGGTAAATGTATTATTTAATTTGTGGACTTTTGTGACATTCAGTTAACTAAAACAAGACAATAACTAAAAACGAGTGTTTTGTCTTTTAACTAAGTACAAATTATTATGGACAAACGATTCAAACTGAATTCAAATTGGAAATGAACACTGTTAATTGGAGATTAGACCGCGTCTGTTTCCATTTATTTCATATCAACAAATGAAGGCCCAGCATCTGAGTCTTGTCTTCCCTGAACCACACAAGATTCTGAAAAACACGCCATCACAGCAAATGAGCAACTGCAGTTCCCCGCTGTGTTTCTGTCTGATGGATCTGTTTATCTCTGCGCGAGACAGAGGCATGTGTGTCTTCCAACAGATGTAATATTTGGTCCCTATAAATGTCAGTTAGCAGGTTTTAGATGTAGGGGTAATCGGAGTACTCAGAGGAATCCTATGCAGACACGGGAAGAACATGCAAACTTAGCACAGAACGGTCCCGCCATGTCAGGGAATCAAACTCAGGATCTTCTCGCTGTGATGCTGAAGCTTTAAAGTGCACATGACAGGTTCTTAATTATTACTCATTTTGGTGGGGTAGTCCCTGTTGTAAATATTTATCAACTTTTATATCAGCCAAGTGTCAGTGTGTGAAGAAAAATGTGAGAAATAAAAGTGTGTGCTAAACCGTAATCCCTCTGTGATGTCATCAATATGCGACACTCTTAAGTGACAACTTTAACGGACATTTTAAACAATCATTTAACAAAACAAAGGTGTTATGAGCTATTATTATTTGTCAAATCTGTTGTGTGGCTCATGTGCATGTTGGCCATTGTTTACAATATGGTTGCTAGGTAACAGTTGTGGAATGACCTCTATCTATGTCAAATCTGCTGCTCATTTCCAACCAGGAAGTGCAAATATAAACTTCACAAAAATTGTCAAAATGGGGGAAAATAGGTGATTTTTTTTTTTTTTTTTTTTTTTTAAATTTTTTAAATCGTAAATACAATCATGTTTGCAAGTGAAATGTGGAATCTGACTCATATGCACTCATGAATTGCTCTCATGACTCAATTACCACAATAAGAACAATAAGATTTGCTAATACAACCAAAGTCATGGGAAAATACTTCTCGTTTGGTGCTTGAGCTGGTATATCCAAGTAGCAAGTCACTCCAAGTACCTTCACATCTAATAATTACTACTGCTCAGACAGAACTAGATGAAGTCCAGAGCTAGATGAAGTCTTACTCATTCAACACACAAACGTGAACTAAATAATGACTAAACTCAGTGTAAACAAGGTGTAATGGACCCCATGCTGGAGTGAAGCTTACAAAATGTGTATGTGATTAAAATGGAAGGAAAGAACACGAGCTGGAGTACAAACAGAAGAATACATCCAGAGAAACACTATCTTAAATTACAGTAGACATTGAAGAAATACAGACCGACACATATCTGTTGAGGTAAGACAACCCACAGTGGACAGGCAACATTTGGGATCGTACCAAATCCGGGATGTTTTGTGATGCCCTGTGGCGTTTCCAATCCATAATGACTTCCTGCTGCCACACCTGGAATGCATTAGAACTTGTTCCCCTCCGTACATTATCGAAACTCAGTCGTGGTTTCAAAGCCTTTCCCGACCTCTAATCAAGTTACGAACACAGTGCTTTATCCTCCAGGTATGAAAGCAGGGAAGTAGAACCACTCTGCTTGGGAAATCATGTGCTCTCCACTCTCCATCACAGTCAGGCAGATAAACCCAATTACAGAAGATTGGTTGGAATGGTCGGGATCCAGTGGTGGAGAAAGACCGTTCCTCTTCTGCCTGCCAGCGTCACTTTCTAATTAGCTCACAGGAAGCTTGGAGGGGCCGGCAGGGATGGCAAGGTCTGATTTCTGATACTGATTATTCCAAGAAACTGTGGGATGGATGCTGAAAAGATGATATTCCGTGTTTGTCTTTTTTTTTTTTTCCACGCTAGTGTAGGTCCATTTCTTTCTTCACGTAGGGCCGCTATCTCTTGTCAGTTGACACATGTGAAATTAGTTATTGTTGAATTCAATGAGGATCTTTCAAGGAGAACGCTCATTCAAATGGTTGGACTTCAGCTTCTGTTGACTGTTGAATTCCTTTGCGTTTGGAGGATAGCAGACGGTTATACTGCATATCTAGCATTTCAAAAGACTTACGGTTGATTTGCAGAGCACAATTTGTACACAAAGTAAACAAGAAAAGGCACATTAAAGTCATAATACAAGTCAAGCAGATAAAAACATGAGTAATGATTAGACAATGCAACATTTCAGGTGGAGGGCCCGTCTCAATGGGACCACACAACTCAAGTTTATGATCACTTTAACCAGGACCAGTCATTTGCAATATTGCCCAAAGTGTACACACAGAACAGTGTAGTGTAGCCACGTGTTGATAGCTGCCTACTGCCTACTCTCTGCTGAATAATGTAAAACATAGTGAGCGAGGGAGCGTGTGTGGGTGGGTGTTGAAGAGGAATGGCCTGGACTTTAAATAGACAAGGTAAAGAGGCAGGACTAGGGAGAGAAATACAATCGTGATGGAATAATGTCTTTGATGCAAGTATCATCTGCTGTTATCTGCATTCTAGCTGTGAGAGTAAACTAAATATTTGAATCTTTTCTTATTGTATTTAACCAAACCGGCTTATACTATTTATTGCACAAGCCCTTGCAATAGTTTTACAGTATACAGTATATCAGTGGGCGTGACGCGGGGAAACGGGGGCTGTCGGAGCAATGGCGTCTTGTCTGCAAGAGAATAAAACATTTTCAAATATGCATGAACCACTCTGAAATTCAACTTCCAGTGGTTAAATGAGAAGGGAAACAAACCTAATGGTGAAAAACTCATACAAGTCTTTGCATAATAGCTTTCTTTTAATGAGTTGTCAGGTGATGCCCTCGAAAGTCCTGTATCTGTTTAGGTAAAAGACTTGAATTAGCCAAATAATTTGATGGAAAGTTTAGGGCATGCATTTAGTGCTGAGATAAAAGTGATATGGTACATATACATAACAGCATCGCTTCAGTTGTATCAGATAACAAGCTTTTGAGCTTTTACAACCTGATGCTGTCCTTGCCAGCTGCAAGCTAACTGCATTGCAGGCGCTTTACATTAAATAATTCAGTACAGAATGTTCATAGTGACCTCAAAACGCATAGGCAGAACTGAACAATGGAGGTTAGTTCAGAGATTTATTTTTTAGAACTAGTCATATTGATGCAGGGAGAGATCGCCTTATAAGCCATTTGAAGAGTGCTGCAGTGGAAAAAAGTCTGTTGTGCTCATAAATGTTGTGAGTTGTCCTCGTGTAACCCTGGTCTGTACCAGCACCTGGTTTACCTATACCATAACATGCGGTGATCAGTGAAACACCGCAGTCACTTTTCGTCCTCTCGCTCTTGACCAACTTTGTGGAACGGCTGGCTTCAGCACTTCGCAGCTGGACAGCTGAGATGCGGCAGCGCAGTGAAAACCCCGTATAGACCTGGCATGTGCTGATTCAATATTCATGTCTAAAAAGCACTCGCGAGGCAGTGCGCGCTTGGTGAGCTGCGCCTCTCCGCTCTGTCAGGCAGCGGCAGGCTATTTTTAGAAACAACGTTGCAGTGAGGAATCAATCACCGCGGCTAAAACAAAGTATTTGTGTCAATCTGCTGCGTTAAGAAGCGCTGCACAGGCAAATTAGGCTCCAGCTGCAGGTGTCTGTCTGCGCATGGGACGGACGCACGGACGCACGTACAGACCGCTCTTATCTGATTTCAGCTCATGCACATGATGTCTGTCCTTAACGCTCACGAGGGAAGCGCACCGGTGGACTGCAAACTTTTGCACCATGGAATCCATGACACTTTATCTGTCTTCTCTGAGGACCTTTTCTGGTTTGCTTCTTTGACATTGCGGTTTGGGAAATGATTTGTATCCAAAGGCAAAGCGGAGTGCAGGATTTGCTCATTTGAACTTTAAGCACATTTATTTGATTAGCTCTTATGGGAATTAAGCACTCGTCCCGCTGCATGCTCCTCAGGAGAAAAATGGCGGAGTCTGAAAGCAGTGAGGTAAGTGTGACACACAATTTAACTATTCAAGATACGTGTGTAATTAAGGATAATGGGAAGTTTGTTGCTCTCTGGACTGATGCGCCAAACTGAAGGAGCAATAATACAGTAACCACGTTTAAGGCACACACGAATAGAGTCTATATAGTGACACAACATTGGTCTCAATCCGTGGTCAACGTAAATTTGTAGGCACAATATCTTTGAAACAATCATCAATACCAGTAGTGTCTATGGATCAGCACACGCAGGTGTAAACGCATAGAAAACTTTCAATGCTTTTTAACAAACACATATGCCCAATTCAGAATAAAATGTGTGTTAATCATTATCATACAATGCAATACATAATGAAGGAATCTAGGAGCATTCATATCAGAAGCAACATGCCACAAAACATTAATATCTTGAGATTAGAGACGTTATTGTATTAGCCTCAAGCTTCCCACGGGAGGCAGGTGTTGATTTGGTTGGGAACATCCTTTTTTGAAATTATTATACAACTATTAAAGAAAGTGAAGCAACCTAGACCTATTTGACATATACCTAGTTTTTTGCACCAACTTATTTTTATATTACACAAGACAGTTCTCTGGGGAATAGGACAGTGGAGAGTCGCTGTCCAAGGTGCTGCAGCTTCAAACATGATCTACCATCTCCATTGACTTTGATTGAGAAAACCCTCTAGACTTATGTGAAAGTTTGGCTTAAAAGATTAAAAGAGCACATTTGGAGGCAGACTTGAATGCTTCTTACATTATTCATCTTAAAAAGTGGAGGAGGGCTCTCTCCGTTCAATATGAGCAGACGGAGTGGAAACTTGCAGTACATTATAATAAGAGGATGGATCACACTCTTCCGCTCTGTCTGTCTGCTCTTCTCTCTTTTTATCACTGAAGTCGTAAGTGCACTAATGGCATCACATCAAATTGGTTCTTCTTCACTTATGAAATGGCCTTCCTTTGACCTTTTCTCATGTGATTGCCATTGTATTGAGCTTAGCAATACCAAGTCACCTTATGTCTGATTGTTATCGACTAGTTATGTATGCAATGTCCAGGATTCATCTCTGCACATCCAATTACTGTGGAAGATTTTAATTTCCTTCCATCGCCTTGGTCTGCTCTGTCGCCCCACAGTTCTTTGCAGCAGTAACATAAAGACAGAAGCATTCATTATGGACAATTCCTTTTTATTGGTCGCTTTTCATCTTCAATGCCCAGAATATCTAGTTCATGGTGTGTGCTGCGCTGGTTCTGGTTGAATAATCGCCAAATTACAGCTAGATATCACGCCGATGCTTGTGCCAGTTGCATAAGAGCTGTAAAGGAGTCACTTATTTTATACGTGGTTTTCAAGGTTGTTTGATGCTCCAAAAAACATTGAAAAATATGTATTCTTACTGCGCACATTTACATGGCCAGCAAACGTAGATAACCTAATCATTTGATTTTTGGTGGGTGCTTGAATGGCCTATAGAAATCTGATAACATTTAGCTCTCTCGCCTTTTCACATTAGTTTTCCCTTTTTTGCTGGTTTTCCTTGTCAACAGCAGCACTCACATCAGATGTAACGCTCAATAAACTGATCCAGAAATCAGATAACGATAAGATTTTTGGTGAGCATATGGCTGTCTCTCTTGACTCTCTCTTGAGCTTGACTTGGGCGTCATCTTCTTAACTGCATAGAAATTGATTGAATTAATGCCATATTCTGAAACATTTTAGCTCAATTTATGATATTTCTATGGAAACAAGCAGGTGGCGAACCTTCCACCAGAAATGTCCGTGCACCTTTTAATGATTTGCAGTGATCACATTTTTGAAGGAAGACACACATCATCCAGAATATGACAAAAACCTTCATTGCTGTACAACATTGATCATACATACGCATTAGTATTTTTATTCTATCGTACCTTTATTTATGGTTGGCTGCTTCAGATTTTGAGTGCGTACACACTTGCACATAGACCACATCAAAATTGGGATTAAACTGGGTTTGAATTCAGAACTAATCCTGAACCAAGTTTTACATTTGCATTAAACTGTGCTCAATCCAGAACCTAACAAGGAAAAGCGTTAACACAAAGGTGCTCTTTGTGAGTCTTAAAACACTTGAAAAACAGAACTAGTTCATTTTAAACTGTTTGCAGTATTGCTCACTTATCTAATGCATTGCAAGCGCCGTAATTATTCACCGCGCTTTCCTTTTTTCAAGTTTATAACAGTTAAAAGCAAACACAAAAAAACAGGACTGGACCAGAGAGAGCATAAGAGATAAAAATAAAAGCAAAATTGACGACGTCACTGAAAAAGAAACGTCCCATTTAGTCAAAAGTTAAATTTGTCCATATTTAAATTGCTGTAAGCCATTTTCTGTATGTCAGTTCTAATGTCGGTCCAGAGGCGGTCCCGGTAAAGCTAACAAACATTTGCATGCTAACGGCGTACTTCCTGCTTTGTGGAGAATTAAACGCTCTACAATTAGTGCACTGAAATCTGTTTTTCACCCGAATAGAAGCTTTGACAGCATATCTGTACTGGGGAATAAAACAATGTCACTATTTTACATGAAACAATCATTTTCAAGAGGGACCGCAGACAAATTGTTTCTCATATTACATTTACAGAATGTGAGTACAAGATGAATTCAGTTGTTCTAAATGGATGTTAAGATCAGCTCGTGCTTTTATCACAGAACAATGTTAGGCTTATTGTGTTAAGCATTATTCAGCTGCCACATTTAAACTCAAACACCCAATTACTGCGTAATTGACAGTTGTGTTCTGATCTCTGCCCTGTGAACAGTGCAGGTACAGAGAGGACACAGTGTTCTCTCACATTGACTTAATAACAGAATCAGAGGTGCACACCCTTCTCACGTTTCAGGCACCACTTCTCCGCTGAGCTCAGGATGTGCTCCTAAAGAGATGCTCGCTGCAGCCGCTGCATAAAACCACTGGCCCTCTTAATCCCAGAGTTGTCTGCAGTGATTTCTGTCCAGCGCTGCAACTTTTTTGTATTAAACTTGGCGCCCTTAATTACATCATCCCTTGCCCTCTCTTGTAATTATTGACTCTGAGCTTGGACTCGAGCCACATGTTAATATGAGACCCTTGTTCTGTCCCTCATCGGATTCTTTTAATCAATTTGTGATTAAATTTGAAAATAATTGCTCATGTGAGAAGAATAAATAAATAGCAGGAGGTGACGTTTAGTTAGATGTTTGTCCACAAATGAAAGAAAAGATCTTGAACCAGGATTTTGGTCCCCCACCGGAACATGTCAATTAAAAACAGAAAAGGCTTGCAAAATATTGAATTTGGCAACCTTACAACGTATTGTCAGTCACATTTAAATACTGCAATTAATCTCTTTGATATCATCTTATTATCATCTAAAATAGCATCGGAAATTAGTGCATCCAAGATTTTACGGCTCCAACAATAAAAATTGAGCCAGCTGACAAAGAGCCATCAGAGTCCACAAAACCTCATCGCCACAATGCTGAGACTCACGGTTCGCCTTTAACGCTGGGAGAATTGTGCAGCCTTATTGACTCTATTTGCAGTTCCCTTTATAGCACGAGGGAAGTGCTACATATGCGGGATTAGGGACTCGTCCAAAGTGTTTTCAGGAAAAACATAAGTGATAAAAATAGCAGACAAAACAACAGTTAAATATGATGCTGAAAGTATTGAAGGGTTTCAAGTTTTGGACATCTGAGCGGTGATGGAAAGAATACGTTGAAAATGTATTTAGTTACAGAATACTGAATACCTGCATTAAAATGTCTTTGGTAACTATTCTGTTACTTGGTCTGATCAGTGGACTGTATTTTGAATACTTAGAATACTTTCATGTTGAGCCACATCGTACTATAATGTGAAAAGACAACATAAGATTAAAACTGATTTTTGTTTTTGTTTCACGGTTTGTTATGCATTTATTTATGAGACAAAAAAAAAAAACTTTCATCTCAAAATACAGAGGGAAAAATGCACATGCGCTCATAAAAGCTGAGTTTTCTATTTTTCTAACAAATTCCGTGAAGTTTGAAGCCTAGATTGTATGCTCTAATACTGTGATCTGATTTTAGAAAAGTAACTATATTCTTAATATCACCAAATGAAAGAGTAGTTGGGTAAAATAACTTGTACTGGAAAGCAGATATCTCTCTAAATAAGTATCTGAATATATTTTCAGTGCATCAGTTATTTCCCAACAAAGCATAAGAGATAAAGAGATCTACATGCAGAGAATGGATAGCAAAAACTAAACACATTGGTTGCCTACTCATCATTCAAGACAGATAGACAGATAGATAGAAACATAGGTGTTGAAAAGCATGTTTTAAAATGTATTATATGCCTGGCTTTAATATGTTTGAGCCATTATTCTTGCTCATTGTTGCACTGAACGTAATATTGTATCTGCTATTACTTATGTAAGGCTTCAGTAATGCTGGATATTGTCATGTAATCTCGCACCTCTGTGTACACAGCACAAAAGAGGTAACAATGAATAATCAGGTGGATGAGCACTGGCATTGCACCAAATAATGAGGCTTTGAAATCCTATCATAAAGTGTCAGCGTGCATGCAGCAGGCTTCCTTTTTCCAGCAAAATTGCGTGTTTAATTCAATACGGAAAGAAAATGAGATTAAGAAGGAGAGTTCATTGATGGACCTGGCAGGGTTATTGTGGTCTGCTTTATTTTTAGATGCTTAAATTTTGGACTGGTAATAAATAACAGAATGGTTCTCTGCCACAAACGGAGCTGGCGGGCGTGTTTTTCTTCGCACATGGCACACTGTGTACAGAGCCGTCGCAGCAGGCCGCAGAGGTGATAATCAGGGCATTATGTGTGGAGCGTCTGTGCCGGGCCAAGCCTTCTGTGGACCAACAGGCTCCTCTCTCTCACTCACGGGATTGTCCCTTCTGGGCTCTTCAGAGGAGCAGATGAGCCGAGAGCAAGAGAATGTGTTCAACTGTCACATGAAACTGTTTAAACTCTGCGTATTATGAAATTCTTAACAACATTTGACTACGCTTGTTAAACTGCACAGATGCAAAACTGTTCTGCAACAGTTTCCTCGCCGACTTGAAGTTTTCAGGCGCCCCCCCACCAGTGTAATTATTATTATTTTATTTATTTATTTTTTAATTAGCAAGACTAAGGCAAAGCGTAACAAAGAACAGGTTTAGTTTGGTGAGCCAGTCCTTACTTTCTGTTCAAATGCAAATCCTTTCATTTATGGCACATTTCCATTAACCATGTCATTCAGAAGGAATGTGTCATTCCACACAGGGTCGGGACAAAACTTTTGGCCCCCAAAAATTCTCAGGGGGCCCCCAAGGGTTCTTAAAAATGTCACATAATCAAGTTTTGACCTCAACTTGATTGTGTGAATTTGAAAGAAAGGATGGCATGTTAATTGCTTCTTTTAAATATGTTATGCTTTGTTCTTCTTTAACCTTGTAACAATGGGTAAAACAGGGGTTGCTGGGAGAAAAACCCAAAATTAACACAATCTGCAGAAGTCCAGTTTCTCAGTCCTCTTTTTTTCTCAGTACTTTATCTTTGCCACGTTTGTTTTGACAAAAATGGACCATGCATTCTTCTGATTGTCGACCTGCCTGTCAATCACACCCAAACTCAGGGAGATTAGACCTGCAATCAGACCATATGTTAGTTTCTTTAGAACTGTAGAAAAAGATTCAGTTGTAGTCATCTGGACTCCGTTTTAGAGTCCAGATGACTACAACTGAATCTTTTTCTACAATGGAACACTCCTGGACGAATGAGGGATTACACCGACATGTTTCTTTAGAACGTACATGTGAAGCAGCCCCCCCAAATAAAATCTGTAGCGGTCTAATAATCTTATGGCCATATGGCAGTTAACAGTGGTCTGTATTGTGTACGTCCAGCCGACACAGCCTCAGCCGATCCGCATCATCCCGTCTCAGCCTATGTCGCTGCCCAAGCCTGTGCCTTCGGTTCAGCCTACCCTGCGGCCTACTCTGCCCCCGCACACGCCTCACGCTGCCAGCCTGCCCAACTGCCCAGGACGTGGAAGGATGGCCAGGTTCCTCAACCCGGAGGAGATGACCTCACGAGACTACTACTTTGACTCATACGCCCACTTTGGTATCCATGAGGTAGGTGCAGCTAGAAAAAGAAAGAACTTAATTTGTCATATTTTAATAAGTCGTAATAGAATAATACAAGGTTATTATATTTTGACATTAAGTATAATGTCAAAATAAACCACATTTTTAGATATAATGATGACCTCACAGTGTATACTACGCTGTTGTGGGGAGGGGTTCATCATTGTGAATTACTTCTAAAATTCCTAACAAGCCTTAATAAATAATGATCATGACACTTCAAAATCAGCTAAAATTGTTTTGTATTTCTTTATGCTGGTCTGTTTTCTACTTCCGTTCAGCGTTTTGCCATTCTGCCAACTACAGACCCTTATTTTAATCCCTATATCCAGTCTTCTTCTTTTTGAGGGATCAGATAAATATTGAAGAATGTACTTTTTACCCTGGATTTGACTGGCTCTGACGTGAACATCTTTTGACAGGTAGCTCTTCTCTCCCTTGTGCACTGACCTCAACAAACCTTATTCAACTTAAGAGTGTTATGACAGCAATGGACCAGCTTTTATTTAAAGGTTAGGATCAGCCAGTCCCATTAAAGGGCAATCATCTCCACTGAACCTAGAGGACACAGTCAAGGCAGGAGGATTGTAAGGAAAACGTACATCAATGCATAAACGATAAAGCCCCTTGTTGACAGGATTTCAGATAGAAGAATAATTCAAATGTCATCTTCAATACATTTTTCATAACTTTGAAATGTACGTCAGGTCATTTCAGAAACATAAATGGTCAAACTAAGCTTGGAAGAGCAAAGGAGGTTTACTCATTGTCATTCGTGAGGAAATGAATAAAGCAGACAGACAAAAATTGCAAAATTGACTTTTAAGAACTTTTAATAATTGTTTTCCTTCTCAATTAGCCCATCAAAGTTGTACAACGATTCACATAATATAACTTTATAGCAGACAAAAGCATAAATGTCTTCTATAAACAACAGCGCAATCATGAAGTTCAATTACAATTTATGTTATGCCATTGTGTCTTTTGGCATGTACGGATGTGACTGCATAATTGGTATTTTTATTGTAAATTCACTGTTATTTCCCCACACAGTGACACATTAGAATCCACATCTATTTTTGTACCATGCACAATTTCTTATTGCCATCATTTTCTAAACTTCCCTGCTTTTAATAACCCCCAGGAAATGCTTAAAGACGAAGTGCGGACTCTGACTTACCGTAACTCCATGTATCACAACAAGCACATCTTCAAGGACAAAATAGTGCTGGACGTCGGCAGCGGCACCGGGATCCTGTCCATGTTCGCCGCCAAAGCTGGAGCCAAGCACGTGTACGGGGTGAGTCTTTGCATTTGCCTGCCTTTCATCATTTACGGACCACCGGGCTAATCACTGCAGTTTGACAACCAACAGATATGCAGCCCGGCCTCTGCACTTTTAAAATGCGTGGTGTAACGTAGCGGGACAAGTCTGATGTTGTAAAGCTCTTTCTATTATCGTGTGGTGGTGAATGTAATGACTCTAATGTGCCGACGTTCGGTGTGTAAGATGCAGCACATGGAACATATTTCAGCGCACAGATTCCAGATGGACTGGATGTGCTACAAGCTGGCAGTGGTTAGCCGAGAACGGCCTCTGGAGGCTAGTTGACGTTATGTGTTTATATGTGTGTGGGCCTCTGTCAATGTTAGTTTGACTTCGCCTGATGTGGGCGGCAGGCTGTTCCCTGCATATGTGTCAAAGGGATAAACTCTTAAGGCAAAGTTTAAAATCATCAATGATTTTGGAGCGGTCAGATCCACTGACCCACAGGCTGGCAGAACGATCACAGCGGCCTCAGGGGAATACTGCCATTGTGTCCTTGGGCAAAACACTTTACCCACCTCTCTCCCAGTGTCTGCGTACACTGGTGTGTGAATGTGTGTGTGTGAGAGTGTGTGTGTGTGTGTGTGTGTGTGCTGGGTGTGTGTGTGTGAATATGTGTGTGTGTGTGTGTGTGTGAAGTGTGTGTGTGTGTGTGTGTGTGTGTTGTGTGTGTGTGTGTAGTGTGTGTGAATGGCAATTAGTAATGTGTGTGTGGGTGTGTGTGTGTTGTGTGTGGTGTGTGAAAGTGTGTGTGTGAATGTTGTGTGTGTGTGTGTGGTGTGTGGTATGTGTGAGTGTGTGTGTGTGTGTGTGTTAGTGTGTGTGTGTGGTGTGTGTGTGGTGTGTTGTGTGTGCGTTGCGTGCGTGCGTATTGTGAATGTGTATGTGTGTGTGAATGTTGTGTGTGAATGTGTAGGTGTTGTGAATGTGTAGTGCTTGTGATGTGGAGGTAGTATGTGTGTGTGAATGTATGAGTGTGAACTACGTGGATGTGTTGAATTGATGGTATGTTGTATGTGTGTGAACGTGTGTGTGAACGTGTGTGTGAATGTGTGTGTGAACGTGTGTGTGAACGTGTGTGTGAATGTGTGTGTGAATGTGTGTGTGAATGTGTGTGTGAATGTGTGTGTGAATGTGTGTGTGAATGTGTGTGTGAACGTGTGTGTGAACGTGTGTGTGAATGTGTGTGTGAATGTGTGTGTGAACGTGTGTGTGAATGTGTGTGTGAATGTGTGTGTGATGTAAAGCGCTTTAAGTGTCTTGAAGGCAGAAACGCGCTATATAAATGTGACCATATATTTTACCACCCAAAAAAATGTGTGATGAGAAAACAACCAAAACACATTTAAATCTAGACCTGGCTAGTCTAGTCCAAAGTAATTACCGGTAAGTCTAAAATAGTTCAGTTTATTCAAATTTTAAGACTTAAAGAATAAAAAAGAAAACTTGAGCAGAGTTATCTTTAGTCTCATGATTATTTCCTTAGTTTACAAGTGCGCACAAGTACAAACAAATCTCCAGCTCCAGGTGCCTCCGGCTGCAGTGTCATGAGTTTGATTCCCGACTCCAACATTTTCACACCACTTTCCTGTCAATAAAGAATATGGGCACAAAATCTTTTTAAAAAAAAGAAGAAAAAGCCCTGCCAAATCCCAATTGTCAAGCGTTGCCTCTGCAACAGCGTGAATGCACTGGCCAGCAGGGGCCTACTGGAATCAACATTCTCTCTAAAAGTAATGCATGTGAATAAAGCTGATTTATTTGTGTTTTGCTCATATCATTTATAGCTAGTTCAAAAATAGTAAAATCACATAAATAGTTAAGAATTTGGCCTCTCCTCAATAGCTTCAGAGTGGTCTTGATCCTTATCACCTTAACATCCAAATCGAATCTCAGTACAAGATTATCCAATCCAATTTATTTATATAGCACTATTAAAAACAATACAATTGACCAAAGTGCTTTACACAAAACGTACCGGTAACAGGCCAGTCCATTGTTAGAAACGCAGTAATTGGCTTCCGCGTGCTACTTAAATTCTCCCTGGTTCTTCCTGAATGCTTTGACACGTTCTATAATTAGTTTGGTCTAAAATGGACCTAAACGTTTGACCCATTTAATATTGTACAGGAAAACATTCACTTACATTGCACTATTGTCTTCCATGGAGCTCTCATTATCCGCCAGCAGCAAATATATGGCTACAGTTTAAACCTAATCTTGTAATGAAAGAACTGTCTGTTTACTCTTTTATTTCAAGAGCACTGCTGCAATGTTAAGTTTTAAAATTCACACCGTGCCCCGCAGCCATCATAACAACAGCTTAAGGTGGTGTTAATAGTTGATAAATCTAATTCATTGTCCTTTGCGGTTGTTGGCTCACCTTGACGTTTGGCACATTTTTTGTTTAGATTTGTGATTTACAAATCTTCGCCGTTGAAAGAGCGCTGCTATGCCTCCTGCCGCATTATTGACTTACTCTCCTTGCCACGTTAGGCCAAACAGCTTGGTGGGTGCTGACATTTTGATGACCTTCACCTATTTGATACAGTGTGCTGACAGCGAAAATGGCAGAAACACTTTGAACTTTTGTCATTATATACTAGAGTTGGTCGTGTCTGAGGCATTTCACGAATGCCCTGTCGTCACTCTTAATTATTGTGGCACTGAGCAGAAAAAGCCCACTATAATTGTTTCATGCAGACTTTTATGAAACACCCGCTGGCAGAAGTGTCTATGAAGGTTATTATTATGAAGGTTTTTCTATCAGTGGAAAATGTGTTTATTTTGCCTCGTAATTAAATCAAGACGTCAATTATATTCTGTTTACGCCACACACAGTCGACAAACAGCAGCCAAAACTTGCATTGGCCAAGGAAGACGGTGACAATAGATTTATGAGTCAGCTTAATGGGTCCGTTGGAGTCATGTTGGTATTGAGTAGTATAATAAACGCAACCGAGTAATTGAACATCAATTACCACAAATCAATAAAAGCTCTTGTGCAGTAGATGCGCATTTATTAATTAAATAGTGGATATCCTCTATCGGTCTATAGTGTCCAGACAGAGGTGCGTACTGCTTTTTACAACCTGCACAAAGACGTGGAGTTTATTACAAGCAGCTGGATCCAACATGTCGGCACACCTTTGACTGGCCTCGTCCTTGGGAGAGAGAACACGGTGTACAATCTATATTCCCCAGAACCCGCCGCAAACAACTACACCTGAATGATGTCCTCTTTGTTTGAGGGAAGCTTACGAGAAATGTCCGGGATTGAATGATGGATGAACAGGATTTATTTTGTTGTAACTCTTTTCTGTGGCGTTGTCTCAATAAATCTCCTTGAGGCATGATTAGTGGGTCGGGATGAAAGTGGGGAAAAGTGTCAAACGGGGAGGCGCAGATTAAGATAAAATGATCTATCCGGAACATAAAATGAGGACAGTGCAGCCACAGTAAACAGATTAACAAACCCTCCAGCTCAGCTGCCGTTAGAACTCATTTCCACATCCAAGTGTAATGAGTTTGCATTATTCTTTAATGACATATCAATTCTACAATGCAAAAAATAACCCTCAAACCACCTACACACTTAGAGCTGACTCACTTTGCACCTGTAACTGACAAAACTGTCCAGGAGATCATCACCAGCCTGAGTTCATCTACATGCTGCCTCCGATGTGTTACCCACCAGATTTCTAAAGTCTGTGCTGAACAGTTTGTTAGCACACTCACTCAAATAGTTAACATGTCGCTTCAATCTGGAACATTCCAATGTCTTTGAAAACTGCGGTCATAAAGCCTCTCCTAAAGAAGAGCAGTCTTGATGCCGCAGTACTGAGTAATTACCGGCCCATCTCTAATCTGCCATTTTGGGGCAAAGTCCTTGAAAAGTTGTTTACCAACAGCTCACTGATTTCCTCTTAAAAACAACTCATTTGATGTTTTCCAGTCAGGTTTTAGACCTCATCACAGCACTGAGACCGCTCTTGTCAAGGTGACAATGACATCCACCTGAACACTGACGCGGGCAAAGCCTCAGTCTTAATTCTGTTAGATCTGAGTGCTGCTTTTGACACTGTCGATCATGGGATCCTCTTACAGAGACTAGAGGACTGGGTGGGCATCACTGGCACTGCTCTAAACTGGTTAAAGTCCTATCTGGAAGACAGGAAATTCTTTATCGAAATTGGTAACTGTGTCTCAGACCAGATGCCCCTGACCTGTGGGGTGCCCCAAGGGTCATCCTGGACCCCTTCTGTTCAACCTCTACATGCTGCCGTTAGGTCAGTTGATACGCAGCGAGAATGTGTCCTATCACAATTACGCAGACGACACTCGATCTATGTTTCACTGACGGCAGGTGAATATGGACCAGTGGATTCACTCTGTCACTGCATTCAACAGATCAGTGTGTGGATGCAAAACAACTTTCTCCAGCTGAACTCAGACAAGACTGAAATCATCGTCTTTGGCCCACAGAAACAAAGAGAAATTGTTAACTGTCACCTCCAGAGTCTCGCTCTAAAACCTGCACATCAAGTTAGAAATCTGGGGGTAATAATGGACTCGAATTTGAATTTTAACAGCCACGTCAGATCAATAACATCAGCAGCTTTTACCATCTAAAAAACATTGCCAAAATCAAAGTATAGTGTCTAAACCAGACCTGGAGAGACTTATCCATGCGTTTGTCTCTAGTAGATTAGACTACTGTAACGGCCTGCTCACTGGCCTCTCCAAACGAGCTGTAAAACAGCTGCAGTACATCCAGAACGCCGCTGCTCGGGTCCTGACTAGAACCAGGAAGTACGATCACATTAGTCCTGTGCTCAGGTCTCTGCACTGGTCCCTGTGGCTCAGAGAATAGACTTCAAAGCAGCTTGCTTGTATACAAGTCTCTCCATGGCCTAGCACCAAAGTACATCTCGGACATGTTAGTGCCATATGAACCATCTCGGACCTCTGAGGACCTCAGGGACCGGCCTCCTGCTGGTGCCCAGAGTCAGGACTAAACATGGGGAATCTGCATTTCAGTTTTATGCAGCTAAAATCTGGAACAGTCTTCCTGAGGATGTTAGACAGGCCGCTACTCTGGCAATGTTCAAATCTAAACTAAAAAACTGTTTGTTTGGCTGTGATATGACTGAAATGCTTTTCTTTGCACTCTTCTCTTTATGTCTTGAACTAAGATTGTGATTTCTGCCATGTCTTTGTGATTTTAATGCATTTTTTCCTGTTGTGTGAAGCACTTTGAATTGCCTTGTGTACGAATTGTGCTCTACAAATAAACTTGCCTTGCCTTGCCTTGCCTAGAATTGGACATTATGAAAGAAAATAGGGCACGTTGGTAAATGCACAGAGTTGACCGATCTTTAAAAGTGTGACAAGGGAAGGGAGGCGTTGCTGCCAGGTCCTCTTTAAAAATTGCGGGAAACATAATAGATTAAATAACAATAACATAATAATAGCTTGGAAATACAGTTTTTTTATATAGCTACTTAAAGAAACGTACAGATACATGAGTGAAAAAAATCAAAGTAGCTCGTCTCTGTTTAAAATGTACTTTAAAAGTACAAAGTAAAAATATTTCACATATATTTTCTTTGGTCTACACGCAATTTAATGTTTTTTTATTTTTTTTTCTGGTGAATTTGTTTTTTTTATTTTTGTTTGCTCAAAGTTAGTGCTTGAACTCAAAAACTTTAGGCAGAATGTTACAATGAATGCTAAAAATAAGCCTTCAAACCATATGAAAAGTAAAAAAAATGTAGTATAGAATGTACAGATACGCGCTCTCAAATGTAGTGAAGTAAAAGTAAATGATATCCACTATAAAAAGGACAAAAGTGAAAGTAATGTACAGATACCTAAACTCTTTACTTAAGAACTGTACTTATACTTTCCACACTGACTGTGGCCAGAGTTTCCATGGGCAGTTGACATATAAACAGTCAAACATAATAAAATAGTAAAATACTTTATATAACGTAATATGAAATAAAGCTGTGGCTTGTTTGCAACTTTGAGTAACTTAAAAATACTTTTCTGGCAGCATACTTTCGCCCGTGTTTGAGTAATCATTTTATTGATCTTACTTTTAAAAAAAAAAAAAAAGAAAGAGGCAAAAAACTGTTTGGTCTCTCTTCCCACTGTGAGTAAGTCTTCAAGTGACAAACGCTTTATGGTGCCAATATTAAATCATTTGAGCATGTGTGTTTCTTTGTTTACTTATTCATTTTTAAATTATTTTTGTGGTCTATCATTTTAAAATCCCGGATTTTGTGCATTATTTTATGTTTTGTCAATTTAAATTATAAATAAGGGTACCGGTACTTACTTGAGTAATTCCTTGGAGCACTACTTTGTACTTTTACTGGAGAAATGTTATTATGAAGTAACAGTACTTATCTTTAAAGCCCTTTCCACTATAACATACATTAACTGACAAAAGTATTAGATATTTCTCAGATTAACCATAATAATTTGCTCTTACATAATATCATCACAAGGTTTAAGGTTACTTTGTGTCTCTTTGGACAAATTTAGATAGACACACAGGTTTTCTGCACGGTAACACAGACAAATAGGCATAACAACACAATTGGCACATATAAAAAGCTACAAATGAAAAAGTTAAAGGGAAATTCCTTTACTCCCTTTTCCCCATGCATACATTCAATTCCTCTCACGCCACTTCACAACTACGCTGCATTTTCCAATTGAAGTTACCCCAGCGAATACCTGCCAAGCCCATGATGTTCCTGCAAATTCAAACTTTCACAGCCGCCGCATTTTATTTTTAATCTGCGCCCTCCTTGTAACAGGTTCACAAGAATGAGAAAAGCGATTCCGGTTAGTGCGGCAGTTTGAGTCAAAAGTGCAGCAGACTTCCCATCACTGACATATTCCCGTAAGGATTCCAGTCCATTACCTCCTCTCAGTCTTTCCTCTTTTGTCTTTTGCCAGATTGAATGTTCCAGTATATCAGAATACTCGGAGAGGATCATCAAGTCCAACCACCTCGACAGCGGTAAGACGTTCAGCCATGATGACCCCGCTCTAATGGACGGAGAATGAAAACTAACTCCAAACTCTAGGTCATCAGAGGTCGGATTAGGTCTCAGAGTCAAAGTGATTCCCTGGATTTAGATCTGCTTTTTCTCTCATTTGTATTCTGTGAGCGAATGCCACTGCCTTCTGAGCATATGTTTTCATTACTGCGCAGTGCAACATTATAAACAACTTTGCTGCCAAGCCGCTGGCTGTGCAGTCAGAAAAAAATAATAAACCCGCAAACTGCACAGTCAGGCATGTCCCAGCCATATGGACCTATGAATATAAAGTATACACTTGTAATTGAAAGTAGTAGTAACATTTCACTAAGTTTTGGATGGTATAAACAGTGTCAAACAGGAATGCGGAGTCATAAGTCACCGTGACACTCTGCGTTTGGGGCAACTTTCAGAACTACTTTCCAAACTCAATCAATAGTGAGCGGAGTGATATAATGTCAGGCGGCCAGGGCAAATATCCGTTTCGTATTGTAGACCCCAGATGGAGTGATTTCCATAAGAAAGTGAGGGCTGCCATGGCAACACATACTGAACTATATAAACCTGCTGTCCCCTTCTGACAAACGACACCGCAGTCGGAGATCGTATGCAGGCTGAAAGTGAAGCGATCATGTCTAATTGTATTATTTGTACCAAGGATGGAATGGAATTTTAAAATGATCTAAATGTTAGGTTTTTTTAATTTTCCAGTGACACTTGGTGTATCCAACTTTCATGATGCTTTTAAACAACATTCATAAATGCACTATAAATAGCTGACTACTGCTGGGCTGAAAATGTGATTAAGGACAATTATATTCTGATATCAAGGACATTATGAACAATGCATTTGTTTATTTATTATGTTATTCTACATCAACAAAACATAATGGTAGTAAATATTTAACCCTGGTTTAAGGGATATCCATGTATCAGGAATGTATTGTGTGGTACTAGGCAATAGCGAGCTCTAGTAATTTGGTAAATATGTGTTAAATGTGTATAAATATTGCGGGCATTGTGTGTTTCAGTTATAACCATCTTCAGAGGAAAGGTGGAGGAGGTGGAGCTTCCTGTTGACGAGGTCGACATCATCATCTCAGAGTGGATGGGCTACTGTCTCTTCTATGAGTCGATGCTCAACACGGTCATCTTTGCGAGGGACAAGTGGCTGGTAGGTACTACTTTGTCCCCATCGTTTCCTTCAACGTCCCCCGGGGCGGCTTTTCAGAACTCAGTAACTGCCAGGTTTGGCCAGGACTATCCAGTTGAAGGATTTTGCTAAATTGCATGTTTAAGGTTCATCTGTACAATATCGCGCTTTATCACAAATAGAAGAATGTAAAGTATTTTTTTCATTAGAGTTCATTAGAATCATTTTCTGGACTACGACATCCAGAAATACGATCAATTACAAATGCTACAAATGGAAATATATCATCGTCTGACCTCGCACACATAGATATAAAACCCAAGAAATAATGCCACATAATTCATTGCAAATCTAAAGCTGGTTTTCTGTATCAATTACACCCTTGAGCAAGTGTTTACCATGAATCCACTTTTTAACATTTTGAGATCTTATTTATAGTTAGCAGCAGACCGTGAAAGCAGCCCAGACACTGCGCAGTGTACCCAGCGGCAACAAACAAACACCCCGATAATTCAAACTGAGGAATGAAATGTCACGAACGCTGTACTGTAGACTTTTTAATGCTGTCGGGATTAATTGCCGAGTTGTTTCTCCTCTTCCCGGCTTCATTTGTCAAACAGAAACCCGGCGGATTGATGTTTCCTGATCGCGCCTCGCTTTACGTGGTGGCCATAGAAGATAGACAGTATAAAGACTTCAAAATACACTGTAAGTTTGCTTTAATTACTGTTTATTTTGTTTATTGGGTGAGCGAGGTCTGACAGACAAGATGTTTTACTATTTCACTGATTCAACTTCCAGAAATTCATATCAGAAACTTTAAAGGCGTCTTTCCAAAAACTTTTCACATACTATTTTATTTGCAAGTTCCATTACAGGACATTTTACACGAAACCTCATAGACAACAGGCACATGTCAACCGGTCTGAGGCATTACAGAGGAAACAGAGATGATTTACTGTAAAAGCAGCAGTCATAAATTGAAAGAGCCGAGGGGAAAAAGCATAAGATCATCAGCGGGCGCACGACTGTTTGACTGTTTTGAAGGTTGAGTCGTTTTTTTACAGATTCTGATGTGCTAGTTGATAAACACCCAAACATCTCAAAGTAAAAGCACACATTTGTTCAGCCATTAACAATATTTTGAAGGTTTTTATAGGCTACTCCTTCCTGATGCGTCGAAGTTTTAATACAAATTTGAAATGAAAACTTTTAGACCTTTTTCCAACAATACATCTAGTCTAGTTTACTCAACTGCGACATCCACAATCTACTCTACATTTACAATCTACAATCTACAATCTAAATTTTTTGGTATCTTATCATCGTGTCATATATGAAAGGAGAAAAGAATTTGACACCTATAGCGCTAAACATTATGAAGATTTATGTACTTAAAATATATACAGTTTGGGGCCATTTTACGCGTCAAACTTGCAACTATTATTTTTGTTAATTTTCTGTACAAAAAACACTGACTGATCTAAATGTTTTCCCATTCACCTGCAGTGTCTGACCTTAAACGGAGGCAGGAGAGAGATTAAAACGTAATGCACTTCTGTATTTCTGTGCTAAATTTGGTCTTTGCGACATATTCACGGTATGAATTATTTATTTTTCTACAACCAATTTAATATTCCATTTTGTGAGATCTGAAATGTCAAAGGCTTTTCTAGGAAGTAGTTTTGAATTTTAAACACCAATAAAAAGGTGTTGTCCCTTACAAATAAACTATAAATAAGAAAATACTGCTAGTGAATAGAGATACTACAAGCCAACACGCATACGCTGGTCAGCAACATTGCATTTTCTTCCTCAGTGGAGCACGACTGGGGGTCATAAATTATTTTTATATGTCAACAATCCCTCCCAGGTCACTCTAAAACCGGCAGCAATGTAATGTGTGAAGAGCTTTGCCGCTGGACACAGAACAGCGTTACTTTATGGCTTCCGGTAAACAAAACACACCAAAGCCTTTGAGGCCCGTGCGGGAATTACTGGTAGTTATGGAGATCAGAGCAAAGAAAGTCATGAACGTAGGAAGAAAGGAAGAAAGGGAACAGAGAAGAGAAGTGTGGCTGTCGGAGAAAGGTGAGGAAGATCAAATGATTACATGATATTTTTGCGTTCAATCAGAGGTGATGATAAAATGTGCTAATGAAGACAAAAAGGGTCAGGCTTGGATTTACTTCAAAAGGGCAAAAATATCACCTTGTATTGTGGGTTGAAAGATCAGACTGCAAAAATGTTTTATCTGACGTTAATGTTGAGGTTAATATGAATGAACACTTTATTTCCCCTGTCGGAAAAACAGATATTTTTGTAACTTTTTGATCTTGTAGACAATACATCGCCCGCTTCTATTTTTGTCTCCCAGCCTGATACTTCTGCCTCCCAACCACTTTATTTATCAGAAAAATGTTATAATTTGCAATAGCTCATTATTGGTCAGTGGGTCTCAACCTTTTTTGACCCCTATAATAACAACTGCTGGCATTCACGCCCCCCAAACACAAAAAATTAACTTCAACGCAAAATGATAAAGTAGCCTTATATCTAATGTTTCATTTTATTTTTGGATACAGCCCTATATTAATGATCTGGCTGGCTAAAATGTTGGAATCTTTTTCTTATATCAATATAATCAAATAATTCTGCGAGGTATAAATATATATTACAAAGGCTGCAAAAAGAGTGAAAAAGTGATATTTCCTTCAACTTCAGCAGCAGAACTATTAACCATGGCCTGTGTTTAGGCCCTGAGAAGTACATTTTAATATTATAGATAAAGATTGGACATCTCTTCAAACAAATAACCTGAACTTGCTGATTTCTCCATCCTATGAATGAACTTCTCCTTTAGCCTAATTACACTTCACTCACGAGTCACAAAATCATCAAAGTGAAAGGTGATACAATGTTGTTACAAAAGGCTCCGTGACAAAAGGTTTTGGTGCCGCTCTAAATGTGATGTCACGGTTGTAAAAGCCTTGCAACAGCAGTCGGTTTCCAGGTTATGCTGACGTGCGCATTATCTTTCGCTCGTAGTAACTGCAGAGTGTTGCAAAGTACTACATTTAGAGATAACAATGCAGTGCCCTCTCAAACTTGCGTCCCAGGAGGCAGAGACTTGGAGATGACCTATAATCCGAAGAGCTCCACTGCGCCTAAAGCATCTTGTTGCCATTAGCGCGGGCTGAACTCGAGTGGGCGGTAACAAATGCAAATAGTATACATTGCAGCATCCTGAGGCTCAGTGACCTGTTCATTATCACCAGTTCTCCGGTTCGCTGCAGTGGTTTCCTCTTTGTAGGTCTCAGTGCAGACGCTGATTCTCTATCTTAAGTAGCAACATGAATAATGGATTAGCTCGATGTTCTTAAGCAGAGTCTAAGCGTCGAGGCGGTCGCCGAGCGTCCAAGCAGGCGGATGTTTGCAGATGGCCCTTAATACAATTCTGTCTAGATGTTTTACTAAGATATGATTTAATGGAAGTCCAGGGTCAAAAGGCTTTATACAAAATAATAACTCTGCATGTGCATCAAATGAGTCATGTGAGTTTTAAGTGACTTGTAGACTTCTTGAAATATTAAACTATTACGAGCAGCTCTGCGGAAACTAATGTCAATAACACAGTAGTTAATGATCATTCTGATTCTGTTCTATTCACTGTCTGAAGGTAAAGCAAACGCTAATGAATTGTTGGCTCTGTTACATATAAAACAAGAAGTGAATCATTCTGCTGTTTAGGGTGGAAGAATGTCTACGGCTTTGACATGACCTGTATTCGCGATGTGGCCATAAAGGAGCCGTTGGTGGATGTAGTGGACCCCAAACAAATGGTCACACCGCCTGTTTAGTGAAGGTGAGTCATTATCTCTCAAACGCATGAAAAGTTGTCAGTGGAATCACTAATACACTTGCTAAATAGGCTTGCTCTTTCCTGACTTCACTGAATATGTAAGCACTCTGCGATTAATAGTGGGTTAAGTTAGTAACCACATTAAATCTGACTAATACAATGAGTAAGACCTGTTCATAATCCTCATTTTTACTGGCTCACTTTTGGTCTGGGCTTAGTATTTACGCAAGCAGCTCCTTCTGTGACGTTGATTGAAATTGGAAATAGTCCTTCAAGATGAAACCGCAACACTAAGAATAACGCTCTTTTAAATCGTGACATCGACTGCGTTGTAACCGATGCATGGAACACACTGCATGACACGGCGCTGGGACTGTGACCTTGACGCTGGCCCGTTTTGCCCCTCGCGCTGCAGCTTAGAGCGGCGGAGACGCTGTGCCGTGCATGTCAATCCGCCCCCTTCTTCTTTTCCTGATCGTGCACTTTGTCATGTTGACCTTCTTATCTCTGCTCGGTGATTGTAGAGTGGCTTTTCCTTAAAATCACCTCGATCCTGGTGGGTCAAGTCCGATGTCTGCGACGGCGCCTCCTGGGATACTCATTGCCAAAGCGTTTTGCCTTCTTTGATACGGCTGGATGTCTGTGAGATAACATGACTGATTGAAGTAGAATCCAGGCTGGAAAGACTTGTGTATATTGTGTTTCCAAAGTTTATTATCCAAGTCTAGAGAAAATAATAACTTCTGTGCGATTGGAGCTTTGTGTGTAATGCACTGCAGAGAGCAACGATTGTCTTTATTAACACAGATTCTCGTTCAATTCTTTCTGATTAAGTCTGGTTTGAGGCCAGTGAAAATCCTTGATGTGGACTTGGTTGGTTTGGTCCTGTTCTAGTCCTAGTTTAGTCCTGTTCTAATCCAGGTTAGTTACAGGTTTAGTGCCAGTTTTAACATTTCTGTGTTGCCTTTGTGTTACATTTAAAATTCCGTTAATATAGGGCAGATCATGGCATTTAACTTGTATTATTTTAAGACACAGCTTCCCTGCCAGCTCATTACCATCACATCTGCCGAGTGCAAGTCTTTTAATGTGCTTTTTTTCACGCCTGTCTTATTATACAAGGGAGAATCATTATTATTTATTTATGTTTCTTTTTGTTTTAGTTGTTCCCTTTCAAAGCTTGACTCACAGAATCCACTGTCAACTGGGCTTGGAGAGTTGAGTACTTGGTGCTTCATGGTGGATGACTGAGTTTGTCGCCTCGAGACTTTAGCTGATAACTGCCCATTAACATGTGACTCAGACCCCCAGATGACAGCATAGCAAATAAAGGACACTCCCCTCTTAAAATGTATGACAAGCTGACATTTTTATTTGTATATGTATTTGTGACTTTGAAGGATTGTTTTTCTATGTAAATGATAGCAATAGTTTACATTGAAATAATGAACACCCCCATTTCCACTTGGTAAAAATAAAAACAAAAAAGAAACATAATAAGTAAGAATTTCATGTTTAAAGGTATCATTTTTTAGTTTAAAAGTCCCAGTTTCGAGTTGAAAGTCATAATTAGTAGTTCAAAAGTTAAATCGGTGTAGTCCCTCATTTGCACAGGAATAGTTCAAAGTAGAAGAGGGATTCAAAGAGGCATTATGCTATTTTTTTAAAATCAAGATGTGTCGACTCCCGTTCAGAAGTCATTTTTTCAACCTGAAGACGGCAGTCGACACATCTTGAGTCAAAAAAGTAATCCAAATGATTACCTTTTAAATCTTTCTACCTTTTCACCAGCAAATGTCATGTAGGGGCTGGATTTGAACTCGAAATAATCACTTTTAAATACGAAATTATTGCTTTTAAACGCTGGGTTTTTATTGTTTTATTTGCTGGCAGAAAGGGCTTCCATACGTTCCACAGTCAGAAAACATGCGGTGAATATCTATCACATGAAAGTAGATGCCCCGCAGTTTACGCTTCCTGATCTGGGCAATGTGAACAATGTGATCTGATCATATGTTGGCACGCTGCCCCCCCCCCGACACTAAAATAAAGCCGCCCTGGATACAGCGTGTTCTTTTCCTCTGAATGCAGATTTGTAAGACGTATCAGATGCCCTGTTGAACTCGGGACATTTGGACATCTCTGAAGCTTCCCCGTCTGCATGAGCAAAGCTTGAACTCGTGCTATAACGCTTGGCTAAATTGCCTTTTTACCGTTTTATTGCAGTATAAAGTTGTTTCTTCATCAAAGTACTTCATAATTATGTTTCATTCATTTGAGTTTAAGTGTTTTTGTTGTTGTTGTTGTTGTTGTTGTTGTTGACGACCAATCAAGAAGCCCTATTAATCCAGTCAAGGTTAGAACGGTATCGAAAAGCAGTACCACCCTTTAAATCTGTTGAAAAGTCAGACCGTTTAGATTTATCCTGACAGCTTTAAGACAAAAGCGTCAGTGAACGTCAAATGAATTGTGTATTTGCTAACTTAAATGGAAGCGGTGAGTGAAGGGTGACAACGCAAGCTTAAGCGCATCTGTCTCATTTGTGTCTCTCGAAGGAGGTGGACATCTACACTGTGAAGTCTGAAGACCTGAACTTCAGCTCAGCGTTCTGTCTTCAAGTCCAGAGGAACGACTACATCCACGCGCTGGTCACCTATTTCAACATAGAGTTCACCAAGTGTCACAAGAAGACTGGATTTTCTACTGGTAAAACATTTTAAGGCTGAGATAAACTATAGGGGGACGTTTTCTGCATGAACACATTCCCAGTGAAAGAAGCCAGGGTCTAATTTATTGCTTTTATATATATTTGTTATTGTTCTGAATGACTTTTTTAGGCCTAGTTCCATTTGTTTGAAATGTTTTTGTTTTTTACTTTTAGAGCTTAGTGTCAGTTTTAGATTGTTAGAATGTGCAGCACTTTGGAAACGCTCTTGTTTCTAAAATATGCCATACAAATGAAGTTGGATTGGAGGATTTTAGTCAGGAGAGCCAAAATGGAGGATTATATGGCACAAAAAGAGTGAGAGTGTAAAATTAGAGACAGATTATTATTTTTAAGAACTACTTTTATGAGTTTTTATATATTATAACAGTAGTTCTTGATCATGAGTGATTGGTGCATGTTTGAGTAATCCTATATTGTCCTGCATTTGAGGCTTTAGTGCTGATTTCACCTACTACCTCTTCATCTTCTATCCAAAAAAGTCAGCACTCAGACTTGTACATTTAGGTTAAAAATGTCCCATAGCCACACAATAAACTAAAGAAATGCATGAATTAAAATGAGCTGTGTATGTAATAGTTTCAAACTAAATACTAACCCGAAAAAGCATACGTCTTCTTTAAATCACTTAAAATGCAGAAATGTAACTGAGACATGGACTTAACAAACTTTACTGATCCACATATACCTTTCTGCGGCAAATATATGCTTTTTCTTATTATACTCAATATTCTAATGTTGCTTATCTTCAAAACTTTAAAAACAAATACTTATATAAGACTTAATTTGCAAAAACAGATCTCCATTTTGAAAAACTGTCAACAAGTATTTTTCATTTTTTACTGCCTTCTACAGATATTATCAATGAAGATAGATGGAGTGGATTTTATCACGCAGGGTTGGAATAATATCTTGATTGCAGTAAAATACATTTGGCTTCTGAAAACATTGCAAAACAGCCTCCGATTACTTTTTTAAAGTAAGTCTTTTTCATGGATCTTTCAACACTTGAGAACATGCCAACTCCACACAGACTGGCCACACGATGATTATAATGTCGTTTGTAACAATAGTAATCATTATAAGGATGTGATTGAAGAGTTGAAGATCAAACGGTTGAGTAGTCCCCCGGTGGCGCAGAGTTGAAAGAGGAGAGAGTACTCATTATGTGCAGTTTGATGAGGCCTCCGAGGGATTGATGACTGCAGTTAATGGAGTTGTCACTGTACATTAGGGCAATTCAGATCCGGCTGATGGCTCTGATCCCACACTTCAGCAGACAAGCCTGGTGGAATCTGGGTCAAAAAGAGTGTCAGACTGACCTCTGGTGGAGAAGGCGTGAGTTGCAGGTTTACAGATTAGCAGTGCCAAGAGCCATGATAAATAAACCTGAGAAATGAATCAAATCTTTTATTAAGAAAGAGGGTTAGTTATGTTTAATAATCTATTTTATGCTCGGATCTTTTCAATTGTCAGTACTCTGGTCTGCAAAAGCATGTGGTTTGGACCAGAGTTTAGAAGAAATGGAGTGTTTAATAAGAAAAATTCAAATTAAATCAAGGTATCCCTTTATAATAAAGGCATAGATACAAAGCATTTATAAATATGCATTAATCATTGACTAACAAAACGAATCATTTAGATATTTAATAATCATTTACTATGGTTAGGATTAGAGTTAAGGTTAGAGTTAAAGTGTTAAAGATTAGTTTATTTTTGTTAATAATTTGTAAATAATTGTTAAATGTTTGTGAAGATTTGTAGTGCCGTATAATAAGTACAATAAGCGTCAAAAATTGTTATTGATCAATATGAGGGTAAAAAACATTTAGAATTCATTTATTTGTTCTATCGTCCGGCCTTAATAATCAGTACATTTGGAAATGGTTAGAAGTCATGAGTTGGTTTGATAACACAATTTAACAAAATCAAAGATTAAACATGTCAAATCATTTCATCCATTGAAGTATTTGTAAATAATAATATGTACTTTATATGCATAGATAGATGTGCAATGCATGTGTAACTAACAATGTTTTATCATCACAATAATACCATTATTACTTATACTTATTTACTTATACATACAAGAAGAATTTGAGCCATTCATTTATTTGCTCCTGCTTCCTACTACAAATATTTATACTTATACAAACAATAATAACAAACTACAATAGTTCATCTGAGCTACACAGTTATCTTTTTCTCATTTCATTCTAAGTGTTCTTCAGCAGTGTTATAGCACATGTTTCATATGTACAAGGTCCTTCTAAATCCATGTGTGACCGTTTTTGTGCGTTTTCAGCTCCAGATGCTTCTTACACGCACTGGAAGCAGACGGTCTTTTACCTGGAGGATTACCTGACCGTGAGAAGAGGCGAAGAGATAACCGGCTCCATCGCCATGAAGCCCAATGAGAAGAATATTGTGAGTATTGATGGATTCATAAGTTGAGTTAGACCACCAAGCCACATAAATCACACAGTATTTCAATCAATGTCCTTCAGGGGAATTTGTAGCGCGTGTAAAAGTCTTGTATTCCAAGATAGATGAAAACATGTTTCATCAATAGCCTACACTTCTCATAATACATTCAATTGGACATTTTTCTTTGTATAGACATGAACGCGGCTTGTACTAAATGGAGAGAACAGATGGCGATCTTGACATGGCAGTGTCCTTGCTTCCTTATGTACGATATGTACTTTCACTCGCTGTCAACAAAGATTGTACCTGGGACTGAAATACTATATGAAACCTGATTTATATCTGCGCCGCAAAAACTAAAGATCTATGTGTTAACTCAAATAAAAATTCTGAATTGAAGCGATTATAAGTAAATTTGTCACTGTGCATATATTTATTTGTTTTAGGCTTGGTTGGTCTTACTTAAAGTGCATTTGACAGGTATCACTTTGTTTGGTGAGATAGTCCCTGTGGTAAATATTTATCTCAGTTTTACATCAGTCAAGTTGCAAAGTGTAAAGATAATTAAATTGTTATAAAGTTTAAAATTACAGGAAGAGTAAATCAAAGACGGAACTGACATATTTCTGACAGTTTAAACAATCATTTACCAAAACAAATGTGTTATCAGGTATACAAATCAGAACTATTGAGTCATTTATATGGATTTTGGCACATGTTTACATTATGGTTGCCAGGTAACAGTAATTACCTCCACCTCTGTCACATCTGCGGCTCATTTCCAAACAGGAAGTAATAGTATAAACTTCACCTAAATTGTCAAACTGGGGAAAAATACGCAACATTTTTAGTAAAATCTTGAGGAAAATCACTGTGACCTGTCAACTGCTCTTCAATTTAAAACAACTAGCAACATTAAAAATATTTTTAATTCAAGACGTTGTCGAGGTGCAAGTATGTAACTCTTCTGGTGGAGAGTCTGCCACCCGCTTGTCTCCATGGAGATGTTGTTGGTTTACCTGGCATGTTCCACAGTATGGCATTAAACTTCTCTATTTTGCATTTAATCAGTCACATGCGTTTTGATTACTTCTATCTTGAAAAACACAACCCGACCTGTATCTTGGACTGGTGGCAGCACCTGGTGGTCTACATGGAAATAACATACAATTTAATGCCATACTGTGGGACGTGGTTTGGACGACACACGAGATTGAGAACCAGACAAGGCAACATTTTGACAGAATAGAAGATAAATAAATAAATAAATAAATAAATAAAATGTCAGATAATTTAACAAGTTTGGCCTCTCATTTAAACGTTCCTTATCCTTAAGCTGTCACAAGTCATTATAGAACTGCTTTTTTGAACTACAGCTTTTAAAAACACAGCTCACTTACAAGCAAAGCAACATCATCTCTATTAAAACCAGAAAAGCTACGTAATGCACCTTTAACCCATGTTAGATATTCTTTAAGGCAACTATTAAACCCGTCTTTCCATTGCAGCGTGACCTGGACTTCACCTTCGAGCTGGACTTCAAAGGACAGCTGTGTGAAGCGGCCATATCGCACGACTACAGGATGCGCTAGTTCGACAAGAGGGTGGGGTCACCGTTACCCACCGGAGCCACCGAGCATCACTGGGAGTTTGCCGATACCTCCAGGATGTGTACAAGGGGCCGCGTCACAGGGTTAAACATCGCAGCAATGTTCTAGGTCGACTGGTAATTAAGGCTGGATGGTCACTGATGCCGACTGTTATATTATATGAATGTAACACCGAGCAGTGTTTTTGATGAACGTTATTGATGTATGTGAAATGACGTGGTTTCTTAGGACTAGTAAATGTTGATTTGTCATGCACATTATGTCATTTTGGGTGTAGCTTTAAAGGTGCGCTTAGTAACTTTATTCTAGAGGAGGGTCAGTCACTTGCTTCGCTCCATGCAGATGCCATTTCTTTGTCTGGAATGTTCCGCAGTATAAAAGGTTAAAAGGTACAAAATCACAGTAATAATGTATGTTTTTGAGCAATAAAAACACCTGGATATGTTTCATTCCAGGCAAAATAACATATCTATTAGGAACCTTTTTCAGTTCCTGGTACTTATTTCATCCCCGGCCCTGGATAAGCACAAAAAGATGGATGGAAGGTACTTATTTTAGCTCCAGTCCCAGTCCAGGGCGGGTACTTTCGAGTCAGACCAAGAACATTTGGTGACACAAGCACATGTACAATACTGCCTTTGTTGGGAAATATGTACGTTTCACTCATTCTCAGACTTAGACAAACTTTAGTCCCTAGTTCTTGGTACTGTTATGTGCAAAAACATCTTCTGGAGACAAGCAGGTGACAGATCCCCCACCAGAAGTTACACAGTGCACCTTTAAGAAAATTAGTTTCTTAACGGCTTAGATTTATTGAAAACTGACAGCAACTGAACACAGCCAAGGATTTACGTTGTAACGTGCAGGTGCTGTACACGTCGTGGTGCGGTGGTGGTAGATTTGTCGTCATTGGTCATGTGATAGTAAGAGTGGACACTTTAGTGTTTTGTCAGTGCAAGCTGTTGATATTTGCCCCCAAATCCTGAATGCCTTGACCAAGTGCCCAAGTGAACCAAACCTCAGTGTCACTACACATCATTCTCATGTCTCATACTCCACTTTTTCATTTTTATATTAAAAAGGAATGTGTGTGGCAGATTTGTGTTGAACTAGGACATTGTTTGGTGATGTTTTGTGGGCACACCTGTCATTACTGTTAAGCAAGGAATGAAAACGTATGTTATCTTGTTTTGTGCTTGGATGTAGAGCACTTTTTGTTTTAACCAAACAATAAAGATTTGAAATTCAAAACAAGTCAGGATTGAGCTGCATGTTATCCATGGGTTTCAGAGAGAAAATGACTAAATGTTTTTGGTCGTACGGGTTTGTTTCGTTTGTTATACAAAGTTGAACTTTGGAACCAACTTTGAAACTACATTTCAGAAGATTTTCATGCATACCCTTGTCACTGCATATGGCATGCACACAAGGTATAGATGAACCAAATTATTCCAGCAAAAAGAAAATGCATTGCAAAATGTTTTTCATTTGTTCAGCAAAAGGCAGAATGCAAACTATTGCAATTTCCAGTATTATATATAAATTATATTCAATATTAGCATGCACCTTTTGCAAATATGAGCAAAGAATGCTGAGATTACTGACTTAATATTTTGCTTATGACTGCTTAAAATATAAAGGACGCCAGAGCCACGATTATAATAAATTCATATTATAAATTCTACATAAAAATGTGCATATGGCCATGTTATCAAAAGTACCATTGCAGTCTGAGAGCTACGATTATAATAGGACTATTTTACATGAATGTCCATTCCTAAATAACTGTATACAGGTATAATAATAATAATAATAATAATAATAATAATAATAATAATAATAATAATAACAACTTATAATAACTTTATTAAGGGATGAGCCAGATGTCTCATAATGATTTTGAAGAGATAACAAAGGCTTGATCTGGATCCATTTGTGATTCTTACATGTACTAACTAGGTCCTGTTGTAAATTGGTGAGAAAACTTGAAAACCAATTGCAAGGAAATACACTCAAGCAGTCCTAGTTTATGTTTGTAAATGTACTGCATAAGCAGCATGCAGTTTTCTCACGTTTTTCATGCTTTATGTCGACATACTCTGTCTTGTCGTTGTCATCATTATGTTCAGTTTACACGTATTGGACCTAAATAAATGCTTCTTTCTTTAAAATGTTGAACCACTGTATTGTATTTATTTTGCATTCTGGTTTATTATATGAATTTGGTTAATCTATGAAACCCATCAAATCTGTAAATGCAAGTTAAATTCACACATATCATTGTTTTACATCATGTCGACCATAAAATAAAGAGCAATGTTCAAAATAATTGACTGAATTGACTGGGCTGTGTGTTTTTTTGCATTTAAGTATGCGCACGTATGATACCAACAGTGTATTTGGACGGAATGAGCTCCTCTCTGATCGTAACCATTTTCAACCCTGTTCTTTCATCCTTTGAATGACCAATCACAGTCCGTGCCTCCAGATCATATTATCTAATACAAACTGTCTATTTAGGAGAGAGAGACCCTTTGAGTTGGAAAAAAAATTCAAAAAAACCAGCACAATCTTATAAACTTTGCAGATATATGGGAAATATTAGAGAGAAAAACAGTCATTATTCCACAGAATGTACATTTGCTGAATCACCCAAAAATATAATATTTACAAGATTTAGATACAACCTAAATATGAAACTAGAAAAACTATCAATACATAACCTTTTTACATTGGAAATCAAAGATCATGCCCTATTAATACATATTTTTTACTTAGACAGACATGTTAACTTACAATAAATATATTTATACAAATTTATGGAAACATCTTGAGCTATACCTAAATATACATATTTTAAGAAAGTTAGAGTTTGAACAGAAAAAGATCTGTGATACAAAAGCACACATTTTATACTATGTTCCCATTACATCAAGGTGTAATTAATAAAGAAAATAACCATTTCATTAAATATCTGTGTGAAAAGTGACCAAAAGTGTTCTGGGAAAAGAAATCACCTTAAGGTTTGAGAGAAGGTGAGAGTGGCATCAGGGTTCACAGTGCAACACGCAGTCCAAAAGTACCCCAAGGTCAGCAGCACGATCGCTTCTTCTCAGACGGGACCAGCTTCACCGTCTTCTCTTTTACACTGTCCTCTTGCTCTTTTAAAATTCTTTACAACAAATCACAAAAAAGGTCAGAATTGAATTAATGGTTACATAGTGCACTTTTAAGTTTCCTCAGCTTGTCATACAACTCAAACTGAATTGCAGTTGTTGTCTTACCTGGCCATGTGAATCATTGAGTCCATAACATTGTGTCCAGAGCAGGCGCTGCACTCAAAAAACGGCATCTGGCATTCCTAACGCGGGCAAATTAGCAATATTATAACCAATAACAACACAATACGCATAAACGTATACATTTTTGAGTGATGCTTTTATCACGGACACACAAAAAAAAAATAGTAAAAAGTAGAAACCTTGGCTATCCGTTCCCCCATGTTCTTCTGGACTTGTCTCTCCTCTTCCTTGTCCGTTTTGTTTCCCAAAAGCATAATGGCTATGTCCTCACCTGCAGCCTCCTGGAAAGACGCAACAGCGAAATATAATTACAACTACAAGCAGTATATTATTGTGTGAAACTATTTGTATCGATAGTAAGAAAAGGCTCGATGCTCAGTACCAATTTAAATACCAGAATGAGAATTAAACATTTTCAAGACAATGTAACGTGAATTTCATCACAAAATGTAAATGTGTTTAACTATTAAAACTATTCAGGAAAGGTCCAATGCGTCAATGATTTGTTTTCAAGTTCAAATAAGTATCTTTTGCAATACAAGTTTTAGTACCGATTAGTATCTGGGAATCAATTTAGAGGACAACACCAACTCATAGTGCACGTGTTTGTTTGTATTGCATCTTTATTTGAATGCGTAAATAACAGTCACACAAACCAGTACATCAACTATTGACTATACAAGGCCATGTTTTCTGTCGACTTACATTTATACTTGTGAGCCACTGCCTGACGGCGGTGAAGCTCGACGTGTCCGTGATGTCGAACATTACTATCACGCCGTCGGCTTTGCGAAAGAACTGTTTGGTGATGCTGCGATACCTGCGAGAGGAAAAGATGGTTGAAATCACAATAGGCATCTAAAATGACTGCAAACACTTTTTAAAAAAACACACTTCCTCACCTCTCCTGTCCGGCCGTATCCCACATCTGCAGTGCTATTTGGCTGTTGTCCACTGTAATCGTCTTTACGCTATAGTCTATACCTGGATTCATCAACGAGAAGAGTCAGGTTTTACAAAACTGTGTAACGTGATCTTATAAAGTGTGGAATTTAACTAAACGCACCCACTGTGGCAGAAGTACCAGGATGGAAGCAGTCGTCACAAAACCGTTTTAGAAGTGACGTCTTTCCTACACTTGAGTTTCCCACTATTATAATTTTAAACAGGCGATCTGGGGAAGGACCCCCTTCCTCCTGGAAAAACAACACAAAATGTTCCAGACAAGTTGCGAAATATATTCAGCGTAGCTGAGAAAATTTTTTATATATATATATATATATATATATATATATATAATATATATAATATATATATATATATATATATATATATATATATATATATATATATATATATAATATATATATATATATTATATATATATATATATATATATATATATATATATATTATATATATATATATATAATAATTATTAATATATATATATATATATATATATATATATATATATATATATAGCAAGGATGTATGGAATAGTCGGTCTAACAATAATCATGATAGTATCGCAAGCACTGAAAAATAATAATTGTGAGGACTTTATTAAGGATATTAAATGTGCAGCACATATAAAGTGTTTTTAAAGCATGAAGACTTAACACATAGCTAAAGAATGATTCAAGCTTGGTATATAATTAATACCCAACCCATCCATCTTCTTCCGCTTGGGGCAGGGTCGCGGGGGCAGCAGTCTAAGCAGGGACTCCAAGACTTCCCTCTACCCAGACACTTCCTCCATCTCCTCCGGGGGGATCCCAAGGCGTTCCTAGTCCAGCCGAGAGACATAGTTCCTCCAGCATGTCCTGGAGCCTCTTCCCGGTGGGACATGCCCGAAACACCTCCCCAGAGAGGTGCCCAGGAGGCATCCGGAACAGATGCCCGAGCCACCTCAGCTGGCTCCTCTCAACGTGGAGGAGCAGCGGCTCTACTCCGAGCTCCTCCAGTGTGACTGAGCTCCTCACCCCAGCCGCACTGTGGAGGAAACTCATTTCGACCGCTTGCGATCTTGTAATTTCGGTCATTACCCAAAGCTCAACTCCTAAACCTTTAAAGTAGTTACTAAGCCTGAATCATTCTCATTAGTTTGTCATGAACTAAGTCTTAATTCATGCTTTATTAAGGCTATTTAAGGTGCAGTAAGTATTTGAAGAGTGGCCAAAATAAGTCATAGCTGTTCAATCTATACTCCAAAAAGGTGACGTGATTTTTTTTATCTGGCTGTTTATGTCCTATTGACTTGACTTTATATTCAGAAGGTTTAATTTCATAAAGCGTGTCACATACTAGAGGAATGGCCATCTGTGAATGAGTGTGAATTAAGGATTTGACCGTTTGTCGTGATGTCAATAATCCTGAATGTGATGTTTCTTCTTACAAGAACGGCAACACTAATATGTGATACTGTTATTATGCTTACGTTTAGGCTGGTCTCCTTGCCCACAGGCTGCCCTCTAGGAGAAGTCGGTGTTGCATTGCCTCTGGACTGAGGAACAATATCACTCATGACCAGGTCCACGCTGTCTTCCTCTCCCTCGCTGCACTCCTGCAGAGGGCTCTGCACCTGACAGTTGTTCTGCAGCAGGTGAGGGAGGTGGTCTTCCTCTATGGAGATGATTCTTCGTAAATGTCCTCTCTGTACATCTGGACAGACGCTGGTCAGCCTCGTGGAGTCGCTACATGTGTCCGCCTCATCTTCACTGCGATTAAAGATACACAGTGAAAAAGGAGTTAAATAGTATAAATATCGGGTAAGTGTTCACTGTGAGCTGATGTACCTTCTGAAGACATCTGACGAGGAGCTTTTTGTGGTACCAGAGTAAGCAGATGTTCGCATTGAACTGGAGCTTTTCTTTGGTTTCTGTTAAATAAATAATAAATATATCATTTGCATACAGCAGTTATATCTATAATCTTGATGTCTGTATACTGTACATACCTGATAACAAATGTCACTTTCATCTCGTAAATATTTATTCATTTCTCTGTAAAAAAGGTAAAAACTAATGAAAAAAAAAGAGTCATTCTGGATGGGGGAGAAAAATACCTTAATTTTGCAAAAATGTTAAGGCAGATTATTCAGATTCAAAATATAGAAAAAATGCTGCATTTATTGAAACGCCCGTTTTGTAGCCCTCACCTCATCAGGTCCAGTTGTTTCAGTAAACTGGCTCGCTCCCGTTGAAGTCCTTCAGTTACTCTATAGATTTCACTGTTATAGAAAACAATAGACATAATATTATATTCAGTCTCAAGGACAATTTTAAGATTTTTAATCAAAATTATTGACAGTTTCTGATTCAGGTCTACATTGAATTATTTTTCCTAAGCTAAATAGGACACTCAAAAATATTAGAGAAAGAATAGTACATATCACTCTTTATATAATTGAATGGGTGAGTAGAGCCTAAATGGTCGCCCTGGTTACTGGTCTGTCAATAACACAGTACAAATGGACAGTGTGGGAGCTGGTTGGAGCAGTGCAGACTCACATCTCCTTCTCCTCGTGCAGCCGTGATGATTGCTCCTGCAGCAGAAGCAGTTGCTCCTGGGTCAGACTCAGCTCCTGACTCGTGTGCTCCAGCTCCCGCACCAGCTCGTCATTTGTCTGCTTCAGCTTCACATTTTCCACTTTGGTCTCATGTTTTTCACTGTGGAGGTCCTGGCATTGATGCTCCAGCTGCAAACAGAACAGGATGACAAACAAGTTACTCATAATCCAGTTACGAGCTGTACAGGGACCAAATATGTGTTTGTGTGAATGAATGAAGGCCAAATTTAGTACTGAGCATTTTAAGATCAGGACAGACAGGACAGTATACATGCTTAAACCAGTCTTCGGACTGAGAATGACTTTTGGATGGAAGGCAAAATGTCTTGTTCAGGTCCAGATGAATACCTTTGAAACTTTTCCTACCATAACGTTGTTTTGTATTGCTAAAGCAATACTATTGAAGTATTTTAATATAGTTTTTGACACAATATGCTCAGTAAAAAATATATGTGTATATATTTAAATTATATCCTTAAATTACTAGTCAAACATGTGTGACTAAATCAAGACCAAAGGAAATGATGATATGATTTATTTATTTTTGTTATTGAGTCAATGCGATATAGACATTATATTGAAAGTTATTTTATAAATTCAAATAAAACAAAATTAAATCTAATTGAAAATTGTGATCAATAAACATGTAGAAAAACTTTGACTTTTTCTTTTTTTTAATCATATTGCCCAGTGTTAATGTAGAAAAACCTAGGTAACATAAAGATATAAATGCAGCTGGAACACATGCAGTATTCGACACAAAGATGTACCGTTTGAAACCACACGCTGTTAAAAATGTCAAACTAACAAGCGCTGCCATTTCCCTTGTTGTGAAGGATGTACATCAAATCCGCTGCAGGGCGCCCGGGGGAAATCTGTCAGCGTTCACTCACCCGCTTCTGCTTTTGAAAGAGTTGTTCAAGCTCTTTTTCTTTGGAGGACAGCTGATGCTCCAACTCTTGACTGCGAGAGAGAAAGTGCTGGTAATCCTGCACAAGTGAAGTGGGAGAGAAAGACAATGAGATACAGTACAGAATGTGATGAGTGCAACCTTCAGAAGAAACTCCACGTTATATGTATGTCTAGTACCTGCAACACAATCTTGTCCTTCTCATTTTTGATTTGCTGCTCCATCTCTTCATACAAGCGCCGGATATCATCATCGTGTGTTGCTGCTTTTCTGTGAACGATTACGATCTACGCGTTATACGAGTCATAATATACAAAACAAAGACTCTTGTCACAAAAAACACACTTTCAAGATCTTCACACTGCCCGATAAGGAAAATACTGCGATAAATAATAATATTGAAGAACAGTTGCCACCGACACAATACAAGTGCTTAAAACCTACAGCAAGGCCCACAAATTTAGGGTGAGGGACGACAAAAATGTGGATTAAATTTAACCTAAATTCAGCAAACATTTGAACTGCAAACAGCGGCAACGATTGCTGTATTGTATAATGATGCATACAAGATTATAATGAATTATAATGATTATAATGTGTCCTGCCTAATGACTAATCGAAAAACAAACAAGGAAACAGACAAATAATCTTTAAAAATCCCATCCTCCTTTTTTTTGTATATGCCTGTGTTTGTTGTTGTTTTTGGCATGCTAAATACTTAAAAATATTAACAAAATAAAGGACTAATCACAAATTTAAGTTGTAGTAAACTTCGCAAATCATTAAATTACCTTTGTAAAAATAACAGAATGTAATAATGTGGGATATCACTTAATCTGTGTAAACATACTGCCACCGCTTTATGATTCATTGCTCATGTTTTTCCGTTTTAACCCACTACAAGTCTGTTTAAAAAGACTAAAAAGACGTAATGAGGATAAACGGGGCTGCTTTTGAAAAAATACTTACCTGATATATATATTGTTATATGAAACTAATCACCAAATATCCCTAACATTGAGTAAATTGAAAGTAGGCAATGCCCTACAGATCAAGTGGCAAGTTCTTTTATTGAACAAATAGTTGATATGGGGCAGTAATTATCTAAACGTATCCGACCACGCTGATGATTAACATTGTACAGTGACAGACTCGCTCACAGGGACAAAAGCGACGTTAAATCAAAAACCCGCTGTCGTTTCCCGACCTTTTCAGAGCGCTCTCCATTTCACTCTTTTCCTGGTTCGCCTCGATGAGCTGTGAAGTCACTCGGGCCAGAAAGTCCTCGAAGTTGGACAGGAGGTGAGGCTCGTCCCGCCGGAGCTGAGCCCACAAGCTGCGGATCTCTGTGGGGCTGGAACAAATCGTTTATCTCGCATGCAGAAATGTCAAATGTCAACAATGGGTTATTTGCAGTCGGAAAATATGGTACAATATGTTTGATTATGTTGCAAAATGACTATTATTGCAATATTAGCTGAGGTAATATCCATTTGACCCATGAAGAAACAATGTAAATGTGCCTGTCTAAACTAAACAAAAAGTTCAGTTTCAAGCATTACCTTCTCAATTTAGTTCGAATGTAGCCATATTTTGGTGCTGGATTTGTCCCGGTTTAGATTTTGACAGTTTGACGGATAACCCTTTTTATTTTTTCTTCATTACTTGAACTAATCAGCGTATAAAACACAATGTAATAAGATAAGTGAACATTTATTTGTCCCACAATGGGGAAAGGTTTGTGTTCTGATGCAAAGAACAGCAGGGAAAAAAAAAAAGCTATTAAAAATCAAGATAAATAACCATGTAAAAATTTAATAAATAAGAATATATGGCATTTTTCATTATATTTTGTAGTCTTAGCTTCATTTCCACTATTTATAAAGAAAAATGTGTGTACAACATGTTCGGATACAGGAAATTACACATGTTTTTTATTGTTTTACTTCATAGATTATATTTTACTATTGTTACTCATTGTTTTTTGTTGCACCTATCGCCGTAGCCAGTTCCTAGTCTGACAATAGTAATAAAAGTTATTCTGACATTTTATATTTCTATGTTCTCCACCCTAAATTTACCTTCAGCAATTGTTAAGATGATTTTAAAACTCACTTTTCAAAGATATGATTAGCTCCCAGATTGTCCATGAGCATTGTGAAGTGCTTCTCCTCGTCGTCGTCAGCACTGGCCAGGCGCTCCTCCCACTGGCCCTGGAACACCGTCTCCGCTGAGCCGTTTCCCGGGGTTTTCTCCTCCATGTTTTCCTCTACAGCAATCGTCTGTCCAAACAAAAATTCACCTAGAAAAGAAGTTCAGGAAAAAGAACAAAGAAAGAGTATGTATGTAGTGTAAATTGGTGAGCCATTTAAGAAAATGTTAGTACAAAATTCTACAAAAATAGCTGATTCAAAATAAATATGAGGACATTTTATGTTTCAAACTTTCAAATAAGGGTATAATTTCTACACTTTTGAGATTAATTTTACATAAATATTTAATTTCTCATAATTACACCTCAACTAATACAGTTAAAGACATGTTTTAACACATTCCTGTTGGATTGACATAATATTGTCTGACTCTCGTTATCAAGAAACTCCGAAAACATCTCCGAAAATGTATTTTTGAATGTGTATTTTTTAAATGTGTTTTTTGTGAATTGTTCTTCTTTGAAAAAAAAGTCCTTGTCACATCCAAATATCAACTGTACAGAGAAAACCTTTTTAAAAACACATTTATTTTTTCAGAGGAGAAGCATCAAGTCGTCTCAAGTCGCAGGGCTCAAGTCCAGGTCGAGTGAGTTTGATCAAGTCAAGTCGACAAAACCGTGGTAAACACCTCTGCCCAATAGTGAACACACTGTATATTTATCATGTTGTTGTTGTGTTGGCTGTCAACCGCCGTTAAAAGTCAACAGAAAATACATTTACCGCCACCTACTGTAGTTGTACATCTTCAAAGTATGCATTTTACGCTATACTGTGAAAAAAAAAAGGAGAAAAAGAGAGAGAAAGAAAGAGAAAGAGAAAAAGAAAAAGAGAGAGAAAGAGATGCATACTTACTAAAGCCGGTAGAGAACTCATCCAGTGTGAGGAAGCCATTGCCGTCCGAGTCGAGCGTATCAAAGACGCTCTCCAGTTCTTCAGGCGTGAGAGGCAGCTCACTGTTCAGCCTCTGTCGAGCAAGAAATAAAAACACAGCTGCTGTTGGCAAGAACAGTGACTCGAGGGCGTTAAATATACTGTAGCTATACCAACGAATACTTAACGGTTCTGAGCACAGACATGGGCAGTGTGTGCAAGTACACTGTGAACAGGGACAGTTCCATTTGGATTTTTTAAGCCAATACTGTTACTTATATTCAGATCTTAAAATCCAAAGCAAGGACCAAAAATTTATTTTTAATTTGAAGTTAAGTTTACAAATAACAAATAATAAATAACAATGTATTTTTCTGGGATATGAAATAATTTATTGCATGATTGTGTAAACATACCACCATATTATTAGCCGAATAGCTCTTCTATTTCCATTTTACTCATTGATTTGTTCAAAAACATTTGGGGAAGTTGTAACAAAACACACACCCACAAAATAAAATGTCACTGTAGGTACTCGCCTGTGGTATAGTCAGTGGTTTAAAGTTGTTACCACCTCAGCGTTGTGGGTTCACTTCTCAACCTCGACTGTTTATGTTCCTAGCCTCTCTCTCGATCCATTTCACTCTATATCTGTCCTAAATAAAGCCTTTGGGCCTAGAAAACTTTAAAATCATTAATAAAACCACAAGTATTGCAGCAAAAGAGACAAAGAGGACACTAGACAAACTGCTCATCAATCACTACAATTACTTTTTACAGTTTAATTTGCCATTTCAAGTGTATCATTTGTCGCATGCAGTGAAATTTGAATGTGCCGTACGGTACACGTAAACAAAACCAAAAGTACACGTATATTAACTTCAGTGCTACTTGAAAAGGAGGAGAGCGTCAAGAGTGAGAAGAAGTTAGAAGCGCCTCCTCATCCTTTCAGTTTCGACCTCGAGAAGACGACTTACGACTGCAATTTGTGAGCTAATATGTGTGCAGGAAATGTCCCTTTTGAATCATTAAATATTGTCAACATAAGGCAAGGTCAGAAAAACAATAGGCTACAGTCTTTTCTAAAATATTGCAATATAATAACAATACTTTAGATTGCATTAATAAACCATGAACAAAGACTTAATCCATAATGAACACATAGTTTATGCAGAAAGATTCACTGAGTCACTACTTATTAATAACATAACCTCATTTTGATTTGTTTTGATTTCCGTAACCTTTATTTTACCATTGAGATCGAGGCCTCATTTTCCAAAAGTCAGGTCACTTTTGGAAAATGAGGCCTCGATCTCAATGGTGGGCAAAGTTTAAATATAACAGCACAAAAGTTGTAAAAAAAACCTAAACATTTACACATTTAAGAGACAGTATATAAAATCAATTTTATTTATTTTATATATATATATATATATATATATATAATATGTTTAAAAGCACTGACAATTAATGTATTTACTAAGCCAGAATCATATCAATCCAACCATTTGTTCATTATGAATTAAGTCTTTGTTAATCATTTATTTAGGGTAATTAAGATGTAGTTATTTCACCGTTTTCTCATCTCAGACTTGAGTTATTTAGATATTTAATTGACTTTACTCCATTCTACTTCTACATATACTTATTTTTGATCTGGTTATTGTATTGTAACGCGTGAGCCGCTGCGTCAAACTCATTTCCCTTGTGGAGCCATTAAGTCTAAGTCTACAAAGTGGTACAGAGTGTATATTTTCGATGACAAAGAGTCACGAACTCTCAAACAAAAGGCCTTGGCCCCGTCGGACGCTAAAGCACCTGGCGTCTTCCCACAGCCTCTAATCATTGACCGTTTAGCAGCGCCGCGAGCACAGATGGTCTTCGGCCAGCTGCTTAACTCGACATTAAAGGCTGTTACTTAATCGAATACGTATAGAAAAAATATATATATATATAAAAAAAAACTCCCCAATCTTTATTCAAACAACTTCTGTCCCTTCCTGTTTGAATAGCCACACCTCTGTTAGCTGCTGGGGTGTCATGCCATGTTTGCGCTGCTTTTAACTGTTTACCGAGGATGGTGCTAACGCGTATCATGTGTTTTTAAGAGTATCAGCTGTTCTTGTAAAGTGCGTTATCTGGACGCTACATTTCCTTTATGTCAGCAGACACGTTCACCTCCCTTTCGGTAACCGCGGCGTGAAACGGCCACTAAAAATGGCAAAAAGGAGCGAGAAAACAAAATGCCCTGACAAAGACCAAACAAACACCTTTCAAATGAAACATGAACAAAGACTTTGTCATTAGGCTTAGCACAATAATATCGACTAATCGTTCAATAAAAAGGTATTTATCGTGGGTACAATTTGTTTGGACTAGTGCGGGAGATAGGGATAGGGAGATTTTGATATTTTCCTGTACTACAATACGATTTGGATAAGTAGACAGTTGAATAAATAACTTATGACTAATTATATATATTTAACTATAATTATATACATTATACAAACTAACTATTAAAGTGTTTCATTTTCATTCATTTTCATTATTTAATGCTATTTATTTAGTGCAGTATTTTTTAGAATAGTTTTGTGGGGGTGATAATCCTGCTTTACCGTTCCTGTCAATGGCATTAATGTGTTTTTATATCATCGTTTAGAGTTTTTTCATTCATAGACACGACATTCTCTATTTCTTCCTGTTGCTCAGACTCGATCACTTTTTTTTTCATTGCATTTATGTACTTATTGTGCTCTATTTTTGACAGTGTATTTATCAACAATTCTAAAATTTTTCCACATTTCTTTTGGCACATGTTTACTTTAGACAATATATTATTTCACAAACAGGGTAAAATGAGGGTTAGGATTAGGGTTAGGTTAAGAAACCGTTCATTTAGTTAAGATTAGAGTTTTGGGACCATGAACGCTTGTGTCGAACCAGGACGAAATGCTAAACTTTCAGTCATTTCCCCCCCAACCCAGTTATTGCCACACAACCACCACTTCGCACTGCTTTTACTAACAAATGTTTAATTGTTACAATTATTTATTTATATTTATATATATAAAAAAAAGAGGTTAGGGTTAGGATTATCTGAAGGAACAGTTCATTTTAGTTAAGATTAGGGCTTTGCAAACCGCGTCCCGGCAGAATCGTGACAGGCCTAATTGGCGTAAATAATAGTACTGCGTCTACACCTGAACAGCAGAGACGGGGAATGACCCTTTGGCCTCTCAGTATTTTAATTTCTCACAACATTAGCATACACCTAGATCAAAGTGTTATGTATTGAGCTTTTCCATTGATGCCACCGACAAGAGCTTAATCAAAGGCTGCTCTCAATATCAGACGGGCACTCAAATCTCCACAATAATGCCAGTAAAGTGGATCCACGACAAAGCAGAGATATCACTCATACTCTTTCAGCAAACCACGTTGTATAATGTCCATGCCCTAATATCACTGATTACCGAATGGACTGCTTGTTTATAGTGTTGTATACATGTATAAAAGGATGTGAGCAAATGCAGTTTATTTATGCTTTACGCTGGAAAATGGCTCAATATTCATTTTAAAGACAGACATATTCATACAATTTATGGTTTCATCTAGTGACATTGTGAGGAGAAATGTTATTATGAAAATTAGGGCTAAATTGTATATTCTATTGACATTAAAAGGTTGTAAACAAATACACTCTCGAGGCAACTGGACGCAGATGCATTTGCAATGGGGAAATCCGGATACGCCTCACAATATTACAAAATGTGAACAATTAAATTGGTGTTGGCAAATGCAAACCACACGCTCAGCTACGTGTAAGTGATATAATTTGCATTTTACGGTATTTGTATGATTAATAGGCAATTGGTATACTGTACATACTTAGCATTTTAGGTTTTACGGGACACATTTTAACAGAACTGCAATTGCGCAATCGTATTCCATTTGATCTACAGATTAAATACATACTTTACCACAGATGCTGCTGTTGGTTTCACTAAAATACGATCTGAAGGCTTCTTTTTTTAAACAGAGAAACAAATTAACATTTATACCCTGGAAATGAGCACATTTATGTAAAAAAGCAATTATATCCGCTGTCAGTAAATCATTCAAAGTGTATTAAGCTCTACTTCACTTTTACGTAACTTTGGGTTACAATGGAAAATACTTCTGAAATACATTTGAGTTGAACTTTCCCGTCCACAAAATAAATTATTTATATTTGCAGAAATGCTAATTTTTTTTAATAAATAAAATTACTTAATAATAAAATTACAAAAATAGATGATAATAAGAATTTATATATATATATATATATATATATATATATATATATATATATGAAGAATATAATATAAAGAGTATATGCTGTAGAATTTGGATATTATAATTCTTCTGAAATTGAGGTGGGAAATGTAATTATACCAATACTGTGAATGTTGTTATCAAGATATGCAACATTTTAATATTGTGCTTATTGTATCTTTTTCAGTTTTAAGGGTATAATTTTACAGTTTATTCACATTTAACTGATATTTAAACCTCAATCAATACATTTAAAAGGACATGTTTTTTCACTTTTCTGTTGAATTGAAATAGTGTCGCCTGAATATCGTTATCAGGATACTCCAAAAAAGTATTGAGATAGTAATTTTTGTAAATATCACCTCTCTATTCTAAAATGTTTTTGTCATTGAATTTGAAGACTAATGAGTCGATAAAAATCCATCATGTTTGCACAAAAGACAAAACAGACAAAAGAGTTCATATACTTTTCTGTGATTATTAAGATAAGTTCCACTTAAGATAAGTAGTGAATAATCGATAATGACGATGACTAAATGTTCTAAAAGTTGTCCTTGAATCGCTCCACTCACCTGCATGTCCCGTCGAGTGATGAAGCCCTTGTTCTCACTATCGCAGACCTGGAAGAACTCAAGGATGGTGTTTTGTCCCACAAGCTCTCCGTTCTCACTCAAGTCGCTCTCGTCCTTGCTCGTCTGGCTCCTCCACGCTGTCCGCACCTTGGATACGACGGCGCTGCTGCTGCTGCTGCTGCTGCTACTGTGGCGGCGCGTGCTGCTGCGGGTGGCCATGACGCCGGTGGAAGTTTGGAGATGGAAAAACAAAAGGAGTTGCAGGTGGTCCTTCACATGATGCGAGCAGGGGCAGAGGTGGAGAGGGAGGAGACGACGGAGGAGCGATGAGCCGGGCTGCTGTACATCACAGGACTTCACCGCTGTCACTGCCGGTCATCTCTTAGCAACCACGCACCTTTAATTAGTCGATACGACCTAAGAGAGAGTCCAGCCCACAACATATGAGTGAATTATGAGACACTGAAAAGTTACACAAGGGCATTTTTTATTGATTTAAATGTTTAGGGACAATGTCTAGTAAAAAAAATACAAATTAAAAGTGAAAAATAATGCAGTTTTTATGGAAAAACTGGGATTTACCACAGAATACCACACAATATGAAAACTCAAGAGGCCACTCATGTAAGAGATAAGAGTCTGATTTCTGGTTTAAGAACATTTCCAATAGTATTTCACATTATTTGTTTATAGGAGATAAAGAAAGTCCTGATTTATAGGTTTTACTGGACAAATATTGAAAGAAATTTTGACCCAAAATTGCATCAATAATATATAGCATACTTTACCACAAATAATACAATACACTTGAGACTAGATTATTGTTATAGTATTTTCTTCTTGCTTTGTAATAGACAAGCAAACTGACTTGTCGAATTTTAATACAAATTCTAAATTGATGCATATTTGTTACACCGAGTTCGAATCATTAGTATTCCAGCAAATTTAGTGGCAGCAGGTGGTTCAGACATCCGTACTGTGTGTATTCATTTCTAAATTGAAAATAAATGTATGCAATTAATCGAAAATGTCGATCAAGCATTATGAAGATTTTTTTTTTTTTACCATATCGCCCATCTCTATTTATTTAATGCCCTAGGGCTGCGATGAAAGATTCATTTGGAAATCAATTCATTTGGTGATCGATTAGTTGTTTAGATTGCAAAAAGCCTTCACTATATTTGATTGAGATGAAGATCAGAGCACACATTTTAAAAGTTTCTGGTGTCGTTTTGGAGAGATGAGTCATAAATCCTCTTCTCTCAGCACATGGCATAGTTTGGAGTCTAAGTAGAGTTCAATTCAATTATTAAATCAGTTGACAGTCATTTTAATAAATCAATTAGTTGTGCTTAATTTATTAACTCCTTTCAGCGCTAACTGTTTGAACAAAAAATGTTGAGCAAAATAAATCAAATGTTCTTTGAGAAACAAAATACAAATTTTAATATAGACATTTGACTCTTTCTTGAGCAAACATTGTAAATTTATAACTCTCTGTCCCTTGATCCTCTGTGTCCTCAATAAACTAAAAGGCAATGTTCCTTGCATGAAATGATGGTTCAATTACATATTTATAGACACCGTTTCCACAGAGCACTTGTTAGTCGCTCTGTTGAAACAATGACTCATGCCTAATGCCAGATGACGTGCCGAGTCAAAACACAAAAGTAACTCTGACGATGAAGTTCAGGTTGACACTAAATATTGACAGTCACACGGACCGGCCCTTGTGCACTGGTTTGGAACACTAACCATTGGACGGAGGGTGAATCGATGAATCAAAGACAGATAGGATGTTCGCTGACCCTCAAAATTACAGATATGCGGCCGTGGCATCTGTACTTTTGGTAACTTTTTTCCACTTCTGCCCCGAGACACTATGTACACAGCGTTTTAGAGAGATATTGTGCAAGAAGCGTGACAGAAAAAAAGAAAAAAAAGGACAGTCACACACAAGACAAGAAAACGAGAACTAAAGCTATTGTTGTGCGAGTTAAAGATGCTAGTCCTTTTAGCAGTCGACCAATTAAATGTATTAAGTTTAAAAGCACACAAAAAATAAAGGAGAAAGCCTGGAGTGAGTTAGCGGCAGTTCTGCCAGGGCCGCTGCTAGCCATTTGAGTGCCCTAAGCTAAACTCGATGGTACCCCCAAGCTAGTAACCCCCCTTGAAAGTGTAAAAAATACGAAAGGGCTTTAAAGGATGTACGGTAATACAATCTCCAAAGACTATTTATGATCTCCTTTCATTGAAAATATATTGCTCTGCTGTTGGCTTCATCATTTTCTGATTGAATATGAGCCCAATTTTAATGTACTGAAGACATTTTTGCTAGAATACGTATCTGGAGTCAAATCTGCCCCCCCTCCGTGCCCCTGATCTGTGGTTGTACAGTGGTGCACGCTGTAAGAGCAACGACACAAAGACTCGACTGCTAATTAGTTTCGTTTTGAAACGTTAAAGAACTAAACACAACACAAAGCAGGTCCGCTGTAGGCTGCGCAAATGCAGGATGTGACTCAGTCCAAACAGCCTGAAGCCTTTTGGAACTCTCCTGACCAGCAAATGTCAGCCACACACTTTGAAAATACTTTACAAAGACGTTTAAGGTCTGGAATCACATCCAGCCGCTCTGATTTCCGAAGGGTGTGATTGACAGGCGGATTAACCAATCAGAGAAACGCATTGTCCGTCGTGTCTAAACAAACATAATAAATGTATATATTTTGTTCTGAATGTTCCGAAAATATTTGAGTCTTCCGCATTTGAGAGACACGCGACACAAATTAGCGGTGGTGGTTGGACCGGTCCATGCTTGGAGAGTTGTTTTTTTTTACGCCCCCCCATGGTCCGATTCCAGACCCTTATGCATTTGAACAGAATGTGGGAAGAACTGGCTGGTCAGGCAATTTTGTAGCATTGATGCCCTTTTAATGGGAGCGGCAGCACTGAGTTTTGGGAATGACTGGACAGTTTAGTCTGCCACGAATCACAGTATTAAATTACAAACTATTTTTTTGGAGCTTTTGCCAGTTCAATGCGTCGCCCTCTTTAGTCTATCACTAAGTCGTCCAAGGACTTCTATAAAATCGACCACAGCCCTAAAAGATGCACTTTACTACGTCTCTGTGGAGTTATTGCTTTGCCTGGAATGTTTCACAGTATAGCATTAAACCAAACCAAGTGTCAAGTCAGATCTGCGAAGAGGCGACCCCGCTCACAGTAAGAATCCATCTGTGTCAAGGTATTTCTTAGCGATACAAACAATAGTCAGACATGTTATAGACAGACAAGTTTAATACCATACTGTGGAACATTCTAGGCAATGGCAGAGGCAAACCCACCACCAGAAAAGTTAGATAATACACATAAGTTTATTGTCAACCATCCAGGCTCTGAACTTTGCTTGAATTCTGCTTAAAATTGTCTTCTTCACATTTACCTTTTAGTGTTTGTAGACAGATTCGTCTTAAAAACTAAAAACATATCATATAAAAAATATTCCTCTGATATTTGACATTTCCCTGATGAAGCTGCTTGAACACAGTGTAAAAATGACCCCAAAACAGCCGTATTTTGATCCAGTAATCAAGTTGCTGAGGAGGAGTGAAGAAACAAGGAAGTGCCAGACGTTTATGAACACCTGTCATGAGATGGAATACGAACGCTACCTTAAAAAACACATTTACCCCACTCTTCTTTCTATGTTCTGTGTAATATCGAGCTTTTTAAATCATGCAGCCTGACCCCACACCTGTATTTGCCCCTCTCCTCCCGTGGCTAGCAGCTAAATTAAACATGCCGCGTGAACTGATGCCGTGAGAGCTAACGTTAGACAGCGTTACTCACCGGTGTACAAATGTAAAAGTTCAGCTTGTGAGAAAGTCTGCCCTGCTCGGTCTGTGCGGACGGGAGAGGATCTGGAGCTTTTTGTGATACTCTGTTTACACGAGTTCAACTGTGGAGGAATTTCTCAAGAGCAAACTTTGCAGAGGGCGGGGCTTAAGCCAATAAATTATAATGGAAACTAGAGGCGCAATTCGCCATGGTAACCGACACAGTTCAGGCAGCCATGTTCTGAAGGCAAATGTCCACTTGCTTTTAAATACTTTACATGACCATAATGATGATGTGTAATAATAATAATAATAATATGATGTGTAATAATAATACTGATAATGATAGTAATAATAATACAAAATATATAATATATATATATATATATATATATATATATATATATATATATATATATATATATATATATATATATATATATATAATGGTTTTTGCAATTTGCTCCAGACTTAAACAGTCTACAGTACCCCGCATTATACTTCAAAACAAAACCAGCATTATTTGGCCTTTAATCAGTAGTAGCCTATTTTCTATCCATGGTTTCAGAGCGATGAAAACCTGAGCACCGTTGCCATAGTAATAAACATAGTAATCACTTGGAATTTGGCTTCTCATCCAGTCATAAGATGGCCGCCCCGATTGCCACGGTAAATGTATACAAAGTCCCTCTAATTGTGGATGTCAGCGTGGCTTAGTTACCATGGCAACCGACCAGGAAGTAGACACACACAGACAGACACACACACACACACACACACACACACACACACAGACAGACACACACACACACACACACACACACACATACACTTAACCACATATGCAACCTCTGCCACTCAAATATTTTAACTTTAAATCAGAAATCGCAAATATTTGCTTACACTTTTTTATGAATTATTTTTAGTGTCTTACACCATGATTTTATTTTGCTTTGGCAATTTGTTGAGGGTGGTACATTTGGTGATGTCCTTGGTAATGTTAAGCTTGATTATCCAAAACTCACCACAATCATCATAAAAGTCTAATGCTCATATAACATAACCTGGCCTATGGAGAATCTAACTTTGAATAGGGCAGTCCAAGTACCACTAGATCTCATCCTGGTAAATGGCAGGACATGAACGTCCAACATTAAACCAGGACTACTCAGGACTACATGATTAAAGTAGCTCTAAACAAGGACCAGCCCAAAAGAGCATAAAAACATGAATAAAACGGATTCAAAATTAGGCAAATGCTGAACTTTATCTGCTCCATTCTACACCAGCCCAGCAGTAGCTACTGTTCGTCTACTTCTGTCACTTGTTCCCACTAAAACTTGGTGTTGTTTGTTTTGCTTGGATGTGCACCGCAGTCTGCCATATCTGTGGATGTTTATTTGCAGTAGACAGATGCAAGCTCAAAGTTATTTTGAGGCAAGATATGTTATCACAGTGGGATGCTTAACTGTATGACGTAGTGTTTATTTCCTGCATGAATAAACAAACACAATAAAACATAGCTTATCCATTTGTTAAGCCTACTGGATTTAATTGTACACAAATATGGCAAAGGCCTATAAATAAATGAACGCCAGGAAGTTATTGGACACACTGACAAAGTCTGGTAGCTTCATATTACAAGAACTACTACAAACATATTGTGCGCCTAGCGTCTTTGGATTTGGACTAGAAATGTTTTTGTCTAGTAAATGTTTTTATTATAAATTGTACAACAACAACTCAATGTGTAAGCACTTTTGGTTGTAAATGTTTAAATGATACACAATGTTTTAGATCAAGAAGTTAAGTGGGCACTGCACAGTGACAATAGTCCTGACCACCTTATTGGCTGATCATTTTTTAAAGGCCAGAGTCTAGGGGTGCTAAAGAGTGCATTTCAATCTTTAGAGGCAATTAATATAATTCCACTCAATAGACACTCAACCCTAAATGTTCACCTTTTTTAAGCTCAGATGCACACTTGGTCAGTTTGGTCTGAACCAGTCCCTAATACCTCATATTAAACAGCTCTTATACTGTCAAAACTACTGAGTCTCAGCTTCACAAAGAGTCCAGCCATTTGTTTGTACTCCACAACTTCACTTTGAATTGGGGCTCATTTTAGTCAGGCGTTTAAAAAAAGAAAAAAAGACCTCAAGCTTCAGGCATTAATAACATACACACATACTTTAGGTGACCTGCATAAAAACTGACTAAACAGTTTGTTTTGATATAATTTCTGCCTACGGCGCAGACTGTCCAGACTTCCACCAGAAAACGAACAAACCAATGAAAACAATGCCAAACAACAGTCCAACGTTTAATGACAAAGGCCATTAGATCGATGCAATTTCAGTTTGTAATCTGCTGGTACAATTGGGGCATTCTAGTGTTTGGTGTGTTACTTGAAGGAGATTATAACTGGGGCTGTCTACAGAACATCTTGGATATTAGTCATGTAATTCCTCATTTGTCCAGGGGTGATCCATTGTTGAAAAAGATTCGGTTGTAGTCATCTGGAGACTATTTCTTATCCAAAAGTCATTCTCAATCTGCGAATCTAGTCTGAGAACTCTGATATTTATCCTATTCTGGGCTGTGAATTTGTGTTCCTTCTGTGGTGATACAGCCTTTTGTGCAGTGGCTGTTTAGTCTCACCAATGTAACACTCCAACAACTTTCCTCGCAGCATTGGATAGTGGCAATGTAGTGTATTCTATCCTATCTATCCTATCAGGATTACAGGCCTTCATGTTAAAGGCCACAAACCACTTCTTTTGGAGGACAGTGAGGTGAAGATTCTGAGCAGAAGAGATGGTTTGAAAGAGGAGTTAAGGAGAAAATTTCTGTTAAAAAAAGAGATACCCTCTTTAAACAGAAATGGAAGTTTAAGATTCAATGTACCCGTAATATACAATAGAATTTTGAAGCCATGGGGTGGGATCCCTGGCCATTCTGATGCTAATCCGTGTACTCATCAGGGATGCAGGAGCAAGTTAACAATAGGATTTCTATCCTGCACTGCAGCACATGTTCATCTGGACGGCACTGGGAAGGATAAAAAAACAGGCCTGTTATGCGGAAAAGCTGTCAAAGAGCTGTAAGATACATCAAGTACTTTAAACGGTCCCATTCTTCATTAAGGTTTCTTAGCACCGGACAATTGTTGGTCTCAAACCAGCAGCACTAGGGTCTGTTATTTCAGGTGAATGAAGTTAAGTGTGTCCTCTTCATCATGTTCTTCTGGTGCGTTCCTTCCCACTGTCACATGTGGCAGACCCTCGGCCTTTCTGCTGGACGGCTGAACCGTTGAAGGGCCTTGGTTCCGCTCTTGTGAGACCTTGGCGCTGTAAGCTTGTGCGGCGTGGTGTTTTGGAGAGAGAGTCTTGTTCCCGAGTCCACAGGAGGCCACCAGAGGCTTGCCCACATTCAGCTGCTGGCTCTGGGTACATCGCCTCACACTCTCTCTCTCGTGCACAGAATAGTGGAGATCCACTCTGATGAGCAGGGGTTCCTGTGAGCAAAGGGAACATTGAGGAGTGATACTGATGCTGACAAATGTTGGTATCGATACCGTTATGTAAATATCAATATCAATTAGCATGTCAATTTTAAGGCTAGGCCGTGTTTGGGCCGTTTCTTCATTGTTTTGTGTCAAACACATTATCACAAGCAGCTCATTGCACTGATCCATCTGGGTCAGGTGTTCCGTTTGTCCTTCAAAGCATTTGAAAGTGCATAGAGCCTGGGAGGCTGTCATGAAACCCTCAGGAATTCAAGTTCAAAACCAAAGGAGAATTTTAGATGCAAACTTTAATGTGGGTACAGCACCACCTGTGTTTTCTGATGGGACACTGCAGTGCTGCGGTTATGCACAGGTTGTGCCTCATTCAGGCCAATACAGGTTTTGGACCACGTGTCACTCCATGCAGAGCTAATGGTGAATTTGAGGAGTACCTTAGTACAGAACTCATGTATGGAGAAAAAAAAAAAAAGGTAGTATAAAATAGTAGGAAATTCACCAGTAGTAACAAAGAAATTAATGGGGTTGTTATTTGTTTTTTTTGCTTACAAAATGGTGGTTAGTAGTGATAATGATCCAAATGTCTATAGGAGAGTCAACATTCAACAGCAACTACCGGTAATTTACAGAGATTCTGTCAATGAAGTCCAGCGTCATTACCTCTAGTGTCTGCAGACCACAGAGCCAAATGGTGCTGCCCGGCTCATTAACCTGACCAAACAACAGGGAGTCGAAGTCCTCTGATCTGCCATGTCCGGAAAATATATCTTCCATTGCCTGAGGAATCAAATAAAAACAGGAAAATAAATCAGTAAATGTATTTAACAGTTCTACAATTTCACCACCAGATGTCACCAGAGCTCACAGGATCGTGTTGAAGGTCACACGCAACAACAACCTTTGCATTTTTTGTGAACATGTTTTCTTTCATCACATTTGTAATCTTTTAAAACATGCAATGTTTAATAAATGTTGACATTAGTTAGTTGACATTCTTGGTCAACTAAAGACATGCCCTGCAGTGGTGAAGTACTCTACTTTGTTACTCAAGTAAAAGTACAGTTAGAGAGGAGCCTCATATATTGCAAATATTCAACCACTCACTGCACTGTCTGCACTCAAACTGTAAATCTAACTGTAACTCTTGTGTACATAGAAATGCCTATTTTTATTTTATAGTAATTTTAAATTGTTTCTTAATGCATGCCCTTTTTGATTGAATATATGTTGTCTTTTATTATTGCTCAGTGTTTTATGTTGCACCTTAATGCCGAGACAAGTTCCTGTTTGTGAATTTTGTTCATTGACAATGGCAATAAAACTCTTTCTGATTCTGATATTATAAAATATACTTGAGTTAAAGTATTGCAGTAAAAACTAAGCAAAAAGTAATATTTTTTTTATTTTGAGACGTATTAAAAGCATCAAATTGTAATAAGGAATTCTGCACATTTGTGGTCATTATAGGTAACTTTCCAGGTTATGCTTTGCTATAAATCCTATTTTTGGATTAACTAAATAAAATGCTAAAAAAAAAATGCTAGAAAAAACCCTCAGCCATTTCAGCAGGTCTAAAACCTGAAGAAAAAATACTCTTTTAATTTTCAGTCCAGTTCCAAAAGATTAGTGTTGTAGAAAATATAGATACATACTCTGAAATGTAGTGAAAGTAAAAGTAGAAAGGTATCCACTGTAAAATGTAGTAGAAAAAAAATCTAAAAAGTTGACTTTAAACACAAATACTTTTACACTTTGTCACTTTCCAACACTGATACCCTGCTGCTTGATTAGTTGACTAAAGGGGAAATGCAGTGTAAAACTGGCAATATCTCTCAAAAGTACCACGTTTATGAACACAGGTGAACTTAGCATATGCCAAAACAACAATGTATACAGAAAAGTACTGCACTGTGTAAAAAGGCAGCTTCAACTCATGATTCACAATAAAATAATGAATCGACTAACACACATTTTTGGCTGATTGAGACACCACCGACCACTTAATCAACTTAACGACTTGAATGACGACAGCCCTTTAGCTTGTAATTGCGGCAGTCATAGAGAAGAGACTTTTCTCTGGTGCGGTGTGCGATTTGCGGCAGGATGAAGCGAGTGATGTCGGGTGTCTTACTGGAGTGCTGCTCAAGACCACGGTGCAGTCAATCGCCGTGAGGCTGTGAGCGTTTGACACTGGCGAACACCACCAGCACGTTAGAGAACAAAGCGACGAGAAGCCGACCTCCACTTCTGCTCCACAAGGATACTTCAGGCATTTCTTCTGTGGCAGTTCTGAAAGACATTTAACATGGACATGGTGAGTGACTTGATTCAATATTTAGTGCAAATGCTATAGATCCATTTTAAAGGCAAGGCAAGGCAAGGCAAGGCAAGTTTATTTGTAGAGCACAATTCGTACACAAGGCAATTCAAAGTGCTTCACACAACAGGAAAAAATGCATTAAAATCACAAAGACATGGCAGAAATCACAATCTTAGTTCAAGACATAAAAGAGAAGAGTGCAAAGAAAAGCATTTCAGTCATATGCACAGCCAAACAAAAAACAGTTTTTTAGTTTAGATTTGAACATTGCCAGAGTAGCGGCCTGTCTCACATCCTCAGGAAGACTGTTCCAGATTTTAGCTGCATAAAACTGAAATGCAGATTCCCCATGTTTAGTCCTGACTCTGGGCACCAGCAGGAGGCCGGTCCCTGAGGTCCTCAGAGTCCGAGATGGTTTCATATGGCACTAACATGTCCGAGATGTACTTTGGTGCTAGGCCATGGAGAGACTTGTATACAAGCAGAGCTGCTTTGAAGTCTATTCTCTGAGCCACAGGAGGCCAGTGCAGAGACCTGAGCACAGGACTAATGTGATCGTACTTCCTGGTTCTAGTCAGGACCCGAGCAGCAGCGTTCTGGATGTACTGCCAGCTGTTTTACAGCTCGTTTGGAGAGGCCAGTGAGCAGGCCGTTACAGTAGTCTAATCTACTAGAGACAAACGCATGGATAAGTCTCTCCAGGTCTGGTTTAGACACTATACTTTTGATTTTGGCAATTGTTTTTAGATGGTAAAAAGCTGCTGATGTGATTGATCTGACGTGGCTGTTAAAATTTCAAATCTGAGTCCATTATTACCCCCAGATTTCTAACTTGATGTGTAGGGTTTTTAGAGCGAGACTCTGGAGGTGACAGTTAACAATTTCTCTTTGTTTCTGTGGGCCAAAGACGATGATTTCAGTCTTGTCTGAGTTCAGCTGGAGAAAGTTTTGTTTTGCATCCACACACTGATCTGTTTGAATGCAGTGACAGAGTGAATCCACTGGTCCATATTCACCTGCCGTCAGTGAAACATAGATCTGAGTGTCGTCTGCGTAATTGTGATAGGACACATTCTCGCTGCGTATCAACTGACCTAACGGCACAGCATGTAGAGGTTGAACAGAAGGGGTCCCAGGATTGACCCTTGTGGGCACCCCACAGGTCAGGGGCATCTGGTCTGAGACACCAGTTACCAATTTCGATAAAGAATTTCCTGTCTTCCAGATAGGACTTTAACCAGTTTAGAGCCAGTGCCAGTGATGCCCACTCAGTCCTCTAGTCTCTGTAAGAGGATCCATGATCGACAGTGTCAAAAGCAGCACTCAGATCTAACAGAATTAAGACTGAGGCTTTGCCGCCGTCAGTGTTCAGGTGGATGTCATTTGTCACCTTGACAAGAGCTGGTCTCAGTGCTGTGATGAGGTCTAAAACCTGACTGGAAAACATCAAATGAGTTGTTTATTAAAGAGGAAATCAGTGAGCTGTTGGTAAACAAACCTTTTCAAGGACTTTGCCCCAAAATGGCAGATTAGAGATGGGCCGGTAATTACTCAGTACTGCGGCATCAAGACTGCTCTTCTTTAGGAGAGGCTTTATGACCGCAGTTTTCAAAGACATTGGGAATGTTTCCAGATTGAAGCGACATGTTAACTATTTGAGTGAGTGGTGCTAACAAATTGTTCAGCACAGACTTTAGAAATCTGGTGGGTAAACACCATCGAGGCAGCATGTAGATGAACTCAGGCTGGTGATGATCTCCTGGACAGTTTTGTCAGTTACAGGTGCAAAGTGAGTCAGCTCTAAGTGTGTAGGTGGTTTGAGGGTTATTTTTTGCATTGTAGAATTTGATAGCATTTTTAATGCCCTGAACTTTGTCATTAAAGAATAATGCAAACTCATTACACTTGGATGTGGAAATGAGTTCTAACGGCAGCTGAGCTGGAGGGTTTGTTAATCTGTTTACTGTGGCAAACAGGACACGCGAGTTGTTACTGCAGCTTCCAATTATTTCAGAAAAATATCCTTCCCTAGTTCTACATAAAATGAGGTTTGTACATGTACAACTTCTCTCTGTAAATCTCTTTCTGAACCTGGAGCTTCGACTTGCGCCATTTTCGTTCGGCCCGACGGCACTCCCTTTTCTGTGCCCTGACCGAATCATCATGTCTCCATGGCGCCTTCTGCTTATTTTTAACAATTTTAGCCTTCATAGGGGCAATGGTGTCGAGAACATTCAAAACACTAGATGTAACAGAGTTCAACAAATCATTTACATTAGAACATGAGACATTTTCAAAGTTTATCATTTCCATAAACAGTTTTCCCGTGCTGTCATTTATGTGTCTCCTCCGGACAATTGCAGGACCAGCTGGTGGTTTGGGAAAAAACAGACAGGTCAAAGAAGACACAGAAAAATGATCAGACAGAGCAACATCGACCACATTGACGTTTGAAATATTAACCCCTTTTGTAATTAGAAGATCTAGAGTGTGCCCTCTGCTGTGGGTGGGGCCACTCACCGCGCTGAGTAAGACCGAAAGTTTCAAGGACAGCATGAAGCTCTTTAGCGTTTCTGTCACAAATATTATCAACATGAACATTGAAATCACCTGTTATAACCAAACCATCAAAGTCTGTGCATACGACTGAAAGCATCTCAGTAAAATCATCAATAAAACTTTTGCAGTGCTGAGGAGGCTTGTATAAAACAATGAAGAGAATGGATGGAGACTGTTTTTAGCTCAATTTTAAAGGCTACATACTCAAATGTTGAAAACACCCCAAAGGACAACCTGTGGGTAACTATTTCATCTCTAACAAAAGCACACACACCTCCTCCCTTTTTGTTTTCTCGTGTTTCAGATTCAAACATAAAGTTGGGTGGAGCAGACTCTATTAGAACTAAATTTCCTGTGTTTTGTCAAGCCATGTTTCAGTTAAAAACATAAAATCAAAGATTATAAGAAGAAATAAAATTATTAATCAAGAATGATTTGTTACATAAGGATCTGACATTTAGTACAGCAAGTTTCAGACTAGTTTCAGTGAGACTGGGCGTTATCTTTTTACAGGGAATAAGAATCAAATTTCTCAGATTGGGCAGTCTGACTCGCATTTTGTTTTCCCATCTGTGTGATGTTACTACAGAAATAGCACTAGGGGAGGCTGTTTTTACACAGGGCCCCGGGTTGGTTTGATTTTTAATATGACTATAAGTCCCGGCAACGCTGAGACCCAGTGCATCCTAGCTATGGGTGGCTAGTGACTTGATTCAAATATTATTGCAAATGCTATAGATCCATTTTAAAAAGGCGCACTATGTGACTTTGTATGTGCAACTGCTCGTTTCCATGGTATTTGCTTGGAATTAGAGGTGGGGAATATATTGAAATTGAGATAATATGAATGTTGTTTGATTACTACATTGTTTATAGTAAAAAAATAAATTTAAAAAATGCATAAAAAAACTATTTAAATGATAATTAATCCTCATCTAATATGTTTAAATACATCTTTTAACATTTTTGTTGTTGTTTTTGTTTATCCCCCTCCTACCCTGAATGTTCCGCAGTATGGCATAAAACTTGACAGGTGATTCTACCAGGCCAATTTACAGGTCAGGTCTGTGGAGAGGCGACCTCGCTCACAATAAGTTTAAAGCTGTTGTTTTAGTGATGAACACTAATGGATAAATGCAAAATTGATATATTTAATCCCATGCTCTGGAACAAGGGATGCCACAATATAAAATTTTAGTGCTAAATTACTTAATTAAATTACTTAAAGTTTAGAAGCAAAATTATTGTTTGGTTCTTACGATTATACCCTATCAAGAACATAACATTATGTCACAATAAGATTTTTTGAACCAACAACATTTGGTAACTTTGGAATAAGGCATAGATACAAAGCATTTATATATGTTTAGTCATAATTAACCAATCAATTAACAAAAATAAGCTAATCATTAGCATTAACTAGCCCTAACCCTAATCCTAATTATTATTATTAAATGATTAGTTTGTTTGTCAATGATAAATAAATATTTATAAATGCTTTGTATCTATTCCTAATTCTAAAATTTGATACACGACACATTTCTGCCTCTTTTTGAGCTAATTTGCAAATCATTTTAATTTCAAACGATTCTAATAATATTCAAATTTTGCACATCTCCAAAACAATTGCAATATTATTATAATTTTACATATTGTCCATTTTTGGATATTCCTCCCAACCGCTACATGAACTTAATCACATGACGCACCGTCCGTGTGACAAAGGGGAAATGAAACTGAGTGGGTTTGACGTTGAACACACGCATCATTGTTTTTGCAGACTCACTGTTGGCGTGCCTCCAGCTGACTTCCCGTAGGTGCAGTTCCCGAGTGTGCCCAGCGTTGTGGACCGGGTCTGTCAGCGAACGAGCCTCCTTCAGCGAGTGCCGGATCTCCACTGCCTGTTTGCCTTTCACCAGGCGGTCTTTTTCCACATCTGTGCAAAAAGAATGAAGAAAAGGGTTCAAATGCATCCTTAGGCATAATTCACTCCTTAACGGGAGACACTTTATAGGGACATTTTTGGTTATTCGGTCAGTTTGCATTCTCAGTATTTAAACTTTCCCCAGAAAACTACAGAATGGGCCAATCAGCGCCTAAAGATGTTTTATTATTTTATTTAGTCCATTTCAATAGATTTATATGAGACATTGTAACTTCAAAAGGCTGTTGACTCTAAATACATTTTCTCCCCCTGCAGTATCTCGCTTATACTTGAATTAAAACTGTCACTCTGACCTTTTCTGTTGCCAACAGGGCAAAACAACATATTTTTAAAACTACTTCCTAAATAAACTTAACGTAGTGTAAATGGCACACGATCCTCATAAAACGTGTAATGATGTCTTTATGAGTGCTAATAAAAGCACTTCATCAACACATTTAGTCCTACCCTGCATGTTCCTTCACAAAAAGTGGTTTGGCGTCGACTGGGCGTAGACAGTTTATTTCATGGAATGGGAGCGCGGTGTTATGAATGCGGTATTGCTGATTGGTGCGTGACCCTGAGTGCAGGGCCGTCACCGTGCGAGCGGAGCAGCAGCTGTTTTGGCCTAACATCTCAGGTTTCTGCTTGTTCTCTTGCCAACAGTCGCAATTTCCTGAGAATGAGGTCATCAGACACTAAATGGGCACGGGCTAAGAAATCTGCCATCACCTATCTATCAGAAATTAAGATGTAGGTCAATGATTATTTATTAATGTATTTTTATACTTCTGTATGTGTTTATTTGGGGCTCTGTCTTTTGTGAATGTACAGTATGTAAAACGTACCCTCGGAAACCCTCTCCAAAACATGGGTGACTTTTTCAGGCCGTAAGAGGTGCTTGTTCAGGTACTTGGTGAAGATCCCAGTACTTTTGCCCTGGTCCTGGACCTCAAAAGCCTCAGCGTCTTCGCTTCTGCAGTGGACAAGAAGGTGTTATGTTACCCCGTTATTTCTAAGTGCGCAATTTAGGCCTGTTACAACACATTTGCAAGCATCATGTTCAATGAGGCTATACACATACGTGGCATATCCATAAATCGTGTTGCCAGTGGGTCTTAAAGGCTGGATGACTGACGGCGTACTTTCCTCTTTGCACCTTCAAAAACAGACATTTGGTTTCAGACCCCTTTGGTCATGTCAAAAATCAGCCTACGCCTAAGACTCACCATTTTCTGCAGGCATCCAGAAGGATGACACTAAGCGCAGTCCTCTTTTCCTGCATTTTACCCATGACTCTTTGCACGCAGACACACGTCGATGTGTGGTATGGTTGTGGAGCATCAACGGGAACAAGATAATTCCTCCCAGCTCGTTCAAACCCATGGCCTGCGTAGTAGAAGAGGCCTGTGGAACACGTGGATGTAGAAAAACTGAAAAGTCTGCTATTGATTCATCATCAGAATAAGTTTTATTGCCATTGTCAGTGAAATACATAAACAAGGAATGTGCTAAAATATAGCATAGACCAATAATAATAACAATAATAATATGAATTATAGTAGACACGTGCTAAAATAGGTAGGCCATTCCAAGGCTTAATTTATAAATCACTTTTTAACTGTGTCATGAGTTGGCGGAACAGGACAAAATAGTTCCCAGATCCCTCCCGTAATAATAACTATATTATTATTTCTATATTTAGTGCAAGATCCACCTAAATATTTCCTGGAGCTTTTACCCTCAATCACCAAGTGAAAGGGAATTGTGTTCCCCCAAAATGGCATATCAAATTAAGCCTTAGGCCCATCATGAATAGAATAAAATAGACTGCAATTTAATAAAAATTTTAAAAAAACAGGGATGTCCTTTACAAATGCGTGTTGTATCATCTACATTGAAATAAAAGGAAATTGAGCATTTTATCTAAACTGTTATAAAGCTTCAGTTTAATGTTGTATTTCTGCTTCTTTGAGTTTACTACACTCTTTTAGCACATTTAGCTAAATCTGATCAGTGTTATCAGGAGTTTAAAAAAAATAAACAGAGGTATTATTTTTGTATCCTTTTTAAAACATAACAACTGTGTTTAGGACTTTAACGTTACTGTACATACCATACACTCCCGTATCTAAAAGCTGAGTGAAGTTGTGAACGGCAGCAGTCATCTGGTCTGCCGTGAGATCCAGCAGTGACAGAACCTTGAAACCCAACTGCTGCAGGAGGAGGCCCAGCTCGTGCACGTCCATGACAGGAGCCATCAGCCCGGGATGATGGGCGTAGTTCAGGTTCCCAATGAGCAGGGCAACTTTATCAGTGGCTACGATGCAGACAACTGTTATTTGTGGTGCAATGAATGAACGGATAGACAATAGCACGTCGTTTCATCACTGCGTACCTGTAAATGCTGCCGGAGTTACTTCAATACTCGGCCTTGTTAACTCTGCAACAAACCATTAAACGTTAGCGTAACAACTTCTCCTTGTCTGACTATGTTATTATGTTTTTTTTTTCCCCCCTTCAAGTCAAGTGCAGTTGCTCTAGGAAAGTCACGAAAGCTGTGTAAATGGTTTCAGTTTCAGTCAAACCTCCTCCTGTAATGTCAATATCGTCTGACGACATTTTTTTCTGTCACATGGAAAGTACCCAGAAGTTTCAGTCTGGAGATAATAATGCTTGTCTCCAGAACAGGACGTGACGTTTACCATCCATATATAAAAAGGTGGACGATATAAAAATAAATAAAAAAATATAATGAAATAATAAATTTAAAAATAATAATGAAAAAATAACAATAATAATTTTAAAACAAATTAAAATAAAATCGAGCGTATCATCTTTTATAAGGGTTGTATGAAGAGCAGATAGGAAAAAAATACTGGCAGTGTAATCTTTCAAATAAGGGTATGAAGCGATAAGTCTGCACATTTGTGGTTAATATTACAGTCCGATCACATTTTGTAGACTTGAACCTCAAAGCCATTTAAAGGCACATTTTAGTAAATTGATATTGTCTGTGAAAACTATTGAGATTTTTTGTCAATACTGCCCACCTCATGTCGACAAGTGACAAGTCCTTTTCAAATGTTAGGTGAAGTGGTCTAGTCCTGATGGTCTCATGCTCCTCTGCAAAGTTGTGTGTCTAAAGTTGCAATGTTTTTCTTGCATGTCCAAATAAAATCCAAAAACAACAAACCACATTTTAATAAGGCCTACTTATGCAGTAAGTCATTTAAACAATAATTAATGTAGCCTATAATTTGCAGTGCTCGATCAAATACAAGAAATTCAATTAGTTATCAATAGCCTTTCACTTCACTATTTGAGAGCGGGTGTGTGCATGTTCCGCTTTCTTAAACGTTTTAACAGGATTAAAAAGTCACTTTCAACAATGACAAACCCTGGTTCACTCCAAAACTGAGGTAGTTAAGGCAGCAGAAGGAGGCAACGCACAGGGCTGGTGACAGAGAGCGCTACAAAAGATGCGAAGTATGGATTTAGCAAAGAGGTCCAGGACAAGCTCTCCCAGCTCAACGTGCCTGACTCCACCTGCAGGTGGATCACTGACTTCCTGACGGATCGGAGGCAGTGCATGCGGCTGGGGAAGAATGTCTCAGACACTCGGACTATCAACACAGGAGCTCCACAGGGCTGTGTACTTTCTCCTCTGCTCTTCTCCCTGTACACAAACTGCTGCACCTCCAGCCTCGACTCCGTACCGTAGCCTCCCTTCAGGCAAGAGGCTACGGTCCATCCGAACCAGAACCTCCCGCCACAAGAATAGTTTCTTTCCCTCTGCCGTTGGACTCAGAAGAATGAACACTTCTTAAACACCTGCCACTTTAACTGCAACTATTCAACCTCTCACTGCACTGTCACTTTCTGTTCTACAACTGTAAATTTAACTGTAATTCTTGTGTACATAGTAACGGCTATTTTTATTTTATTCTATAGAAATTTTAAATTGTTTCTTAATGCATGCCCTTTGGATTGAATATATGTTGTTTTTATTATTGACAAGTTCCTATGTTTGTGAATTTTTGACAATGGCAATTTCTGATTCAGATTCTGAAATGGCTGAGATTTTTATTAGCAAATTCATAGTTTGAGTTAAAGTCCCAACTTTAAGCAATAAATAAAATAAATAAAATAAATAAAATAAATAAAATAAATAAAATAAATAAAATAAATAAAATAAATAAAATAAATAAAATTTAAAAAGCTGATGGACAGACGAAAGGTTCGGTTCTCTAAACTCTAAACGCCCTCTGAACGGCTAACTGCAGAGCTGGCACCGCTGCGTGCGCAAAGTCAAAGTGGTTCAACTTCTTACAAATGTGTACATCATTTTTTCATAAATGCAACAGAAAGCGTGACTAGTTTGCAGCCTGTAGTGTTTTCTAGAGCCTTGATCTGTTCTGCAGAAGGGGGGCACATATGAGTGGAAAAGTACTTGGTTGAAGACCCCCAGATCCCACTTAGGATTGTGATTTATGGAATATTTACAAAATAAAATGAAATTTAAAAAAAATAAATGAAAATAAGGTCTGTAATACAACTCCTATGTATGTTTTAAGTTCAAAGTGGGTTGGGAGCATGGGGGCAACACTGATCATTTCTAGCTTTGGGCCCTTATATGGCTAGCAGCGGCCCTGCCTCAAAGTGTCCCTGATCAGAGTCTTGTAGCCTACTTCAGTTGATTTTTTCATCTTATACTTTTTACTTGAGAATTTCTGTTGCTCCTGTAACTGTACTTTTGCATCACACACATTTACACATCACTCACGTATGTCCACATCAGCAGGGTCGCTCCAGCTTTCCCCCAGAACACTTGTGACTGCGCAGAGGTACGTGGCAAAATCCTGGACCCCCACCTGCATCACCTGCGCACACAAACACTCTGCTCACAACAATCCCCTCGAGACCCCTGCGCCACACGGGTCACTGTGAGTACTCTGCGCACCTGCAGCATCTCCCCTGTGCCCTGCCTCAGAGGAGTACCGTTCCTGTACCACTGATATTTGGGCTGTGGGACCCCGAAGGCCGTGCAGCGGAGCGTCAACTTGGCACCGGGCCGAAGTGTCTGGGGTTTAGGGTGCACCGCGATGTGAGGTTCCCCGCGCCACTCAAGCGGTAAACCTGATCGTGTGGAAGACAAATGGGGTCATTCTATCCCCACAGGAAGCATGGATCCTTCTAATGATGTTGTTGAAAAGCTACAGACATGGATAGCCGAACACGTGTAAGCAAACGAGCTCAGCCTACCTGATTTATCAATGTCCAACGCCAAAATATGCGACCATTTGGTAAACTTGCAATTTAAATAGGTGTCATTTACTCGACATGAATAGTTCTGGGTTTCTGTGACTCTGATGGTCAAATTAGGTTGTGTGGCACCCGGAACCTAAACACAAACACAAATCAACGATTGGCGTAAAAAAAACTATCAAGGATAAAAAGTATTAGGCATATTTTCTGCATGTACCGACCTCACACACTTCTTTTTTGCCGTCCTTCTGAACATAATTGAACCATTGGTAGTGTAACTTGCCACTGCCCTTTGCCCAAACGCTCAGGACCACTTTATGGCGCAAAGGGACGCACGCGTTTACCGGGTGACGCACAATATCAATTTCTGGAATAGTTCACAAATAAAACTTAAGACACCAAAATAAGTTAAGTAACATACTGAAAGACATGGGGATTTCTTACCTCCTATCATTGTGATGAATCCAGCTTTTAGTGTTAACTTTGTGGCGTTAAATTTGGTATAAAAGGAACATCATAAACGTGTCGCTTCAGTTTGAGTTTCGTATCACCGGTGAAGCTGTGCGACAACAACTAACTGCCTTGATTTTCTGTTCTTCATTCAACGATTTACCACTTCCCCTTTGCAGACCCATGACACAGGGACATTACCAAAAGAATTGTAATAGTTGAGCAAGCAGACTGTGCACCAGGAATGCAGAAGGACAAATCTTTCGAGGTAAGACTTTTGGTGACATTACGGTAATGAGATTGTCTCGTCAAATAAATTGAACAATAGGTATAGTTAAGCCTACCTAGGATTTAAGCAGTTTGAGCTTTAGATGTACAACCATACAGCTTATGTAGACCTATATATTGATTTATTTTATTGGACTAAATTGGCATGGAACAAAACATTCAGAACAATAATTTTAACAAACTTTTCAGTTACCTGTTTTTTCCTACTTTCGTACAATTTAGCTACAGACTCTATTTGACTGAAGGTATTGGCTAAAGATTGAGTGAATTTAGATGTCTTCACAACTCTAAAATCAAGTTTCAGTGTCTGATGTGCTCTGGCACCTATTTGTAGAGCTGCTAAAAATAGGCCCAGCCTGGCAACACATGCTTGTCTATGATAGGCAGTTGGAAAGATTCTCTTCACAAGCTCAGACAGCCAGTGCAACACTCAGGGGCCACTTCATGGTGAGTTTAAAAAGGACTTACAAACTCCTGAGATTCATGCTAAACTAATACTACATTAAAAATGGTGTGTTTGACTGCTAACAGTATGTAGTCTTCTAACTCATCCTATTTATAACCTGCCCCCAAGTAAGCGTTTGCACGAGTAAGGACAAGCACGACCAGAGAGCTGTTTTTGACTTTTGTGAGTGTGAAACCCTGATCCTGTCCTGTCTGTGTCTCCTCTAGGGCCTCTGTGGGAATAAAACAAAACTCAAGTGGCAAGGGCCCTTTCATTTCTTTGGATATATTTTTGTGAATTTACTTTTTTGGCAATGACATCCAGAAGGCCTATGACTCGATCATATTCTGGCAATGGAAGATCAAGCAGCTTCAGCGAAGAAGAGAGCAGCTCTTCTTCCAATGGCCGGAACACTTACCTGTCTAACGTTCGGCCTGAAAACAGGTAGGAAACATGATTTGAAATTATATGGTCCCTATGGACAGTGTGTATGTTTTATAAAGTGTGAAATATTTCCAGAGGAGGGCAACAGAAATAGTGTTTATAGATTGGCAAAATATAAATAGAACTATATAAATTGAGTGACTGACAAGTTCCTTTTATTTACCTCCTCTCTGAATAGCTTTTCAAGGTATTCTCACTACAGACCAACGAGGTAAACTCCATTTTGAGACCTTCCTCCCAACTAACATGTTAATGTTGAAAGCAGCTCACCCAGTGTAACAGTGGTGTTGACAGAGTCACACCTTGGACTGACTTTGCTGTTTTGCCTGATGTCTCTGAGTTTTTCCTTTCACTCCCTTTAAGTGTACTACCACAGAGTTCTATTAACCAGCCTTCCTTCTAATGGAGCCACTTGAAATGTTGACACAGGGACAGTAGATGCACAGTGGGAGTGGAGCAGACTTTCTAACTGACTGTGTTTCTAGGAGCACCTTGTGCAGTGTCATGGCTCAGCTGACCGAAGATGTCCAACCCTCCTTCGAAACCACGCTGAAATCCAAGGCCGTTTCTGAGAACTGTAACGTGAAGTTCACCTGTGTGGTATCAGGTAGTATTTCATGTTCGAGTGATTCAGTCTGTGTAGGATTTCAAAAGCTACAGTATGGTTATAGCAATATCAGCAGAAACAATGTCAACAATGCATGAAAGAAAAATATGAAAAGGGACGTATTTAATTTAAGACCAGGGTTTAGTTATTTGACCATGTTATGTGATTTGTTAGTTATATGATTTTAAAGATGTTATGTAGCCCTGGTTTTCTAATCCACAAATATCGTTATACATGTTGATGTTTGTGTGTCTTCAGGATACCCGGCTCCTGAATTGAAATGGTACAAAGATGACATGGAGCTTGACCGTTACTGTGGTCTTCCAAAATATGAGATTGCGCGCAATGGGAAAAATCATACCCTGCACATTTACAAGTGAGTCGCACCAGTGTTCACAAAGATAATGTATTAAAGACATGGAAAAAATGAGCCGCTTACAGTTTGGGTTTGGGATCATTGCCATATTTGATGTTCCTCTATTATCACATTATACTTAGCAACTAGCTTAGTTTTTTATATGGGGGAAACTCCACAAAATATTGTGATATCACGCTGTTGCCATTGATAATGTAACCTTCCTGGTTTAGAAGTAGGCATGATGTTTTTGTTTTTTTTCTCTTTTTACTTAAGCTGCACATTGGATGATGCCGCTATATACCAGGTGTCTGCAAGTAACAGTAAAGGAATTGTCTCCTGCTCGGGGGTTTTGGAGGTGGGCACCATGAGCGAGTACCAGATCCATCAGCGGTTCTTTGCCAAACTGAAGGCAAAAGCTGAGAAGAAGAGACAGGACCTGGAGGATTCCACCAAGAAAGACCAAGGGGACAAAGGAGGCATTCAAAAAGAGACACCACATAGGAGCCCAGAGAGGCCTCCCAGAAAACGACCCATTCCACAACCAAAGCAGAGCCCAGAGGAACCTCTGGTGAGCGCTGCAGACATAGACAGCCAAAATACAGTCCAAGAACCTGTCCCAGCCTCACCTGAAGCCCCTGAGATGAAGGACAGCGAGAACGCTTTGGTCAAAAAGAAAATTAAAATGTCTAACGGCATGGACGGACAGCCTGACCAGCCAAGCACACCAAAGAGCGCAAGTGCTCGAAACAGTGTGACGAGCAACGGGGGGGACAACCATTACGATGGAGGCATGGGCTTAGCGCAGTTTCTAGCTGAGACGCTTCAATCTCAGACAGCAGATGAGAAACAGGTGGCAAGTAAAGAAGAAACAGCTAAAGTTGTGGAAAGTACCAACGAGAAGGCACATGAGGAGGACAGCAAACAAAAGGCAGAAGAGGAGATGGAACTAGACACGTTGCAGGTAAGAACACATTTTACATTGGGACGATTATGTCAGAATTATACTTCTAAATCCAGTGGCAGTCCAGCCTCATTCACTATGTTGGCATTTTGGCAGATTTTAACCTGCTCCAAAGTTTGACAGCACTAAAACAATGTGTACTGTTAGAGAACGAGGTACACGCACTGATATTATTGAGCATATACAATACAAAACTTTATGTCTTTATTTTCTCAAGTGGTTTAACAAATTCTTTTTGAACAGTTTAAACACAATATCTCATTCAAAAGTGATCTGTACACTAACACGAACAGCATGGATCACATGTCAAGCAATTAAGGAACAACAAACTAATAATTAATTTAAAAGTTGTTCAATGATCCGTCTCACTAATTGTGTCACTAAAATCTGACATTTTGACATTTCTAGGTACAGGAAAGATCAGCCCAAGAGATGAAAGAGGAAGGCATAGAGAATTCACACCCAACACCACCTAGACGACATGAGTCCAAACACCACAGCAAAGGCCTCAAGGAACATAAGGAACACAAAGACCACAAGGACCACAAAGACCATCACATCCCTGCTTCGCTGTCCTCCATGCTCCACTCGGTTAAGGACTTTATCTTTGGGAAGAACAAGAAGGATTCCCACGAGACCAGACAAAAAGATATTTCGGATTCACCCAACATACCCGCGCAAACTCCACCATCTTTCTATCTCCAAACCGATAGCCAGTCTGAAACCAAGATTAAAGATGATAATGGAATGTCTATGGAGGATGCGCAGTGTCAAGAAGCTGCATTGGAAAGGTCACAAGTTGCAGAAGAGCTGAAGGATATGTGTAAAGCTGAGACTGTGGTGGAGATCCCAGGTCATGGCACGGTGGGGGGCGGTGCTGACCAAGCCATGGAGGTGACAGCAGCCATGGAGGTGACGGCAGAGGAAACGCCATTGTCCACTCCCCAGCTCCTCATTGAGGTATGGCCAGCTGCCCCACACTTGAGAGTTATATTTAGGGAGCATTTCTGACAAGATAGAGCAGGAGAAGAATGTTTAAGATGAATCCTAGTCATATGGCTGATTGTGCAATAGTTGAAAACCATGGAGTGTGCAATGGGTTTTTGACTCGGGTCTTATTGTAATAATAAAAGCAAGTAAATCAGTGTCTTAGAAACGGGAAGTTTGTGGATATGTCAGATCCATTCAATTTAAATTCCATTCAATTTTGTAAAGCCCAAAAACCCAGCTGCAGTTGCCTCGCAGGGCAACAGAAGTTTGGTCAAATAATAATCATTGGTCAATAGTTAGAATATTCACAGCAAATAAGCAAATGGCTAACTGTCCCGGAACATCTTCTGTCCTTCTGTGGAAATGAAAAATGACAAAAACCCAGTGAGAAACATAGTTCGAATGCATTTTTTCCTGTTGTGTGAAGCACTTTGAATTGCCTTGTGTACGAATTGTTCCTTACAAATAAACTTGCCTTGCCAAGGTCATATTAGTAAACACAGCTCAATCAACCCAAGAAGTTTTTCTATTTCAAGCCTCCATCCAGTTGTACCCAAGTCTGCTAAACTTTGAAATAATGTGGTAACAAAGTATGCATTATAAGGCTGTGTTTCAGGGCATAAAATGAAATTAGTTTGACATTTACATACCATAATCTGACGTGTAAATGTATATTGATGATCTAATGTTGCTGAGGATTTGGTTATATAAATAATGAATTGAAAGAACTCTAGCATTAAAAGTAACAGCTGCTTATCTCATGCAAACGTTTTGTACAGAGGAACATGTTGACCACAACTTCTTCATGCATGTAATGTGACTCAAATTCCTTTCCACTAAAGCAGGAATGGTTCACTTCATGGTTAACCTTACAGATAGCGATTTTAATTTGAATACAATTATTCATAATTAAGGAAGTGGTTTTACATTCACAGTCATTTTCTGTTGCTTTAATTCTGAATCATTGTACTTCCACCTTAACGTTACAACATCTGAAAAAGCGCTTTTAGAATTTGTTAGTGGATAAATAAATAGCTTATGCTGTTCTCTGCTTTTTAACCTTCATAACTTTGATCTCAGGTGAAACTGGTTTGAGACCAGGGACAGCATACCTCAAGACTTCTCCAACTAACGGCATGTCTTAACCCTGATTTATGGTTTTATGGAAACTTGTAAACATTGAGACACCGGCACATGACACAAGCACAGCCTCCACAAATAGGATCTCATAAAACATGAATATATATATTTCTACATTTTGAACATGTGTCCAAATTGGTTGTTTTTAAAATTTTAAATATTCCACTTGCCAGGAGCCAGCATTCTTTCACTGGTACATTTATTTTATGTATTTTATAATCCAAAATATCAATAACAAGAATCCACAACTGCTGAACCTGTTGAAAATGTATTATAAAAGTGCAGCTATATCCCTTTATTTGAATTATAACCCTGCTAGATTCTGTTCTTTTTGTTTTCATATATTTTCCATACCTCCAAAAGAAAATAGCAATTGGGATTTTTTGATAAATCACAATAATTTACTTTATTTTTTTATCTCGATTTTAAACTTGTGACACAATTTGCACATATTAACATTTTGCCGACGTCCTTATAACTCGAACGACCTATAGAATGTCATGATGAGCTCATCGGAGACCCAAAAATACGTCTGTGGGAATGATTTATTTCAGTAACCACAACACTAGTTGGCCCTTCTGGTAATTTGGGTCAAAGGTCACCATGTCAGCACTGAGCTATACAAATTGTGCAATAGATCTGGAGTCTGAGTAGTTCTAGAGCGAATCTGATTGGGACAGTTTTGTAACACGATTGCCCTGACTCCTGCAGAGGACACATCACTAGTTATAACTTTGTCCTTCACTTCAGCAGAGGACATATGGCCGCTAACAACTTTCCAACAAAAGCTTAAAAGGTGCTCTGTGTAACTTTTCTGGTGGGAAGGTCTGTCACCTGCTTGGAGATCAGAATTAGAATTAATGGGTTGTTTGAGCCTAAAAAATACACAGAAACAAATTCTGACAGATATCCAAGATGGCGCCACAGACGTTTTGGTTTTTCTGATTCTTCAATTCAGTTTGACAAATCAGTGCCATCCGTACAGTCAGTGCAGTGGCAGATCTCTTCATGTTGATGTTGTTGTTTTGCCTGGAATGTTTCTCAATAGGGCATTAAACGTTATTTATTCAATCACATGTTTTTTGTTGTTGTTGGGGTTTTTTTGCCCAAAAATTCCTTGAAAAGCATGCTTAAACAAAAAACATTCTGACCGTGAGCAGGAACAGTTTTCCACAGATCTGACTTGTAACTCGGCCTGGTGGCGTCCACTGCTTTTCGCCATGACCATGCTGTGGAACATTCAAGGCAAAGCAATAACCGCTCCATGGAGAGACCACCTGAAAAGTGACACAGTGCACCTTTAACTCACGCCAGGGAATCCTAACCTTTTTCAGTGCAAAGTAACTTCATGTATTACATTATATTATTTGTCCAACCCTCAAGGTGGTTTTCGCTGCTAGAGACCAATAAGAGATTTAAGTGCCTTCTACATACTACATTTCATACCGTACGTCAATTATTTTGAGCTTTAATTATTGACCAGCTTCTCAAAGGACATTCACTCTCAACATTCAGTGCTGTCTCCATAGTTGCCCAGGTGCCTGAGTGCCACCAATGCCCTCACCAATCATTTCCAATCACTCGTTCACACACTAAATTCACACATAAACATCTGAAGTGTCTTACCACATAGCAGTATGAAACGGCAGGATTGGGATTCTGCCAACCATCTACTTAAAATGACCACTTATGCGTCACTGTTGTCCCACTGTCATCTCATAATGTTGTTTGTACTTCAAAACATATCTGGAGTAATTTTGTTGTTTCAGTCGCACGTGTTTATAACTTTAAGATAATGTGTCCGGATGAAAATGCTCAGGTTCAGCACTTTTTGTAAATTTCGTAAACCAGGAAGCGCTTCTTGTGTACAGTTCACACAAATTCTCTGGTTTTGTTCTGTTTGATCTGTTAGCACTTGTTGCGTGTAGTATCTTGGCTGCTAGTATGACAATTCCATATACAACTCTCAAATGTATTATTTTCACCAGAATGATTTTCTGTATCAAAAGACAAAAAAAAGTAATAATAACTAAATAGTAGTGCACATAAATTTTTTGTAAGTAACTTAAAACATGAAAAAACAGAATAGCACAGTCAGATATCCAAACAATCTTATTCACTTTTGCTTTTAATCTACTAATATGTTACTTTTAAATCAACCCCCTGAGTGTGCTATGTTTTCTTTTTCTTTCTTTCTTTTGTCTTTCTTTCTTCTTTTTCATTTTTATTATATTTTTTATCAGATCATAACAGACATACATCTACCCCTGGGGATCTCAGCAAAGAAAAAAAAAGGATTAAAATGTTTTAAAAAAAAATAATTTTAGATTTAAATACAAAAAATGTATGCATATATGCATACATAGAGACCTCAAGATTATTCGGATAATCGATAATCGTGACAACCCTAGAAGCAAAAAAAATACTTTTTAGTTCAAAATATAGTCCAACAAATGGACCAAAATGGCTGTTTCTATCACATTCAACTCCATTCTGCCCTTCAGTAATTTCAGTCCCACAAAGCCAGTCACAAACCCGAGGAACAGCAACATGCCAGACCACGGGAACGAAAGAAAATTCAAGACCTCACGTCGTATAGTCACAATCTCAACAATCGTGAATATTTGTTAAATCGTCATGTCTTCTCTCACAATAATAGCAAAATTTGACATCATGACATCCCTAATACTAACATACATACATACACATATACATGTGCTGTATAGCAATAATAATTATTATTATTATTATTATTATTATTATTAATATTATTATAATAATTATTATTATTATTATCCATCCCATCCATCCATTTTCTACCGCTTGTTCCCGTTAGGGGTCGCGGGTGACTGAATAATTATTAATAAAAAATTTAACCATGAAGGCAAACAGATCAATCTTTTGCTAATACACAAACACATGGGGTCTTAGGTCTTTCTTTCAGATTCCATTTCATGGCCATTACCCGTTTTGCTTGAATAAGGCTGATATTTACTATGTCGCCCATTCTTGAATTTCAAGAAAGACATTGTGGGTACATGTGAAGTAAGCACAGTTTGGCATCAACAGGGATCTTGTGACCAATTAATACAGAGATATGTCCAAGTACTTCATGCCAGAAGGGTTTAAGCTCAGCGCTTTCACATAAACAATGAATTAAGCTTTCAATTTCAGTTTTACATTTTATAACATTTATTCCAACACTTACTGTCAAAATTGTGCGGTTTTATTGGATCGATATAAGTCCTAAAGAACGATTTATTTTGGATTAATCTGCATTTAGAATTAATTGTTTGAGTTTGTGCTTGAAGGCATGTTTTTCACAGTCTTCCAGTCTGTTTGTAAATCTTTCTTTCTTCTTTAAATTTTTTGTTTTCTTTTATTTTCTATTCTTCCATTCAATTGTCAAAATCTCTCCCTTTTCTCTTTTAGACAGTGGGAAAAGATGACCAGCGACTTAACCGTTTGGACACTAAGAAAGATGACAGGATGGATATTCCAGTACATCCTTCAAAAGACTCCCGAGCTTCTCTTGAAAAGCCCACAGTGCACACTCAGCCTGGTGTGGAGCCGCCCTGCCCTCCCCCCTTTCATCGTCGTCACACTCAGGTCACATGTGAAGACAGCACTGACATTTCCCCCCAACTTGAAGAGACGAGAGACCACAATCCCGCCTTCGAAAGTCAACCACAACATACTCAGAAGAACACACTCCCCAGCACAAGTGATTTAACCTCGACACAAGAGGAGGATAAAAAAGCACTGTGTCAATCAAGTCAGGAGCTTCTATTTCCTGTCAGACAAGTGAAAAGCAAACAAAGTGTAGAACAAGAGGCATTGTTTAACTCTGTCGTTCAGGAAAAGCATGTAGAAAGTCCCGCTCTTGTCGATGACAGTAAACCAAGCACGCAATGTCTGTCAGTAATCAAGCAAGAATCAAATAAGTGGAACATATCTGAAAGTGCAAGTAAATTCCAAGAAAAGCAAACAACTGAGAATCGTGAAGAGATAAAAGAGATTAAAATTGCCATAGAAAATATTCCTATTATCCAAATATCTACTATAGAAGAGGATGTGCCGCAAATGGACATTGCATTTGCTGAGAACGTTGAAGACAATAATGTATCTTTACCAGCAACCACACCCCTCTTGACTGGCATTCAACATGAAATGGAAACATACAAACTACAAATATGTTCTACAGAAAAGATTCCAGAAATCCAAGTAGTCGTTCCAGTCATATGTATAGAAGACGAGAATCTCACTCCAACAATAGAAGTATCACAGCCAGACGTCAAAGAGTGTCCTACACCAATGCCTCCTTTACCACAAGAAAAGGAGTCAAGCATGTCACACAAGGAGTTTAACAATTGGCCAAATATAATCATCCAAAATGATTGTGTATCAGATTTTTGCATGCAGAATGACATGGTGAAAGCAGATGAGCATTCCCCGGTCCATTATCCAATTCCTATCATAAATGTGTCATGTATCGAACATGCCTCTGACATGAGCCCATCTACGGATGCCGCAGCGCAGCCAGTGTTTGTGACCCCACCCAACATAGAAACAACCAATCGCAGAGACACAACTGAGCAGAAAGAGATAACTGAACCCAGGGGAACGACTGAACCCAGGGGAACGACTGAACCCAGGGGAACGACTGAACCCAGGGGAACGACTGAACCCAGGGGAACGACTGAACCCAGGGGAACGACTGAATCCATAGGAACGACTGAACCCAGAGGTACGAAGGAACCCAGAGGAACGACTGAACCTAGGGGAGCTACAAAACCCAAGGGAACGAAGGAACCCAGAGGTACGAAGGAACCCAGGGGAACGACTGAACCCAGGGGAGCTACAAAACCCAAGGGAACGACTGAACCCATAGGAACGACTGAACCCAGGGGAACTACTAAACCTAGGGGAACGACTGAACCCAGAGGGAACGACTGAACCCAGGGGAACGACTGAACCAGGGAACGACTGAACCAGGGGAACTACTAAACCCAAAGGAACGACTGAACCCAGAGGTACGACTGAACCCAGAGGTACGACTGAACCCAAGGGAACGAAGGAACCCAGGGGAACGAAGGAACCCAAGGGAACGACTGAACCCAGGGGAACTATTAAACCCAGAGGAACGACTGAACCCATGGGAACGACTGAACCCAGCGAAACGAATAAACCCAGCGAAACGACTGAACCCAGCGGAACGACTGAACCCAGAGGAACGACTGAACCCAGGGGAACGACTGAACCCAGGGAACGACTGAACCAGGGGAACGACTGAACCCAGAGGAACGACTGAACCCAGAGGAAACGACTGAACCCAGAGGAACGACTGAACCCAGGGGGGAACGACTGAACCCAGGGAACGACTGAACCAGGGGAACGACATGAACCCAGGGGAACGACAGCTGAACCCAGGGGAACGACTGAACCCAGGGGAACGACTGAACCCAGAGGAACGACTGAATCCAGTGAGCCAACTGTGACTGAGTGCAGAGACACACTGACACACATAGAAACAATAGAGCACAGAGAAATACTTGTGACTGGCCAAATGGCAGAAATGGCTGAGCTTAGAGAAACACCAAAGAAACACAAAGAAAAATTTGAGAACGGAGAAACATCTGAACAACAAGAAATGACAGAGTCAAAAGCCACACCTATGACTGAGGACCGAGAACCTGAAGCAGTCTCAAAGGAGGAAACAGAACAAAACGGTGATAAGCAGACTCAAAATGATATGGCAGAACAGAATGTGGTTGAAAACAAGCTGACAGGGGCGTATGACACACCAAAAACTGATGTAAATGTGGCTCTAAGCAAAACGGTGGAAGCCAGCATAGAGAATGAAATCACTCAGTCCCTAAAAGAGGCTCGGATAGAGAGCTTTATGTCTGTGGAGAGACTGAGCTTTAAACCCCCGCTCTACCCATCTCTGAGTCCAGCCAGTCTGCGAAAGTTCATGTCCAAAGCCTCTGGTGAAGCCGACACAGCAGGAGACAGACAGAGTGACAAAGCCGAGGACTCTCTGAGTGGAGGCTCCACTCCCACGTCTTCTCTGTCCTGTGAAAGTAGCCCCCGTCTCAAACGCCGCGACAGCCTCTCCCTCATCCGCTCGGCCACCCCCGAGGAGTTGGCTTCAGGGGCCAGGCGCAAGATCTTCATCCCAAAAACCAAAGAGGACAGTGAAGACAGCAGTAATAAGAAGGACAGCCCCTACATGTCTCCTGGACAAGCCCGGCGTGCAGCCTTTCTGCAGCCTCCCAGTGGGCCAAACACACCCCCAGTTGAGAGACGCTCACCGCTCCTCAATCGTAGGAAGGCCACTCTGGAAGTGCCTAAAGTGGTGGAAGAAATACCTGTACCTGAAGAAAAAAGTACCAAACTCGAGGATAAATCTGGAGACAAGAAGCCAGATCCACTGAAAGGTAAAATGTGTTTGTGAATATAAATTAAACTAATTTAATTTACTGTAATGTCTGTGTCACAAATTGTGCCAAATTGTTTGTCCTGTGCTGTGTGCAGCTCCTCAGGTGATCCGTAAGATCAGAGGCGAGCCCTTCCCTGATGCCTCCGGACACCTCAAGCTCTGGTGCCAGTTCTTCAACGTTCTGAGCGACTCCACCATCAAGTGGTACAAGGAAGAGCAAGAGATACTGGAGGTGCAGAAAAGGTATGTCCAATGAAAAGGTGAAATAAAACAACCCATGCTTCAACACAGATCAATTTGTTACAAATTAGTATTAATTTTATTTATTCAACATTCAGTTTATTTAGATATGATTTTTCCTATGTTTCATAATGTTTTTCTCATTCATACATTAGTGTGCACTGCTTTACAGAAATATTGTCTGGAAGCGGAAGTTACACAAGCAAGATAAAAAATAGAACATTTCCTTTTTTAACCAAATTTCAAAACTAACACAATCTAAGGTCTAAGCTAAGGCATTTTTTTTTTTCAAAAGGCCTGTTTCTGTATCAATTACATGTTAGTTTCAAAGGGAATACATTAAATATAGACATAAAAATTTACTTTTTATTTAGCCAAGAGGCAAAGTCCCTTACACTAATGGGGATACGCCATTAAATCTCCAGATTTACAAGTGTAACAAGTAGTTTTGCCTTTAATCTCTATTAATCACTACAGGGCATTAGAGACTTATGCATGTGGTATTATAGCCAGGAATACTATTACAGTAAGTTATGACACACTTTCACTTAGAAGAGCTGGAAATAGCTTGGCATGTCGGCCAGTGACATCTTGTGGCTGAAACCTGTGGTGTCCTGTTCCTCTGCAGTGGAGGAGATGAGAGTCAAGTGGCACTGGCCATTGTTCTGGCCTCCAGCCTGGACTGTGGTGTTTACGGCTGCACCATAAAGAATGAATATGGGAATGACACCACTGACTATCTGCTTAGTGAAGATGGTAAGTGTGCATGAGAAATAAGCCTACACTAAAACCCATTTGTGGTTTAAATGGTGGCTTTATATTTGTCTCTTTTCTTAGTCATGGCAGAGATTCTGCTTAAAGACGACTTGGAAGGTACAAGTATTGTTTTTAATTTATATCCAACCATATTAGTTATATAATTTTTCTTCCTGATTTAAAATTATGTCACCAAGTGATTGCCATGAACGACACACACTGGGACATAAAGCTGGCCTAATTTTCACTATGGTAATTATGTTATAAACACAAATCTGTGTCAACACCTTCATTTTTTTGATGTTTAGAAATGTTTTCCATCCCTCCATCTTGTTTTGCTTATCCGGGGCCTGGTCGTGGTAACCAGCAGTCTAAGCAGGGACTCCCGGACTTCCCTCACCCAGACACTTCCTCCAGCTTCTCCGGGGGTATCTCAAGACGTTCACAGGCCAGCTGAGAGACATAGTCTCATTTGGGAGGTGTTCCATGTATGAGGCCCCAGGGAAGACCCAGGACATGCTGGAGGGACTAAAAAAGTTTTCCTTGCACATAAATTGCCTTTGGGGGTTAGGGATGGAACAAACAAGAAATATGCACTTAAACTTGCGATGTCATGTGAAATACAACAATACCTTTTATAACACTAAAGCAATGTTGTGTTCTTCAGTGGGAGAGGAGATAGAGATGACACCGCTGATGTTCAACAAAGGCCTGGCGGACTCCGGCACCTGGGGAGGGAAGTTCTTTGGTCGGATCATGACTGAGACGGTGCACCTGGGAGGAGGCTGGACACACAAAACCAGCAGAGTGAAGGTCATCTATGGCCTTGAGCCCATCTTTGAGTCCGGGACTTCCTGCATCATGAAGATCCAAAACCCTATCCCATATGGGACCAAACTAGAGAGCAACTTAGCTGAGAGAAACCAGGAAATCACAAAACAAGTAAGAGGGAATGAATTGGGAATACATGTGAAGTAGGCTAATCTTCCAACAAAACACACATCACCAACATCATGGCTAGTGAGCTGGAAATGGGACCCAGTGCTGCACTGCGATTGTGGCCCTGGTTGGACAATGGGTCAAAAACGAGTTTTCCAACATGGAAGTCAACACATACAAATGACATGAGGCAGAAATAGAGATATAATGTCTGACCAGTTGTGCAATAATTTCATGCTTTTTTTGTGTCCACAGGAGTGTAAAGTCCAGAACATGATTAGGGAATACTGCAAAATCTTCACAGCTGAGGCTCGAGTCAATGAAAGCTTTGGATGTACCCCAGAGTAAGAAGCATGAACCATCCTGGATATTGGTTAGTTAATTCAAGAAATGTCTGTATGTCATTGTTCTGTATGACTTTGACAGAGTGGTGTCTCAATATCTCATGTACCGGCCTGCAAACTCTGTGCCGTACGCCACAGTGGAGCCAGAGCTGCAGGGACCCTTCCAGACCTACTGCTGGGTGGACGCTGCGGGAAAGCTGAACTCAAAGGGTGTTTCTGAGGTAGAACAGAAGTGCTGTACTTTCCAACACTGGCTCTACGAGTGGACTCACAGCAACCTCCTGCCCACTCGACTAGAAGGTAAGACACCACACTTACCCTGGTTATGAACATGTATCAAAACGAGCGTTATTTCACGTAGCACATGAAATGGAAGAGGTGTCTTGCTTATGCTGGCAATAGTTTTCTCATTTGACTCAATAAAAGTCCTGAGAGTTTGTTTTAACTTCCCGTTTTAAATAAGTATGCTAAATTCCAGAATGCCTTCTACAAACAAAAGACCATGCGGGTTTCTTCCCCATCTTTTAATTTTCATAGAGTTGCTGCTGTGAATTTATATTTACCATCACCTCTGTATTCTCTCGGCAGGTGTTGATTTTAAACTTACCAACGTCAGAGTTGTGACCAAGTCCAAAGGGTTAGTATTTACAGCCCAACAACATACGATTTTCTGCTGTCTTGATTAAACCCTTTGATTTATGCCTTTCAGATACCAGGGTCTGTCGGAGCACAGCTCACCAGAAGTGTTTGACCAGTTCCTCACTCACCATCATTGCAACTACTACTGTGGACTGCTGGGTCTGCGGCCGCTCAAATCTATGGATAGTCTTCAGCCGCCCAGCAAGATGAAGGGATCCAGAAGTCCGCTACTCAACCGCAAAATGAGTGTAGGATCCGGAAGTCCTCATATGCAGAAAAAAGCCTCACTCAGCCCACATTCACAGAGAAAAGCTGGAACGAGCCCCAAGGTGCCCAGAAAAAGTCAAGAGGCAGAGGACAATAACTCCACAGGTCCAGGCAGGGCTGTAGACAGCAGGTAGGGAAAGCCAGGCCGCAACTGGCACATTTCTAGTTCAAATTATGTATTTTTTTTATATCTAGCATTTATGATCATGTTAAACACGAGGATGAGAAGAGAAAACAAAATTATGAACATTTTGAGCACAATGACGAGAAGACACGGAACCATTTTGTTAAAAACATACTGTGAACATAAGATTTGTCTTATGCATTTTGGCAGAAGTAGGCAGTTGTCTTAGACTGATGCCAGACTGTAGCATGTTTGTTTTGTTTTTCTGTGAAAAGCCTCACAGTATTATCTCATCTCTTATGGTACGAGAAAAAAGAAACGTCTCTTATATGTAATTGCTGCAAACCAAACAGTGCCTTAGGGCTGTGTGAATTGACCACAATATGGAGCTGATGAGATCACATGTGGAGCAGCTTGTTCCTTGAACTGTGGCAGTCAAACACAAGCTTTGGATTTATTTATTTAAGGGGGGTGTCAAAACAGTGACTAGAAACAAAGGCTCCAAACAGAAGTGCCCCGATATTGGGTTAATGACTAAGCAAATGTGTAAACTATTATAACTCGCTGATATTCTTTTGAATTCTGCTTCCTTGTGTCTCACAATCCACATGCTTTTTTTAGACTTTGGAAGGAGCTGATGATGCCAGTATTGTGTAATGTGTAGCCAAGGAAGAGAAGATGTGTTGGAGACTTAGGTATGCGTTTACACTTAGTGTACACTTAGCCCAGTTTAGTCCTGAGCTAGACATGGTTTGTGCCTCTTCTAGTCTTGGTTTAGTCCTGATCTAGTCCCATGCTTTATCTCAGTTTACTTTGCTGTTGTGTGTGTGCAAGTGCACCCATATTGTACATGAATGCGTGAATGAGTGACAAGTACCTGTTTTTTGTAATAAAAGTGACATTTCTTTAAAGCAGGAGTGTTAATTCATTACAAAATATCCTTTCTGTACATTGTGCAATCAGCAAAACAAGAATAAAACATAGCAACACATAGAACATATTTGTAATAATACAGATAGTTGTAATAAAATGTACATACTATTAGTTGGGATCATAAATATACTGTGTGTTCTATTTACAAAGATCTTCAAATGAAAATCTACAACACCGACAACATTCTGAGAAATAGAGCGTGGCATTTTGGACATTGTTCCAGATGTCATTGAATATGAGGGTGCCATTGTTGACAGTGCTGTGGAAGAGAAGAACACTCTTAAACGATGCTTTGTTGTAGATCGTTACTTTACAGTAGACCACAATATTGATCCAAACCTACTTAACAGGTCCATTGACTAATGATGAGGGAAGATAATTGTTACATGGTTAAAAGCTCATTAAAATTGATTTAGCAGAATGTATTTTAAAGGAGATATATTATGCTTTTTTTATGTATTGGAATATAACATAGATCATCATTTTTAATAAAAAAAAATTCAGTGTCAACCGCAATATTGATTTAAAACCGCATAATAATACAAACAGGTCCATTGACTGTTCAAAACTGCAAAACGAATTCCTCTTCATAACTGCATTTTTCATCTTAACAAGCAGCAGATATTCTTCACATGTTTTTATTTTTGAAAAGTGGCAACGTGGCATTTTTTAACCCTATATTTTTTGTCCTGCTCTCTGGTCCTGTTTCTTGTTTTTATTTGTATATATTTCCAAAACTTAAAAAAAAAGAAAGAAACTGATTTAGCAGAATATGTCGCTCACCTTTCCAAGAGGTCTTTACAGCAGCTGTTTACGTCACCATTGCTCACATTGAAGTGGTTATTTTGAAAAACATTGACACAATCGAGAGGAGGCACAAACAGGATTCCTATCAAACAGAACAACGTTTCAGTGTTCACATTTGTGGAGTTAGGTTAATAGGGCCACACTATTATTCACTATCATATTGAAATGTAAATTGACAAAATTGTCATAACACAGGCTGCAATTATTTAGGTAAAAGAAGGCCCTCTGCAAACAACATAATGCTTGTGGTTTAGATATTAACGAACATATTTATGCATTTGAGCAGCTTTAATCTTTTCTCTCTGCTGATGCACCTGGATGTGTTTAAAATGGGAACCATAAACTGGATCTTAGTCATCTTTATTACCTGCTATGCACGCATTGACCAGAGACACACATGTTCCAGTGAGCATAGCTCTCAAAATTATGGAGGAGATGTCACCTCTTCTGTCTGGGCATATGGAGGCTTTAAAAAAGAAAAATATATATATTGTCAGAAATCTCAAAGTATTTCATGAAAAATAATAATATAATCTACATACAGAGGCCTCCAATGACGACACCCAAAGAACTGAAGTTTGCAAATCCACAAAGTGCATATGTAGTTATTGTTTCTGATCGAACCTATACAATTATAAATCATTATCATGCCATTAGACAAAGGTGCCAGAAAAAAGGGGGACATATATTTACCGAAATCCACTGTATCTCTCCATCAACAACAAAATCGAGTCCATTCAGGCGGTTTGCCTTTAGTGCAGATAATTTCTCATAAGCCACAAACTCATTGAGAAAGAGCTTTGTACCCAACAGTTGTGCGACCATGAAGCTTTCTTCGTATGGAATCCCCATCATAAAGGCAATAGGCATGAAGACATACGAGCAGAGGAGCTGTGGCACACACAATAGAGAATTTGTCCCCTCAGAACTTTATAAATGTGTACAGTATATTGCAAGATGGAAATGTGATCAGGCCTAATGCAGCCTAATCTTTAAGGTGCACATGCAAGTTGGAAATGAGGAGACTATTCCATATTACTACAAAACTAACAACTGTGAGAATATTGTAGAAAAAGATTCAGTTGTACTCATCTGAACACTGTTATTAGAAAAACAAAATGTTTTGCGTTTTGCATTGAATGAGAGTCGAAAGGCTTTGTTTTTCTAAAAACAGTGTCCAGATGACTACAACTGAATCTTTTTCTACAATGGAACACTCCTGGTCAAATGAGGGATTAGACCAACGAGCTGTGAGAATAGTTTGGGTAAAGAGTCCTATCACAATAATTACTTTATCGACTTGTTGTTCATTAGTTGATAGATGAACAACATACAGTATTGCATGTTTTTCCAGTAGTAGGATTTTTGTTTTTTGTAATACAACAATGTTCAACCTGTAGTGAACTGAATACGTAACATTTATGACTAATTATAGATATGTTTAGATAGATAGATATGTGTATAATTATGTTTCATTCTACAGTTTATTCATCCCAGCTCATTGTGTTTTTCTTAACTAATATTGTACACTTAGGAGAGGGTTAATGGGATTATACACATAAAATTAGTTCTAGTTTATGAACAACCCCAGCACAGTAAAAGTATAATGAATGTGAGTGATAGGAGTAAAAAACAAACCTCAAATGTGAGAGAGGGATATCCAACCATCCCACCAAGCCACTGAAGCCCTTTGTTTATGAAGTCTAGAATGGCCAAAAAGGCGATCAAGTTGGCTGCAATGTTGGCACAAAGACCTATGGAAGTGGACGCTCCACTGCTGGCAGCTTCCAAAATATTTTGCTCATTGCTTGATGAACAAAAAGAATTACATTTTCCAATCATTTTCTGAAACAAATGAATGTGGTGTTGAAATGTACCGGTACATACCCACAATCCACTTTAATGTTCTTGTCGGATTTGAAAATACTCTCTTCTATTTCTGGAAATGACAGTTTGGAGAGGGCCAACGCACAAGGGGCAGCCATCACAGAGGCCGAGATCAGGGCAGAGGCATCAATCTGGAGTTAAGTGGATAGAGGAAATAAGAGTAATAATTGGCACAAACAATAGCAAAGAAACCAGAGTTGAATCTATATAGGGTTAGGGTTCATTGTAATAATAAACCTTGTTATAAAAAGCTTTACAGCTTCCATTGTATGTTTAAACGTAAATAACGTCTAATATATATATGGGGAAAAGTAAGTAAATCTACCCTGATTACAGTCTACAGAAAACTATTTAAACACATTTGAACAGGAACTGCGCATTCTGCTGGTAACAGTGAGGTGTGTGAAGGAGTTTAGAAAGGCTAAAAAATGATGAGGAAGTGGAGTATATCAGTAGGAGATGCAATGGAGTGAAGAGAAGATGATTGCTGAAATATATTATTAAATTATGCAAATAAACGGTAACACTGGTTTAGACTGGTTTAGACTGATACTCTGAGCAACAGTCACTGGTTTCCGCAGAGGTTGGTTCCTATAAAAATGACACAATATATATACAATTTCTTACCCCAAATGAAATAAATGCCCCCATAACACTTCCTGCTATTGTGGCAAACCCTCCGGTCATCACGGCATGGATCTCAGATTTGGTCATGTCTTTTAAATACGGGCGGATCAGCAGTGGGGCCTCAGTCTGAAAAACACAAGGTCATCCTTAAGTGTCCCGCTGGCGGTCATCATAAAAGTATGGGACAAAGTACAAACTAGGTAAAGGTAACTAAAACTCCAAGTGCGCCCATACCTGCCCAACAAATATGTTTCCGGCTACGCTCAATGTCTCTGTAGGAGAGGTTCCCATGGTTATCTGCATCACCCATGAGATCTGCCAGAACAAAAGCATAAGCATCACAATTATTAGGACCACAACAGGGGCCTTCACTTTGGCCTTCACTTTGACAAATATGGGGAAAGAAGATGGTCATTGTTCTTGGTGTTTTAAAATACATAAAATACATAAAAAGCAAAAGAGCACATTACAGGAAAGGAAAACAAAAAAAAGAATAATAATATGAATTTTGATGAATGTGTAAATACCACCAAATGTTGCTCATGGCCTACAATATTTCCAGTAGCCTCCACAAACTATATTGTTAGCGACATTTTATCTCCAAAGTTATTCTTCAAAACTATACAACATGACGTTACCTAGACTACCATATTTTTTAAGATGTACCAATATTACAAATACACTCTGCAGCACACAATGACCAAAAGATCAAGATCTGTGTTGAAACATGATAAAGAGGCGTTCACCTTAAGAATCAGCCACTGCATGATACCCAAAAAGTACAGGATGGACATGATACTGCTGAAGAAAACAATGATGGGCAAAGCCTGGGCAAACAGAACATAATTTCTCATAAAACTGCATCTGAATTATACTTCATTAGATTTGCAGACAACATCGTTTAGGCTACTCACTTGAAAGGCAAAAATATCATTGATCAGGGGTCCAAAAACAAACATTGATCCTGCTTTGGTATAGTTCAGGAATATCTGAAATGCAAAAGACATATTTTTCCAAGTGTCAACAGAACAGCACTCTGATTATTCAAGTTATTGACAAATAAAGACTATAAGCAGCTCTTAGTGCCTTTTTAAATCTTGGTCACCACAATACATGCTAAAATATGTTATTCCATACCGTCACTTGCTCTCCAAGCCATTCAAAGGCTATAAGTCCTGGCTGTGTTCTTATGACGAAGAGCCCAATACAGAACTGCATCCCCAGGCCCCAGAACACTGGTCGCCACCTCACCTGCAACAAACATATTCATGCTATTAAAATGACCAAATGTTTCGGTGACTGACATTCATTTCTTGAAGATCTGATTTGAGCATATTTACTATATAACATAATTACTTCTTTCCTAACCTTAACCTAAACCCAAGTCATAATCTCAATAATTAACTCATATCTTAACTATAAACTATGTTGTTGATATTACATGGGTCTAACATGGTACCTGGATTTGGTCCCCATAAAAAGGCATCTCCTCATAAAGTGTCAATGTGTCAATAGTTTTATGTCCTCTAAACACTAGTAAAACCTGCTCACACATGCACACTGTATGGAACAACGACCACACATCAAATGCCATGTCCCATTGGAGAACTAAAATATGCCTTAAATCACCACTTACACCGTCAAACAGACAAATATCTTCTTTTGGAAGGTTACTGATCGTTTATCCTTCAATAATACCGGTAATAGTCAAATAAAGCTGCAAGTGAAATCAAGCAGCCTGGCAACTCCCAAGGATGGCAACACACGCCTCCTCCACGGCTTTTGTTTATTCACACTGAGGTATCATCCCCATTAGAATAATGTGGGCGCTTTTGCAAATCGCCATTATAACGCTGTGCAAATGCATTTTGTGACCGAGAGGACGAGAAGAAATTTTCAACAAACTACAACTTTGATCATATAAAATTGAATTTCATTCTGTTATGGGCGTTACCGCGCCAAATTCCATCTATCACAATGAGTAGGTTCAGGCAAGAAAGACAGATTAAAATTATCATTATATAATTTTGTATAATTATTAAAAAAATAATAATAATTAAATCATAATTTTTGCCAAATAGGACTTGAGAAAAAATTTACTTTGTAGCGCGTACACGTCACACAAATCCAAAAACACTTGATACATTTTTGATGCCCCACTTCTCAAGAGGATGTATAGCCATTTTGAGCCCAGTGGTGAAACGCTCTAAGAGAGTTGGCTAAAGTACAAAGTCAGCAAAAATGCTAACACAGCATTTCGGAATTTCCAGTTCAAATGGCAGAATTTGTACCAAATTTCATTCTCTCTTTAGTTTGAGACGACACCCAATTTATTTTGCAAGAAAGTTGTCAAAGACCATCGCAAAACCCATAGGCACTAGCTTGGAGCTCTAGCTTAATAACAGTAAATTGATCCTATACAGTAGTATATGTGGCTAACCGGAAGTGTTACTGTTGTTATTCCAAGCAAGTACTTCAGGTAACGCTTATGATGACATGGGCCCAAGGCCGAGTGATATGGTCTCACTCAGCAGTGCTCATGCTGATAAGCACTGATAAGAAATATATGTGACGGTGCGTTCTGCTGACACTCAGTTTAACATTCCACTCACCGCCGTCCTGTGTGCTGAGCATAGGAATATGAGGATGATGAACATGCACACGCCACCAAAGGAGATGAGCTGCTCTGGACGGGTACTGGTGTCTACCACAAGCCACACCACCAAAAGAACCAAAACAACCAAGATGAAAACCCTGGAAAATAACACCACATATAACACACAATCTAGAATTATCACTTCAACGCAATGTAACAATGTGCACATAACCTGACAGGCTCCACACGTTTACACATACACCCTTTTTTACCATTTAATCCATTTGAAGTTTGACCGAAAGCACGTCAGCACAGGGTCAAAACAGCGCCTGATGCTTTCTCCTTTGTACTCGTGCAGAAGGCCCAGGAACTTGGTGATCACAGCCAAACATGTGAGCACCACCAGAGCTGTGGCCCTCTGCAGGTCCAGCACACACGCCGCAATGAAGTACGCCACATAACCTGCAAGAAAACATCACACTGAAACAGCACATGAACACTAGATTATCTACATGTATCTGTATCATGTATATGTATTACCTGCTCCTAGTATGCCAAGAAAGATGTATTTGAAGGTTTGCGAGTGAGCCTTGACGTAATCCTCTGTTGCATTTAGAGGCTTGGAAATGTTGCTGCAGAAGAAAGAAATGAGTTCCCATTCAGCACTTTTTATGATCGTGCGTGTTATGTACGCGTGAGTCAGACACTTTTTATCTTTATTTCGAAAATGACTGTGAGAATACTTTGTTCCTGTAATGAAATGGTAATATGTCATGTATTACCATTTCCTCACTTTAAGCGATATGCACCGAACCTATAATGAGCTTTTGAATATGTTTGCGATTCAACCCGGTATTAGGCAATCACAACCAAATAATGTAATGTTATGAACAATCGGATAACAATAAAAAATAGGCAGAAGGTACTAAACAAAAAAGCAATAATTCTAACTCACCTCACATAGGACATAAACCCTTTTTTTGTCTTTTTTGCTTGCTCTTCCTCTGCACTGGGGAAATCTTCATAGACCTGCTAAAACACAAAGGCATGTTTACAGCAGCACTCAGAATAACGTGTATTTTCAGTTCAGTTCACAGTGAAGCTTACCTCATCTTCAAAAGCACGGTTTTCAACACCATTGACATAATTTGGACTTCTGAGCTGATAACTGTTGGCTTTTGCTGGAACAAGAAAAATAGTCAATGTTTACCTCGACTTGCAGGTTTGCCGTTTGCCAAATAAGTATATCAGAGGCGTTTAGGTCCAGAGGATTTAGTGGATTATCAAATGCCCGGAAATATTGATACAAATAGTGACAGAAAAGGAGTGAGAGCTAAAGGCTTACTCATTGTGTGTCCTCCTGCACCAAGTAGCTGCGAAATACTGAGCTACACTGAAGCCAAAACACTCACTCACTTCTATCTGATCATTAATTAACAGAGCCAGGACGTCCCACCTTGGACACCCCTACGTTTGTGCAGGTATGTATCAAAAATGTATCAACAAGTCCTCTGAATTGAGTCCAAGCAGTGATAAGGTTAGTGCCAGATAGAAACTGACCTGTGCTAATGCGATCCACATCCACAGCAATCATAAAGAACTTTATCAACTCTCGTACGCTCAGGCATAGAAGCAGTTATAAATACAGTTACAAAAGTTGTAAAAATGTGATAAGATGTCATTTGGTGAGACATGGTGGGAGAACAGTAATCTTTCAAAGTAATTTAAAGTGATATTACCTCGCTGTCACTCACATGCTGTACATGACAACAATGACACTTTTGTGATGGATTGCCAAAATATTGTCATCGGCATCATCCATAAAAATACATAAATATTTGTCAATTTTACCCACCCTATAGTCATAAATATAGAAATTGACTAATTCTGACAGAATGTTTTCATACTTAAAAACATAGATTTAATACTTAAGTCTCAATTTAGATTACCAATAGTGCAACGTACTGAAGGTGTGGGCGTCGGCGATATGGAAAAAGATTAATATCACGATTTTCTTGGAGCCGAATCATGATTTTGATTTTGTCACAATTTATGTAGACTTTGTATATATATAATATTGCCTTAAAGAGGTAAATAAAATAATCTGCTTCTTCTGAAAGTGCACACTTGATGATAGATCATAGAGCTGCTTTGCTGAAATGTAATGATGATATCACCTAAAAGCAGATCATCACAGGGATGAGAGTTCATAATTCAATATTTATCACCAGCCCAATTCATGTTTCAGCTTCCTGTTGTACGCAAGATTTTGAGGACTTTTTCTTATTAAAAAGATATTATATTTTGTCATACATTGTTAATCGCTATGGCAATGGTCCTAATTTTGTATCATTCTGTAACCAATGGATAGGCCACAAACGTGCCTTCTAAAGCTGCTCTTTGTCTATCATAAAAGATAAGTTATGATTATACAAGCGTCATAACACCATTAAGTGCCTGTAATGTTTCCTTGAGGAGCTCTTTAACTAATAAACGTGACGAATTGTTCAGGTCAATTGTTGGTAATGCTCAGAAGACCAGACGGGGAGAACATTAATATTTTCATGATGACACATAAGAGGTTAAATTGGAATCCGAAAATGATGAAAACATGCTTCATAAACAGCAGCTCTCCTTGTGCGCGCTTGGTTCAAGAGCTCTGCTGACCACTGCTGTCAGACTGATTGGTTTTAATTAGTATTATTTTCCACTTGTGACTAATCACATCTTTTTGCTTCATATAAAAGTTTCACAGCTCATAAGAGCCAGTCATCAAGTTACCCTCTGCTGGTTACAGCTATTATAATAGATCCATGGTTACAGCATGGCAGAGGAAATGGGTGCATCATTTTACATGAAGAGCATGAGAGATTCAAGTTGTATTTCAAGGTAAATAGATCTTTTAACCTCTATGGGGTTGATAGTCAAACAGGGCTATAATGGACACCTAAAAAGAATTAATGCAATTCGCCCTCATTTAACTTTTCTACTTTCGGTGACACACTGTACTGACAGAGGTAACCGATATAAAGAGGTGAATGCATAGTACACTATACATAACACTACAAAATACAGATGTCAAAAGCTATTTCACATATATTCAAAGTATGTGTTTTACGCTATACCGTTAGAGAAAGACAGAGAGAATGAGAGAGAAAGCTAAATACCCAGTTAAAAGTTGTTAAAAGGAAAGGAGTAAGTGCGTCTTTTAAAGCTTTATACCACTCTGAGGTGAGGGCCACATTTGTAAGACTTCTAACTAACTCTTCTAAACTCTTTTTGTAAAATTTGGAGCATGCTGTGTTGAACGTAATGTACAGAACATGTGCTTCATGTTCATGCTCACCGGCACCAGGAGGCTATTTTGTTGAGCTGTGAGAATACGAGATCTGAGATAAGCACTCTGGGACAGGGGGGTCCAAATATGAAGGTTTTTTTTTTGTTGGCCCTCAGTTTTCCTGCTTAATTCATAGTATCTATTCTGCAGTTTGAATTAATTCTGTTACTGTAAAATGAAAAATATCAGATTGCACAGGCATACAGACCTACAACTAAAGTTCCACATCTTTTTCAGTGGCTCTGTCAAAGATATGTGAAAATCCCTAAACTCAGGTCACCTTGGAAAAAGAGATTTCGATCTCAATGGCTTCTCACCTGATTAAATAAAGATTTATAAATAAATACAATAAACCGAAGAACTCGCTATGCTGACCTCCTCTATGTGGCCCCCAGCTTTAAATATGTTTGAATATGTGGCTCTCATTGAAAATACTGAAAAAATGATTTGGCCCCCCTGGGCTGGGACGAAGGCAGGACAGGACAACATAATCATAACGTAGTTTCTCTCCAAATAGACAAATATACAGCTTCGTCATGCCAGGATCTGATTTGAATTAACACTGATTGAAATTACATTCAGATTCTACAAATGTATTTTCCATAGAAAACACCATCCTGAATCTGTCCATCACAAAACACTGCAGGGAAGAATCTAGACCACACAAACACACACACATTCATACTTTTTACACCACCCACAAAGTTTATAGAATGTAAGTAATAATAAACTGACTTGACACATAACATTGTTACTTGATTATTGCTTTTAGATCATTCCTGAAGTATGCATTCATATTCTCATGTGGGGGCACTGAAAAGAGCAGCGCTGTAGTTGTGTCTCATGGACTGAAGCCTGAGCCTGTCAGACAACACCGAGGGGAAATCGCGCGCTCCACAGTCCACAGTTCAGGAAAAGGAAAACAACAATGCTACTGCCCTAGCATAATGACAAGAATCACAGCGGCAGACATGATTAAGGCATTTATGGCATTGTATTCACAGTTTTGCTCATAGTTAATGAGCACAGTATTTTCAAATGGTAAGTTTATACACAGGAAATAAACATATTAGAAATGTGACTACTTTCGCGACGCTTCCATTTGCAACTTTCTAAGCTAACGCTCTGACCTGGGATCCATATCTGTGCTTCAATGGCCTCATTATACGATGGTTATTACATAGTAGTATGTTAGCGACTGCAGGTTTGCAAGTTTGTGAATAAGCCATGTAATACTATCCCACAATACTGGGTTTACAGAAGCAGCTTTGTGCTAACCACGAGCTAATGTAAATAAGTGCATGTGCAAATATGTACCTCACAGTCGTCTTCAATTAGTAACAAGTGAACAAGCTTACATTTGTTGCCACAGGTTTATAGAAGTCTGCAGCCATGGGTGACGTGAAGACCCCAGACTTTGACGACCTCTTGGCAGCCTTTGACATCCCAGACGCCACCGGTTTGGGCGCTAAAGAGGCAGTTCAAGAAAGCAAAGGGGAGTTGGACAGGGTACAAAAACCCATAGGGACATGTTTAGAGGAGGACTTGCGACCCACCTTCTCTACAGATGTTCCAGCTGTGAGTGTGAAAAAGTCAGGTCGACCTGGCTGTCTGGACAGTGCTGTTCAAAGGCCCCAGTGTTCCGCTGTTGAACATGAAGCTAGAGGACCAGAAACATTGTCAGATTTGGCGACAACCATCACAAGTGGCTCTTCTAAACCTTTTGAATCTTTGTTGAATGGAGACACTCCTAGAGAACTTTGTGAACTTGTGGCTAATGCACCTCTTCTACTGAAGTCTCATCAAACACTTTTCCAGCCACTGTCAGACTTAGTTTTTTGTACTGAGTCTAAGGCAGCAAATATTAAAGAGAATGAAACGCATTCTAATAAACAAGAAGAGTTTTTCACCAACGGTTTGATGGAAAGTATGAATTTGGTCTCTTCTAATGTATGTGAAAAGTATGAAATAGACAAATCCAAGCCAAACAACAAATGTGTTGAAGAAAATGTCTACAAGGCTGCAGATGAGACCCCAATTTCCCGCAGTAACTGCAATAAGGAGGTGACTAGTTTTGAACCATGTAAATCCACTAATATTTCAACTTTAGACTCTAAATCTCAATCTAAGCTCTCCTCCTGTCTTGAGGCCCTTGCTGCCTTGAATGCTCTAAAAGATCCCAGTGATTTGGCAGTGGTTGAGTGTACAAAGGCAAGCCCTAAAGCAGCCTTTTCCCCTGGAAGTCCGTGCAGCCCCCTGGACACTGTGAAGAGGCTGATGAAGCCCTCGGACAGTCCCGTGAGCATGTGCAGTGAAAGCAGTGGAATGGTCTCTCCAGCAGTGGCTTCCCCTCCGGCCATTCCCCGTGTTAGGATCAAGACCATAAAGACCTCATCTGGACACATCAGACGCATCGTTGCCAGTGTGCTCCCAGATTCAGAAACAGAGGAGGTTCAGTCTGCTTATGAATCCTCTCCCTGTCAGAGTATGATCAGCGAAGACTCTTACAACATGTCTCCTTCTCAAAATGGAACATCTTCTCCAAACATTTTACTTAATAAATCAGAAACTACAATCAGAAGGTTACAGTCCACTGTAGGTTCAACCGACAGAAGACAATCCATTGTGTATAAGGAGCAAAAACCAAAGAAATCGCTTGAAGCACGTAATTCTGCAAACACAAATCTTCCTAAAGCAATGCACTTAGCCAGTTTGAACCTTGTTCCGCACAGTGTTGCCGCATCTGTTTCTGCACGGTCGTGTATCCAGTCCAGTGTGCAGACTGTGTCCTCCAAGGTTTCCAGCAGCGTCCCTTTAGTGCACCAGGTTAACACAACCTCTCCACCCAACAAAGCAGTGGGAACCTTAACCAGACTATTGCACTACGCTAACCCTATGCCCACATACGTGCCTGATCTGAACCCTCCTCCAGAGAGCAACATCAGCCTCCCGCCTCGTGGTTACCGCTGCCTGGAGTGTGGCGACTCATTTGGTGTGGAGAGGAGTCTAAAGTACCACTACAACAGAAGGAGTGTTCACATCGAGGTGACCTGCTCTCACTGTAGGAAGACGTTGCTGTTCTTTAACAGGTGTGCATTATTGGCACATGCACGGGAGCACAAGGTCAATGGCACAGTCATGCAGTGCACACAGCTTTATATGAAGCCGATTGCAGAAGAACAGATGTTTGTTCCCCTTAGAGCGGAATCTCCTTCTGTACAGCCCAGTTTGTTAAGATCTTCCTCACAGAAGAATGCACCCGTCATGCCTCTTTATCAGGAGGTCGTCACCCCCCAGCGCCTGTCCTGCATGGAGTGTAGCCAACACTGCTCCAACCTTAAAGCACTCGCCGGACATTACCAGAGAGTGGCCGAGGATGCAGATAGATTGGTGAGTCAAACGCACATGAACAAGATACTTAATGAATAGAGATCAGAACCTCATTTCCAGTGGTGTTCTTGGTCCATTGTACATACTTTAGTGGCAAGGGAAAGATGGACAGTTTTTCAGTACTTAAAAAATCGATTTTGTTTTCTTCTTAGATGTGTAAGATTTGCTCAATGATTCTCCCAAACAAGTGCAGCTTCCGAGCACACCAGCGCCTCCATGCCCACAAGTCTCCTTTCTGCTGCCCCGAGTGTGGAGTCCTGTGTCGATCTGCGGACATACACAACCACGTCAAAGACAACTGTCTGCACTACGCTCGCAAAGCATGGTACAAGTAAGTAGGAAATAAACAGGCGAATTATTTATATAAGTGTTTTATAAGTGTGGAGTATTTGTGAAACTTTATTTTGTGTTGAAAATTACATATACTGTCTAAAACATATTTGTACTAGACTACTATAATAATAGACAATCCATGGCTCACTAAAGTTGGTTCTGTATTCATTGTATTTGTATGTTTGTGCAGATGCCTTCATTGTGATGTGGTGTTTAAGTCTCTACAAGGACAGAAAACACACATCACTGAGAAACACTGTGAGATGTTCTTCAAGTGCTCCGTTTGTCCAGTGGCCTTCAAGTCGGCTGACCGCTGTGAAATACATCTAAAAAACAACCACAGCACGACTAACTCGTCCCCTCAGTAAGTAAACAGGACACAGAGCAAATCCTAAAAACTGACTATGCAGTTCATTTAGCTTTTTATTTTCATTTCACAGGTTAATCTTTAAGTGCTCATGTGAAACAGTTTTCAAGAAGAAACAACTACTCTATCAACATTTCCACGAGGACGCCTTCAAACGAGTCAAATGTGTGTTCAAGTGTCCCAGATGTCCCTCTGTCTTTGCTTTGAAACAGCAGTTGATGCATCACTTCAAGGTAACTGATATTTATTTAGGAAATATTTAGCATTGAATTAAATACAGAACCATGCCATTTAAAAAAATAAAAAATGTACAGATCAATCTCAAGAGAATGACATGGGTACATGCCATTTCTCTAAAGTTTGTGTAACCTTTTAATAATTAAAAATTATTTTGGTTCCAATCATTTATGGTTCAGTTTTGCACAATTTATGCATGCGCATTAAGGTTAAACTCATTTTTAAAATTCAGATGTACTTTGTAAACGGTAAGCCTTGTACTGGACTGGACCATGACTTTTAAAAATAAAGTCTACTCCACACTGGTCATATAATGAAAACGGAGTCACTTAGAGGGCCAAGAGTCAATGCAAACCGATTACCTCTGTTATCGTCCCTCTGTGGACCCTAGTAGCTTGGAGGGCCCAAGCACTGGCCTGTATTGCATGACTCTGCTTTGTTCAGCATGCAAACCTGTATGTACCTGCATTTGTTTTATATTAAAAACATTTTGTTCTTAGAATACCCATAAAGGTCCTGCAGAAAAGAACAGCCAACAAATGCATGAACAACACCAAGATCACAAGACCCAGGAAAAGAGAACTGTTTGCTCAGTGAAATCCTCAGATGACCCGCAGAGAAAGTCAGGCCAAAGCAAAGCCGGGACCAAAGCCAAGGTATGTGATAGACTTGAAACAATGTGGAGGCCAGTGAAGCTCTGTGTACTAATACTTCTGAAGAGAAGTGCTAACCATGATCTAGGATCAGACCTGGATGAGGAAATTATTTGTACATGTATTTGCAATGCAAACTTGGTGATTATAATTTCTTAATATAGCGAGTAAAGCGTTACCCGTGTCAACACTGTGACCAGTCCTTCAACTTCACCACCAGTCTAAGAAAACACATTCGCAAAGACCATGATGATGACGAGAGACAAGAAAGCTATATTTGTTGGTAAGACTTCATCCTTCATCATCATCTATACTTTTTGAGAAACGTTTTCTTACATGGATATTCTTCAGGTGTTGCACTGAAACAACAACATTCACGTCAAGTGTGAATCTGAAAAACCACATGAGTCTAATGCACGGCATCAAACATGCAGACTTTGATCTAATGCCAAGGACTTTACATCATGAATCCAACAAGTCCTTAAGAACGGTAGGGATCAGAAATGAACCTCTAGACCATCTGTACCACAGAGGAATAAGAGCACTGTTTTGTTTATTTTTAGGGTTGTGATGGACCACCTGTCAGTATAAAGATTGATGATCGTATGTGTGATGCTCCAGCAGAGAAGAGGCAGAAGATGAGCTTCCGCTGCGCAAAGTGCGGTTTTGTCACTTCTGACGGTCAGGAGTTTGGATGTCACATACCTCAACACAAACTGGAGGAGAACACTCCTCAGTGTCGACACTGCGGCCTGTGCTTCACCTCAGCACCGGCCCTAAACAGACATCTCCACATTGTACACAAAGTCAGAGCGTCTGATGAGGAGACCCCTGTTCAGTCACAAAGCAGAGAATAGGGGAAAATGTCTAATCACAAAGCAGAGTGCAGAGAATACCATCAAATCACCGTGCAGTGAGACGAGACAGCCGACCAATCACAAACAAGCAATAAGATAACTAAAGACAGAGAACTGAGAGTGCAGAAGATGTTAGATGGGACTAACAAAACAATATAAAATTCTTTTGGCAAGGGTGATTATTATACAAGAATCTTCAATGAGTGGATCTTCAGTTCAGTCTCAGTGTTTACACATATTGGTAGCAATAATAATGGAACCTGATATTACAGTGTTCTGTCCTCAGGAGTTGGGTCTGGGAGAGTTCCCTTTAACGCAGGGATCCTGACTTTTAAAAACCGCTTGAATCTGCTCATCAGTCATTAGCTTTCATACATTCCATTTTCAGTGGGACTGATTGCTTTCTTGTGCACAACAATTCAAACAACAATTCTAATCATCTTTATGTTATGATTTTGGTACTTCATGATTACTTATGCTTGTGCTGGATTGGACTGCATTGTTCTTTTTATTGTTCCATGTTTAATCAAATTGTTTTCCTGAATTGAATGAGTGCATAGAAAGGTAATGGTGCAACACGTATTTACCTCACCTTAGTAAAATGTGCTTTGACCAATGCTCATGAGAAGCAGGGTTCTTCTGCTCCTCGGAGGGAGTGAAGCATTTGCAGTAGTGACTGACGCGAGCGGGCGCCCCCAAAAAAGTGTCCTTTCCCCTCTGCTGGGGGGAGTGTGAAGCCCTGTTTCCGGAGCCCCATCAAGTCCGTCAGCGGGACTGGATGTGGATTTTGTGTTAATTGAAGGAATGTGTGACCCACAGCTCCTACCTCTGGCAAACGATTGCTTTTTGTTGAAGGGCTTTGAGAAGTAGAAGATGGTGAAATTTCTCACATTAAATTTTATAAATTGTTTTGGGAAGAAAATCACTACGGTGTGGTCATATTGACCTCAAAGACAGATGCTGCTTTTTATTCTATAGTCGAACAGCTTTTTGATTGTATGATTGAATGTGTATAAATATACCAGCAAATCCTACATGTATGTATTCATTTTGAAAGCCAGTATTCAGCATGTGGCCATCAAATAAAATATGCCTATTTAATTCCAGTTGTTCATGTTTCATCTGTTACACGCACGCTCGGACAGAGTGGGAGCTTTGAGTGATGGGATCAATATTTCTTCAAACAGCAGTTGATTGTAATGCTGAGTTTTCTTGATGTCATTTTGGCGTCACAGCAGCACTGAAGTCCATGACATCCTCACCGGGCCAATGAGAAGCATCTGCAAAAGATCACCCTCCAATAAAAGCAAAGTGCTTCCTCTGGATCTGCATGAGACGCTGAGGGGCCACAATCTTCATCCAACCACATCCACCAGAGAGCTCAGAGGAATGAAAGGTGCTGTGTTAGGCTTTTTCTACTCATTCATTCTTTTCTCTTTCATTCCAGTCACTTCATCCATGTCTCTCGATTTAACTGAGCTGAGGAATAAAGTTTCAAAGATCAAAGTCAATCCAAGGGGAAACCTCTGGGCAACAGGTAAGGTATTTTCCATTTTATTTTCAACGAGAATCTCCAGTTTTGTGACTTTTACACAATGTTTTTTTTTTGGTGTAAGGACATTTCATGGGGAAGAAAAGTGTGGACAGTTCCTCCATGGAGTCGTCTTCTTATGAGGACGATGGTCATGTTGAAAAGCAGGCTCTGAGCTCAGGGTACGATACCAAAGACATGTCAACAGTGCTGCTCCAGCTGATGAACACCCCCAGACACGCTCAACACAGACGCTCCCTTCAAATGTCAGTCGGTTGCATATCCCACGTTTGAACCAAGCAGTCAGCTATGTAACTAATGCTGTTCATATTTCTATTCTTTGTAGAAGAGGAGACCCAGCCTGATCAGCATGTCCACTTTATTCATACTTGTAAAAAGCTCTAGTATTGTGTGTGTGTGTGTGTGTGTGTGTGTTCAGGGCAAAGTCATGTAAACCTGCACTGCATCTCTTTTCAACCTATGAATGTCTCTAACCAATAAATTACTGCTACAAAACATCTATTCATATGCGTTTAATTCTGATTGTGCTTATTACAGTTGAGTCGCTTAAAGGTGCACTTGAGGAGGGTCCGTCACCTGCTTGTCTCCATGGAGATGTAATTTCTGTGCATTTGGCATTAATGTCATAGGGAGAATGTACGGTTTTCAAAGTATTTCTTGAGCAATAGAAACACCTGTAATTGAATAAACGCAAGACAGAGATGTATAATGCCATACTATGGAAAATGTCATGCAAAGTAATAACACCTCTATGTGTACAAATCACAAGCAGGAGACGCACTCTCTTCCAGAAAAGTTACTTCTAAAAGAAATAGTGCATCTTTAAATGTAGAGGGTTTGATATTGAATTATTGCATGATGTCTATTGCAAATTGAATCATTATAGATATATTTCATTTATTTTACTTTATTTATTTATTTTAACATGACCTGCCTTTCTGTTCTCTCTCGTTTACTCTCTTTACTCTGTCGTTTACTTCTACTGTTCCTTGTAGTACGCATATTCACCGACAGAGGGGGCGCGTCGTCCTGTGCATATCCGGTTTGCGCTCCAGTCTAGAGGCAGCATGAGGCTAATGTTTTGGTCTTGACAGTGAAATTACGCTGTCATCATGCCTCTGGTCATCATGTGCGGTTATCCATGTAGTGGAAAAACTCAGAGAACAAACCAACTAAAGCTTTATCTGGAACAAAACTCGGAGCGGAAGATTCACGTTGTGGGAGACGCGGCTCTCGATTTGGACCGAAACTCCGTGTACGCAGGCAAGACGGACTCCAATTTCATTCATAAAGTTACTGAACACATTGGCGCAATTCCCCTATTAATGTATATTCAACAGTGGGTTTAACAGTGGGCAGTGGCCAAAGTCTGCTGTTGAGGCTATGACTGGAGTTGACACTTCATTTAATGAATTTTGCTCTTTTTGTTCGTCAGACTTTTTTGAGCAAATCCCATAATATTGTTTACTTCAGTGTATAATTATATTAGCCTTCTGTTTTGGTTTGGTAGTTATAGTATTTGTTAACATCCATTGTCATTTGTTAAACATCAAAAACATGAAAACATTAAACATGCATGGCATAATCAATAAACACATTTTTGTGCAGATTCCCAAAAGGAAAAAGAGGTCAGAGGAGCTCTGAAAGCTGAAGTAGAGAGGTTGGTGTTTATGTCTAAACTTAACACAAATTTTATAATCTGGCTTTTTGCAATTGTACTTTTTATTATAGGAAAGTCAGCAAGGATGACATTGTCATTTTAGATTCTCTCAATTACATTAAAGGTAATGAGCTTAAAGAAATTCAAAAGTCTTTCGTCTACAAGTGTAAAATGCTTTGTATTTGCAGGATACCGGTATGAACTATTCTGCCTCATCAAACACGCACAGACCCCACACTGCCTGGTAAGTATTTGCCAACATCAAGGCAAGGCAAGTTTATTTGTAGAGCACAATTCGTACACAAGGCAATTCAAAGTGCTTAAGTGAAAAAAATGCATTAAAATCATTAACATTTCTGTCAAGACGTGACAGAAATCACAAAACCTTAATTTAAAGACATTTAGAGGTGCCAAACAAAACAGTTTTTAGCTTCGATCACAACGGCCTACTACAGTTAGTGTCTGCTGCTGATGTTGTTCCTCCCCTAAAGGTCTATTGTTTGACGTCACCTGAAGTCAGCTCCAAATGGAATTCTCAAAGGGATGTTAGTGAGCGGTATAGCCAAGAAATGTAAGGTGAAACTTCTAAATGTGCTGAAAAATCAGACTCATATCCATAAATCTCTGCTTTTGTTTTGTTTATAGATTTGATGCGTTGGTCCTGAGATTTGAAGATCCCGACTCCAGAAATCGCTGGGACAGCCCTCTGTTTACTGTGCAGCAGGACGACCAGCTTCCCTTTGAGGCCATCTCTGATGCACTTTTGAAAAGAAAAGCTCCACCACCAAACCAGTCCACCCAAAGTGTAGGTCACATGCTCTCTTATCTACTGCCTATTTCTGACTGAACTGATATTAATTTCATTTTCAGCAACCTCTGTCGTCCGCAAACTTTCTCTATGAGCTGGACAGAGTCACACAGGACGTGCTAATGGTATGTTTTTGGTTATTTATACATATGGCTGCATTACAGCAAAGTTACAGTTCTTAATATGCGGATTCTGTTGTGTGGTTTCAGTGGGATAATGAACATGTTAGCTGGCCTAATATTGGTTATAAGGTTAATAAATATATGTGGATAATTCTTCTGAAAATGTAAATACAGTAGCCACAGTCAGTGGCTTCTACCTGCCAAATAAATGGGGGCATCAGCAGAAGCATCTACGGTATTATAGTTGGTACATGTATCGTGTTGGTTAATACATGCCCAAGTGCACAGCATTTAGTCCTGAGAGTAAGATTTTTGCTGTTTAACACTTTAGATCTGAAGCTGTCTTGGGGAATGTTTGTTTGTTCCCTCCACTTTTCTCTTCACTTGTCATTCCTTCGCCCACAGCTGATGTCAAGCAGTCTGCAGTATTGATGTTCTCCTGTTCTTCTAGAGCTCTTCCCCGTATAATTATTAAAAGTTTAAATGCTGTTTTCATTATAGATGTATTTACAAACTATCACTCTCCTGATTGGCTATTCAGTAGCTGCTAGTTTGTCTGATTGATCATTCTTTCACTGTACTTTCAGGTCATTTTCAACGCACAAAAGACCAGCGTTTCCGGGGATTTTATAACAATTCCTGGAGCAACTGAGAAAATATCCTTTGACCTCGCAGTGATCAGATTTGCGGTTTTAAAGTACTTTTTCCACAGTATGGTATTATGCTTGTATTTATTCAATTACAGTCATTTTTATTGCTAAAAAGTATAGTTGAAAAACATGGAGATAGAGAAGTTTTAAGGCCACACTGTTGTAGATTAAATTCTAAGTAATAACATCTCCATGGAGACAAGCGGGCAGCGGATCCTTAAATTTACATAGTTCACCTTTTAATGTGCTCTCCTCCAAGTAAAGGATATTCTTACAGCAGTTGGCAACTCAAAACCAATTTGAGAGACGAGGAAAGCTACAGAGGAGCTTCCCATCAAAGAATATAAATGAAAGGAGATGTTCCAAGTCATTTTAAAGCAAATGCTAATTGGCTTTTTGAACTTTGTGTGTATGTGTTGGTTGACGTTACCATCATGACGTTGCAGGTCCAGCCACAGTGAAAAACGTATTTAAATATTTCATTTAAGTTTACTTGCAATAACACATCAACTAGTTCAACAGGCTTTACATTTTACAAACACGAACCAGTCACACAATCAAACAAGCACAGTCCCGTAAGTCTACTCTTACTTTTACCTGTACTTCTGCTGCTGCTGTGTGTTTGGTGTTAGAAATATTGGGCACATTACATGGCTGTAGGTAGGGGTGGCTGATGGGGACAAAACAAATTCTAGATTTTTTTTCAGCATATTGTATACCTCGACATTTATTTATTTAACCTTTATTTATACAGGGAGGACCTTTTACTGCATTTACAAGAGCACCCTTCACACAATTAAACATGTACAATTTAACCTAAGATTATATAATTAAAACTCTAAATGTATTCAGATTTTAACAAATGTGCCTACAAAACTGGAATGAATGGACCCTAAAATTAACCACAAAGGGGCAGAAATACCACTTTAGCACAAATGACCAAACAAGGGAATAAACGTTTTAATTATAAAGAGATAATTTTTTCCCCTAATTTCCAAAACATCAATTGCGATATCATAACTTAAATATTTTTTTTCAAAATCTACAACAGGATTAAACTGGGCCCAAACCAGGAGTAAACCTAGAATGAATGCACAGTTATCGACAAACCTGGCAAATGAAGAGTGGTTTATTGTACGGGTTGAGACATAATCATCACAGCCACAGTATGTACACCTCCTGATGGCCCTTAACATTCAAACATAGAACTTTCCAGAAACATCAACATGGCAGAGCTGCGTAAATTGCGACGACAGTTCATCAGCTACAGCAAGAGTCACCCCACAGAGGACAGCGGGCAAATCACCAACATGTTTGTGCAGTATTTAAATAAGAGCCTACATTAAGATTGTATGGTTTTAGTTTGTAATTGTCTTAATAAATGTCTTTTTTATGCGTCTAAATGTGCAGCCTTTGTTTTGTTCATTATAAACCTCCACTGTAGAGAGCAGGCAATCCCTCAGTGATCCCCCTTATGACCTCAGGGGCACGAACAGAAAAGCCTCTCTGTTTCAAGCTGATTAGTGCAATTTGTACAGCAAAAACTGCTGATTAATGCAAGAGTTCACTAAGTAGATTTTTGTATCCCAAAAATGTGTGATTTATGTAATATTTGAGGCAGGCTAGTTACTAACCAGTTTATTCTGTGTACCTCATCAGCTTGAAAAAGATTATAGAGCTGTGACTAATATTTTGGTAATCGATTAATGTATTGATTATTTCTTTTGATTAAAGATTTAGTTTGCGAAAGGCCCGTGAATGAGATTGACATTTAAAGCTAAATGTTGCTTGAGAACATCTGTGTTTACAAAAGAATAATTAAAAACATATTACATGTTTCTTGCATCATTTTAGAGTAATTACTGCTTTGTTGGAGTAATAAAACCTAAGCACATGGCATGCGTTGTATGTATAGATCAGAAAACCATTATTCAATGACTAAATTAACTGATGATTATTTCAGTAATCTAGTATGTAAAATAATAATGTGCACATAGATTAGGCTATTATCTGTTCGCTGTAATCATTTGTACATCTCTACAATGTGCAAAAAATACAATGTGCACATAAGAGACGTCTGAGCGTTAAGTTTTCCTTCTTTTTCTCCCAAAGAAATGTTCGAAACAACCTAAAAATGGCATTTGAATCAAGTCTTATTTATATTTCCTCCTCAGTGACACAGCCGTGCCGAAGAGTCTGTCCCAGTGGCTGAAGAAAGGCGCATAGTTGCTGTTTGGTTTTTGGTGGTGCATGTCATGAGCCGGTGCCCCTCCGAGAAGCCCGAATGGAACCAAATGATTGAGCGTCCAGGGCATGTCGTACCCAATGTGATCCTCCACGGACATCCAAATGCTGAACACCGTCACGCACCACGTCGTAAGCGGATGGCAGCGCAGGAGTATCGGGTCCAGGTTGCTCCAGAACCCCACGGTCAGGAGCTCGGGGATGCTGAGCTGCTCGGTTGACCAGGAGAAGGGCGACGCGTACTCGTGGTGGATGGCGTGGATCCATTTGTACAGGTGTGGGTTCTTATGGTGCAGAAAGTGCCAAACAAAATATTGAGTGTCAAAAAGAAGAAGCGCTGCAAGTCCATCCACGAAGACGTCATAGAGAGTTGGGGCTTCTTGGGGCAGTGTAGGTGATGGCAGGATAAAAGTCCCAATCATCACAGACGGCAAAACAAAAACGAGATGGTTGTACAGCGCCATCGTGAAGCTCTTGGTCATCATTTTTAAAGTGGGCTTCCGGTCTTGCTGGATCTTGTATTGGTAGAAATAAGGCAGCCTCTCCCCCATGAGGTCCAGAAGTGCAAAAGGAACACTGAAGCAGACATAGCAGGAGAAGGCCAGGAAGACGATGAAGAACGGAGAAGTGATGAGGGGGCGGTGGTGGAGCAGGAGATGGTCCCACAGCGGCTGGAGCAGGCGCTGCGAGGGCTGGACGGGCCACAGGCTGCTAATGCTGCTGCTGTTGAACATGCTGGACAAACTGCTGAGCGCACACACAAACACTGGCCTTATGTGCAGCCGTGCAGCCGTACACCAGCTCAGGCAGATTTAAGTTCAGTCGTTAGCAGCTGTTACAGTCAACTTTAGTACATGCCATATACATGGAGCAAAGTACAAAATGTATGTTGTGTCTTTCTAATCAGATATGATGCTCATGTAACTCATGTGTGGTAGTAAAATCATGTTGAAATGTTTTACCCAGAATGATGATAAAGAAAAGGAGAGACATGTAGTAAAAAAAAATATATAAGCAAAAATCAGAACTAGCTAATGAAAAAGTTGAAGTTAAAGCCAGAATGGTGCCCTGGCAGAAGTAACACACTTAATAACAACAAAAAAGGTGAAAGTTATTTATTTTTACAAATTTCAAAAGGTGTTAATCGTAACATGGTTCATGTTGAAATTATAATTTCATTGAAATCATTAAAATGTTTTCAGATGCGGGGATGTCAGAATACATAATTGTTTTTATTAAAGATGATAACTTTACAGTATAATTGTGACATTTTTAAAAGCAGTAGCATCGTATTTGAATGTAATGTAATCAAAATGTAATAAACCTATATCTAAAGAGTGTTAAAGACAAGCAAAAAAATATGGTTCATTTCTAAAGTGAGTTGAATGATTTAGGTATTGGCATGATTTGTTTTTCACAGTCACATCCACATCACACACTGTAAAATAAATTCATTTTTAATCAAACTAATTCTTCTCACTTGCTGCTTTCCTCGAGATTGTCTTGTTACTGTTGGCATATTTTTGACGATCATTTCTAAACACAGAAATAATTCTGTTTGATTAAAGCATTTGACCAAAGAAAGCAGAAGTGGAGTGAGTTTACCTGCACATTTTGACTTTATTGCGGCAGCCCTGGCCTCCCTCCCAGTGGCTGCTGCGAGCGCCTTTGGTCATCAAACTGCCACAGCTCACGCAGGGCTTTCCATTCCCGTAGCTCTGTAAAACAACACACGTCGTTCATAAATATGATCTGTCTCACAGTCTCACATACCGATAAATAAGAACTCTTCATCACTGCTGTGGCCTTAAAGGAGTAGTTTAACCTGTCCTATGCACTTCCACTACAGAACATGATTGGATTTGACCTAATTTTCTATCGTTCAAGCATTTTGGTGAAGTTTCTCATTTTACTTCCTGGTTGAACATGGCCATCAGATGTGAAATATATAGAAGTAATCCCATAACTCTTAACTGGCAACCATACTGTAAACGGGAGCCAAATCTAGTCTAATTTGTATTTTTATATCATATTTTACATGTACACAAATATGTGACAACACCTCTACTTTGTTAAAGACGTAACACAAGACTATTTTTCTGGTCCTTTCTGGTAAACGAGAACACTTAAAACTGCAGAACTTCTTCATAGTGCCATTTCTTTGTAGCAAGCAGTGAATAATACCAAGTAAGTTCAGAGCAGTGGGCGGGGATGGGTGGTAGGAATTTTATGAGCTCGCAAACCACAAATGCAGGACAATACAGATGAGTCAAACGTGCAAGATTCAATCAAAATACTGTCAGTAAGATAATGATGAGAAATGAAAGCTTAATTTTGTCTCTGTCAGTAATTTTTATGCCCTTTTGTATCTTAACTCTGTTCTACTTCAATGGTAGGTTTAAGCAAACTCAATTTATCTTATTATCCCACCAAATGATATATATTATCCCACCAAATGAAGCACGAATTAGAAAACATGAAAACCTGTTCCATCCATTGACTAGTGAAATGTGTAGAAAGCCTCTGATCTGACCTGTTCCTTGGCGCAGAAGCCACAGATCATCCTGGTGGCCAGTTCCATCGGATGGTCCTGGTCCTCATCATGGCACACGTCGCAGGGGTAAACTCTGCCGCAGCAGGGGAACCTTAGGGTAGAACCACACAGAGGTCATGTGTCACTGCAGAGGTCATGTGTCACTGCAGAGGTCATGTGTCACTGCAGAGGTCATGTGTCACTGCAGAGGTCATGTGAGCGTACCTGAGCCAGCGGTGACTCTGTCTGTAGTGTTTACAGGTCCCTTTGTCTGGCAGCGGCTTGCCCTTTTGTACTGCAGGGTCCCTTATGTTTTTTAAGTGACCAGTGTTGGCGTTTGGACCTGCAGAGGAGCAGAAAGAGGCCGTGACGCTCTGGTCCGAGGATTCACACTGAAGAGGCTCTCACCTGTTTTACTGATGCGGGGCTGAATCAACAGAAATCTTGCACTTTCGACCGCAATGCTGAGCTTATCGTGGCAGTGCTCACAATTTAACTCCTTTGTTTGGCCATAAGAGAGGTTCTGAAGAAGATAAAAACATGTTTAGGCTTGTATATGAAATTAGTCCTGTTCCCTCCCCCTCTATTTGCTGGGGAGATTTATCAATATTAAGTTTCAACAAAACGCAAACTAAAATTCTGCTCATTATGCTGCCTATACCAACAAAAAAAAGGGGCCTGATGGGTCAGACATACCTACATACAAATTTAATAGTAGACTACATTTCCACGGAAAGTGTATCAAACACATTTTTCAGCTTGATCATCAGTTATTATTTTCCTAGTACATAATATAATGAATTTGCATGGTTTATTTAGCTTAGTTGTATTTTTATTTTTTTTATTTTCTCCCCTTTGTGTGTATGATTATGATTAGTATTATTCATATTAAATATATAGCACCATTTAGTGTGTTGTGTTTGTATTAAAGTCGTTATTTCTAATTATGACTTAGTTTTGTGGGACAGCTCCTGTGGTAATAATTTATAATAGCTTTACTTCCGTAAAGTTGCAATTTGTGAAGACATTTTGAAAACTAAAAGTTTAAAATCAGAGTCCTAAAATTGATTCCCATTGAAAACATTGTTAATTTACACTTAACAGACACAATTTTCTGGCAGTTAAAACAAAACAAAAGGTGTTTTATGGTATTATTGTGCTTATTATTGGGCTTTTGTTTTCAGTATGGTTGCTAGGTAACAGTTGTGGAATTACCTCTACCTATGTCATATACATAGTATATACAAGTACAATTATAAACTTTACAAAAACGGTCAAACTGAAAACAAATAGGCAAAATGTTTAGTCAAATCTGAAATATAATGGTGTTCACTACATTTTAGTGAAATGCGCAGTCTGACCTGTCCTATAGACTTTAACTTGATTTTCTTATCCGTTGTAAATGTGTAAATATTGTGAAATTACTGTACATTTGTCACATGGGTGAATTGAAAAATTAATACAAAAGGAAAGTTGAATGTGTGAGTGTTGGGGCACATGTTCTGACCTCCACAGCGCTGTCCTGGGAGCAGCTCAGGCAGCCCACAGTGAAGAGGCAGCGGTTGAGCAGCAGGTCGAGGGCAGTGGTGTTGTGGAGCTGTAGGTGGCCCAGAACAGTGCTGTACTGGTGCAGGATGGAGGGCGTGAAGGCAGCACGGATATCTGAGCTGCACTTCTCACACTGAGCCACGCAGAGGGCCCCTCCTGACAGGCTCAGCTCCGCACTCACTTTACACCTGCACACACACTTTCATTAGGGATGAGACGAGATCTTGTGGCAGAGACTGAACACACGTGTGGAAAACATGTGTACATTTGGTTTGGATGAGGGGAAAAATATGTTTAAGCACTGGTGAGTTACATCTAAGGGGAAGCTGTAGTTACAAAAAGCAGTTCTGCAATTACAGAAAAAATATGAAACAAATCAAAAATTGTGGGGGCAAAGTTCTGAAATGTTTTTATTAATTAAGTCAAAATCTTGTCTTTTCTCGTTAGTGTCAATTCTATCTTGTCCCTAATTTCTATATTTGATTCTCAGGTACGAAGGATGCAAAAATCAAGAAATATTGTATATGCATTTCCTCGAATATAGGTCCACCCCACGCTGGGCAATATGATGATGAAAAACAAATTATGGTCTGATCCATGTGACGATATTATTGTGATTCAGTAACGCTGTTTAATGCAGTTCTATGCTATGAAATATTTGTGCAATGTGCAATGACTTTAATTCTCAGATGCAGCGGTCTCTGAGATGCGTTTTGCGGCAAAAGGTTACATGAACCTGATACTAATATATATAGTTTTGGACACCTTTGCAGAAATATTCACATTTTATAAATGAAAACAAACTTAAGAAAATCCCTCTTGAGACTGTTCTGTTACAGCTTCTATCGCCCTCTACTGGCGCCACCAGACGGTTGTTCTCTGTAGTGAAGGCAATGTTAGAACTGAAATGATCGGGGCAAGTTGAAACAAATGTAGGAACTTTAGAAATGGGCATATTCTAGAGATAGGATGTGGGAACAACATTAAGCTATGATTAGTTCACACCTGTTACAGCGAAGGCAGACGGTGATCTTTTGGGTCATGACTGTGACTGTGTTGTGCCCCAGACTCAGCCCGAGCAGCTGGATCTCTGTTCCTTTTGGACGTTCTTGGAGGCGGATGTTCTCGACCAAATGGACTCCATCATCCTCAGTTTGCTCAGACTCTGCTTCCTTGGACTTCTCAGGCTCCGCCTCCTTAGTCCGCTCTACCTCCTCAGGCCACTTAGACCCAGAGTCTTCGGTTCGCTCAGACACCGCCTCCTCAGGTTGCTCAGACTCTTCGTCCTGAGTCTGTTTCTCGCTGACGGCCGCCTGCAGTTCCTGGTATGATATAAATTGGAGTCCAGCTTTTTCCAAATCTATGTCCTTCTTCAGCTGCAGGAGAAAAATGTCAAAGTCAACAAATGATCAAACTTGTCATATGTCACAAAGAGATGAATACTGTCCTTCTTACAACAGCAATAGGTATACTAATGCCCACCAGACCAGAGCATTTAAGGATTATCACAGACCTGTTTAGCACCTTCTATGAAGAGCCGCTCCAGACTGCGGTCCAGCCATCGCAGAAAGGGACGAAACAGAAGCTCCACTTTTCCCAGCAGTTGATTTGTGGCATGTTTAGCTTGTAGCCATTGTACTGAAGCTTCTTGAACGTGTCTAAATGACAAAGTAGGGCACAAATACAATTGGACCGGACCAGATGGGCCAATTGAATTTGGCAGGGACGTACCTCGCCATGACTGGAGGTAGCTGCTGATCCAGTGGAATTTCCAAAGTAAAAATCTATGAAAGTAGGATTAGTTGAAAATGATTTAAAACACTATTAATCATAAAGCATATAACAACAATGTCTGGGGTTTACCTCCTCAGGGTAGTTGTCTGGAAAGCTCACCATGATGTAAATCTCCTTCAGATCAAAAGGCTGCAAAAAAGGTACTTTGTGTTTTAACTGTTCCACACATTTTTTATTTTTTTTTATGATTCGTTTGCAGTCTGCACCAGTGGTGAAAGAGCCAATCATATGGTATTTAGGGGCCGCAGCCGGGACAGGACCAATCACAGAGCAGCATTGTTGTTTGGGCAGAAGTCAAAACAACCATGGTAACAAGGGGAGGACATGCAGACTCCACCCAGAGAGATCATGTGATGTGTGTCTGGCCAGGAATCGAACCCATGATCTTCTTATTGGGAGGCAAGAGCTCACCGTGCACCCGCTTTTTTAATCGTACCAACGGCTTTTGGCGAGAACCTTCCCAGATTGATTCATGTGAAAAACTAAGCACATTTTTAGCATGCTTCTCGCTATGGCTATCCAGGATTTAAATGAGAGATGTTGCAGGGATAGATTTTATGAGCTTTTCAAGCAATGTAATAATGAGCTAATTTGAATGTTTGTTGAGCTGTAGAAATTGCACATTTACTATGAATAGCCAAATGACACAAGATAATATATTACCCAGTCTGGATCGGTGGCCTTGACAGTTGCCCTGTAATAAGCCATGTCCTGTTGCTCCTGAACGATCAAAAGATCTTTGGGGAAGCGTTTCTTCAGCTGCTGGATCTCTGTAAGTCTCAGCTGTTGGACCATCTCCTCCGTTAGCTCACTTAGTTTCAGGTCCCTGGTGAGATCTGGACCTCGAGGTTGAGGACCACGAGGCTGGGGGTTACGTGGCTGGGGGTTACGTGGCTGGGGGTCAAGAATGGGAAGATCCTCTACTGGAGGCATGTGAGCAGGATGCAGGAAACGGCAGCGGTCCTCCATACTGCAGAAGCCAGACAGGAAGTAGCGGCATGGCCTTGGAGTGGGAGCAGCTCGGGTCCTGGAGGTGATCGGAGTCCTGGAGGTGATTGGCTCATCGTCTTCTGGTTGGGAGGGGCTGACCTCCTGCAAACTGGGTCCGACATGTAAGAACCTGCATTTCTTCCCAAAGCGACAGTGTTTTCCCTGAGAGTAGAAGCGGCACAGTGGCTGCGTCTGAGAGGACGACTCTGGGATGCCGTTCTTTTCTTCCTCTACATTGGCCATCATGATTAAGACCTGAAAACATTGCATGTATGAATGAGCAAATATTATAACAATATTTTGCGATTCAAGCACTTGTGATTCAAGCCCTTGAAAAAAGAAAAAAATCACACATTTATCGGATGGAATAATTGATCATTTGAGTGTTTTGATTCTGAATATATTTCTATACCCAAACAAATTATCACCATTACCAAATTGAAAGAACTTCAATCTAATGACATTAATCACTGCATCATATAACATGTTTTAAATACAAGGTCTAAATTGGTGGTGTGTCGTGGTTTCTTTCTACAACAAAGTGTGCGGCGACTCTGAAAAACACTGATTCGAGCAATGTGATGCTTAATGTTTCAACAAGAGAACAGAAACATTAAACAACATGAACGATGAATGTAGCAGTAACTGCAATTCCTCTGAATAGGATTTGTCTGTGATTAAACTTAAACAGGTTTTACTTTGTGTCCTTGGGCAAGACACTTGTCCGTTACAAAAGGTTTTGGCATGTGATCTGTTACAACCTTAAGTTGACATAAGTGGGACTGAGGTGAGATGCTATGATGTGCGCAATACACAGGCTCCCCGAAAGGTAAATCTATTTATTTCAGCACAAGTCAGTCTAACTGTTAAATACAAACTTTTGTTGTCGCAAGTAAAACTTGTGTAGCAGAGAAACGCTGCAGACGACAGAAGATAACATTACTTACTGTAGTTTCACGTCAGAGCACGTCCTCAGAGATAAATCTACTCTTGGTGTACTTTGACTTTTCCATTAAATGTCAAATGATGGGCGTTTAACCTGGATGTCAACAGGAAATGTAGTCTATGCCAGGGATGGGTTGGTTAGCCGTGGCTAACAGTCACATCTTTGGGTAAATAGTGCACAGTGAGTCTCTGATGCCCTCTAGTGCTCTGGCGTGTCTGGGTTTGGTAGAAAAACAAAAGTTCCAAGTTTGGCAATGAGATTGAGAAATGTAGCCTAATTCTTAAAAACGGTGTAGTCTCAGAAAAAGTCAAATAGCAAGAGTGACATTATGTAGGCTACTTAGCCATTATCCTATCAGAAATTCGAAAGAGACCCTCGCTTAGGGGATTTTTCTGATTCTGATTCTGACTTGGGGTTTCTTTCAACACTATAATATTCAATAAATGACAGTCAATGGTATCACAGGTTCAGTTGAGATTGTATTGCTGTTTTAAGTAGTTACGCATATACCTTAACTTAATTTACAATGTATCCCCTATAGACTGGGCATTAGGCCATGAAATAGTACATTTCTCAGTGAAATCAGCACTTGAAGCTCAATGTATAATTTATGACTGGAAAAACACAAGCCATCAGGTAAATTAAGAATGACCCCCACACCCCACACCCCATACACACACACTCCTTTACATAGGCTATACACACCCACATCACCCTACACACAATTTACTGTTTATTTATGTGTTTCTGTCATACAGTCAAATATAATTGGCTACACACGAAGACTATTCAAAATATTAGTAAACAAAAATCACTCTTTGTCCTACTCATTTATATTTGGAAATAGTTATAACAATGTGCCGACTGTGTATTTTCTCCAAGAATCCTTTCCTGATGAACCAGGTGATTCAATCCATGAGGTAATGGCAAGAAAGACAGGTCAGTGCCAATCACTCAGACATACTCAGACTGAGCAGCAGCTCCAAGAGGAGGTTCTACTTCAAGTTCAAGTTCTAATGTGCAGTGGGATGAGCAAGAGAAAGAGAGTTCTCTGTTCACAGCAGTCAATAATGTTGATGATGTTGATGTTTATGAGGCTTTGATATTTTTTACTGATACATTTGAGCCAGGCTCTCCTCCTTATAAAAGAAAAAAATAACAATATTCAAACAATATAATACAATACTCAATATTAAACTGCTGCATATATTCAAAACAGTGACAACAACACCACCAACAGCAATAACAGTCTAGAAGAAAGTAAATGTGGCTGTGTGAGCGAGTGAGTGTGTGCGGGTGTGTGTGCGTGTATGTGTGTGCATGCGTCCGTGCGGATGTGGAGGTGTATGCATTGGAACAAAGCAAAAATGTATTATATTATTATTACTACCAGCAGTCATATCATCATATATCATTATATAGCACTACATCATAATTATAATATCAGGTTTTCAGATTGCCATTGACAACGGCAACAAAACATTTTCTGATTCTGATTGTCACCCCTTTAGTCAATAGACTCAATAGATGGTTAACTTTCCACCGCATAATTTCCTTTTACATACTGCTCTTTTTTATGTGTGTGTCATCTGTAGTGTCTAAGGTGCATTAAAAGAAGGACATTTTGAGCGTGTCTTTACTTCGGACAGAGATGTTGTCCTAAGGAAACCACCTCACACCCTAAATTAGACCTTATAGTCCGGGTTTAGGTTTGGTGGTACTCAGAAAGCCAAATATTAACTCTCCTGCTGTAAGGTATTCAAAACAGATGTTTATTCTATATTTTTGTTAGGCTTTGCAAAGCAGAACTCAGCATGGGTGCCAAACACTCTGTCCCAGTGGCCGAAGTGAGGAGCAAAGTTGCTGGTAGGTTTCTGATGGTGGACGTCATGCATGCTCGGACCTCCATAAATGCCGAAAGGAACGATGCGCGACAAGGACCACGGGAAGTCATAGCCGCAATGATCTTCCACTGAAACGTAGACATGCACCACCATGAAAACCCATGTCGTGAGGAGATGGCATTGTAACAGGATCGGATTCAGGGTGGTCCAAAAGCCCACCGTGAGCAGCTCCCACCCGCCGAGACACTGGGTGGCAAGAGCAAAGGGCGACGAGTATTTATGGTGGATTGCATGGAAAGTCACATAGAGCCAGCGGATACGGTGATGCAGCAGGTGCCAGATGTAGTATTGGAAGTCAAAGAGGAGCAGGTTGCCAATAACGCCGGCAGAAAATTCGGGCAACGTCGGGGCCATTTCAGGGAGATCCACTGGTGGTCTCCAAGCCCACTGTGCCACCGAGGCTGGGAAGACCAAAATCAAGTGATTCCACAAAGTAACCCCAGCACAGTGCAGCATCGTGGAATAGGTTGGTCGTACACTAGGCTGAAGTTTATAATGCTGGACCCGTGGCCATTTGTTACCCATGAGATCACAGATGACATAAGGGGCGCAAAAAATGAAATAAGAGGATACAGTAAGAATGACAGGAAAAAGTGGCGATCTTAAGTAGTCCTTGTAGTGAAGCCGGAGAGTATCCCAGAGAGGCTGCAGCAAGGATTCATTGTGAAAATAGTTGATCCCTATTTGACGAGAAGTTGACAGTTCCATTGTGCAAAAGGTTGTGGATGTGTGCGCTGGTGCTGCTGGTGCTGCTGGTGCTGCTGGTGCTGCTGGTGCTACTGCTGGTGCTACTGGTGCACTGTGGTTCAGGCCTATCAAGTGACGGTTCACACAGACTAATTATTTATGCCTTTAACTGCACAGGTAACAGATTTCAGCACTAGCAGGTGATATATTGTAACAGTCTCCCTATTTGTGCTCATTTCAGACTAAGAAATGCCTTTGAACCTCATTTAAGTATTTTGACTTTTATTTCAAATTGTATAATAATAATAATAATAATAATAATAATAATAATAATAATAATAATAATAATAATAATAATCTGCCATCGGGGCCAAACTATCATTTTTTACTACAGTATGTTTATTAAGAATGCAAATACTCTTGGTCTAATATTTGATAAATGGGACAGGAATGTGTGGTGTATTTTTGGTTTAGTTTATCCCTGGTTGGCAAACACTGCCTTACATCATTTAAATCTAGTACGCTGTAAATATTGTCAATATTTGGACAAATTGTATTATGATAATGAAGTTTGATTAAAGCACTATATCACTATTTATTTGTCATTTGTCAATAATTGTCATTAACACACGCATACATTTTACTAACACACTAAATATGCTTAAACAATGTATGAATAATGCTTGGGTGCCCAAAACGTCTACTCAGCCTGTTAATGTTACAAATCTACAGATTAAGGCCCATATTCTTCTACATCGAAGCTATTTGAGTTCGGTGTGAGGTAAGAGCCGGGGACCAAGCCAGTTTTTCCGTTGCTTTGGACTGTCCACCAGCCGTCTTCCCCCTGCAGCGTCACTGTGACCGTCTCGCCCTCGCTCACCGACAGCTCACCGTCTTCCTGAAAACCACAGTTACACAGTTACACATTAATGCTGACATCTGTTGGCCCAAGTGTGTGTTGCACAGGATGCTGAAGTGTTCAAAAAAGACTAACAACTCAAATCCTCCTTTTTTGAGAACAAAAGGTGAAAGCACTCCAGTTAGTATTATACCTTAATTACACAATAACTAAGCCATAAATAAACCTAAGTAACACCATCATTTTAAAATACAAACAACAGCAACCACCCTCTACGTAAATTAGGAATGTAAATTAATTATACTGCAGGTTAAATTACTAACTACATCATAATTACCGTTGCCATATCTACATCTTCACTGACCAGCACTCAAACCACAACAGCAACTACACCTTGAATAACATGTATTTTAATCTAAATATGACAAATGAAGTTTGAAAGCGCAATGCAATGCAAAATGAAGAGGAGGTATTTGTACAGTATTACCCAGTTGGAATGAAAGCGTGTTACGTACAGGGCCACTAACCATGTGAACTAACCTGGGCCGTGTAGTCGTACATGACAACGAATTCCGCACCTCCTTGTCCTGGAAATCCTTGGATTGAAGCATATACGCCCTCTGAATTCTCAGCTAAAGGAGACAATTTCCAACATTTATTAAAATCTTATTCTACAAAAATTAAAACATTGTAACGTGTGTATGACAAAAAGCAACTATTGGTGAATTGTTGTGTATTTATTGCCAGCGTGCACATGGAACGGTCGGACTGAGGGCAATTTACACTGCCTGACCAAAAATAAGTCAGACAAATACGTACGAGCCTCCCACTGCATAAAGGTATGGGTGATTGTCTTTCAGTTGGAAACTCGGTATTTAAACCCAACTGATGCAGTGAACGGTTTCTCGTTTCTGAAACAACCATGTGGAAAGACAAATCCCGCGGTCATGGAAAATATGTAATTGTGGAGCTGGAGAAGGCTTTGTGCAGTGGTCACTCTCTCACATCATCAATACAAGACCAATTAGTGTTAAAAAGTAATGCAAAACTGGAATTAAATGAATTTTATGACATTGCATGTGTGCTGTAATCAACCTGTGGTGACTTTTCTTTGGTCAGGCAGTAGTTCTGGGTAAGTTCTTTTTGACAATATGGGTTTTGGCACTGAAGGGACCGATTTCAGTTCCTGATACTTCTTTATCTGATTTCTAGTCCACATTTGATGCACAGGGTAGGAACTAGAGACTGGGGCCACATATTGGGAGCTTTATAACTACTTAGCTAAATTTTGCTTTGGTGACACAAGTACACATAACACTGACATCGCTGCGAAACATTTTCAGACTTCGACAAACTTTTTGATCCACAAGAGGAAATATTTGGACACAGAATCTTGACTTGACTTTGAATAATTGTGTTTAAATGCTACTTTCATTGTTTGTTTGAGTTTTTGAGCTTTCTGTTCATGTTTACAGTGCCCAAAAGGAATAGGATTTTTTTAGTTTTTTGTCCTAACACCACTTAATTCAATATTTAAACATTCCACTATACAGATGCAAATTTTAAAGCTAATTACACCCATTCTCAGCCACTGTTGCTGTGTGAACGCAAGCAAAGGGGAGTGACTAAATAGGGATTGGGGGTGTTATAGGAATTTAAATCTTGGTACTGTTATGTGCAAAAACACCTATAGGAACACAGTCTTTCCAGCGTGCCCAAGGTCTTTACACCTATCAATCAAACACGCCAACCCTCCCTCACTCATGAAGAAACCCTATGATATTTGCATCTAAAGTGGGTAAGCTGCCGTTTTCTGCTTGAGATATGCGTTATTTAATTGTGCAGAGAGGTGAAAATGTATTTCTCTTTAGAAACAAAAAACAGAACCTAAATAACAGCTCTCTTGGTTTAACAAAGAAGAACTAGGCTGCCTTCTCAGAACCACGACGATGGAGCTTGTCTAGTGTGAAATACATAATGCGCACCTCACCAGTTTGACCACTATGTTATACAGGAAACATGCTGAATGTAACAAACTCGTTTTACTAGTAATGCCGTCGACGCCAAACTTGGCAGCTCAAATAAACAAACTGAACTAAACTAAACAAATGAACTAAACCACAGTCAGTAGGATGTACCCATACCGATTTATCAGCACTTGCAAATTAGCCACATTCACAAGAACTGGTGCTTCGCTCAGTTCGCTTGAATACGTTACCGATAGTCTGCATGCCAGGTTCATTCTGGTTAAGTTTATAGACCGTTCCTGCGTTTTGAAAAAGATCTGAAAACCTACACAGTGTAAAAACAGAATTGGTTATACTAGTGACACAGTAGCATTTTTATACGCTGAGTTCATCTGACCTTTTCATCACACCCACAAATCTGCTGCTTCCGAGTTTTTCAGTGGTGGTGTCAATTTGGTAGTAATCCTGGAACGCAACCGAAGCTGTAAAATGATTTTTTTTTTAAAAAGAAGAAGAAAATGAATCGAACAATGCTATATCTGTTTGACAAATTAAATGTAAAATCAGGAAGTTCTTTTTCTAACCTGGGGGAGTTGAGCCAGTGCGACGCAGCTCTACAAAGCCGTTGTTGTCCTCTGTCGCGTCACAGTTTTCTAAAATTGTCCTTATATTCTCATAACACTGCGCAAAAATACAATACACTTAAATAATGCATTTTAAAACAGATCGTTAAACGCACCCACCTCATCGTCTTTCACACATTGACTTGATAAATGGTTTGAGTGAACCCACATTGCATTTCTTAGTATGTTGATGCGGTCTTCTTCCTGTTGCTGAAATATCTGCAACAAAACATTTGAAGTTTTCAGATGAGTTAAGATCATCTTCACAGTATTGGTCCAACAAAGAGGGAAATTGAGAATTGCAACACCAAGTTAAAGAACAGCAGGATAAAAATAAAAATACACTATAAATAAATAAAGATAATAACTATTAAAATAAACTTAAATCTAACAATATAACTAGGATATACTTTTAGTTAAGATACAAGGCGGTGTAATTATAATACAAATACGACACTGTGCAAGTAAAACTATGGCTTAATGAATGCAAAGCACTTTTTGTTACATTTTCTGCATATAAAGTTTGTATCCTCTGAGGTTGCATCACCTCAGCTTCCTTTAGGGTTTGTGGTTAGATCAACCCAAAACAGATTTAACATTCAAATTAAGTACACCATAATTTATTAATTATTATTATTATTATTAATTAATTCACTTTTTGAGACCATAAATCCAGACTTCGTACGTTGCATTCATGAGATTCTACAATTGGATGTCATTGTTTCAGATGTAGGTGAAGGGTCTAAAAAAACAATCCATCCATGTTGGACCTTATAATTTTTGTTAGAGATTAGGTCCATACACTTGATAATGTAATTGCATGGCTCAAAGTCCTATATATTATCAGACGATTATTTCAAGGTGAACTATCTAGAAAGTTTCGTCTTGTTGTAATATAAAAGAGTACTGAGAACTTCAGAACACCAGTGCATAATTACCTCACAGGTGTTTATATATGCCAACTCCCAGTCTTGACGAATTTTGTCAAGTTGTTCCACATTTGCCATGTACTGTTTTACTGAAGAAAAATAAGGGATGACTGGGCGTAGTTTCCACAAGAACCAAATTCATAGTTCAGAGTTTCCATTGTGTTTAACTCACCAGCTCTACCTGCCTCTTCTCTGCACTGTTTTGACTTGATTTTTATCTAAAAAAAAAAAAAAGAAAAAAGATAAGAAGCAAAACTCATAGAGGCCATTGTTAAGTAATTGCTCATGTTAAAAATGTTTTGCTTTACTGGGATGTTTTAATGTTGTCACACTTGTGCTAATACTTTACCCTTTCAATCATCTTGGGAGTAGCTGCAGGAGAATTGCTCATCTTCTCTGCACTTTGCTCAGCTTCATCTGCCTCTCTGCAGCGCTGTTCATAAGATCTTTTAGACTGAAAGGACAACATGAGATATAATTGTGCGGCTTATTCAAAAAGGACGACTCACATATTTAGGCCAGCAGCTGTGGCTCAGACAACTACATACTTAAAATGAATTCGATAGTCACGTGCAGTTATACCCAGAGGGGTCTTTTCTTATGTGAATGTGAGCATTTGAGACTGTGGTGTCTAAAAACAGAAACTGAAGTAAGAGTGAAACTCACATCTATAGTCTTCTTAAAAAGGGAGACTTTAGTTTTCTGAACCTTCTCCATAACACTTTCAAACTGCAAATGGAACATAGAGTTACTCCAATGACTGTCCTGACAGATAATGATGCAGATGAAACTTTACAGACCTTTCTCCTCTGCTCTTTCTGCCGCTCTCTGAACAGCTCCATCCTCTTCACCTCCTCCCTGAGCACTACAGACAACTGAATGTGTTGCTTCCCCACATTTTCGATTTCTTAGGGCCATCACAACAAAAGGTAAAACTCATAATACATTAGGTCCCACAATCAGACTGACTGAGGAAAAATACAGCGAAATTGAAAAGTGCTTACGCTTTTTCATTTCATCATAGGACGCTCTCAAGGTGCTGGAAAATATTTAAATAATGAATATAAATAGAAACTTGCAAGCACATGACAACACACACACTGTACTGGTTAATTTAACTTTTCATTTAGTTTTAGTCTTCTTACCAATGATTTTAGGTTTTGTCAAATCATTATTTTTCATTCAATTAGATGACCAATATAGTCTACTAACTTCATAGTTTTAATCAACCAGAAAATATTTTTATATTTCGATTACGATAAATAGAATTGCATTGCGTCATGGGACATGTACGTTCATTAATTTGTGCGTAGTTTTGTATTAGTCAACATAGTCAAATATCAAGATTTTAGTTGATAAAAAATATCTACTTTTAATCATCAAGTATTTTTTTTTTACAAATGTTAGTAATAGTTTTAGTCATTGTGGTTACTTTTAATTCATTTTCAGTCAATGGATCTACCATATCTCAGAAAGGCCTCCAGCTTTGTGCGCTATGGTCACCAGCTCCTTGCCATATTTCTCTTCAGCCGAGGCCCTGAGTGAACAAAACCACATGTTTATTGACCTTTATTTTAGCACATGTTACTGTAGCGACAGGCATAATCCGAAATAAAACACCGTATGTTAATCTAAGTTTACCTCATTTTTAATAACTCCTCCAGTTCTTTGCACGTCCGGCGGCCGTCATTGAGCCTCTGAGTCAGAACCTCGAAGCCCGCATTACTAACAAAATCTGCACTCTAAAATAGCATCGGGATTATTCATACTTCAGACTTCAGATACATTTGTACATTACACTTGAATCTATGAATTCTTCACAAAAAACAAGTTCCTACTGATTTCAAAGGTGCAGTATGTAACTATTTTAGCTGCCACCGGCTTGTCTCCATGGAGGGTATGACTTTGACTAAAATGTTCCACTGTGTGGCATTAAACTTAACTATCTGCATGGAGACAACCAGATCAAGTTACAGGTCAGCTCTTTGAAAAGGCGAACTTGCTCACAGTAAGAATTCATGTTTTTCAAGATATTTGTTTAGCAATAAATACACCAGTACCACTTATATATAATATATACTATTATAACGACTCCATGATTAGCCTTAAAAAAGGCTTAGTAAGTACCTAACCACTTAAATAGTTACCAGACAGAATCATTCTTACGACAGTATTTGGTCATTATGGGTCTTTGCTCATTTTTTTATCTGATAAAAAAGTAGTTGTTATAAATTGATACCAAACACCTATTTGAATAAAAGCACCTTTCACTAGTTTAATGCCAAACTGTTTTTGTTTCTGTTTTATTCCAGGCAATAAAATCTCCATAGACAGAAGCAGGTGGCAGACCCTCCACCAGAAAAGTTACGTAGTTACATGGCTGTTGGCTTGGTAAAAACAAACTACCTAAAGAAAACAGCATCCTCGCTTGTATTTCACTAATCAGGGAAGTACACAATGATAGTTCTTTATAAGACAAAACTCAAGTGTTGCAAAGCGGGGCAAACCTATTCTGTTAGACTGAACATCCTCTCAGTCATAAGAGTAGTTATACAACCCCCACAGCTTTACTTTCAGTCCCAACTACACAAATATTAATCATAATAACTCACCCAAAAAGAGTCCTTAAACTGCAGGGTCATGTTGTTTTAGTTTAGCTGTATTTCCGTTCTTTAATTGTAACGGGACAAGCGCTCATTGCATGTGGCAGATGACAGAGGAAACACAGCAGTTACTCAGCTATGCAAAAGAGGAAGACACACACAACACACAACACACAACTCACAACCGCCCCTGCCTCTCTGGCTGCACTTCTGGAGGGCTTGGTGGCGCTGTATTAGTCGCTCTCTCTTGATGTAACCACAGCTGGCTTTAACTGTCAACCACAGAACTTCTCGCGCCTTTATCACTGTTTTCATCCTTTCATCAAGCGGAAAATCTGGAGGTGCCTTAATTCTGTGCTCTTCTGAGATGCTTTCCACGTTGACTTTCACTTCAGTTCACTCCCTGCCTCTGTTAATAATAAAATGATCAGTATTCTAAAACACTGATTAATGTTAAACAGAAGAAAAACAATTGTCAGAAAAAGACACAGTAAAAAGGATAAGATTTATTTGAACCCTTTGATAAAAAAACACAAAAATAACTGACCAACAACATAATGTGAGTTTTACAGTTTTATCAAATGAGGCACTCAAAAGTCATCTTACATGTTTGTTCTTCTCAAGTTGAACCATGTTCTAGAAACAAATGGTGACAGGGAACTACACACCTGAACCGGTTTAGTGAACGTGAGCTAAAGTCTTATGATTATAGCAGCAAAATGTTTAGACATTTGAAACCACTTGAAGTGTCTATGACAGGCTGGACTACACATTGAACTAAAATGCAATTAATATAAATATATTTTAGATTTAGTTAAAAACTATACACATTTTATCTCAAAAAAAGTTCGTTTTAAGTGTATAATTTTACTTCCCGTCTGTAATTGCTGATGTCACACCAGGAAATTATCTTGCAACCACTGGACCAAAACTCATCTATTGACAATGTTTTTTTTTATTTGACAAATATAACTATATGAGAGTACCTTTATTTTGTTGAATTAATCTTTAGAGGGTCAAATTGTGTAAACAATGCCTACAGATTTTTCAACCCTCCACAAATAGCTACTTGACTGTTGAAAAACTAACATTGATATTTAAAAACAGGTATAAATACTGCCAACTGAACATTTGTGCACATACATACATACTGTACACTGTGAATTTATATGGTCGGTGAATCAATAAATAGTTGGAAGAGCAGATTTAATAGCAGTAGTTTATAATTCATCGTGTGCTATGTGTAACTGCCGACCATAGTCTGTTACTTCACTGTTCATAAATGTATCCTGGTTTCTCATTATCTCAGCCACTGACAGACGGCCATCCTGGTCGCGGTCCACTTCCTTGATGAGGTGAAGAGCCTGTTAATCATAAGAAACGGATCAGCTATTAATACTGCCATAACGGGCAACTGTAGTAATTGTGTGTGTTTGATTCCACAAGAGCAAAAAAATCCCAAAGAGCACATGCTAGGTTTAAAGGTGCACAATGCAACTGGTGGGAGAGGCCGTCACTTGCTCGTCTCTATGTAGATTAGCGCCGTCGTCACTAACAATTATTGTATTTATTTTTTTGACAGGGACAGTACAATTAAACATTGCCGCCGAACAGGTAACCGACGCTAATTTGCAGCCTCCGTCCCTGGTTACGCTTTAAAAGATGCCAGTACAAATAGAAAGTACTACAGAAAGTTAGTAAAAAGCACAGACACGAATACATAAACATAATTAGGCATATCTGTCCACTAAACATCCCGATGCAGTTTAGTGTTCAGCCAGTATTTCAGTTTTGTGGAGAAAAATCTGATAGTTTAGCAGTCGACTAGTCAAACGATTGCTTCTATGGTACGTTGAGAATTTTAAAATACATAATCAACAAAATAAATGTTGAACTACGGTGACTGAAGGCTAGAATTTATAAAGATGAAATGTATTATTGAGGAAAAATCATAAGACTAAGGGTTAAGGTTAAAGTCCTCAGTATGGCATTATGTTCAGTATCTACAGTATCTTGCATTTATTCAATTACAGGTGCTTTTATTGCTCAAAAACTCTTGGAAAAACATGTGTTCTCACTGTGAGTGGGCTCCGGAGTCCCACATAAAGTTTGTGAACTATAAATCGATAACGTGGCATGGAAATGAGCGATCAAGTCCAAAAGCTTTCATGCGGGGAGTTTAGAGAGCAGAGTTAAGTCAAAAGAGATTGTAATTGAACTGCGCAAGTTAGAGGAGGTTCTACACTCCCTAGACATAATTTCAAGGAAAGTTTCAAAAATGTAACTGGGATATAGCCGTGGAATAATGTAGGCAAAGCAATAATATCTCCATGGAGGCAAGCAGCCACGGACCCTTTACCAGAAAAGCTACACAGTGCACCAGTTAGATCAAGGTGAGAGCAAAACCTAAAAACGCTTGTACCTCTTCTCTGGCTGAACCATAACTATTAGGTGCGATCCATCGTAACTGTTCCTCTCTGTTCAACTTCCCATCTTTGTCTTGATCGTACAGGTCTTTGAAACGCACGGTCTCTTCCATTTCCCACTGTGACACGGAATCACCTGCAAGAGGAAGAAACCAGAAGTAATACTGTCAAACATTTAGCGATGATGAATACTGTTGTATTTACCATCACCGCGGGCGTTTCCGATAAATTCCCTGAGACTAATGAATCCATCTTCATCCACGTCGTATTCATTTAAGACGTCTTCAATGGCAAAGTCCTGAAGAAGGTGGCATTCATATGAGCAAAGTGATGTAAAATGGGGGGAATCTGTATTGGGAGTTCTCCTTACAGCCATGTGATCGACTTCGGATGGGTGAGTGAAGGCCAAAAACTCTGTCACATTAAGGCCTGCGTTTCCATCTGCGTCTGCAAAGTCGTAACGCTGCTTCTCTCGTCTGTGGAGCTTTAAATCAGTTCATGAAATCGGCTTTATTCAATGTCCAGTGTTTGGAACAGATTTTTTACAACAAATGAATACATATGTACTTCCTCTAAAAGCATAAGCAGTTCTATTTAAAAAATGTTTTGTGACATTTCCCGTTCCTTTTTTTCCTTGATATGGAAGTTTGAAAGCTTGATGGTACTTGAATTGCATAAGCCACAAATTTATAAACACATTTTGGCATATTTTTTTAATTGTTTGGGTTCAATATGGAGATTAACTATATAGGTGCTATTTCACATTTAACACTTAATGTTTGAGAGAGATGAGAATTTACCTGCCAGAACCAGAGTGGGCTATTGAGCTTTAATGAGAACCACTGTACTGTACTGTAAATCCTGTTAAAATAAGAATGTGCTCCTACATGTCTGAGGGACTCCTGTTCCGGGTCGTCCAGAGGCGCACCGCTGTCTAAAGGGATGAGGTGCCCATGGGTGACTGTATTGTACTCCTCCCACGAAACAAGACCGTCTCCGTCCAGGTCAAAGTCTGGGAACCGCTCCGCAGCATCCTCCATAGCATACTTTCTGTACACACGCTGGATCCATACTGCCATCTCCTCTGCAGGAAAACAACAACAATGTGTTCGACTTTTTTTGGTAGTTGTTTAGGATCTGGATGGGACAGTGAATGAACAATGTTGGAATAATACGTTTGATCTCCAATCATAGAAGCCAAAAGAAAATTAAAAAATTAAAATAAAAAAGGAAAACAAGGGAAGCAATTGAATAGCACTTCAGTTTTGTGGCACACTTTTGTACAAGGAATATTCAATTAGGCTTGTATATTAGGCTAGTGCCATTACCAGTTGGAAATAATAGTAAAAAAATATGAACACGCAATAAATAACTAAGTCTAGTAAACTTACAGTTAACAAAACAATGTATAGATTTCTTCTCAAATGAATAGAGGACAGAGACTTTGTTGGTATAAGATGAGAGTAAAAGTAGTGATCTTCAAGGAACGACAGGGACAAAGCAACTTTACCTGCACCTAAAAGATTATCTCCATTTCTATCAATCTTCTTCACAATGTCCAGCATTTTATTCTTTTGCTCTGCGGGGCTCAGCTTCTCCACTTCACCTGAGTCCTGAAATACAACGCAAAACAGTCAAGAAAGTTGTTTCGATGAAGAGCAATGATATAACGATAAATACCTCTTCTCCCAGCAGAACGTTTGTGCCATGTTGTGCCGTGTGTTGCTGACTGAAGTAAAACTGCAAAAAGAGCAATACCGCCGAAAGCCAAAGCGGCATCTAAAGAGACAAGTGTCAGTCAAATATTTACAGTGCACATAGACTTCACAACATTTGTTTAATTTAGAGAGGACAGAGTACGGTAGAGGAAATTAACAATTAACAACTGAGTTGCCCACTAACAGGGGCAAGTCTGTGCTTCCAGAGGAGTGTGTCCTGTATCCAGAGTGTGGTTAAGGCCTGTCCTGTCCTGCACTATGGTCAAGCAGGAGATTAGAGAACAGTCCAGTGTTGCAACACAGAGAACAAGAACAGCACACAAACAAACAACATGCAATCGAAACTAAACATGTGCTCACCGGTGCTGTGGTGGTTATGGTGTTGGACATGTGTGACTGCCACCACCGTAGCTTTGTGAGATCGCTTTCTGGCTATGGCCATGTGCCAAATGTCTATCCTCTCTTTAAAATAAATTTAACCATTTAGCTAGAATATTAGATATATTTTGAGTAAAGTTAAAAAACAACAACAATACTGTGCAAGTAGACTAAAAAGTTGTTATGACTATGTTTATAGTACAGCATATGGAAAGAATAACTAGCAATGATTTACATTATCACAATTTACAATGCTATTCCAGGGATTTAACGAATGTCGTTCCCACTCTTCGCCCCCCATTTCCATGCTACATTGGCTGGTTAGAGACAGTAACAAACTGTATTAAATGGTCCTCTACTTGACTAAGTCTTGTTTGTGTGTTTCGTAGCGCAAGTATGCAGTGCCCATCGTTTGTCAAGTCGTCTAAATTTGTCTTAAAATGAATCAGTGGAAAAAAATATCTTGATGAGTGGACAACAACTCTACAGCACTGTTGGTTTTGCTGCTGCAGACAAACGATATTTACTTTATCCGGCAACGTGAGTAGAGTTTCAGATCATACAGACTGAACAAAATGACAGAATAATAGCAGAATAACGATGAATAAAAAAAGGTTAGCAGCAGGGTAAAAAACTTACTTCTGCTTCTTCGGTGAATACTTGTTTCCGCCTGGAGTTTCCACAATAAAAGGACGGTACGTAGAGGTGGAATAAAAATAAAACGTCCCGCTCGTTTTTCATCGTTGCCATGGCACACAGCAGGAAGTCCCACCCTTTGACCCAAATTTCCTGAACACGATTGGTTCATGATCCAGGTTGTGTCAAACCCATTGGATGAGCGTGTTGCCTGTCAAACAGGTTCTTCAAACACTTCCTACTAGGGGCTCGGTTGTCCTTAGCAAACATGTCTGACACATTCCTCCGTTATCCCCGACAAGAAGACTTATTTGCGCCCGTGTATGCACTGTTTTAGGTAGTCAATCGGCAGCAGTACGGGAGTAGATGTCCAAAGACGTGCGGCGGCGGGGAGCGGGCCAGTATCGATCCGGTCCCAGGGTGAGCCAAGGCGGGGACACCAGGGACAGGTCTGGGAGTAACAGCTCTGGATCATCGCATGGAGGTGGCAGGAGCAAGAATACATCCATTAACGCCCTGAAGGTACGCATTCCACTGTCTCTAAACCATCAGTGTGTTGTGTTACAATCCTCTGTCAATGGCGCAGTAAACCGCACAGAGCTGAAGATGTGCACCGTCATGGTCCACGCGCCCCTCAGTGTTTCCTTTTGGATGACAGCCTGGCTCATATTTCTATATTTCTCAGATGTGATTATTATGATTTAGCATATTGAGAGGATTAATGGAATTAATCTTGACAATAGACACAAGACTGTGGCATTATCAAAAAACAACAAACAATTACATTTATAATGCATTTTCTGTTTAATAAATATATTTATTTTGAAGCCTCTAGTCACCATATTTCAACCTTAGTTGGGTTAAAAATTAAAGTACAGAAAAATAATCGCTGACTAGTCGACCAAATAAAATAATAACATAACATTTTACACATAAAATGAGGAGCCCTGAGTAGAGCCACTGCTCCTCCACATCAAGAGGAGCCAGTTCAGGTATCTGACCTCAATGCTCCCTGGGAATGTGATGATTGGGAATGGCTGTTTTTTCCTCCTCTGAGCTTGTTTTTTCATGATGAAACAAAGCTTGATCTGTATAAGTTGGTTTCCTCTAAAACAAGACATTTGTTGTTAACTTTATTAACCAAAATCCCAAATGTTGCTGTTTTGATTTTGTGTCATTAATTTACTTGATAAGAATTTTGTTTTGGCAGGCTGCCTTCCAGCGCTCCAACAGTCATGACAAAGTGAGGAAGATTGTTGCTGAGGAAGGGCGTGCGGCTCGAAACCTCATAGCATGGAGTGTTCCCCTGGAAACTAAAGAAGAGGAAGGTAAACAGGCTTTGTTACTTAATTTTTAAGATGTACTTGTTTTGGTTCCTTACCACTGATTGAGAGCACTTTATTTCAGTAGTTGCTGTAGTAAATCAGAATCAAAATTACTTTTATTCTTTCCCAGGGTAAAATTATATTTGTTTCTGACATTCAACCAACCAGAAAAAGAAATAGAGAATTCATAACAAAGAAACTAAAATTAAATATTAAAATCAGAGTAAGAATAAAATCCTATGAATCCATCTTTTATTAGCCTAACCCCTGGTATAAACAGAATAAATTGATATTTGAATTTGACTTGGCCTAAAAAAGATACAGTAGTACTCTCAAAGTACTAGAAAAATATAGCACCCTCAAATAAAATGAATAAAAACAGACTGATTGTTGACAAAGAACAATGTAAAATGAGAGGTGCAAAACTAGTATAGTTCATTATTTGAGAACACAAAAGATTATACTAATCGTATACCTGATTTCCCTCTTGTGCTTCTCACAGCTAAGTCCAAAGGCAGCTCAAAAACCCAGAGAGCTGGTTCTGGCCAGCAGAGAAGCAGGAAGGTTGGTACAAACAAACAAATAAACAAATAGGATGTACTACATATGCACTATTCAACACATCACATATTTTGCTATTATTATTGTTATAATTGTTGTATGATGAACCTTAACGCTGTTCTAGTTGTAGTTTTTGAATTTTGTTCACTGATGTTGGCAACTAAACCTTTTTCTGATTCTGATAATATTGAATTTTGACATTCCAATGTGGTTACAGAATGCTGGGGTTGACGGCAAAAACACTTCCTCTGCTCTTCTGGACAAAGGCATGGAGAAAAGCCCGTCAAAGAGTAGACAGCCTCGGAAAGTGGACCTGCGTGCTCGATACTGGGCCTTTCTCTTTGAGAACCTGAGGCGGGCTGTGGACGAGATCTACGTCACCTGTGAATCTGATCAGAGTGTGGTGGAGTGCCGGGTGGGTCTCTGCAATATTACAAATAATCCATCAATAACAAATTAAGTCGACCTGGTTGCAACCAGAATTTAATGACCAAGGGCTTTCATTCTTACAGTTTTGTGACTTGATTTTTATTAACATGGGGAAATACTTTCTTTTGCATGATTTCAGGACGTATTTTGCTGAAATCCTGCAAATCATACCTGTGCTGTCCTAATTATGCTGTACATGTATGGGTTCATGATGATCTGTTCTTTCCTTGTTTTCTGTTTAAGGAGGTGCTGATGATGTTGGACAATTATGTTCGGGATTTCAAAGCTCTGATTGACTGGATCCAGCTTCAAGAGAAGTTGGAGAACACAGATGCCCAGAACAGGTATTTACTGGTTCTCCTTTTCCCAGAGGCAACCTTAATATAAGGATTAGAATTGACTTAAACGTATCTTTAACTTTCAAGTAATATCTTGTTCCAATGTCTGTAACTCTCCTTTGTTTAGGCCAACTTCTTTGGCCTGGGAAGTACGCAAGATGTCCCCTGGGCGTCATGTGATGTCCAGCCCTTCAGCAGATAGAATAGTTCCTTCTCCAGGAGCTCGGCGGGCACTCAACTTTGGGTAAGCCTTTTTAGCGAAGACTAATGTAAAATAAGAATAGCTGTCTAACTTCATAGTCGATCGTTCAAAGAGGCCTTGAAGTTTGTTGACTTCCACCTCAAATGTTCACCATGATTATTTATACCATGCTGTGTTTGTTTTATCTAGGGGTCCGCCGCCTTCAATGGCTGCAGCACGGCTCTCTCACACTGGCCCCAGTTGGGCGGACAGAGTTAAGTGTTCTCAGTCCATACAGCACGTCAATCTAACTACAGTCTCACAAGTGGAGAAACCAGGTAGGAAACTAATCATCTCTAGTTTAGTTGGCTCCAGGTTTGCTCTGTAGCTATTGTGCCCTCCACAAATTAAGGAAACCCCCATGTTGGGGAGACGTCCCCGGACTCTCTGGACTGTAAGGTGCTGGTTTGGATTTTCTAGCTGTCACTGCTCTGGAGTGCCGGCCAGAGCACCACTTGAGGCCAGACAGATAACCGGACCGATGGAAACCACGAAGAGACGCAAAGAAGGGTTCAGGAGCTTTATTGAACCGAACAGGTGCACACAGGTTACGAACACGTTCACTGAACCCCGACAACAGCCATACTAAAAACGTAAGAAGAGCGGGCACGCTCTTTTAAGCACATATAATGTCACAAAGCACGTCATGCAAAACATAAAGGAAAGAATAAAGGTGACATCGTAAAGCACACTGGTCAAACAGGCATACAGGAAAGAATACAGGTTACATCATAAAGCACGATTATTATGGCAAGACAGGAGCGCTCACTACTGGATGCCCCGCTAACTACTATCTCATGGGAATACAGAAATCACAGGCCTTTTGTACACCCCACTCAAAAATTCTACATTGAAATTTCAATTACAAGATAGATGTTTTGCCCTAATGGAAAAGGGGGTGTCAGATTTTACTGACACAATTAAGTCAAATATATGCTAATTTTGATCTCTCTTGATAAAATAAGAAAAATAAATTGTCAACATTAAAAAGATGCGCTTGTAAATTCCAGCTAAAAAAGACGCAGAGGGGTGGGAGACGGTGCAGCGTGGACGACCTGCCAAGCCTCGCTCTGCTACCATGATAGCAAAGGTCAGTCCTGTCGTGTCCCATGCTCCCCCCAAAGCAGACCAGACCAGAGCTAAACCATCCCAGCCACAGCCACAGGAAAAGACCACCCCCCAACGCCAGTGTCCGGACTCTAAACCACCGGAGCAAGATCTTCAGAAGGAGGATCCAAAGAGCGGGGACGGACTGGAGGTACTGCGGGTCACTGTGGTGGTTCCCTTAGGGGTCTTTGTCCATCCATTGTTCACTGTCAACATGGATGTAGGGATGTAACAATCTTAGCAATAATGTTCTTACACAAAATAAACATATATTATTGTTATTATTATATTAATTATTACGATATATTAAATCCAGGCTTTTGGGCCCCACGATATTTCTGATATAATTCATCACAGTGATATTTTGTTAATTCCATCCCAACTGATGACAGTAATGAATAATAGAGGAATAATAAATGTTGTTATTGACATTTGTTCCGATACTGTCCTTTGCTCCTATATCCTCAGGATATAAAACTACAGAATCCCTGCATGTGTGTGTGCTTAAATGTGTGTCGCATGGATTGGTTTTGTTTTTGCCATTGCTCTCCTGAATTGTTTTGAAATTGCATGCGATAATTGAGTTTGCATCTTTTTGTGTGTAATTATCGGTGCAGTCCCCAGCAGAGGGTGTGCAAGACTCAGGGCAGACTCTCTGCACTGTTGCCCTGGAAGAAGCACCACCCCCCACCCCTGTCCAAGCCCCTGAGTCCACCCTCACCCCTCCCTCAGACATAGCCCTATCAGCCCCTGCGGACAGACTGTTGACCCTGGGGGGCAGTGAGACGATGTGGGCCACATCTGCTCCAGGAAAGGCCGAGACTTCCACAGCAGCGCTGAAACTGGAGAGTGCACTGGACCCCACAGAGCTTTCTACTGTGAGTGCTGAGAGATGGAGGAGCTCTACCCCGGGGGTACTTAACTGCCTAAACAAAGTTAGTCTTAAGAAAGCAAAGGTTCATAGCTCTGAGTGGTGCTGTAATAACGGTGTTCACTAAAAATAGAGTTCAGTACAAGGATATTGCAAAGACGTTATGTTATGGAAAAGTATCTACTTTGCATCAATATATAATGTAATAAATTGAAATACCATAGACAGAGATATGTAAGTTTTGCGATATTCCAAAACCAGTCCCTCTAAAGGTTTTGTCTCTGATCTGAAAACTACATACTGTATTGATCTCCAACTGCCATGAAGAAAAAAAGATTTAAAGCATTTAAATGCCAATAATAGAAGAAAATCCTTAGTCCTCCTTCCACCATCTCTCCATTCTCACAGTGAATGTGCATGATTCCTGAACACATCACATTTGTGTCTTGGCATTACTGTGTGCACCATTTGTAAGTTGATTGATTTGAAGTTTTGACAAATCCCTCCTTAAAAGCAGTGCCTGCACAGTGCTGGTATCAGTCTTACTTTGTGTGCTGTCTTCCAGCCACAGTCCATGGCAGAAGTCTTAGCTAAGAAGGAGGAATTAGCCGACCGTCTGGAAAAAGCCAACGAGGAGGCCATTGCCAGTGCCATTGCAGAGGAGGAGCAACTGACCAGAGAGATCCAGGCGGAGAACAGTGAGCTGGAAACCGACAATGACTTTTCTGTGAGAGCTTTTCTCTTTATGCATTTAATTTAATTGGTTTCATTTGAAAAAGGTCACCGTAGTACAGTAACGTCAATAATCTGATCGTATGTATTTGATTACTAAAGGTGAGCATTGGCAGTGGAGGCTGTGGAACGAATATTGACTGGAGTGAGATGCTGGCAGACTATGATGGTAAAAATGTGTATAGTAATGTTCAATTTATTTTGAATAAAAAGGTGTATTTTTACATTGTCGTATGTTTCAATGTTCTTCTGTAGCTCGGGAAAATTGGCGTCAGGGTACTTCCTGGGGCGATATGGTGGAGGAGGAACCGGCTCGGCCTCCTGGACATGGAATCCACATGCACGAAAAATTGTCCTCGCCATCACGCAAGAGGTACAGCGAATTCCCTTTGCTCTGTTGCAGCCTCTATTGTTCGAGTGACAAGGATTTACCACCCTGAGTGTTATGTGACCCTCTCGTTTTTTTGTTGTACCACCCAGAAGTCCCAAACAGTCCAAGTCTAGTTGGGCCAAGTGCATTGTTGATGGGTGCATTTAATGAGAAAAATGATTTGTTTCCATATTTTGGCAGAACCATTGCAGAGTCTAAGAAGAAACATGAGGAGAAACAGCTGAAGGCACAACAGCTGAGGGACAAACTCCGAGAGGAAAAGACGCTTAAACTGCAGAAGCTCTTGGAGAGGGTAAGTTCAATGTCCCTTACAAGCACAGTCCAACTAGGCTCCCATGAGAGCGTCTGTCAGCGCTCGCCCTGATAGAATCGCCAAATATTCAAAAGCCTATCACTACATGGACAGCTGGGACCAGGCAGCGTGAGAGAGCGCTAGAATGGTACAATCAAATATACGGTACCTTCCTTGTCCTTGACACCAAGATTTAGAGAAAAATAACAAGGAAACTACTGTATATTGAATGGTTCCATAACAGCTTTATTTGTTTTTTCCCCCCTTCAAATAGTACGTTTTACATCATTTCCACAGTTCAAAAAGTGACATTCTTTCTCGAAAACAAACATTTTTTTTTAAAGTAATTTGTTTTTAGTGCAAATAACTTTGTATGGAATGAATTAGATTTGACCTTTATGATTCTTTCTGCTACACATGATTTTGGTTTGTATCATTTTCTACTTTCTACACTTTTGGCTGTTTGCAGTTACTCATAACGTTCATAAAAAAACAGAAAGGAAATGAATGTCTTTTTATCATTACTTTATCAGGAAAAAGACGTGAGGAAATGGAAAGAGGAGCTGCTGGAGCAACGTAAGAAAATGATGGAAGAAAAACTGCTTCATGCCGAGTTGAAGAGAGAGGTGCAGCTTCAGGCGATTGTAAAAAAGGCACAAGAGGAAGAAGCTAAGGTACAGAACAGACGTAAACCGGCAATACTTTCAGTCTTTGTTGGTTAACCCTCTGATACATTTTGCTTACGTACAACAAGAAGTTATACAAAATGGTGTACTTGAATTAAACCATGCGTGTGTCATCCCTTCAGGTGAATGAAATAGCATTCATCAACACACTAGAAGCCCAAAACAAGAGGCACGATGCTCTGGCCAAACTAAATGAGTACGAGCTGCGCCTGAATGAGCTCCAAGAAGAGCGACAGCGACGGCAGGAGGAGAAACAGGCCCGCGATGAGGCTGTGCAGGTGACATCATCATGACCTCTGTGCTGTGATTCGGTGGAAATCAAAATGTTTCACAAATGTGTTCTTTTTAAGGAACGAAAGCGGGTTTTGGAGGCGGAGCGGCAGGCGAGGGTAGAGGAGCTGCTCATGAAGAGGAAGGAACAGGAAGCGCGAATAGAACTTCAGCGGCAGGAGAAGGAAAGGGCCCGTGAGGACGCTGCAAGAGAAAGAGCAAGGTTTGTCTCAACACCAACAACCAACTGGGTGATGGACGTGCCACTACTGGTTTTACAATTCATTCAAACAATTCAAATTAGTTCACATAACATATTGCTTTTACATTTCCAACCCTCCTCCCCCCCACCCACTCATCACAAGACGCTATAACAATAGAATGCATTACAATACAATAAAAGGCACTACAAGAATCGTCACTGTATTTCCAAAGCACTGAACTTTCACACTGAAACAAGAACATTTTATTCAGAGACATGTCGGTGAGTAAGGATCCAGCTGCTATGATCAACAAATTGTCGACTAGTCTTGTTTAGGTAATCGATATCTGGAATATAAAGACTCTTAAACACATGCCAAAAGACCTTTCATAACACAGACTGTGGCAGTCAAAAAAAGAATAAACACTTCAGATTTAATATATGATTATGATATATTATGCATAATCATTCTGTCTGAAGCCTTTAGTCACCGTAGTTCAACCTTTTAATTGTAAAAGATGTAATTAAAAAGTCTCAACGTACAATAGAAAAAAATCGTTTTTCAAAAATGAATTGCTGACTAGTCAACCACTAAAATTAAAATGATAGTTGCAGCCCAATAGTCATCTATTCTGTCACTTTAGTAATTGTGCTGATAAATGCAAATATCTTTTAGACAAGGATTGGATTACGTATTTGAGCACAGTAATACAAACAAAATGTTTCTGATCTTGTTTTAATTTGAAGAGATCGAGAGGAACGCCTGGCAGCTCTTAGTGCGGCCCAACAGGAGGCCATGGAGGAACTGCAGAAGAAGATTCAGATGAAGGTATTTTATACTTGACACCAAACCGTGAATTAGTCTTGGGACCTGAAGTGTGCTTTTTCATGTAGCACGACGAAAGCAGCAGAAGACACATGGAGCAGATCGAGCAGAGAAAAGAGAAGGCTGCCGAGCTGAGCAGCGGACGCCACGCCAACACCGACTACGCTCCCAAACTTACACCATATGAACGCAAAAAGCACTGCTCCCTCTGCTCTGTGCTGGTGAGAGACACATTTAAGAATCTAATTACTATTTTCTTTCATCTTTACAAACTTGACTTGCCTGGTAAGCTTGCAGTCCAACATTACATTTTCTACTGTTTTGATGTAGTCTACAGTTGCTTTTATCCCCCCCATCTATTCTTCTATTCCATATCAACTTGGTTCTTTCAGCAGCTCAATGTGGGATAACTTCTTTCTTGCTCTTCCGGCATCTCTGGGATTTAGTTGTCGACCTTTTCTCACTTTGTTTGCTTGTGGTTGCAGATCACATCAGAGGTGCACCTGTTCAGCCACACTAAAGGCAAGCAACACCAGCAAGCGGTGCGGGACAGCAGCAGCATTCAGGGCCGAGAGCTTTCTGACGAGGAAGTGGTGCGTACGCATTAGAGTCTGTGTGTTTAGAGACGGAGAGCAGTACCGGCAGACAAAAATTAACAACTAATAACAAAATGTGGTCAAATATATATTATAATCTACCATAACACCACATCTCAACTTGGCGGATGTTCTTAATCACAGCACAAAGCCTAATTTTTGATTTCTTACAATGGTCGATTTGATCAGGACAATAAAATGTTCCTCTGGGTGGAAAAAAAAAATCTCACACAATGTATAAACAACTTTGGCAAAATCCCTCTGGACTTAACAGAACACAACTGCCGCCTTCTTTGGCGACAACTTACAACTACAATCGTTGCTACTACTAATTCTGTTGTTACCAAAATAGATCCCTAACTGAATTGGTGTGGCAAGGAAAACGACAATTTTTTTTTATAACAGAGCTGTGTTATGTGAATGAATTTGGTTGTAAAAGAAAAAGATTTTTCCCTAGAGCTCCGTAATGGTCTTTGGAATGGAAAATGATGATTATCATTGCTTTCTATTTTAGGAGCATCTTTCCTTAAAAAAGTACATTGTGGACATAGTGACTGACAGCTCAGTGCCATGTGAGAGCACAAAGGACACTGAGGAACGGCAGAAGGCTCGCAAGAAGGCCAAGAAGCTGCGTGCTCGGATGAACTCCAGGTTTGGATTGGCTCACATATTAAAAAATACAGACTTAGAGTGTCAACACGCATTTAGCTGTTAGTGTCTAATAGGTTTCTAATAGCTGTGCTACCGACCACTTCTTTGTGTTGCCAGCAGATGGTGACAGACCCTCCTCTATAAAAACAGTATTTATTTCTTGCATTAAGCCTTGTATCAAATGGGGAAAAATGCCAACCAAGCTGAATTTTGTAACTACCGGTAGTCCTATTGCGTGAGTCCTCTGTATTATGAGGATATATAATACTACACTGTACTGCCCTCCAGACAAACCGCAAAGGCATCCTCCATCATTAGACTCCTAATTACAAATATTAGATTAAGTCTTCACCTGCGCTTTTCCAGGAACAGTGATTTCATCGGTGTGTAATGCTAACTGGAATGTGCTGTGATCAATAGTTTTTTATCATGTCTGGGAATGTCTGAGTGACCCAGACCAAGGTGACGCTTGGGCATACTACCCTCTTAACTGTTTATTTAACATTGAGCCGAATAAAGAATTTGATCCCTTCGTGTCAAGTGTGACTTGCAGACGGAGGGTTTGGTTTAGGCTCTATGTGGTATGACAAGATGGCAGTAAAAACATGTTTTTACTGATCTGTGTGTGTGATTATTTGGAGCCAGGTTACCAGGGGAATGTCTGACAGACAGGCCAAATAAATAGACTAAACTGGACTTATTTTACATGCACTGCGTCTTCTTGTACTGACTGCGTTTGTTTTCTGCAGGGCCAAGGAATACGAGACGTCACTGGAGGCAAAGGCACAGGTCCCGGACTCTCCATACAAGGCCAAGTGAGTGCAGTGTTTTGGACATTTTGAAGTAGATTTAAACCATTGCATTCTAGTTTTATTTTTCACTTACATAAATGACGATGTGTGGACAAATGATCAAATCTTGTATATAACTGAATGTTCTTCATGTTTGCAGGCTGCAGCGGTTGGTCAGGGACCTCCTGAAGCAGCTGCAAGGCCAGGACAGCGGTCAGTGGAGCAGCAGCCGCGTGTCAGCACTTGACCGGACTCTGGGAGAAATCTCCCGCATTTTAGAGAAACAGGTATGGAGGTTCAACTATGCCATCATCCAAAGACGTAGTTGAGTTTTATTTGATTAATTCATGAGAGATTGACTAAAAAGTTACCCAAAATAATGTAACCTGTTATATTTCAGAAATTGTGATTGTTGTAATGTAAATATTGCCATCAAACAACAGTTGAAAAATAAGTTTTACAGTCTAACACAGGTTGAAGGATTAGAGGCCTTCCCTCAAATACTTGAGCGTGTTGCTGATGCTGTGGTCGGGTGCTGGGCAGACTATCACTTACTCTAACCACTGGCCTGTGCTTATTGGTTAATGAAGAGCAGACTGAATGTGTTTTGATAGAGCACGTGGTATCAATGTGCACGAGAGAAGACACTGTTCCCTGTGCAGAGCTTCTACAACTTCCTTGTTACCAAGTGTTGAATTGGATTTCCAGACGGTCTATATTAAACAATTTCATCTTGTGCACCCCAACATGCTTCATATGGGCTCCTAACATCTGAACTGGGAGCAGTGTGGCTCAGTAATGTAATGAAACAATTATGTCTCTAAATCTGAGCTAGGAGCTGCATCCTTTTTGAGCCACTCTGCGCCAATAATTTAGAATATTGCAGCAGTTTATCAAGAAATGATTTACTAGCAAAATTTTAAGGTTGAGCAACGCATCTTATGTTTATGCATTTATTTCAGTTGTGAAGAAACACTCAATATGTTACAAATGTAATACAAATGAATTATTTTAGTTAATGATATATTTTATTTAATCATTGTTACAATAAAAATAATGATTTGATGATTGCAATATTTTTAACAATGGGCTGATATTTTACAAACATAATACTACTTCACAAACTGAGCCACTTGTGTATTTTGGCATAGTGTTTTTGAAGGCACATTGTTCCACCTCTGTCACCGGTCTTAAAGCAGTCTAGTTGTAGATTTCTTTAAACTACCTAGAGACAGGATGGGAAGCATTGTTCAATCATCACAGGAGGAAGATCTGTCAGCGGAGTAGAAGTGTGCAGAGGAGACTGTCAGGACTGGACAGGCCCGGCTGCTTATTTTAATACCCTCTGATGAGCTGCTGGGAAAAGGGTCCTAGTTTAAGTTAGCCAGACAGTATTGACAAGAGTGGATTAAACTTGATGAAGTGGAAAGTTCCAAATACCTTTGTAAGAAATTGGTTCCCCTTTACATTGTGGCTGGATATGAAGCAATAAGTAAATGTATTGATTACGGTCAAGCCCCACCCTAATCACTTTATATTTAGTTTAGTTGCGATGAGGGCGCAGCAGATTACAGCTTCATTTCTTCATCTGTAGATTGAACATTTTTGGCTATGTTTACATCCACACCAAAATCTGACTATTATCTGATTACTCACATTAGATTTTGCACGTAATTTAAAACATCTTTATCAGAGTAACCATAACCGAAAGAAATGAGTTTGTCTACCTATCATTTTAATAATCTTATAACGCATCAGATGATCATCATATTTTGAGTGCGCATGAAACCATAGCCACTGTTACTTGATAGTTCAAATAAAAAATGTTTTTTAGTTGTATTGCCACAGAATCCCATTTATTTTGTACATATCGAGAGCTGAATTACATTTTATAGTTTTATGTTGAGGAATTGTTTCAAATGTTTGAAATGTTTTCTCCAGCAGTTACATTCAGAGCTTTTATCTTTGCTAAAGGAGGTACCAAGTATGGGATAAATAATTGTAGCACATGTTTTTTTGTTGATTTATTATTTAACTATTTTTTTTTTTCAGTTTGAAATAGAAGGTGCCAATTTACCGTCTTGTACTCCACAGAACAATGCGGACCAAATGGCTTTCCAAGTGGGTGGTGGTCTTCTGGCACTGGAGCAGATCTTACAGGTCGTCACTGCTGCATCCACACCCAACGCAGTCCCCCGTATTCCTGTCAAGTGAGTTGTCGATGATAAAACGGGATTTGATTCGTTTTTCCGCTGCTTTGTTAAATTGAAAGATCGCTCTGTCTTTTTACAGTTTGATGCATGACAGACGGGTCGCTATCATATTTCTAACCACCAATATCAGTCTTACTAATAAATACAACCATTTTCTAGCACCAAAGGACAAAGGTGGGTAGAGTAACCTGAAATCAAGAAGGAATAGTGTTACTGTAAATTAACATCAGAAGTAAGAAGTAGTAATCCAAAAAATCAGTAGTATTTAGAGAATCTACTAGTTGAGTTCTGAATAAAATGGGATGTGTTTATTTTTGAGTTTTCGAAATAAAGCAAAACATTAAATATTGCACATATTCTGATATGTCCAAAGAACGGACACACACATTACCGAAACAAATCATATCAGAAGATGAGAAGTGCACATGTTTAAATCATTTGCTGTTCACATAAAGCTTTTGTCACTCATAGACTTACAGTGGAAAGAGTAATGTTTTCTTCGGTAAGAGCACTGTTACTTCAAATAAAATATTACTCAAGCACTAGTAAAAGTATGGTGTCAGAAAACTACGTAACTACCTCGGCTTATGGTCCTGTATAGTTTAATTTCAATTTGTCTGGCCGCTCCCCTCTGTCCGATCTCTGACGGTCATCTGAATGGCGATACGATCTAATGAGCCCGAGTGCTGTTATCTGTTTACAGTGGAAGTGCCGTGGCTCAACTCAGTGGCTTGGTCCCTGGGGAGTCCAGTTCATATTGTTTCTATTTCATTAATGAGGTAATTCTTCTGCAAGACTCAGCCCAATTGGCCTTTATTGAGCCTGCCCTACAAATCACCAACCAATCAAGACTGCAGAAAAACGGCCACAAAAAGATTTCTTAATAACAAAAATATCTCAAGTTTTCTTGTCAAACGTGACCACCCTAGACATTAAATATTTGTTTAAAGAAATCTAGTCCCAACAAGTAAGAACAACAAATAGGATGGTCTGATATTGTTGTAAGGCATGAGAAGGAGAACAGACTTTAAAAACACCTGAACTCGCTTGATTTCCCCCGGATGATGTCGGCAGGTGGCTGGGGTTTGGAGCTCTCAAAAGGGAGATTGTTGCTGGATGACTTAAGACGTAAATGAAACACAACTCCATGCATCTTCGTGATGATAAACTACATCGTAGCATTGTTAAAAAGCAGTGCGGGCTGTCGTTTATATTTAGTTCTGTGTTTATAAGGACAGGAGTTGGAGGTCCAGACACTTTTGGTTTGATTACAGGATGTTTTCTGCCATTTTTGTAGCGCCTGTGTGTCAGATTTCCTCCCTTTCACTGCCCTTCCGTGTGACTACATGTCTTACACACTTTCAGCAGGGTATTGCAGAGATCAATGGCAGAATCAAGTGAAATGTCACTTGACCAGTCCTGAATGAAGGGATTGTTTGACTGCACAAGGACGTGGATTTGCCTTTTATTTTGGCACAGGTTCTATTTCCTCCCTTGCACACACATTTAGCCGGTTTAAGCTGCAGGGACTGTGACTCCGGCCAGGACCTACTGCACAGTCAAGGGGACACAAAGGAGGCGTAAGAAATGTAAAACTCCAACTTACGACTGCACAAAAACATAACTTGTTCATTGATTATCATTTGTGCTATAGTAAGATGCCTTTTTTTGATTGTTGTTGAAATTAATTGGTTTTAGATTCTGGCATGGTTGTGTGACACCTGACCACCCACGCAGAGATCCCAGGAGCTGCGAGGATGGGGAGGGGGCGAAAGTCTCCTCAACCCACTGTTTTTGGTCTCATTTGACAGGAAATGGCCATCGAGTATACTGTAGGCAATAGAAACATTATATAGCAAGAAAATACAATGGCATAGTGTCAATCTGGTTGCATCAATAGCTCATGACAGTGATAAATTGGTTAAAAAAAGATCAGGTAGTGCCGGAAGCCAGTGGCAGAAAATTGTGGTTACTGAACGGACGTATTCAGCAAAACCTGTGTAATGCAATGACACGTAATTAGCACAGAAGCAGCGAAATTACTGTTGGCAGGCATTAGTCACTTCAAACTTTTCTGTGCAATATGAGACAGGTGATCGTGACACTTTATGAAATGATTCTTCACTTTGTGCCCCTGAAAAGCACAGAGGTGGTGAGAACGAGGGGCTATCTGGTGTCAGCTGGAAACCCAAGACAAAAACGTGTGGGCGCTGGTTAACGAGGACAAATCTGTCATGTTACAATATTATTATACTAAATTCAGAACTAAAATGAGACAAAAGATGGTTTCTCATCTGTCTTCTTTGGGTTTCCTGAGGCTGAGTCTGGTGTACTGCTGGACACTTGCTCTGGTCTAGATTAAAGCCCTTACCTCTTGTGAGGAGGTTTCAGGATCCGATGCCTAAGCCACCTCAGTTGCACTGCTCTGTGTGGACCCCAAACCAGACACCCTTGGGCCCCTGGCTGTGCCTAGAAACTATATAATAAGAACCATATCACAAAAATGTCCAATATCATGCTGTCCTACTGCTTAAGTCCTGTATTGATATTATTATGATATTTCAATATACTCTAAATAATTCAAACAAAAATGTGCATGTCCAAATTAAAAGTGACAAAACCAACACTGCACCAAGGACCTAAAAGTAAAATGATATAAAAAATCTGCCAATTACTGTATTTAAAATAAATGCTAAAATGTGTTTAGTAGCTGTAATAAACAGTGTCGGTGACGGAAGCCTTGTGTCCAACATGCACTGTGTCTAAGGGGTCTAAAGCCTGTTCACTGCATTGAACCAAGCTCTTGCAAAGGTCAGTCAGAAATCAGCCCTTAACAAAGCGCCTCCTACAGACGACTTGAGGGAATCTGGCAAACTGTCAGGAGTCAGCGAGCAGGGGATGACAATGGGACAGACCAATAAATAACGTTCACAACAAACTTTTATTTAAGATTACGGATCACAATGTTTCCAATAGATTTCTTTCAGACAAAGGTGACACAAAATGTCTGTCATACAATTACGGTAGTAGTGTATAAAAGTAACATAACATCTATATTAAGCAGCCTTTTTGAACATTATAGTTCCGTACTATGTTTAGGACAATCAGAATCAGAAAGGGGTTTATTGCCATTGTCAACGAACAAACTTCACAGACATAGGAACTTGTCTCGGTATTAAGGTGCAACACAAAACACTGAGCAATAATAAAATAACATATATTCAGTCAAACAAAAGGGCATGCATTAAGGGACAATTTAAAATTACTATAGTATAAAATAAAAATAAAAATAAAAATAGGCATTGCTATGTACACAAGTTTACAGTTAAGTTTAAAGTTGTAGTGGCAGACCAGTGAACAGTGCAGTGAGTGATGAATAGTTGCAGTTAAAGTGGCAGGTGTTTAGAAGTGTTCATGAGTCCAACGGCAGAGGGAAAGAAACTATTCTTGTGGCGGGAGGTTCTGGTCCGGATGGACCGTAGCCTCCTGCCTGAGGGAGTGGTTCAAATAGACCATGTCCAGGTGAGAAGGGTCAGCTGTGATCCGACCTGCTCGTCCCAGAGCCCTGGAGACGTACAGATCCTGCAGAGATGGAAGTCTGCAGCCGATCACCTTCTCAGCAGAACGCACAATGCGCTGTAGTCTCTGTTTGTCCCTGGCTGTGGCTCCAGCGTACCACACGGTGATGGAGGAGGTGAGGATGGACTCAATGATGGCCGTGTAAAACTGCACCATCATCTGCACTGGCAGCTGCCGCAGGAAGTACATCCTCTGCTGGGCCTTCTTGATGAGGGACGCTGATGGAGGACTCCCACTTGAGGTCCTGGGTGATGGTGGTGCCCAGGAAGCGGAAGGAGTCCACGGTGGTGATGGGGGAGTCTGTCATGACGAGGGGGGCTGGGGGGCTGGGGGGCTGTGACTTTGTGACTTTCCTGAAGTCCACGATCATCTCCACTGTCTTCTGGGCGTTGAACTCCAGGTTGTTGGCGCTGCACCAGGACACCAGCCGATCCACCTCCCTCCTGTAGACAGACTCATCCCCGTCCGAGATGAGCCCGATGAGGGTGGTGTCGTCCGCAAACTTGATCAGTTTTAGTCGTGGCTGGAGGTGCAGCAGTTTGTGTACAGGGAGAAGAGCAGAGGAGAAAGTACACAGCCCTGAGGAGCTCCGGTGCTGATAGTCCGAGTGTCTGAGACATTCTTCCCCAGCCGCACGCACTGCCTCTGATCCGTCAGGAAGTCAGTGATCCACCTGCAGGTGGAGTCAGGCACGATGAGCTGGGAGAGCTTGTCCTCGAGCAGAGCAGGGAGGATGGTGTTGAAAGCAGAGCTGAAGTCCACAAACAGGATTCTGGCGTAGGTTCCCGGGGAGTCCAGATGCTGCAAGATGAAGTGGAGTGCCAGGTTGATGGCGTCGTCTACAGACCCGTTGGCTCTGTAGGCGAACTGCAGGGGGTCCAGCAGGGAGGAGGTGAAGGACTTGAGGTTGGGCAAGACCAGGCGTTCAAATGACTTCATGACTACAGACGTCAGCGCCACAGGCCTGTAGTCAATGCAATGAGCAACAGTGCGATTCTGGTAGGATAACATGTATACTCTAGGTTAGACTATGGGGGAGAATTTTGGACTATGAAGGGCCACTATAGTCTCCTCTATTAATGGGAAACATGCATCATATTATACATTACAAGTAGGTGTGTGCTGCTTGCTTGTTTGTTGCTAGATAAGCTGTATAGTGGAGAAGACTAACCGGATGTTAATGTGTGTCCTCAGGTCTCTATGTGCTGCTGTGAACACGTACTGCCTGGCATGTGCCTCTTGTCCACCCAACTGCTCCTATGTGCTGTTCAGCAACAAGATCGCCCTCCTCATGGACCTGCTCCTGCACCAGCTCACAGTAGGTGGAAGAGATGTCTCATATTTATGACCTGAGCAGGACTATGACGACAATAAAAACACTACCTTTATGGAAATATTATTGTGGGCCCCGTTTGCATAGAACTTACAACTGTGGAACTAATGGTCTGTGTGTTTTTTCATCTATAATTCTGGTTTTGTTTTGTATTTAGCTCTACGTTCCAGATGAGGATAAGACCATTTTTGGGCGATGTGTAAACAAACTGGTTTTTGAAGGTTTGACCACAGGTCTACTGCAGACCATTTCTTCCATCCTCTCGTTTCTATGGCCACTTTTTAATGAAAGCGGAGAAAGAATTACCTCTCCTGACGCTAAGATGAAGAGTTCCGCCACAGACGCTTTCAATACTCGCACCCAGGACCTCATCAGGTACAGTGTGTTCTAATCTACCCCTCGAAACTTTCCTGTTATGATAAGAAATAATCCATTGAACCTGTCTCTCAGGGACAATGAGTAATACTTTTAGTATTTTTTACTGAGAATAAAGGTGTGTTCTTAACTTCTGCTTTCTCTTCTGTGTTTCAGCTATGTGGTTAACGTGGGTTTAATAGACAAACTATATGGCGTCTTCTTGTCTATCCAAAGTCCTGTAGACGATTGCCCAAAAATGTCTTCATTCCTTCGGGAAGCCTCTGCTCTGCTCCATAACATTTGTAAACTCTGCTTTGTGGTGACTGGACGGTGAGTAGCTCTGTGTCTCATACCAGAATCGGTATTGCGTCTTTATTGACCTAAAAAAAAAAGCAATTGGAACTCTTAAGATGAGATGTTACTATAAGAAACGCTGATTCAGAGGCCCTTTATGAAACCACCATTACTACTAATATAATAATCTGACTGATAATCTTCTAATATTTGAGTTCAGAATCACCATCGTGTTTTCTACCTTTGTGATTGTGGCAGAAAAAGCTTTTGTTTTTTTTCTGGGACATTACTTGGAATTTGACAGGTTGAAGTTCATTTTTTTTATCCTAACCAGAAAGATTATGGAAGTCCTATTTTGGCTTCTACATATTGTTTACTTGTATATTAGCACATCCAAAGCCCACCCTCTTATTCACGTTATCCATAGCCAAAACCCAATTGTAATATTTATCATTTTGACTTTATAGCGCGCTCAGTATATTTGATAACAAGCGCCAGGACCCGAGTGGTCTGAGCAGTCTGCTGCAGGGCACAGACTTGGTGGGCGTGGTCCACACTCTCTACTCAATCCTTCTGCACACTTTCCCTGACTCTTCGTCCCACTGTCAAGAGCCCTACAGTTCTGGAGTCATCCAAGTGGCTTTGAATGGTATCCGCTTCCTCAACAGCTTTGCCCTGCTCGATCTGCCAGCCTTCCAAGTAAGCATCCAGAACACAATCCAGATGAATACACATGTTTTGTAAAGTTTTTCCGTCATTCAAATGTCTTGCTATTTTGCTTTTATGCACAAGTTTACAGTCTTGTTACCACTTCAGCCATTCTTCTCAAAAAAGAAAAACATTTTACATTGATTTTTGTCAGTTATAGTCTATATTCTTAGACTGTAATTTTAGACCTTTATGATTATTCGTGTTCTACGTTTAAAATGTTGTAATAATAGTATCACAATTACAGTTACACAATTAATTTCTTATTTTTAGGACTAAAATGAGACCTGATGATACGATTTTGTGGGCTCTACAGTCTTAATGTATTAACTCAGTCCCCCCCTCAGTCTGTTCTAGGCGCTGAAGGTTTGTCCCTGGCTTTCCGGCACGTCGTCAGCTCCCTGCTTTGGTACTGCAGCCAGCACTCCTCACAGGCGCTTCTGCACGAGGTCATCATCTGTGTGGGCTACTTCACTGTCAATCACCCCGACAACCAGGTACACCGGCGTTCAGCTCATCAGAACACAGCCGGGCAGTAAGAAGAACTTCACTTTGGTTGTTCTGTGTGAGCCAGGGCTGCAAAATACAGTACATCACAATCAAATCGAAGTCACAATTTGGCCCAATAATCAAATCGCATAGAATTTCCTCTGCACAAGAACAAAATATTCTGTCTTTTTTCTCTCTCTCTTTTTTCTTTTTTTTTTCTTTCTTTCTTCGATGTGCTTGTAGATTAGACCTCTACAAACATGTTCTGAAATTCGTGGGATTCTTGTATTAGTTTCAGTTCATATGTTCACATGCTCCCGGAGTTGTTTACAATGTGCACTCGGAACTAAACTCTACTTTTTAAACATAAATCGCATATCTAATCACAATCGCAATACAGACCCAGCCCTAGTGTGAACCCCCTTGAGTAAGTCCCCTCTGTGTGGGCCTCCTCTGTGTCCTTCAGAGATTTGCTGTTGATGTGTGATGACAATGAGGTGGTGCTTTGGTTTCTCTTGCTGAGACATGCAGCCGTAAGCTCGGAGGCTCACAATAATCACAGTGAATCATTTTAGGTGATGAGATTTGGGATCTCTGACCTGTCTGACCTTCAACTGTTGTTTGGAACTGTTGACAGGTTAAACCAGCTAATTCCTGTTTGCATTTTAAATCTGCAAGTTTTTTGACATGTTAAGAAACCAATTTTCTTAAGCATTTGCCTCATGCACGCAACATGTACAAATAGTTGGCAAACAAAACACGTTATTCTTTAAAACCTTATATCTGTTTTTGTTGCAGGGAATTGTGCAGTCGGGTCGACAGCCAAGTGTTCTGCAGAAGCTCTGTCAGTTGCCCTTCCAGTACTTCAGCCACCCCGGCCTGATCCGCGTGCTCTTCCCCACTCTGATCTCTGCCTGCTACAACAACACTCACAACAAGGTCATCCTCCAGCACGAGATGAGCTGCGTGCTGCTTGCAACATTCATACAGGTAAGCATAGAGGATAAAGAAATGCATACAGAACTCAAACACACGCACATATTATAGACTGCATCGGTCTATGAGTAGCCATTATTGACATGTAAAAGAGTTTTCAGTGGGCAGAGGCCTGTGCTTCGAAGCTGGATAAGTGGGTTAGCGACGTAATCCTGGTTCAGCAGTACTACGAATCTGGCTCACTTTCTAATGGGGCAATAATAATACATCTCTATGGCAACATGCCATGAAATCATAACCCGCTCCGGACCATGTCAAGTTGCTGAATAAGATAAAAAGACGATTGAACAATCAGAAGAATCCAACCGAACGAGCGGACTGATGGAGTGTCAGCTCCACATGATCGCAGTTGCTCGTGCTTCTTTTGGTTTATATTTAGCTTATATTTTATCTCATATTCCCTCATTTATGCTGCTCTTTCCTGCTCCAATCGTTCTGATTGGTCTTCTGGCACTAACCCCGCCCCCTGCTTTGTGAACGAGCACAGATTAATTGAGAAAATCTTGAGTAGACAGAGCGCGCTGTGAATCCACGTCATAGTACGACTTATCCAGACGCTCATGTCTGGGTTAGTCTATCTGAGTAGGAGAAATTTATCCAGGTTAAGTTCAGCCAGCTTTGTTACAAGCCTCAGGAATAACCAGGCCTGTTCTGTAGTGTTTCCACTTTTCAATTTGGTTTTACACTTGTGAGTGTCAAACTCATGAACATTTGTATGCGTACAGTTATAAAATATAGAGATTATTTTTTTCGGAAACTGTTTGTTACAGTCTGTGCTCTATCCTAGGACTGTGCTGCAAATGAGAAGGACTCCGACAACAAGACCAAGCAGACGGGTAAGTGATGAACCTGAATAAAGCATTAGTTAGATAGTTGTGTCTTCCGTGGTTAGATGCTGTTTGTAAAGTAGAATCTGTCTTGGAGTTTGAAGCTTACTCAAACACTGCCTTATCTTTTCAGTTTCTCCGATGCCAGACTACGGAGAGTTGTCCATTCGTTTTCCTAGAGACCAATGGGACTCTGCACTCAAGTTCTTTCTGCAAAAGGAGCAATGATAAACACACTACACACATCTCTAATTCTCTCAATCAGATATTTTGGTTTGAGTTTGGCATTTGCACAACTATACTTGTTATACTGTCATTACTGTTAATTTGTTAAAATACTGTTTAATGCCTTGTGTTTATAGTTTATGCTGTTTTATTAATATATAAGTTAAACATGTTAATACTGCATTACAAAGAATGTTTTTTATGACAATTTCTTGGATGTGAACAGTTACTAGCCTTGTTTGTATATTTTCATGCTGTGTTCTTGTTTCCTTTGGTTATTGATGCAATTAATAAATGTTAATTTATTGGTTTCTTTACTCTTATTATACTTGTATTTGAACAAGACTAGTTATTATCATTATTATTATTATTATTATTATTATTATTATTTCCAGACAGAAAAATATTAAACCCTATTACAACAAGAGACAACTGTAGATGTCCAATCATTTCTGATTTTAGCGTACTCAAGAAACTCGGGCTGAAAAATATACACTCAATTTATCACATAATTTACAATTATCTTATGCCATTCTTGCATTCCTCCGGCCATGTAATGTGGGCTTCACCTATGGATTATAATATAAATATGGATTTTAAGATATTGCTTGTTTAATCCATATGAATCCATATTTAATACAAAAACAAACATCATGCCTAACGCCATATAATGAATCAGAGGTGGGACTTTATTTTGCAAGTCACATTTAAAAAAAAAAAAATCTTTTCACCCAAAAGGCTTTATTTGAAGGGTCAGTTGTAGGGACGATGCTGCGGTGGAAGCGACCACATATGTGTGACTTTCTTAACCACTGCATCACTAGTGAAGCACACAAGTATCAAGTTTTGCAATTTATTATTTTTGTTAATCTTTCTACCTTAAAAATGTTCTAAACATGTATGTTTCAAGATAAAGTCCAAGTTGAATCTCAAATCTTAGTTTATTCCACACCTTTAATGTTATATTTGCTTGTTGAATGCCTTTTTTTTTCATTCACAAGAGATTTCAGTTCCATGAGTTACAATCAAGCGTGGGTGTGTGTGTAGGTCTGTGTCTGTGTGTCTCCTTTGCTTTCTTCAATATCCACAAGACTGGTTGGATTTAGCTAAAAGTCTGTCTCATGTGGGCAATAACATACAGTCCATGGCAATAACACAGGCTTCTTCACGTGTCCCCGGGACTGAGGACCATGCTGTTGGGTGTGTCTGAAGACAGAGAGACTTCACTGCCCGAGGAGCTGCTCAGAGAGTCCGATAACGACACCTGAACACATGTGAACACATGTAAGAATATGTGTTTGTATTTCTTTCTATTTATTTTCATTCTGTTTATTTGTCAAATCACCTGAAAAATTTGAGGTTCGAGCGCTCTTTGCTGGGTGAATTTGTTGAAAGATTTCCACAAAGGCTGGTGGGTGTGCACCTCCACAAACTCCCCCTCAGAAGTCTGGTGGTGGTGGACAGGACTTGTTACTGTGAGCAGTGTGCCCGTCAGGCCCTGCAGGTTCTACAGTCACAAGAAAGTCACACACAACATTTAAGTTTTCTAGTGGCTATGTTCACATGGACACCAAAAATGTTATCATTATCTGATTTATGGAGTCATCAGGTTATTGAAATGTCATGCAAACTGTCATATCTGATGTGAGTAATCAGATTTTTTTCTGATTGTTAACATTTGTGCAAGTTTTGATGCAAAAATTGAAAAAGTAATATGGAAAAGACAAAAATGAAAGAAAACATTTTTAATATTGTAATAATATTTTGAAAAGCCAATTTAAGGAACTCCAGAATCCTAACGGGAACAAGCAGTAGAAAATGTCACCAGGGGTTGATGATCAGATTTTTCTTGAGTGTAAATACACACCAAACATTCAAAATAATTTTTGGGTTATCTGATTATACTATTCTTATCATTCTTATTCTACCAAGTGACAACATCTGATCACGAAATGTTGTAGTGGTCCTGGCTTGAGTCTAATCAGCTCAGGTGCAGCATAGCCTAAATAAAACTGGGCTAAATAGTTAAATAAATAGGCCTGAATACAAAAAGAGAGGACCTGTTGGATTATGTTTATGTTAATAAACGATTTGTCAGTCAATTAAAATAAATCCCTGGTCTTTACCGTGCGGTCTCCCTGCTGCGGCCGCTGCCTTATGAGCAGGCTCCTTTTCTTGTCTTTGCAGCGCTTGTTCTGGAACCACACGCGAATGACTCTGGGGCTGAGGCCGGTCATCTCCACCAGCTGCTCCTTCATGAGCGCGTCCGGTCGCGGGTTTGCGTTATAACACGTGCGCAGCGTGTGCAGCTGCTTTTCGTTGAGCACCGTTCGCACGCGCGTTGACTTCTCCGAGCTGTGCACGTGATGTCGATGGAGAGGTGTGCGTCGCACTGAGACCGGGTCTGTGAAGACAGAACACAAACTTTTTTTTATAAACTATCTTCCTACACCTGCAGGCCAATGCAAACGTGAAAATAAGGGAATAAAAACATGATATAGGCATAAACAGTTCTAGCCTGGCCCATTAAATTAAAATTAAATTTGTATTTGCGCTTACAATTTCTTTGATCCCAGAGCAAACCCGGTAATCAAGTCAAACCTCAAAACATATATTTTTGAAATGGCAATGTTATTTTATACACCAGTAAACTTAAATAATAAATAAAAAAAATAAAAAAAATACATACATTAAAATAATAATAATAATAATAATAATAATAATAATAATAATAATAATAATAATAATAATAATAATAATAATACCTGGAGGCCTAATGAGTTGGCTTATCGGTCGCCCATGCGTCATGTGCCCGAGTTTCAGACTCTCGTCCCACTCCTTTGTCGCAGCGTGGTCTGCACGGCAGAGCAACCCCTCATCCCTGAGCAAGAACTCGTCCCCGGGCAGAAGGGCTCTGCTACAGACCGTGCAGTGGAAACACTCCATGTGGTACACGTTTCCATGCGCTCTCATGACCAGGTCATTGCTATCGATGCCGTTGTTGCATTTTGCACATTTTATTCCAAACAACCTGCGGGTAAAGCAGGATAAAACATTAGGTTATGTTGCCTATATCCACCGAGTATTAGGCCTCTCAGGTTCTTCCCTACCACACATAGTCCCTTTTGCAGTAGGTTTTTCCGTCTCGTATAAAGCATGTGCACGTCTCATCCAAGTACTGACTGCACTTTGCGCACTTCAGACAGGCGGCGTGCCATTTGAGGTCCGGAGACACGCGGAGGATGTACTGGTCAAGTATTTGACTTCCACATCCCGCACACAACGTTACACCCGACCGCTCTGTAGATCAGAATGATCATACATTAATGTAAAATGACTGTTTGTATGTGTGTCTGTGACTAACACGTCAACAGTCTGCACCACCACATGCTCCCAAAACGCGTCACTTTTACGCACAAAATAAAAGTTACTACACGTTCAATGGACAAACAGTTTTAGGTTTGTCTAATTTTAATTATATTTATTTTAACATGCTTTAATCGTTTTCCCAAACAAAAGTTTTGCTAAATGTATGCATGTGCGCCAACAGGCATTTGCATTTTGCGGAAAAGTGCAAGCTCCAGACAATTACGCACGTATATCTTACTTACGTTTTAGATAATCCCCCATGACATCCAAGTTGAAAGTGAAAAGGAGAACGTCCAACATGCAGAAGCGGTGGATGCGGACCTCAAACACTGGCCAGGGAAACTGGAGCGCCCAGCGCGCGCGCGGCTTCACCTTGTATTTGCGTGAGTCGGAGGTGGAGAGAAGACGGCGTTAGTCTGGTGACGTCTAAGGGTCTCTGTCACTGCCCTCTGTGCCTCCGCTGGTGCTCACATCAGCTCCTGAAACCAGACTCAATACCCTAAAATCTTACCTTAAAATCAACCTTTGTTGGCCTTGCATTGATTGCTAAAATATTGCGCACTATTTTCCTAGGCCAACGACTTTGGTCAAAGAAGAAAGGCGATTGAATAAAAAATAAAGTTAAATAGGGTGCTATAGCCAATTTTTAATAATAAAAAAATGTGTGGGTGATATTGCTGTTTTTCATTTGTGATGAAACTAAAGCTTTGGGGCTCTATGTGCAAATTGTTTACGCAGCTTTACACGAACTTCCAAAGGAATAACTCCTAGCACTAAACTGCACATCGCAGTTTCTACCTATTATCATGAGCCATAAAAAATAAAAACAACCCCTGAACCCTGACTATTTAAACTAATGCATTTGGAGCTCTGCAGACAGCAGGGAAAGAACCCATGAATTCAGATATGGAAGAGCTGCGGACACTTGCAGGCTTCCTGGCTTGATGAACAGGATCTGTCTAAGTGCCAAAAAGTGGGGACATTTTGTGGTTCACAAAACGGACGTCCTCGGGTTGCAAATGTGACATAAAAATCTTAATGATAATGAAAAGAACTGGTGAAACCAGCCAACATTTGGCTACAGGAATAAAGCACCATTTCGTTGAAATGCACAGGTCATATATGTTTTACTATAGCCTATAATGGCATCTGCCATATCTCTCTAATCCAAATTCACGGAATCACAAATGGGCAGTCAATCTCTTTTTGCTATAAAACCTTATTTGTGAGTGCCGGTTATGAGATTTGACCTTGGAGCTGGCCATATGGAGCAATAAACACTAAACAAAACATTCAAACTGTGAATTTAAAACCGATGCATATGCCTTATTGACGGGCTTCAAACTCAGATCTTTTGGATGCTTTGATGAGCTGCTTTTCCACTGGTCCATGGGTCTTTTAAATCACTTAGGATCTTGGTTTGTTTTAGCCTGTGGAAAGTAAACACCTCGTGGGTGCTCTTTGTTGTTTGGCAGAATTTAGAAATTCCATCCCACCCAGCTCATCCCTGTACACCAGTTTACAACATCATGCAGTTTAAATTAATAATGGCTTAAAATATACATTTTGTTGGATTAAAAGTACTATTTCCGCAAAATACCCAAAGTTAAAACAGCACTCTAGTCAGAGCCTACTCAAATTTTGGGAGCCCCAGTGTCACATCTTATCACCAAATGAGGAGAAAGTATGAGTAAAGAATATGAAAGAATATGGAGGTTTTTAATTGATGTATTGCTTAAAGAGATATTTTTTTAAGGTCAATAGCCTATGAATAGTAAACAATTAAAAAGGTATATGTTTGTCTGCCGAAATTCAACTGAATTTAATTAATCAATTAATGTATATTTTTAATAGACCTAGATTTTCTTCTGGAACTACTGTTCCTGTAATAGAAATAATTTTCCTATGAGCTATATTCAAGGTTGTTTAAGCACCCAGCAGAAACCCCACATCATATGAGTTATAAATAGTTATTTGAAAAAACAATACAAAGTGGGCTACAAACTTCTCTTATTCTCGCGAGAACACTCCACACTTAACGTGGAGTGACCTTTGTGACAGATCAAGTAGAACAGTTCAGCTGACGTGCGCAGCAGAAGAAGGACCAAGATGAACAGAGCATTGAACAGATCAAACCTCAGGCTCCTGGTGAGGAAACATGACCTTGGACAGTTTTGTTTGCATGGACTTCTAATTAGAGCTTTATCTGTGCTATGCAGTGCTAGATTGTTACATGTCGTGGCTAAACTGTAGTATGGTTGCACAAGTGCTAATGCTAGCTAAAGTCATAAGAAACGAAAATCTTAACCACCTGCAAAATAATTAATGACGTTTTACTCCTAAATGCATAATGCTACTGGGCGAAACAACAAGTAAATACATTTTATTGTCCAATAAATTCTTTCTCAACTACAATGTTGTCACTCTTGTTAGCATGGACGGCTAGGTTAGCTTCAGTGAAGTTATGAAACCTGGAAACAACAACAACATTGTCATCTGCTTACAGAGCATTTGTGGTTCGATTTTAGTAGTCGTGCTCACTTATACACTTTTCCGTTACTCCTTGTGCTTACGGCTCTGCGCAGTAATTTTAGATTTGTTTTATTTGCTGTTGTATAATTGACCTTACATCACATGTGCAGTGAGGTCTGGATGGCACTGGTCCTGACCTGACAGTAGTTACACAAAATGTTGAACACTGCTGATGTGGCGGTGCAGGTGAAGCACAGGGGCCTACAGTTTTCAGCAAGATCACGAAAATGCAGGGTTTGTACTTAATAAAGGAGATAATGCAAGTGACCTGTAATCTCATTTTATTCCTCATAGTCTAAAAAAAACAAGTTGAACAATAAATTAGTATTACGGGGTACAGTTTATTATTTTAGCTTGTTGAGCGTTCATATAAGGTGTAATGTAAATGTTAAACTGTGGCAGTAAATCAGATTTTTACTCTACACATTATTGTAAATGTTGTTATAATGGGAATATTGTGAAATCAAAAGTCTCAATAATTTCATGGGCTGTTACAGTATAGACTATTAAGTTATGAGCTCCATTTCAGTCCAGACAACATGAAGACGTGACTGTTTTTTAGCACTTTTATATTTCAAGTGTTTGGAAATAACATTAATTGTTTGTTAATGCATTATAAATGGAATTTTTTTTTTACTATTCTTTTAGCCTTTTTTGGATATTGTTACATCCCTGAATAAACCTATGGAAGGGAGAGGCTGTAAATGTACCAAATTTAAGAGCTTTCTACGATGCATCCCTAATACAGAATCATTCAATACAGGTTTCATGCAAGAAATGTTCATCTGCCCTTTCAAACTTTTAACAACATGACCTCTCTTCTCTGCAGATGGGCCTCGCCCACCGGTTTCAGAGCACTCTGGTGATCGCAGAGCACAACAATGACAAGTTAACACCAATCACCCTCAATGCCATCACTGCTGCCAGTAAGCTTGGAGGAGAAGTGTCGTGTCTTGTTGCTGGAACAGACTGTGCAAAGGTAGAAAGGACTAAACAGGAGCTGGTCAAACCCTCGATGATCTCAGTCTGTTTAACATTTGCATCCACATCTCGCTCTTGTGTTCTTTAGGTCGCAGTGGAGCTCACTAAGGTCCAAGGAGTAAAGAAGGTTCTGGTGGCCCAAAACGACTGTTACAAAGGTGCCCTTCCTGGTATGTCACTCCAAAATTAACATTTTACCACAAGCAGTAAATGGAAGCATAGTTTAATAAAATGTAACTAATGGGTTTTTTTGTTTGTTTTTTTCCAGAGGAGTTAACTCCACTTATTTTGGCTACACAAAACCAATTTAACTTCACCCATATTTGTGCTGGCGCATCTGCCTTTGGAAAGGTATTTGAGTACATTATTTTTTTAAAAATTATTATTATTTGGTCTTGTCTTTGTACTATTTTTCATTGATAACATGAACTGTTCTCTGTCTTTGTCAGAATCTTTTGCCCAGAGTAGCAGCCAAGTTGGATGTCGCCCCAGTTTCTGACATTATTGAGATTAAGTCTCCAGACACTTTTGTCAGAACAATCTATGCAGGTATTTTAATGTGTGTAAAGGATGCACACAAGCAGATCTTTGCATAAGGTGTATTATACTAAGCAATACTGTATGTTAATTGCTTTTGTAAATGTGTTTGTGTTATTTGAAGGGAATGCTCTCAGTACTGTGAAGTGTAATGAACCAATCAAGGTGTTCACTGTGAGAGGAACAGCATTTGAAGCGGCAGCTACCGACGGAGGCAGCGCTGCATCTGAAAATGGTATTCATCTTTCATAACGGTCTCTGTGCATCTTTACCCTCAGAGAGCTGTAATTCAAGGAAGTTGCAATTGTTGCCAGTAGAGGGCAACACACACTGAATCCATCGAGTTTGTGCACTTGCATGTTTACTTATATTATGTTAATACTCATCAAAAGGGTCAAAATAAAGAAGGGATTTTGAAAGGGAAAGAACTTGATTTGTGTAGTAAAATGATATTTCTCTTGTCAGTGCCTGTCTCTTCAGCAGTGGGTGTTTCAGAGTGGCTTGAGCAGAATCTGAGCAAGAGTGATCGTCCAGAGCTCACCAGCGCAAAAGTGGTCATTTCTGGAGGTGTGTTTTGTAATAAATACTTTGATACAATTGTAGATGTTTTGTATGAACTATTTTTGATGACCGTTTGGTCTTTATTCTAGGAAGGGGATTGAAGAGTGGAGACAACTTTCAACTGCTCTATGACCTTGCGGACAAATTAAATGCTGCCGGTTTGTGTTGGACACAATGTGATTGTCATTTGGTTTTTAATGTAAATAAAACGATATGTTTGTTTTGGCTTTTTTTGGTTACCTCTAGTTGGTGCCTCTAGAGCTGCCGTGGATGCTGGATATGTGCCTAATGATATGCAAGTTGGGCAAACTGGCAAAATTGTTGCACCGGTACGAAATCCTTTTATTAACAGAATATTGTCACTGTTCATTTAGATCTCATTCTCATCTCAGAAATAATGAATTACTAAGGTTGTGCTATCACATTTAAAGTTTTTGTTTTGCACATTCCTGATATTTTGCTTCAGATGTATGTAGTAATATTAAGTTCACCGTCTGTTAATGTTTACAGGAGCTGTACATTGCTGTTGGTATTTCAGGAGCAATTCAGCATCTCGCTGGAATGAAAAGACAGCAAGGTAATGGTCTATAAACAAATGAAATCTTGGTTAAAGGTGTAATGTACAGCTATGTTTATTTTGATCACAAAAAACAACTGAGAGCTTGTTGTGAGGAATGTAATGCCGTTTCACACTTTTCCAGAAATATTTCAAAATATTTTGGCCCGAGTTTAAGTGATTATTCTTTGACTCTTCAGACTATAGTTGCGATCAACAAAGATCCAGAGGCACCCATCTTTCAAGTGGCTGACTATGGCCTGGTTGCTGATCTTTTCAAGGTAACTGTGTGTCACTCAGTCAATTCATTTTAAATCTGCTTTGTTATTGATTAAAAGAGTGCATGATGCTAATTGACAAAGTTAGATGACTTAACTGATCACTTGGAATGACTAAAGGTAATTGTGTAACCCAACCACTTTTTGGAGCATATTTGGTTGAATTACATTTTACACAACTTCTCAATTTATCCAGTGTCATTCTGTTAAAATATATTTGCAAATCTGAGATTGATTGAAGAAGTTTTCATGTGGTTTCAATGAGAAACACAATCTCTTTCGGCTCTCATAGTTCTTTGTCTAATCCATAACATGCACTGTCTCATCCAGGCTCATTTTCCAGCTAGTGATGAAGTGAGTATTGCGATATAAACATGTTCTCTCTTATTTTAGGCTGTCCCAGAGATGACCAAAGCCTTGGGCAATTGAATGGAGTAATGTGCATTCACCATAGACTGGCCACAGTTGTTTTTCTGATGAACATCTGAATGTGAGGAACGGACAGTCAGAGCTGAGAGGGCTGTGACACCCAAAGGAGAGACGGACTCCTGTAGACTCTGTAGATTATAGAAACAATTGTAAATATTTAATTATATGCGAAATGTTACAATAAAAACTTTCTTGGTATTATGTTTGAGTTACAGACCTAGTGGCTCGGTTTGTGGCCCTTCTTTTGTAATTTTTTGTAATTTCTGCTTAATTTACTGTCCTTTTTTTTTTTTCTTTAAAAAAAAAAGACTACTGGAAATTGAAATTTCAGCTGTACTTTGGGTTTTTCTGGTTTACTCTTAAATAAAATTATTAAATACAAAGTTATTACGCATCCATTTATTCATCCATTATTATTTTTTATTAAATCCCTGTACAGTCTTGTTTAGATGAATATGGAGAAATGTTACACTAAACCAGATAAATTTGAAATGTTCTGGAACAAAAAGAAGTTCATGCTTACAAATGTTTGCAGTCTGCAGCAGCTTGGAAGTTCCTTTTCGTTTTGACTAACTGATATCTGTACAGCTAAAGGAAACCAATCAAGCGAGTGGTGATTGCAGTATGGCTCAATTCATAATAAGGTAGGTAGTTTTTAGCATCATTTTCCCCCTTATGGCACATGAACGTACCAGAATTTCCAGAAAATCCAGTAAGTCAAGACATTATCAAATGTATGTTGAAATTACAAAGAGCTCATTAATAAAATCAGCATCTAAATTGTTACAAAGTGTATCAAATGAGCTAAAACATCTATGCAGCTTAATGGGATTTCAATAGAAATCACATGAGAGATCTAGTCCTGTTTGAAGCCTCAATACTGCCAACTGTTTTTGGTTAAAACAATGTCTGTTCCTGAAGAGTAGCCTGAAAGAAAGTGTGTAGTTTCAGCAGTTGGAGGAAAGTGCAGACTGCACCTCGGCGTGCTCTAAAAGCTCCATGCTTGTATGTGACAGCAGCCCACGTGTCATGTCTTAGAGAGGCGCTTGAGGGAAGCCTGGACGGGCTCCATTAGTCTGTGCTTCTCATCCATAAGCGGCTCGTTGCTCTGCAGCTGGATAAGAGCTTTGCCATGCAGTGCTCTCTCTTGGTTCTTGTTGTAGATGTTGAGCCTGCGTTCTAGTTCAGGGCTGCTTTTGGTGGATCCAGTAGGGCTGGGAGGTTTGAGGTTGACAGGATCCAAGCCTTTCTGAGTTAAACATGAGTGTTCAGACAACGAAGAGAGCAGCTCTTGCATCACAGCGCTTGGACTTCCCCGAACCAGGGGGCTGCTGTAGGGCGGTGGGTAGTCCGTGGAGGTGGAGGCTTCTCTCACTGTAGAGCTGCAGTCTATGCTAGAGGCCTCGCTGACGGAGCTCTCAGTTGGCTGTAGACGGCCTGAGCTCAAGGCCTCTGCACTCACCAGAGTAGAGGGCAGCTGGCTAGGGTTGGTGGGAAGGTGCACGTCTATGGCTGCAGTGGTGATGACTCTGGCAGCAGGATCTGGAATTCCCATGTCTGCAAAGATAATCAAAATCTTCTGCAACTGTAGCTGAATACTGGGTAGAAAATAAAGTCTTACCACTGCTGGGTTCACTGTAGTACTGGCTGATGTTAATTATTCATGTCGTCTTGAACGCTGTGGTCTAAAATATATATACAATATATATAAATTAAATCTATTTTATATGTGTTCAAGGACTTAATACACTAATATTTACAATATAATTCACATATGCAACATGACAGGATTCACTAAGTAGTTAATTCCATCCACCTTCTTTTATTGGGGTTTTATCTCCCCCTGCCCAAAGAATACAATTTGGTTTCAACCCTGACTTTCTCATGACAACACTTTTTTTCTCCAAGTGCTGTTCTAACACCCTTGAAAACACTGTTTGACATTGGGGTTACTTGTGGTCTCACCCGGCTTCCCGTGCTCTCGCAGGACCCCTCTGTTCCAGCCCGTCCACTTCTTGGAAGCTGCTGTTGCGTTTGCCCCACAGACGATGCATCTGCAGGGCCACCTCCCGCTCAGCTGACAGGTCCAGGTCCTGTTGTGCCAGGTGTGCCCTCAGCTGCCGGATCTCAAACTGGGCAAAAAGCACACCTGGTTTACGATTGTTGATAAAAGGTATAAAACTATGAAATTATTTGTTTTAAATGTAGCTCTTTACACATAAATTAGCGTCTGAATGATTCATATTAACCACAATATTGTGGGACTTGTGCAAATAAGCCCTTCCCAAACATACTAACTGGAAACGATTGGAAATAGATCTTTAGCCCCCTCTGCTGGCTTTTTAGGGAGGAACTAAAGCACATACTGCCTGCTCCTGACAGATATGAGTGAGCCGCTCCAGCTGCTCTTCTCGAATGGCTTTGGCCTTCTCAAACTGCTGAATCTCCAGCTCCAGCTCCACTTTCACTTGCAGAACATAGGCTACAACACAGAGGGCACAGTATCAGTGTTGCAATCACTCACCGACACTGTTTACTTTGGTTATACTGGTAAAAGTGATGTGAAAGTGACAGGTGATCACTAGTGATTATTTAGTCAACTCCCACACTCACTAGTCATGTGCAATACCAGTTTTTTCCTGATAAAATATTTACAAATTATATCCATTATTTTCTATTTGTAGGGTATTTATTTTCTAACTTTCAGACACCTTATCATTTATAACACTTCTCAGTATTCACAGTTTTATTCATAAATATTATTCAAAATACTTACAACTGCTAAAATGTAAACAATCTTTAATGAGAGCAATGAAAAGATTGGTAATTTATGAAATATTTAAGAAGAACATGTACAGAGTCTATACAAGTAATTTAAAAATGTCTTTATAACTAGTGAAACTTTCCAATAGGCATTAAAAAAGGTCATTTTTTAACCTCTAACAAAACCTACTGTGTTCGGATGTTCATCCGCAGAAAGACTTGGATCAGTCGACAAACGGGCAGCACCAATTTATTAATTTTAGAATTGTATCAGTACCAATACCAAAAATTGGATGTTGGTATTGAAAGTATTAATTGACACATCGCTGACACTCACCATCAATGATCCTCTTGACCCTCCATATGCGCAGGGTCACAATGAGGCCGATGGCGTCCCATGGACTGCTGGGGCCATTGGCCACAGTGGAGGCTACCATGGGTGCGAGGGACAGGACAATGACGGCTCCATCGAAGACCTGTGAGAAGAGGAAGTCTATAACTGTTATTCTTTGGAGGAATATCACACAGCAGCGGCTCACCTCCACTTTGTTCTCTATGTAATCCCATATTCCCAGCACCACAATCCGAAACACTGTCTGTGGACAGAAAGAAAAGTGTGCCAGTCTTTTAAAGTTTATAATAGGAAAGGTGGGAGCAACTTTCTCTCTGTTTCTCAAGGAAGATCCATCCAGAGTAAAGAGAGAACATGCAAACACCACACAGAAAGGCTTCACCTGGCCCAGAAAATGAACCCAGGACCTTCTTGCTATGAGGCAAGAATGCCAGTATGTGCAGATAAAAGACACTCACCTCAGTGAAGAAGACAGACAGAATAGCCAGACTGATCCAGTGGATAATGCAGGCAAACTGCACTGCATTATTAACTGCAAAGAAAAAAAAAGATAATAACGATATGAATTCAAGAGAAAAGTAAAACTGTGAGCAAAGGGAGCTTTGGTCTGCTGAAGCAGCAGTCTGCGAGTGAGGGACACTAATAGACTCAATAAGATCATGGGGAAGGCTGAACATGTTGTGGGGGAGGAGCTGGACCCTCCACCTAATTTACAATGTGCTGGTCAGATGCAAAAGCTTGTTCAGCAATAGACTGTTACTGCTGCTGCTCCACTGAGAGACACAGGAAATTATTCCTGCTGCCGCCATCAAGCTACTGAACTCTGTGTTGGAAAATGTTATGTTATTGTATTCACTGATATTTAGTGAGTTCCTTGTAGTTCTTTATTTGTAGTTTAGAGGTTAGAATCTAATAGTTAACTCTCTTGAGGCAGTAGTACTTACACTGCAGTAACATGGTGTCTATGAGCAGCTCCAGAGTGAGCAGCAGCACCACCACAATCACACAGAAGACCAGGAAACAGTTAAAACCAGCAGACAGGAGGCAGACCTGCCACAAGGCGGCTCGGTGTCCACAGCACGGCTTCAGCCAGTCTGACCTGCAAATGTCACACAGAACCCATTCAGCACTAAGACACTGTCTTTGCTTTGGTTAAATTTTCGCATTAAGTGAGCTGTGTAAAGATTAAAATGTAACTAACTAATGGACAACAGTTCAGTTTCTTTCCAGAAGAAGTTCCCTCATACCTGGAAAAGCCAGACCTGTGTTTCATTAGAATACATGGGCAGAACTGAAACAAGGGTTCGTTTGTAGAGGTCACTTGACCTGAAGCAAAATCACTTTCTCCAAACACTTATGCTTCATCAGATCGATACAAGTGTTGAGCAGTGGCGTTGATCTGAAAATCAGCTCCATCTCAAACAGTACAGGCCTACTAAAAGCTGTGATGTCATCTGAAACCATGCACCAACATACAGTTCATTTTTCAAGGCAGTGGTGGAATGTTGAAGCAGTTTTTTCAGAAAGTATAAAACCTGTATAGTGTTGTGACAGGCGTGCTGAGGAATGCCTGCATCCCCACAATCACAATCCAATCTCAGAACAGTTTCACTGCTTTCAGATTTCACCTCTGTGTGTCTGTGCTAAGTGCACAGCCATATGATACGGGGTAAGGAAGCCCTTTGAGGAAAAAGCACAGCTCGAGGATTGAGCAGAGGAGACTACAAAACCCTATTCAGAAAGACTTAATTTGGAAAGATAGCCTTTTCAGTCCCCGATGCACAATCTTGGAATTTGGTCCCGACAGAACGATTAACAACCAGCACTCCACCACTGTCACCCCCTTTTCTGAATTAAAAATAAAAATAATTAAATAATTATTGTTTATTAATGTGAGAAATGTAACCTAGATAGTTAAGATACTTGTTAGTACCAGTAGTTGCTTAGCATTTGAAAAATCCCTCAGCAAACATAATTATTTAAATTTAATTTAGAGGCACGAATGATACTTAACTGTCCAACATTGACTCACCCATCTCGGTTGTCATCCTCGTCTGGGTTAGAGATGAGTTGAGAGCCAGCGAGGGACATGTCCAGAGGCAAGTCTCTGTAGGCAAAGCTTACCAGCGGCACAGGACCCAGGCGCTGGGGATCATCTTCCACTTGAGCCGAAATCACCTCCAAATCTGAGGCTCTGGCCTGTGGAGGAACTCTGTTGTAAAAATACAGGAAATAAATAAAAAATAAAGAAATACATTATTATGTACTGCATTACAGTAACTTTCTGACAATACTAAACACCACTAATAAAGCTAGCAATATTCTAGTTTTAAAAGTACAATAGGAAGAAGACTGACTGCAAATCATGTTCTAGATTCCTTTTTGACAAACAGCAATATCAAAACCTAAAATGAATTACATAAAGCAGCTGTTCGGACAGTTCTCAGGTTATCAGTTATCAAACTGTGACATATACATTCTCACACTGATATTTAAGACAACAGTTCACATTACGATCTTTGTGTGTATTTGTCCTTGCAGAAAAAAAGTGAGCTGAGAAATACTGAGTGCAGAAATAAGGACTTACTTGTTGCTCATGATGAGGACTTGTTATTGATGCTCACACCAAATATAATGCTTCCTCTGCAGTCATCCGACTCCTATCACTTCTAAACAGAAAAAAAAACGAAAACTGTAAAGTACGTCTTTTAAACAGAGTTAGTTATTATTTAAGTTGATAGTTTTTTCAGAATTGGCTCTACTAAACTGAAGTTGAATGTGAGTACTTTTGGAGCAAGCGAAACTATTCTGACTAAAAACAAATCCAGAAACATATTAGTGAAAAGTGGTCCAAAAGCAGAAATAAATTGGCTTTTTATTTATTTGTTTCATTTTAAGATATCTACTCTTGGCTTCAGTCTTGTGGCACAGGAACATATCCCTCTTGCATAACAAGTGCAGGGCATAGATCATTGTGCCACAAAACAGGCATTCATTGACGCCCAAGAGAGACGGTTTACATCAGCAGAGACCATTTGCATGACTAACAAACATTAAGCAAATACATTAAAACAACAGGATGGTCACAGCACACAGTGTACACACAGGTAAGCTCATGGCGCACAACACACACAGGTGAGCTCACGGTGCACAACACACACACACACACACACACACACACATCACAGGTGAGCTCACGGCGGACAACACACACACACGGAGCATTCACTGATAAATGGTGATTTAGTGCAGTGGACAGACTGAGTGCAGAGCCAGGCCATCACAAGGCCATGCCACCAGAACTATCATAGTTATACTATAAAATAGGCTACATTGTAATATTCCTTTTCATGCACTAGATATACAGTAATATAGACCCAGAGGCTCCGAACAAGAATTGTGCCTCAGCATCTGTGGCCTTGAATAGCCTGTGCGTAGGCTGCTAGCCTCGCATTCACCCGCTATACAATGTACAAGATGTTCTGTCCCCGTGCCTTGGTGCTAAGGATGGAGACATTGCTCTCCTCACCGATAAAGAGGAGGATGCAGCGCACGGAGGATGCTCTGGTGCTGAGTCTGACCGCTGCATGTGGGCTGCGCTTCGTCTCACAATCGCCACGTATCCTGATGGTCTCCTCCAGACCGACGGCACCATGCTTTGGCAGAGCAGACTACCGTCACTGGTTCAAGCTGAAAGCGGTGTCTTCAGTGTGGGCTAAAATGTGCTGGCATGGCTCCCCTAAGCACCGGGGATCCATGTGCCCGAGGACGAGAGGGACGAGAGGGACGAGAGGGACGAGGGGAGCCGCAGGAGCTGTCCAGGGTCTGAACGGACGGACCAGGGCCAAGCACAGGGTAAAGTCAGCAAAAACAAGAGATACACGCCAACAAAGACCGTCAGTAGTAGACTAGAAAATCCAATAAAACAGAATTTTCCCCTTTAATTGGCAATTTATTAGCCCAGTCAAACGACAAGCCGCGTCGACGGAGAAAAATAGTCACCTTCGTTCTTCCTCGCGATAACTCTCGCTCACGCACGAGAGCATCAAATGAACTTGGCGCGGGGCCCTCGTTCAAATGTTCAAACGTGCAGTCCGTGCACATATAGGGCCTACACAGTCAAAGGTGCAGAGCCAGGGAAACAGTTGAGAGCACAATTGTATAGTCTATAGTGAGCTTCGCCTCCTCGTTTTCACTCCAGAAAACGGAAACAAAATTCCTTTCAAAAACAGAAGAACGTTTAAGAAAGGAGAGGTACATTTTTGTCTGTAGTTATGTCTCTCTCTCTCTCTCTCTCTCTCTCTCTCTCTCTCTCTCTCTCTCTCTCTCTCTCTCTCTCTCTCTCTCTCTCTCTCTCTCTCTGTATGTGGAGTGTGTGTGTGTTTAGGTTATTTTTCTGTCTGACAAGAATTTTATTTGTAGGCTGAGTTGCCCAATTCGAGCAATTACCCTTTTCCACAGTATGAAACAGCACAGACCTATAATTAGACAATGATGCTAAGACATAGGTTATTAGGTCAATAATGTTGCAACAATACAAACAGCCAAGAGGCTCATGGTGCTGAAGAATTTATTGTTTCTTCAATCGCATTCCTTTCATGCCTTTTGTGTACAGCAGGGATATTCAACTTTATCTTCCAGAAGGCCAGATTTTGCGGCGGGCCAAGGCTTCTGGGCCGGAGGTGCACAGTATGTACTACAGTAACAACATTTTGGGTTGTACAAAATATCCTGAACACTGTTTCAATAAATTAAGTAGTTAATACAACACGGCAACTACGGACAGAAAAGATTTTTGTGCAAAATAACATTAAAAATGTTTTACCAACATTTCTTTTCAAAATTGCCCAGCCAGAACTGAACCAGAACTAGGACCAGACTAGAACTAACCAGGTCTAAAGCAGAAAGAACTAAACCAAGACCAAACCAGGTCGAAACTATGTCTAAACTAGTGCTAACCCAGAAATAAATCAGTAAACAATTTCTTTCTGTCAAGTGTCTCGTGGGCCGGATTAAACTGCTTGGAGGGCCTGATTTGGCCCCCGGGCCTTATGTTGAATAGCCCTGGTGTATAGCGTCCTTCTGCGTCAGACACGCATGCGCATCTCTGCCCATCACCTGTCCGACTTTAAGCCCATTACCAGGTCTTCAGCCCCTCTGCCATTGTCAGAGAAGAGACGCTGTTAGGACGGGGTCTGGCTCAGGAGGACGGCGGTGAATCAAAACTATTTGGAACAAACTTAGTTTCTGTCTGTGGGTGTTCTTCCCACACATCCGACACACGCATGAAAGCAGTTTCGTAAATCGTTGAGATCCCATTCACAATGTGAACCAACAGCTATCACTACATTTTTGTAGGACCGACACACCCACGTGGCCCTGGCGCACCAAAGTATTGTGCGCAGTTTGCTCCTCATCCAGGCTCCTCTGAGAACACATTTCGCGCTCAGGTAAGGAGGTGGTTCGGTTCGGCTTTGTTTTCTATTTGGATTTGGCCCGAACAACTTAATTACAGCATTGATTCTATAGGTCTGCGCTTGTTGTGTTGATGTTTTGATAGAGTCAAGTCTGAAGAAAGCTTCAATGATGTCAGGTTGGAAATTCAAAGTTTATGGGACGGGATTGCGTTTCTTCTCTTTGCCTCACACCTTTGTTATAATTTGCAGTGCACGGAGAAACCTGCAGTGGACAGGAGGCCACTTTCTGCATGAACGGGGGGACCTGCTATAAATTACCTGCCATGAACTCTCTCTCCTGCGTGTAAGTAACACACAGTAAAGTTCAGTCTAATGGGGAGAAAACGTGTCTCATCAGGATCCCTTTGCGGAAGTCCCACATGTATATTTAGGTTTAGTGCTCAATTCAAAACATTTTTAAAGTTGCCTAGGATTGAATCGGTAAGTTTAATTGGCCTATAAACTTTAGGCCATATTTTTCTCACTATTATTGTGGACAAGCTATTATACACAAGCTTCTTAGTGCAGTTTAAAAATGTGCCTATCATTAAATGTGTATTAGAATAAATAAATGAATTATAACCTACTCAAGTCCATCCTTGTGGTTTCAAGCGTAGGCCTATAAATGGCTGTACTTTAGTGCATTTGGCAAAATATAGCGTATTGGGATTGTTAGAATGTAAAATGAGGTACCGCTGGATAATAATCTAATATAAATGTCGCAGGACAGTTATTTAATGTTTGAGTCATTCAAGCATATTTAAAACTAAATTATGGATTTAAAATGTAACATTGATAAGATATTGTACAGAAAATGTAAACAAAATGCTGAATCATCATGGTCTAAATATATTTTCTATAAACACGCATTTCAAGTGTTCCTTTAAAAATAGGCCTAATGCACAGTGCACTTGAGGTTCTGAGAAAAGGGCAAAAAGCCTACGGTTGGATTAGTCACATATCATTCCATTCATGCCTTTGTGTCATCTGCATGAAGGTGAGACACGTGCACTCTCCTTAGCGGATGTTCTGTGGTCAGATATGTGACCTGATGCTGTCTGCTGCAGGTGTCGGCGCATGTACACGGGCAGCCGCTGTGAGACGCTCAGCCTGTTCACCAGCGCTGAGAGCGGACACAACCGTGGCGTCATCGCAGCTGTCCTCATCGTGTCCATTCTCATCGCAGTGGCAGTGGCAGTTTTTATTTACTATATCATCAAGTAAGTTCAAGATGACCATGTTTAGCCAAGGTGGAAGATATGTGTATAATGCACACTTTAAACTAATTAAACTAATAGAAACTAATAGACAACAGTGACTTAATTTGCTCTTTTTTTTCCATTCTTGCTATAATTCTGGCACTGATAACTCATTTCTCATGACATGCGTGTTGTATAATGAGTCCATGAGACAAGACAAAGTTATAATACTTTAATTTATTGCTATCACAACATATTTCAGTCATTTTTCATTCCGTTAATAACGTTGATGTAATTGAAAATTACTATTGATGATGATTACTGCTTTCTTTCTAACGTAGCCAAACTTATATTGATTGCAAATTTAAAAAAAAAAATATATAGCCTATATATATCACAAGATCATTCTCAAGAGCGACAACGATCTTGTGTTCCAAACTCTTGTACTAGGACTGCTACATGTATCCTTTTTGTGGCATAAAATGTATAAACAACACACTCATGTTTACCTGCAGGAGGCTTCAAATCAGAAAAAAGGAGCCGCAGGACAGTGACCAACAGCGTCATTACTGGAAGGTCAAAACAAGGGCGTCTGGGTCGACTGGCCACTGCACTCAGGGCTGTATGTGAATGAACTGCACTGGCAGATCTGACGGGAAGATAACTTCTGACCTTTGCAATGGTGCAATGATGTGCCTACGTTGCACGAGGGACATTTCAACACATGTGCTTTGCCTGAAATGTATTTATAAATTTTTCCGGTATCAAATGTAATATAACACTGCTATAAACATATTTGTGTGGCTGTAAATATATTTATAACTTTATGAGCCGTTTGTGTGATTTGTCACATATAGACCATGTTGCCGCGTCATAACATTTAAACATTATTAACAAGCAAAAATGTATTATACTTTGTTGGCAGACACTCAGAAAGCATAGGTGGAGTGTCCTAACCAAATAAACAAGAATAATAGGCAGCAGAACGAGACTGATCGCCAGAACACGTCTACACATGCTTTTTGAGGTAGTCCTACTAAGGAAATTAAGGTCAGGTTCCTCCTTCTTGACAGAAGAGCCGGAACAAAGAATGACAGAAGTCCCATTAAGTGTTGGTAACATACTGAGTCAGTGAGATACACTCCAAAGAATTTCAAAAGGGCACGTTTCAAAGTTACCAAACCATTCCTAAAATTCTTGGCATCAACTGCAATCTTTTGTACGTGCATGTGTTTTATCATTAAAAGAATCAGAAAGGAGACGAATGGCATTTGAAAACATATTTTCAATTTGTCTAGATGTCAGTTAATCGCAGCGACGTTATAATTTTAGTAGTACTTAATGAAACTCAGAGACATATAGTAGCTACCAATAACTGTAAAAAACTTTAAACGTATGTTAAAAACATTAAAAGATTATGGGCACTCTACTGTTTTCATGGTAAAAGCTGAGTTGTTTCTGTTGTGTGCACGGGGGCAGTAAAAGTGGACCCCATTCTTAAACTGAAGAGTTCACAGTTTGTTCCTGGCTCGGTCAAACTGCTGTGCGATCGCCAGCGCCGTTGTGTTCAGGCCCACCGACTGCATGTTTGCGATGATCGTGACAACCACTCCTTGAGGAAGCTGCTCACTCTTCCCTTTGCAGGGCTCCACTTTCGCAGCAGGGTACACCAAGAGGACACTGCTGGCTCCCACGGCGCCCCCCGTGTGTGAAACATAGTGCCTGCGCTTCCTACAATGGCCATACTTCTGCTGTTCCTGCACAACGAGCCAGGCCTGAGCGTATTGTCCTTCTTTATCCCAGCCGCCTTCTGTATTGTCCACAGGAGTCCATAGTTCAAGTGCAGAGTGTGGTTTTAGGTAGCCAGGCAAAAACCCTTCCGTGTCCTTCAGCTCTGCAATCTGATAGCTGTACAGGAGAGCATTTCCAAACAGAAGCAAGTCCCCAGCGGTCGACAGGAAGCCACCTCCGGCCCATTTGTACGAGTTGTCCACGTATGGGCAGTTAACTACTCGGCCTTTTTTGTTTAGATGGTAATACCTGAAAAGAAACATATTTCTATTTAAGATAAAATCATAACATTCAATGGCAAAGTAGTTTTTAGGTTTTGTTATTATATGCCATTTTGTGGTAGGGCTGGAATATGGTCAGATGATAAATGTGGTCCCTGTTTAATGGCTTGTTTCAGATTTTTTTCCTCAGACAATTCTTATTAAAAAATACAATTTCATTGAAAAATAAAAATGTTCTGACATCAAAGAGAACCCATTCAAAATGAGGAAAGCAATGAAAAGTAGAAGTGAGAAGTACATTTTACAGTGGATGCTTTTTACTAGGGATCACGATCACGACTATTCAAATCTCAATTGAAATCATGATTATTCAAACCATTATTTATTTTGCAGTTTTAAAAAGGTAATTCAATATTTTTTCTTTTGTAGATTTTTTTTAATGCGAGTCCCGTTACTTCAAAATAATATTACAAAAACACAATTAAAACGTAATGACACAAAACACTGTGTTAAAGACAGTAATACATAATTATTTAGACATAATTTAAAGATCGGTTCACAAAGCCCCATATGATGAAAAAAAAAACAAGGCCAGTTACGTCGCCCGGATTGGCGTTACCGGGGCCCCACCCTGGAGCCAGGCCTGGCGTGGGTGCTCGACGGCGAGCGCCTGGTGGCCGGGCCTTTCCCCACGGGGCCCGGCCGGGTGCAACCCAAACGAGTGACGTGTGGGCCGTCCTCCCGTGGACCCACCACCTGCAGGAGGATCCGTAAGGGGCTGGTGCGGAGGGATCTGGGCGGCAGTCGACGGCAGGGGCCTCGACGACCGGATCCCCGGACGCAGAGACTAACTCTGGGGACATGGAACGTCACTCTCGCTGGGGGGGAAAGAGCCTGAGCTTGTGCGGGAGGTTGAACGGTTCCGACTAGATATAGTCGGCCTCACCGCCACGCACAGTTTGGGCACTGGAACCCATCCTCTCGAGAGGGGCTGGACGCTCCACTTCTCTGGTGTTGCCTGCGGGGAGAGGCGGCGGGCTGGCGTGGGCTTGCTTATTGCCCCACAGCCATGTGTTAGAGTTTACCCCAGTGAACGAGAGGGTCGCGTCCCTACGCCTTCGGGTTGGGGACAGGTCTCTCACTGTGGTGTCGGCCTACGGGCCAAACAGCGGTGCTGAGTACCCGGCCTTTCTTGGAGTCCCTGGGAGGGGTACTGGACAGTGCACCGACCGGGGACTCCGTTGTTCTACTGGGGGACTTCAACGCCCACGTGGGCAACGACAGTGACACCTGGAGAGGGGTGATTGGGAAGAACGGCCTCCCCGATCTGAACCCGAGCGGTGTTCAGTTATTGAACTTCTGTGCTAGTCACGGACTGTCCATAACGAACACCATGTTCAAGCACAAGGGTGTCCACCAGGGCACGTGGCACCAGGACACCCTAGGCCGGAGGTCAATGATCGACTTTGTTGTCGTGTCATCTAACCTCTGGCCGCGTGTCTTGGACACTCGGGTGAAGAGAGGGGCGGAGCTGTCAACCGACCACCACCTGGTGGTGAGTTGGATCCGCTGGCGGCGGAGGAAGCCGGACAGACTTGGCAGGCCCAAGCGTATAGTGAGGGTCTGTTGGGAACGTCTTGCGGAGCCCACTGTCAGCAGGGTCTTCAATTCACACCTCCGGGAGAGCTTCTCCCAAATCCCGGGGAGGCTGGGGACATTGAGTCCGAGTGGACCATGTTCTCGACCTCCATTGTCAATGCGGCTGCTCGGAGCTGTGGTCGCAAGGTCTCAGGTGCCTGTCGCAGCGGCAACCCCCGAACCCGGTGGTGGACACCGGAAGTAAGGGATGCCGTCAGGCGGAAGAAGGAGGCCTATCAGGCCTCTTTGGCTTGTGGGACTCCTGAGGCCGTTGACGGGTACCGGCGGGCCAGGCGTGCCGCAGCTCGTGCTGTCGCAGAGGCAAAAACCCGGGTCTGGGAGGAGTTTGGGGAGGCCCTGGAGGAGGACTATCGGTCGGCCCCAAAGAAATTCTGGCAAACCGTCCGGCGCCTCAGGAGGGGGAAGCAGTGTTCCACCAACACCGTTTACGGTGCGGGTGGGGACCTGCTGACCTCGACTGGGGATGTCGTCGGGCGGTGGAAGGAGTACTTTGAGGACCTCCTAGATCCCACTGTCACGTCTTCCGAAGAGGAAGTAGAGACTGAGGACTCGGAGGCTGACTCATCTATCACCCAAGCCGAAGTCACTGAGGTTGTTGGCAAACTACTCGGTGGCAGAGCTCCGGGGGTGGATGGTGGATGAGATACGTCCCGAGTACCTAAAGTCTCTGGATGTTGCAGGACTGTCTTGGTTGACACGCCTCTGCAACATCGCCTGGCGGTCGGGGTCGGTGCCCCTGGACTGGCAGACCGGGGTGGTGGTCCCTCTGTTCAAGAAGGGGGACCGGAGGGTGTGCTCCAACTATAGAGGGATCACACTCCTCAGCCTCCCTGGTAAGGTCTGTTCCAGGGTACTGGAGAGGAGAATCCGACCGATAGTCGAACCTCGGATTCAGGAGGAGCAGAGTGGTTTTTGTCCTGGTCGTGGAACACTGGACCAGCTCTATACTCTCCATCGGGTGCTCGAGGGTTCATGGGAGTTTACCCAACCAGTCGACATGTGCTTTGTGGATCTGGAGAAGGCTTTCGACCGTGTCCCACGGGGTGCCCTTTGGGGGGTGCTGCGGGAGTACGGGGTCCAGGGCCCTTTGCTCAGGGCTGTCCGGCCCTGTATGACCGGAGCAGGAGCCGTGTTCGCATTGCCGGCAGTAAGTCAGACCTGTTCCCAGTGCGTGTTGGGCCTCCGCCAGGGCTGCCCTTTGTCACCGGTTCTGTTCATTGTTTTGATGGACAGAATTTCTAGGCGCAGTCAGGGGTCGGAGGGGGTCCGGTTTGGAGAACACAGGATCTCATCTTTGCTGTTTGCAGATGATGTTGTCCTGATGGCTCCATCAAACCTGGACCTGCAACATGCACTGGGACGGTTTGCAGCCGAGTGTGAAGCAGCTGGGATGAGAATCAGCACCTCCAAATCTGAGGCATGGTTCTCGACCGGAAAAGAGGTGGCTTGCCCTCTCCAGGTGGGTGGGGAGTCCTTGCCCCAAGTGGAGGAGTTTAAGTATCTCGGGATCTTGTTCACGAGTGAGGGAAGGATGGAGCGTGAGATTGACAGGCGGATCGGTGCAAGCGTCTGCAGTGATGGGGTCGCTGCATCGGACCATTGTGGTAAAGAAGGAGCCGAGTCGAAAGACAAAGCTCTCGATTTACCGGTCAATCTACGTTCCTACCTACCTCACCTATGGTCATGAGCTTTGGGTAGTGACCGAAAGGACAAGATCGCGGATACAAGCGGTCGAAATGAGTTTCCTCCGCGGGGTGGCTGGGCGCTCCTTAGAGATAGGGTGAGGAGCTCAGTCACACGGGAGGAGCTCGGAGTAGAGCCGCTGCTCTCCATGTCGAGAGGAGCCAAGCTGAGGTGGCTCGGGCATCTGTTCCGGATGCCTCCTGGACGGCCTCCCTAGGGAGGTGTTTCGGACATGTCCCACCGGGAGGAGGCCCCGGGGAAGACCCAGGACACGCTGGAGGGACTATGTCTCTCGGCTGGCTGGGGAACGCCTCGGGATCCCCCCGGAGGAGTTGGAGGAAGTGTCTGGGGAAAAGGAAGTCTGGGAGTCCCTGCTTAGACTGCTGCCCCCGCGACCCGGCCCCGGATAAAGCGGAAGAAGATGGATGAATGGATAATTTAATGTGAGTAATAAACCATAAAACAATACATGTATTATATTTAACATTTGATAAACGTCATTATTTGTAATTAAGATGCAAGAAAACCAAATCTGGAAATCTTTTAATATTGACATTACAATATTAATATTAAGACGTTTTTATTGTTGTTTAATGAAATAAGAGTACTGTTACTTAAAAAATGTAATTAAAAAAAATTATCCAGTAAAAGTAAGTCATTTGCTACTCACCTCTGAAAAATAAAACACAAAAATGTGCAGACAATGTCTAGACAACTAGAGGAGCAAAGCGGTCTTACCTGGAGCGGTGATAAATGATGGGCTCGTTCACCTCCGGCACAGTGTGGACCATTCCAATGTCACGAAACATAGTCCCCATGTAATCCAGGAACGGCTGGGCGGCGGCTCTCTCCACAACGGCACTGAGCAAGGTGAAGGCGTGCGTGGAGTACAGGTAAGTGGTGCCTGTGGACAGTTCATCAATTACACACTTCTAGTTTGATAATAACGCAAAAGTATGTAGTACGCTATAGAGTGCATAATTGGTGTATAATCTAGTCATTCATCCCTCAGCAGGCAGTCTGATTTTTTTTAACTAAGTCTCTTCTAAACAAAACCAATTTCAAGCAAACAAAATCACACAAGCAAAGGTGGGCAGTGTGTCTTGTCCAACGAAGACACAAATAATACACTGTGGAGAGCAACGCATGTATTTTTTCAATGTTATGTTAATCAGTGCAGTCTATCAAGAAAGGGAACCCTTGGGCAAATTGGAACAAAAGAATGATAATTAACCTGGTTTGAAAATGAGAGGGTCGTCCTTGAAGAGGTCCAGCGCTTCAATGACACTATTGAAGTGGTC